>CM053789.1:777145312-777825312 GCA_028749045.1 Cupressus sempervirens
ATCTCAAACTAGTTTAGAGACTCCAAACCTTGGGGTTGGATCCCCAAGGAAAATCCAAGCCTTAGGCTTGGTAGAATCCAAAACTTTGAATAGTGCATGTGCAATATTTAGAGCATTTTTAAATTCAGGCTTACATAGTGTGCACACATTTTGTAAGCTTGAATTTCATAGAGAGGAAAGGAGAGAGGGAGAGAGGGTAGAGAGTGACAGGGGGTAGAGAATGAGGAGAGAGTAGGAGATGGGAGAGCATGGGATAGGGAGAAGGAGAAGGAGAGGGGGAGGGGTAGAGAGAGAGAGAGAGAGAGAGAGAGAGAGAGAGAGAGAGAGAGAGAGAGAGAGAGAAGGGGATGGGAGAGGGAGAGTGAGAGAGAGAGAGGGAGGGAGAGTAAACGATGGGAGAGGGTGTGATGGGGAGGGAGAGAGAGAGAGAGAGAGAGAGAGAGAGAGAGGGTGGGTGGGTTTGATATACAGAGATAGAGGGAGAGAGAGAGAGATAGAGAGACAGACAGATAGAGAGGGTGGGATAGGGGGAGAGAGAGAAAGAGATAGAGAGGGGGAGGGAGGGAGAAGTAAGATGGGGGAGAGAGAGAGATAGAGAGAGTATGAAATGGGAGATGGTTAGATAGAGAGAGATGGAGGGAAAAAATGGATAGAGAGAGAATAGGGGATGGGAGAAGGTGGGATGGGGAGAGGGAGGAGAGAGAGAGAGTAGGGTGGGAGAGGGAGAGAGAGTAGGGGGTGGGAGAGTGAGAGAGAGTAAGGATAGGGGAGAGGGGGAGAGAGAGAGGAGAGATAGAGACTAAGGGATGGGAGAGGGTGGGAGGGAGGAGGTAAAATGAGAGGAAGAGAGAGAGGGAGAGAGAGAGAGAGAGAGAGAGAGTAGGGGATGGAAGGAGGGAGAGCGAGTGGGAGATAGAGAGAGAGAAGGGGATGGGAGAGGGTGGGGGGAGGGAGGGGAGGGAGAGGAAGGGAGAGTGAGAGAGATAAAGAGAGAAGGGAATGGGAGAGGTTGAGAGAGAGAGAGAGGGAGGGGGAGAGAGAGGAGAGGGGAGAGAGAGAGAGGGAGAGATAGAGATAGAGATAGATAGAGGGAGAAATAGAGAGGGTGGGATAGAGGAGAGAGATAGAGAGATAGGGGATAGGAGATGGTGGGATAGAGAATGACAAAGAGGGTGGGATAAGGGGGAGGGAGAGGGGGAGAGAGAGAGAGAGAGTATGGGATGGGAGAGTAGGGGGTGGGAGAGGGAGAGAGGGTAGGATGAGAGAGAGAGAGAGAGTAGGGGATTGGAGAGGGTGGAGTGAGAGAATATGAGAGAGAAAGAGAGAGTAGGGGATGGGAGAGGGTGGGATGGAGGGGGAGAGAGAGAGGGAGAGGGAGAGGGAGAGAGAGAGAGAGAGAGAGAGAGAGTAGGGGATGGAAGAAGGTGGGATAGGGGGAGGGAGAGAGAGAGAGAGAGGGTGGGAGAGAGTGAAAGGAGAGGGGATAGAGAGAGGGAGAGATAGAGATAGAGATATATAGAGGGAGAAATGGAGAGGGTGGGATAGGGGAGAGAGAGAGAGAGAGAGAGAGAGAGAGAGTAGGGGATGGGAGATGGTGGGATATATAGAGAGAGAGAAAGAGAGACAAAGAGGGGTGGGATAAGGGGAGGGAGAGAGATAGAGAGACAAAGAGAGAGTGGGGGAGGGAGGGAGGGGGAGGGAGAGATAGAGAGTAGGGGATGGGAGAAGGTTTGATAGGAGAGACAAAGGGAGAAATGGAGAGAGAAAGAGAGAGTGGGAGAGTAGGGATGGGAGAAGGAGAGAGAGTAGGGGTAGGAGAGGGAGAGGGAGAGAGAGTAGGGGGTGGAGAGGGAGAGAGAGTAAGGGATGGGTGAGGGAGAGAGAGAGAGAGAGAGAGAGAGAGAGAGAGAGAGAGAGAGAGAGGGATAGAAGACTAAGGGATGGGAGAGTGTGGGAGGGAGGGAGGGATGAATGAGAGGGAGAGGGAGAGGCAGAGAGAGAGTAGAGGACAGGAGAAGGTTGGATAGAGGAGGGAGGAAGGGGAGGGTGAGAGTGAGAGAGAGAGTGTGAGGTGAGGAGGAGGGTGGGAGTGGGAGAGAGTGTGGTGATGAGTGAGAGAGAGAGAGAGAGAGAGAGAGAGAGAAGGGGATGGGAGAGGGTGGCAGAGAGAGAGAGGGGGAGGGAGGGAGTGTGTGGGTGTGTGTGTGTGAGAGAGAGAGTGTGTAGGGGATAGGAGAGGGTGGGTAGATAGAGAATGAGAGAGATAGAGATAGAGATAGAGAGAGGGAGAAATAGAGTGGGTAGGATAGGAGAGAGAGTAGGGGATGGGAGATGGTGGGATAGAGAGATAGACAAGAGGGGTGTGATAAGGGGGGAGAGAGACAGAGAGAGATAGAGACAGAGGGACAGAGAGATAGGGGATAAATGGAGAGAGAGAGAGAGAGAGAGAGAGACTAGGGGATGGGAGAAGGTTGGATAGGGGGAGAGAGACAGAGAGTACTAGATGGGAGAGTAGGGGGTGGGAGAGGGAGAGAGAGTAGGGGGTTGGAGAGGTAGAGGGAGAGAATAGGTAATGGGAGAATGTGAGAGAGGGGGGGGGGAAGGAGAGATAGAGAGAGTAAGGGATGGAAAAAGGTGGGAGGGAGAGGGAGAGTGAGAGGTAGAGGGGGAGAGAGGAGGGGATGGGAGAGGGTCAAATAGAGAGAGATGGAGGGAGAAATGGAGAGAGAGAGAGACTAGGGGATGGGAGAAGGTGGGTTAAGGGGAGAGAGAGTAGGAGATGGGAGAGGGGGAGAGAGAGAGAGAGTAGTGTTGTGATATGGAGCCTAATCATACTCAAAGGTTTATTCAGTGTGGTTTTCTTCCCATATTATTTCTATGAGGGTTTGGGGACAATGCCCCCAAGATGGGGTCAAGGACTTATATAAAAAGGCTTAGAGTTAGGGATTTCATGATGTAATGGTGATATTGTACCTTCTTGCTATGGTATTGAGCTGTAAGGGATTAAGGATTGTAATCAGGTTGTAATCACTGGATAATAAGATAATAATAATATTGGACTTGTTGTTGGTGGATGTAGCCCAGGGATTGGCTGAATCACGCTGAATCTTGGTGTCTTGTGTTCTCTTTTATGAAATCAACTTTTTTCTAGTATTGGTTATATTTGCATGTAACTGTTATTTCTGTTTGAGTTTAATCCTAAAAATTGGTATCAGAGCTAGGTTGGTCGTCATTATTTTTTAGCCAGACCATCATCATTTTTTTTTTTAGCAATCCTCTACAAGAAGGTCTCAAGGTTGAGTGGAAGTCTCATGGTTGAGTAGGAGCGATGGCAAATGAGGGTAAACTAAGAGTTGACAAGTTTAATAGGAAGAACTTTTAGTTATGGAAAATGTAAATGGAGGACTATCTTTATCAAAAGGATTTATGGAATCTGTTGGAAGGAAAAACCAAGAATCAAGGATCTATGACAAATGATGATTGGGATCTTTTAGACAGAAAGGCACTTGGAAGTATTCGATTATGTTTGGCACCATTGATGACATTTAATATTACAAAAGTGAAGACGATAGAAGAGTTGATACAAACCCTAGCGTAACTATATAAAAATCCCTCCACTTCAAATACGGTATTTCTCATGAAGCATTTGTTTAATATGAAATTAGAAGAAGGTGGATCTATTGCAAATCATTTAAATGAGTTTAATACTATTACTAGTCAGTTATCTTCTATGGGTATCAATTTTGGTGAAGAAATTAGGGCTCTCTTGATTTTGTGTTCTTTTCTTAAAAGTTTGAATGGCTTGGTAATGGCTGTGAGTAATTTTGTTTCTAGATCTGATACCCTAAAATATGATGATGTGATCAGTGTTATTTTTGAGTAAGGAAACTCATAAGAAAACCTCAAGTGGATCTACATCAAGAAGTGCTTTGAACACACAAAATAAAGGCAGAACAATTGAGAGAGGAAATATTCTAGAAATCATAGGGAATCAATAGAAAAGTCAAAGGGGAGGAAGTCTCAATCTAGAGGACTAAGAGATTTCTGGTATTGTGGGAAATCGAGGCATAAAAAAAAATATTTTTGGAGTCAAAAGAACAATGAAGGAGATAAACCAAAGGGGAACAAGGAAGTAAATGTGATAAGTAACAAATTTGAAGAGGATTATTTGCTTCTATCTTTAGAAAGTGTTGATGATTCTTGGGTTTTAGATTCTAGTGCTTCATTTCATGCTACACCTCATAGAGGTTATTTCATTGATTATGTCCAAGGGGATTTTGGGCTTGTTTATTTGGGGGATAATGAACCCTGTCAGATTGTTGGAAGGGAAAAGTTAAGATTAAGTTCTAGAATGAGAATCATTGGTTACTACATAGAGGTAAGACATGTTCCAAGGCTGAGTAGGAATTTAATTTCAACAAGGCAACTAGGTGATGAGAGTTGTGTAGTTACTTTTAATGATAAAAATTGGGAAGGTTTCAAAAGGTTCCCTTGTAGTAGAAAAAGGTGTGAAAGTAGGTGCATTATATCTTTGTATAGGTCATATTCTTCCTTCTACTTTGATTGTTTCAGAGAAAAATGAACGTTCAAGAACAATTGCTCTAGTTGAGCAGGGAGAAGAAGTAGTTGTTGTAGATTCTGATATAGTGTTGTGTCACAATAGACTTGGGCACATGAGTGAGAAAGGTATGAAAGAACTTCATTCAAAGAAAGTTTTACCGGGTTTGAAATGCGTCAATATTGATTTTTATGAAAGTTGTGTGTATGGAAAACAAAAGAGAGTGATTTTTGTGAAGACTGGGAAGGAAAATAAAAGTGAAAAATTAGAGCTTGTGCATGCAGATGTATGGGGATCAGTTTAGGTATCTTCCCTTGGTGGCTCTCATTATTATGTTACATTTATTGATGATGCAACTAGAAAAGTATGGGTTTATTTTCTTAGATAAAAATCTAATGTATTTCAAACTTTTAGGAAATGGAAATGCTTCGTTGAAAATGAGATAGCAAAGAAAATTTAAATGTCTTAGATCTAATAATGGTGGTGAGTATTGCAATCATGAATTTGAAGATTATTTCTCCACTAATAGTACTCATAGATAAAAAATTGTTCCAAATACTCCACAGGAAAATGGAGTGTCTAAACACATGAATAGGATGATAATGGAGCATGCACAAAGCATGAGATTGCATGTAGGGTTGTCACTAAACATGTGGCTAGAATTTGTTAATACTAATGTATATTAGATTAGTAGAGGTCCCTCTACTCCTTTGGGTTTTGGTATTCTAGAGGAAGGATGGATTGGTAATAAGGTGAGTTATTCTTTTCTCAAAACCTTTGGTTGTGAAGCATTTTCTCATATAGATTTTGAAAATAGAACCAAGCTAGAAGCTAAGTCAAGGAAATTTGTATTTGTTGGATATGGCATCAATGAATTTTATTATAGGCTTTAGGATTCAAAAATAATAAATTTGAAAGAAGTAGGGATGTCATATTCAATGAGAAAGTGTTGTACAAATATTTGTTGTAGCAACATGAGAATAAAGAAGATGATTATGTAGTGTTGGATGATACTCCAAAAGCTGATGTTCTAACAATTCCTCATAGTCTTCAACAACTGCAATAACAAATACCACACACCCTAGTGGATGTTAGATGGTCAACAAGGATAAGTTGACCTCCAAAAAAAAATTCTTCTACCTTGTATTATATTTTACTTATTGATGCTGGTGAACTTGAATGTTATGATGAAGTTGTGCAGGTGCATACAAAGATTCATCGGGAGTCTGCAATGAAAGAACAAATTGAATATTTTCTGAAAACTAAGACATGGGATTATGCAAGTTACATGTAGGTAATAAGGTTTTAAAAAATAAATGGGTTCACAGGTTAAAATAAGAGAATGGAGGTAAAAAAAAGATTTAAAGCCAAGTTAGTTGTAGAAGGATTTGCACAAGAAAAGGGCATTGATTTTGATGAGATGTTTTCTCCTATTGTTAAAATGATTTCTATTAACACTATTTTAAGTATTGTGACTACTGAAGATTTACATTTAGAGTAGCTTGATGTTAAAACAACCTTCCTTCATGGTGATTTGGATGAAGAGATATATATGGCTTAGCCACAGGGATTTGAGATCAAAGGTAAGGAGAACTTAGTGTGCAGATTGAAGAAAAGTTTATAGTGCTTGAAGCAAGCACCTTGGCAATGGTATCTGAAATTTGACAGTTTTATGCATGAACGTGGATATAGTAGGTCTTATTCACCTCATTATGCTTATTTTATGTTTATATGTTGATGATATGCTTGTATTTGGGTCTAACATGTATCACATTAAGGGGTCAAAGGAACAATTAGCACATTCATTTGCTATGAGGATTTGGGGGGTAGCAAAAAAAAATCCTTGGTATGAAGATTTGTAGAGATAGGAAGAATAGGAAATTGACATTATCTCAAGCTAATTATATTGCGAAGGTGTCACAACATTTCTCTATGAAGAATACTAAAGTTGTCAACACACCTTTACCTGATCATTTGAAGTAGACTAGGGAGATGTGTTCCACATCACAAGAAGAGGAGGACAAGATGTCTAAGATACCTTATGCTCTAGCTATAGGAAGCTTGATGTGTGTTATGGTATGTACTATGCCAGATATTGCACATGCAGTGGGATTTATTAGCATGTATATGATTCATCCAAGAATTGAGCATTGGAATGTAGTTAAATGGATTCTTAGATATTTGAGAGGAACATCCAGTAAGTGTTTACACTTTGGGGGCTCTACTACTAATTTACAGGGCTATGTTGACTCAAATTTGGCAAGAGATATTGATACTAGGTGGAGTACTACATGTTATGTATTTATTGTTGGTGGGGCAGCCGCGAGCTAGGTTTCTAGGTTACAAAAGGTTAATGTTTTATCCACTACAGAGGTAGAATATGTTGCTACTACAAAGGTAGCTAAGGAGATGATATGGCTTTAGTTCTTCTCGAAAGAATTGAGACACCCTTAGAAGGATAATTATTTGTTTATAAATAGTCAGAGTTCCATTCATCTTGTAAAGAATTCAGCTCTAAATTTAAAGACAAAACACATATAGTTGTGTTACCATTTTATTCAGTCAGTTTTGGATGATGGATAGTTAAAGCTAGACAAGATACATATAGATGACAATCCAACAAATATGTTTACAAAGGTAGTGACAAGGGAGAATCTGAATTCCTCTTTAGCTTCAATTGGTCTTCTTGACTAAATAGAATAAAAGAACAATAGAGTCCATGGTTGTTTGACATATTCCAGTGGGAGCTACAAGTTTAGCAGTGCTATGATTAGTCTCTAGGTGGGAGGTTGTTGTTGTGGATTTTGATCAATCTCCAAGTGGGAGATTGTTGTGAAATGGAGCCTAATCAAACTTTGAGGTTTATTCAACGTGGTTTTCTCCCCATATTATTTCTATGAGGGTTTGGAGATAGTGCCCCCAAGATGAGGTTAAGGGGTAGCACCCTTGTGAGGTCTTTGAGTAGTGCCCCAAGTGTGCTCCCTATCACAGTACAGGGTGGGGTTGAGGGGCAATGCCCTCACAGGGGTTTTCGGGGGCAGTACCCCTGAAGCAAAAAATGTTCTTATATTGTAAAAGACGTCAGCTGTTATTTTTATTATTGGATGACTTATTCTAGGCCTAGTTTTGTAAGTAGAAAAAGCTTATATAAAAAGGCTTAGGGTTATGGATTTCATGATGTAATGGTGGTATTGTAGCTTCTTGTGCTAGTACTGAGCTATAAGGGATTACAAATTGTAATCAAGTTGTAATCACTAGATAATAATAATAATATTGGACTTGTTATTGGTGGATGTAGCCTGGGGATTAAGTGAACCACATTAAATCTTGGTGTCTTGTGTTCTCTTTTATGCAATCTACTTTTTTTTGGTATTGGTCATATTTACATGTAACTGTTATTTCTAAGGTTAATCCTAACAAGTAGGGGATAGGAGAGGGTTGGAGAGGGTGGGGGAGAGAGAGAGAGAGAGAGAGAGAGAGAGAGAGAGAGAGAGAGAGAGGGATGGGAGAGGGTGGGAGGGAGAAAAGAGAGAGGGAGAGGGAGAGGGAGAGGTAGAGGGAGAGGGAGAGAGTAGGTGATGGGAAAGGGTGGGAGAGAGGGGGGGGAGAGAGAGAGCGTGGGTGGGTTATAGAGAGAGATTAGGGTATGGGAGAGGGTGGGAGAGAGAGAGGGTGGAGGGGTAGAGAGAGAGAGAGGAGAGGGGGGAGAGATAGAGATAGAGAGAGATAAAGGGAGAAATGGAGAGGGTAGGATTGGGGAGAGGGAAATATATAGAGAGAGAGTAGAGGATGGGAGATGGTGGGATAGAGAGAGAGATAAAGAGGGTGGGATAGAGATAGGGGGAAGGGAGGGGGAGAGGGAGATAAAGAGAGTAGGGGATGGGAGAGTGTCGGATAGTGAGAGATAGAGGGAGAAATGGAGAGAGAGAGACTAGGAGATGGGAGAAGGTTGGATGGGAGAGAGAGAGAGAGAGAGAGAGAGAGTAGGGGTGGGAGAAGGAGAGAGAGCAGGGGATGGGAGAGGTCAGGAGAGAGAAAGAGTAGGGGACAAGAGAGTGTGGAAGGGAGGGGAGAGAGAGAGGGTCAAATAGAGAGAGAGCAGGGGAAATGGAGAGAGAGAGTGGGGGATGGGGGAAGGTGGGCTAGGGGTAGATAGAGATAGCTGGAGAGATTATGGGATCGGAGAGGGTGGGGGGAGAGAGAGAGAGAGGGGGGGGAGGGAGGGAGGGTGGGAGAGAGAGAAAGAGGGAAGGTGGGAGAGAGGGAGAGGGAGAGAGGGAGAGGGAGAGGGAGAGAGATAGAGAGAGTAGGGGATGGGAGAGGCTGGGAGAGAGGGAGAGATAGAGATAGAGAGAGATAGACAAAGAAATGGAGAGGGTGGGATAGGGGGAGAGCAAGAGCGATAGAGAGAGTAGGGGATGGGAGCTGGTGGGATAGAGAGAGAGGAGGTGAGGGGGGAGGGAGAGGGAGAGGGAGAGATAGAGAGAGTAGGGGATGGGAGAGGGTTAGATAGAGATAGATGGAGGGAGAAATGGAGAGAGACAAAGAGTCTAGGGGATGGGAGAAGGTTGGATAGGGGGAGAGAAAGAGTAGGGAATGGGACAGTAGGGGGTGGGAGAGGGAGAGAGAGAGTATAGGGGATGGGAGAATATAGGGTGGGAGAGGGAGGGAGAGAGAAGGGAGTGGGAGAGAGAGAGAGAGAGAGAGAGAGAGAGAGAGAGAGAGAGAGAGAGAGAGAGAGAGAGAGAGATGGATGGAGAGATAGAGAGTAGGGGATGGGACATGGTGGGAGGGAGGGGGAGAGTGAGAGGGAGATGGAAGAAGATAGAGAGAGAGAGAGAGAGGGAGAGGGAGAGGGCAGAGGGTGAGAGAGAGAGAGAGAGGGAGAGGGGGAGAGAGAGAGGGGGGGGATGGGAGTGGGTGGGATAGAGAGAGGGTGGGATAGGGGGAGAGAGAGATAGAGAGAGGGGGAAGGGGGAAGGGTTGAGAGGGAGGAAGAGAGAGAGATAGTGAGAGTAGGGGATGGGAGAAGGTTAGATAAAGAGAGAGATGGAGGGAGAAATGGACGTAGAGAAAGAGAGTAGGGGATGGGAGAAGGTGGGATATGGGAGAGAGAGAGAGAGAGAGAGAGAGAGTAGGGGTAGGATAGGGAGAGAGAGAGTAGAGGATGGGGGAGAGAGAGAGTAGGGGATGGGAGATGTTGGGAAAGAGAGAGATACACACACATAGAGTAGGGGATGGGAGAGGGTGGGATTGAGAGAGAGAGTAGGTGATTGGAGAGGGTGGGGGAGAGAGAGGGGGGGAGAGAGAGAGAGATAGAGGGAGAAATGGAGAGGGTGAGATTGGAGAGAGGGAGAGAGTAGGGGATGGGATATGGTGGAATAGAGAGAGAGAGAGGGTGGAATAGGGGGAGAGAGAGGGGGGAGAGGGGAGGGGGTAGAGGGAGAGGGAGAGGGAGAGGGAGAGAGTAGGGTATGGGAGATGGTTGGATAGAGAGAGACAGAGGGAGAAATAGAGAGAGAGACTAAGGGGTGGGAGAAGGTTGGATAGGGGGGGAAGAGAGGGAGATAGTAGGGGTGGGAGAGTGAGAGAGAGAGTAGGGGATGGGAGAGGGTAGGAGAGAGAGAGGGGGAGACAGAGAGTAGGGAATGAGAGAGTATGGGAGGAAGGGGGAGGTAGATGGAGAGAGAGAGAGTAGGGGGGAAAGGGTTAGATAGAGAGAGACAATGGAGAGAGAGACTAGGGGATGGGAGAAGGTGGGATAGGGATAGAGAGAGATATATAGATAGAGTAGGGATGGGAGAGGGTGGGGGAGAGAGAGATAGAAGTAGAGAGAGGGAGGGAGTGAGGGAGAATGAGAGAGAGATAGAGAGAGTAGGGGATGGGAGAGGGTGGGAGAGAGAGAGAGAGAGAGAGAGAGAGAGAGAGAGAGAGAGAGAGAGAGAGGATGGGATATGGTGGGATAGAGAGAGAAAGAGGGTTGGATAGGGGGAGAGAGAGAGGGAGGGGGAGGAAGAGGGAGAGAGTAGGAAATGGGATAGGGTCAGATAGAGAGAAATGGAGGGAGAAATGGAGAGAGATAGAGAGATTAGGGGGATGGGAGAAGGTTGGATAGCAAGGGAGGGAGGGGAGAGGGAGTGGGAGAGGGAGGGGGGGAGAGAGAGAGAGAGAGAGAGAGAGAGAGAGAGAGAGAAGGGGATGGGAGAGGGTTGGATAGAGAGGGATAGAGGGAGAAATGGAGAGAGAGATAGAGACTAGGGGATGCAAGGTGGGATAGGGAGAGAGAGAGAGAGAGAGAGAGAGAGAGAGAGAGAGAGAGAGAGTGAGAGAGAGAGAGAGAGAAAGGGATGGGAGAAAGTGGGATATAGAGAGAGAGGAGAGACAGAGAGATAGAGAGAAAGAGATGGGAGAGGGTGGAATAGAGAGAGATGAAGGGAGAAATGGAGAGAGAGAGGGGGTGTGATACAGGGAGAGAGGGGGGGAGAGGGAGAGAGTGAGGGAGAGAGAGGGAGAGGGGGGAGAGAGAGAGAGAGAGAAAGAGAGAGAGAGAGAGAGAGGAGGGGATGGGAGAGGGTCTAATAGAGAGAGATGTAGGAAGAAATGGAGAGAGAGAGAGAGAGAGAGAGAGAGAGAGAGAGAGAGAGAGGCTAGGGGATGGGAGAAGGTGGGATAGGGGGAGAGGGAGAGAGTAGGGGGTGGGAGAGGGAGAGGGAGTAGGGGGTGAGAGAGAGAGAGTAGGGCATGGGATAGGGTGGGAGGGAGAGAGGGGGAGATAGAGAGAGAGTAAGGGATGGGAGAGGGAGGGAGGGAGATAGATAGAGAGAGAGAGAGAGAGAGAGAGAGTAGGGGATGGGAGAGAGAGGAGAGGGGAGAGAAACAAAGGGATAGAGAGAGAGAGAGAGAGAGACAGAGGGAGAAATAGAGAGGGTGGGAAAGGGGAGGGAGAGATATAGAGAGAGTAGGGGATGGGAGATGGTGGGATATAGAGAGAGATTTTTCACATAGTGTGTATGCACTATAGTGCATGCATGCTTTATAGTGTGTATGTGATTTATTATGCATATGCACTATATAAAAACACCAAAAAAAGATTATAACAAAAATTTGGGTCCCTACTAATCGATATTCTCTTTTTTCTATTGTTTGTTCTGTTGTTCCAACATAAAACATAGGTTTCATGCTATTGGAAGCTAGTAAACACCAAATTCAATTATTGGATATATTATTTGAAGGCTTTTTGAACATTATTTTAGTTATTAGAAGCTAGAAAACACCAAATTTAATCATTGGATACACTATTTGAAGGCTTTTTGAATATTTTTTCTATTGAAAAGGTTAAAGTGCAATCCTTTTAAAGTATTCTTTATTACTATAGAGATAATTTTCATTATAATTTGACAATTTGTTTAATATATAACGAATTCATTAAAATTTGTATGTTTGAATGAATTGTTAATTAGAAATGGTTAGAAATTTGACAAGTTGTTTAATATATATTGTGTATTCATTGAAATAATTGTAATTTGTATCTATATTTGAATGATTTTTTTTAATTTATGAATTGTAAGTAATTCAGATGTTTGAATAATTTGACATATATAAATCATCATCATGCCAAGGAAGAAACCAAAAACTCAAACAATGGAAGAGAGGGAGAGAGATTTGGTAATTAAAAGAGATAAAATGAAACTAATACATGAACAAAGAAAATTGCAATACAATAATAAACAATTGTCTTTCAAAGAGGAACACGAACCACCAATATAAAGAAACAAAGAGGAAAAATTGGAAAGATAGAGAGAATGAATGAGACTCTTATGCTCAAGAAGGAAATTGAATTGTGAAGCTACCCCATCTTCCGATGTTGGATTCATATCATCATCTCATGTTGAAGAGACACTAATTTCTACATTTGACAATGTACACACTCTATCATGTCATGTTGAAGGCACAACATCAATGTATCAAGTAGGTGACCATCATTTACATTTTATTGCCAAGGCACATAATCTTTAGATCAAGGTAAAACAAACACTCAACCTTATGTTGATGTTCAAAATGTTGAGGAAATTGAACAGATTATAACACCTTCTAGAATTCATTTTAGAAGACTAAAATATTTGATTGATACTAATACTAACATTTTGAAATCAATGCCTGACAAGATTAGCAAGTGTACTTGTCAAAGAAAAGTTAATTGTATGTGGAGATTATTCTTTGAAGAATTAAATATTATAGGTCAATGCCAATTATTTGTTGAAATGATGAAGAATTTGAAATTTAGGCTCATCATGAAGATTCTTGGGCTAAGAATGATGGATGATTCAAATGAAAAAAGAATTGTAAAGAATCTAATGAGTGCCTATGACAAAGTGGGTTCTAAATCATGTGCCAAAGATATTAATATCACAAGATGCATACTCACATTGATAATAGTAAGTACCCAAATGAAGAAAGCTTGACTCATCAGAAAGACAAGAAAAATATTGAAAATCGGTAGAGATACTCTAAGGAGAGTCATGGTAAGGTGTGAGAGAGTGGAAGATCTAAAAGAAAAAATGAGTTATGGACATTTAGTGGTAGACTACCATGAAAGGATAAAGAAAATAGTTAATCTTTGAAATCATTGATTGAAGATTTTTGGACAAATAAAATACATATTTCCCCTAATCAAAGAGATGTTGTAAGAAGGAGGATTGGTAGCCGAAATCAAGATCTACATGTGAAACATTTTTTGGACTCAACTTAGACACAATTTTTTGCAAAATTTATTGGTATGTATCCTCAAATTTGAAAAATTCAAAGATTTTTTGAGATGGGTAAACCTTTTTATGTGAAGATAAATCACACACACACAACTTTTTATTGTAGGATACATATTGAGTTTTTCAACCATTTGATGTTTTAGGCATATATGTGTGTTTTTGCATTCTAAGTTTGCTTTATAGGATTGTGACATGAATGAGCCACCTTGATCTTCAAGGGAATTCATATTCAATATTTTATGTGAAATAGGGGATGGTCAACAATTCTACAAGATGCCATGCTTGGATAGTATGTGCTTATTTTGTGGTTCTTTGCAGCTTTTATCAACTTGGATAATATACATGCAATTGAAAATAAAATAGTAGATTATGGAAAATATAAGATAGTGACACATGCTCTAAAAGATGGGAAACAGGGTAAAAGATGTGATTTAGTCAATGAAAAGTTTCTATTATATGAGTTCATGAAAAGATTATATATGAGTAATACACATAAAGCTCAATAATTCAAGTTGTGCAAGGATATATTTGTTGTAGATTTCATAGAGAACTACACACTACAATGATAAATTGAGGTGCAAGAAAAGTATTATACTTCTCAATAGGTTTCCATATTTGTTCACATAACATTCATGCATTCACCTACAAGTATAGAGGATGACAGAAAGTTATTAAGGAAGTACCATTTTTACATCAGTGATGATCAATCACATTTTACAGAGTTTGTAAATGAGTGTTTTCAACTATTTTATGGATATTTGGCTAACAAGGGCATACCATATTATTTGGTTAGATAATTTTGCATCTCAATTCAAGAATGCATCGATGTTCTATTGGTTGAGCAGGATGCTCAGGTTGTCTAGAATTCAATATATGTGAAATTTCATAGAAGTTGGTCATGGAAAGGGAGAACATGATGGTGCAGGCATATGCATCAAAAGAGCCTTAGATTGTGAAGAATTAAAGTACAAAGATGGAGCAACATTGAAAAATGAAAAATCCATCGTTTAGTGGTGTAACACTACAATGGGTCTAGGTAAGGAAGGTGATTCTATGGTTTTTAGATTTTTTTGGTTGATAGATAATACTAATATTGCATAAGGATTGCTACATACGTACAGGATCAAGTGAGCTACACTCTTTTAGAAGCTCTGATACAGGTTCACGGAGTATCCACACATGAAAAATGGCATGATTTTTTCCATCATAGGTAGAGGAAAATTGGGATGAATGTGAGTCAACTGAATGGGTTGACAAATGGGATATATGGGTTTTGGACCCAAATTGACACCTATCATTCTCCATAAGTGCTAGAAATGATAGAGATGGATTCATCTATTGAATTTGATTTCTTGTGTGATCTAGTGAAACTTGCTAATATATATCTCTAAATTCAATATGTAACTTTATAACTTTTACCTAAGTATTTACTAAATTAATGACTACATTTTGTACATTTATCACTGCAAGCCGTATTTTTGTTGTTATTACACCTAAAGACAATGAAGAAGGGACATATTATTATTTGTGTCATTGTGTCTAGGCCAAAAAAAGTTGGATTTCTTAGTTACATATGGTGAAGGTTTAGAGTACCATATAGGTGCTTAGATGATATTCTATGAAGAACCCTAACTTGTGATTATTTGAGGATTAGCAAACACAGAGGAAAATTCTTCATTATTCAAACCTTGTTGTCGTGTCAAATGTCCACTTGATAAAATATGGTGGAAAACCACATAATAAGACTCTTTGGAAGGTTTGTGAGTTAGACCATGGGGTAATACTTAAGAGATTTAAATGTAGAGCAAATCCATCTGGTTCATTAGATTGAATATAATTACAAAAAGATGGACCTCTCTCACTTTTTATGATGTGGAGTGCACAACTAGGTATCTTCAAATATAATTTCCCACTCTTTGGTTTTTGAATTTTGTTAAGAGTCGGTTAAGAGATTGTGCATGTCTAATAAGTTCCAAGAGTCTTTGGAATGCAACTAGTCCCAATGTGTTTGTAAAAGAGCTAAAAATGCTCATTAGGTCCTGAGTTGGTCAAAAGTTTCTTAATGAGCCAAAAGTTTCTCAATAGGTAAAATATTGTTAGGGTTGGGAAACTAAGGTATATGGTTACCTAATAGGTCCTAGGAATCCTAACTAGGGTCCTAGAATGGTCTTAGACAAACCCATTTGATCAAAAGATGTAGAGAGAAAAAATTGTTCAAAAGTTGCAAATGATAGTTTAGGAGGTTGTAACTACCCATGCTTAGGTATTTGAGCATCGAGAATCATAATTTGGAAGGTTAGAAGGTTTTTCAGCATGGAGAAGCACTCAGATTCCTCAAAATTGCCTAGTAGGCCTAATTGCCCCCAACTAGATGTCTAGCAAGAAAGATGTTAAGTTTTCTCCCAAAATCTCCAAAGGAATTCTCAAATAAAATAGGTTTTCAAATACCCATTTCAACCTTCTTTAATATATCTCAGCCTTAGTATAGGTTGTTTTGGACCAACAAATAAATCCTCCAACTAGGCACCCTTTTGAAGAATAAAATAGGGTAGCTTTTCAATTTCCAAAGAAACTACCTGTCGTCCTTACTTCCAATACTCTAGACTATCAATAATCTCCTCAAATGGACCCAATCAAAGGAATATTAGGTCAACTTGATGCCCCAACCTCTACAAGTAATAAATCCCCAAATTGGTCTCTTACAAACCCTCAAACCTAGGGCTTTCTCAATGTATGACTTCCCAAGCCAACTTTAATCAAATGAAGGTTAATTCACCATCTCCAAGGCATATGTAGACATAATATACCATAAAATACCCCTCTCCAATGGATAGATCTCATGTTGTTTCTCCTTAGGCATGCATTTCATGCACCTATAGCCACCTAAACTCCATTAGAGGCCTCCAACCATGAAAAATCTTGTCCAAACATTGTTAGAAGGATTATTTACATAGTAATATAGGTTGTGTGTGTCTAATAAGCAACTAGTCTCAAGGTGTTTATAAAAGAGCCAAAATTGCTCATTAGGTCTTTCTCAATAGGTTAAAATTTGTTAGGGATGGGAAACTAAGGTATTTGGTTACCTAATAGGTACTAGGAATCTTAAGTAGGGTTCTAGAATAGTCCTAGATTGACCCATTTGACCAAAAGATGTAAAAAGAAAAAATTACTCAAAAGTTGCAAAGTTGCTTTGGCAACTTTTGCATTCTTTGTAAAAAGTTGCAAAGTTGCTTTAGCAACTTTTGCATTCTTTCCAAAAAGTTGCAAATGAATATTTGGGAAGTTTTAACTATCCATGCTTGGGTATATGAGCATGGGAAATATATTTTGGAAGGTTAGAAGGTTTCTAGTTAGATTTCACACTCATGTGCCTATTGTACATACTATTACAATATTTCTTATTGTTTTTGCAGAGTTTTGATGCCCTAGTATAATAATGGGTCTAACCT
The DNA here is from genome assembly GCA_028749045.1 of Cupressus sempervirens. NCBI lineage: Eukaryota > Viridiplantae > Streptophyta > Pinopsida > Cupressales > Cupressaceae > Cupressus > Cupressus sempervirens. The sequence goes on from CM053789.1 coordinate 777,162,085, forward strand.
AATCATGCATGATGGAAAATGTATGAAACCTTGTGCGATGATAGGTTAGACTCTGTAAATAGGTTTTTTTCTTTCTTTTGCATTTGTTTGATTGGTTTCTAGGCTATGGGATGATGCCCTAGGCTAACTCGTGGGAGTAGGTGAGCCAGGATAGTTTGAAGATGTTGTTGCAGAGCATGCCCCTTGAAACCTCACAAATGAGGTATTTATCCATCCTAGGCCTATTACAATGGTTAAAACTATTATTTTAATAGTTATAATTCCTTTCCAACCAAGTTGCATTTTTTAGCAACTCTTACAACTTTTCAATTTGCAATTTTGCACAAAAAGTGCAACTTTTGCAAATTTCACTAGATTTCACTTCTAGCACATCGAAAAGGTTCCATATTATTCAAAAACACCTAATCCTAGGCTATCTTGACCAAAAAATAAAAAAAGACCCAATTTTGCCTAATTAGCAACTTTTTCTTATATCTTGCACAAAGTGGCTTAGGCATACATATCTTGCTCATATCTCTCTCACCATTTGTCATGGGATTGAATTGTTTGCATGTTAGCTCCAAGTGGCTAGGTAAATCCTATTTCCAATCTTGTCCCATCCCGTTGACCTATCAAATGTTCTCGGGCACGCTGAATAGAATTGACCCTGAGAGTCACTAAATGCCATAGAGCAGTGAGCTTTGACGGGGAATATCTTGGAGCTCGTGTGAGGTATGGATACAATGGGTGCTAAAGGATCATTTTGTTGACATCTACAATAATATCTCTCTTTTTTGAGATTGGATTCCATTTTGATTTTGTAGCCCCATCTCGGGTGATGCTGAAACTTGTAGTGTTAGCCAGTACAAAGTCACCAACTGGTGAATCTCTCTAATCATTTTTCATGGGATTGAACTATCTATTTTGTTAGCTCTAAGTGACCAGGTAAACATTATTCCTAATCTTTTCCCATCCTATTGACCACTTGAACATTCTCAGGCATACCAAATAGAATTGACCTTGAGAATCAATAAATGCCATAGGGCAGTGATCTTTGACAAGGCATATCTTGGAGCTCATGTGAGGTATGGATGCAATTTTGGGTGCTATAGGATCATTTTGTTGACACCTATAATAACCTCTCTCTCTTTTTGGAGATTGGATTTCATTTTGATTTTGTGGCCCCATCTCAGGTGATGCTAAAACTTGTAGTTTTGGCCAGTACAAAGTCACCAACTGGTGAAGCTCTCTAACCATTTGTTGTGGGATCGGATTGTCTACTCTATTAGCTTTGAGTGGTTGGGTAAACCCTAGTCTCAAGCTTTATCTCATTGACCAATCAAATGTTCTCAGGCACATTGAACAAAACTGACCCTAAGAGTCACTAAATGTCATAGGGAAGCAATCTTTGACAGGGCATATCTTAGAGCTTGTGCTAGGTATGGATGCAATTCTGAGTGCTACAGGATCGTGTTGTTGATAAAAACAATAACCTCTCTCTATTCATAGATATTGGATTCTATTTTAATTTTGTGGCCCCATCTCAAGTGATGTCGAAACTTGTAGTGTTTGCCAGTACAAAGTCACCAACTAGTGAATCTCTCTAACCATTTGTCATGGGATCAAACTATCTATTCTGCTAGCTTCAAGTGTGGTTGGGTAAACCTTAGTCCCAAGATTTTCTTGTCTTTTTGACCTATCAAATGTTCTTGGGCACATCCAACAAAATTGACCCAAAGAGTCATTAAATTTCATAGGGCAACAATCTTTGATCGGCCATATCTTAGAGCTCGTACAAGGTATGGATGCAATCTTGGGTGTTACAAGATCATGTTATCGACACCTATGATAACCTCTCTCTCTTTTTGGTGCTTAAATTTTATTTTGATTTTGTAGCCCCATCTTGGGTGATGTTGAAACTTGTAGTGTTGGCTAGTACAAAGTTTCCAATTGGTGAATCTCTCTAACCATTCATCGTGGGATCAAATTGTCTGCTCTATTAGCTTTGAATGGTTGGGTAACCCTAGTCCCAAGCTTGTCCCATCTCATTGATAGATTGAATGTTCTTCAACACACTGAATGAAATTGACCTTGAGAGTCACTAAATGCCATAGGGAAGCGATCTTTGATAGGGAACATCTCAAAGCTCGTCTGAGGTAGGGATGCAATTCTAGGTGCTACAGGATCATATTATTGATACCTACAATAAACTCTCTCTTTTTGGAGATTAGATTTCATTTTGATTCTACGGTGCCATGTTGGGTGATGTTAAAACTTGTAGTGTTGGCCAGTACAAAGTTGTCAACTAGTGAATCTCTCTAACCATTCATAGTGGGATCAAATTTTCTACTTTGTTAGCTCTGAGTGGCTGAGTAAACACTAGTCCTAATATTCTCCTCTCTCATTGACCAATCAAAAAAATTTGGGCACATCAAACAAAATTAACCTTGAGATTCACTAAATTCCATAGGGCAATGATCTTTTACATGGAATATTTGGAGCTCATGCGAGGTATGGATGCAATTCTGAGTGCTACAAAATCATGTTGTTGAAACCTACAATAACCTCTCTCTCTCTTTTAATAGATTGGATTCCATTTTGATTTTGCTACCTCATCTCGGGTGATGTTGAAACTTGTCCCATTTATTTAGCATAGGTCATGTAGTTTCCTCTTTGGCCCCTCTCATGGAGATTGTGTTTGACATTCTTCTAATTTGTCTGATTGATACTACTTATTCTCAAGCATTTCACAGATGGTGTTGCATTTTCATTTCCTTTTTATATTACTGTAGATAAGAAGCCCAATGTCATGATTATTTCTCTATGCAGGAAGCCATGGATTTAACATACATTTTGTGTGCAACATTAGTTTATTGAGAACTTGACATGAAAACAAGTGGACCACTACCAAAAGCCCACTTGGAAACATTTTTCCTTGCCACGACTTTCAAAATCAGATTTCTCATTCTATCATTGCCCTTCCAAAGATATATTTTGAGAAATATTGGAGGCACAACAATTGTAGAAATTCATGACTACCAATTTGAATGTATGGGTGCATGAATTTATTCCTCTTGTAGTACAATACATGACTCTCCCTCCATACCCATCCATTTTCCCAATTGACCCTCCAATAGTGAATGCAACCTCATTGATATCATACAATATTGTTCTCGCTCTATTCCAACCATGGATAAATTATGTTCCACACACCATGAATTATATTCCAAAAATCTCTCCACCGAGTTTCCCTCTAATGGGTTTCCTGATTATGTTTCCTCCTATAAATACTCCCTTTCCTAGCAGAAGGATAGTGGAACCATCTAATTGTCTACCCAATTTTTTGGTTTTCCCTCCTCATGAGCAGCAAGGTTTGAAAGGTCCCCCTCCACAACATCATTGTCTTCATCTACATATGTTATGATTGTTAGAGTAAATAATTAATTAATTGTTAATTATTTATTCTATTACTTAAGCTTACTTAGATTAATGCATGTAGTTGAGGTTAGTTGTTGACAACATGGGAGTTTGTTCCCTTTAGCATATTTATCTTTTCCACCTCTTGTGGATGTGTGCTTAGTTGTCAACCTTATCTCCTACCTCATTCCAGCTTGTTCTACAAGCTTCCATGAGGCCTTTTTATTCGATCTCTCATTCATTGTACATTCATTCCATTTTCCAATAGCAATTCTAATTTTCTATTGTGAAATATTCTCTTGTGTAGTATTTGCTTCAAGCTCTTTGCTCTCTAGGTTTCTCTTCAAAAAGTTATTTGCATTGTAGGTGATCTTGGCATATTATTGGAGTCAATTTTTCAAATCCTACATGGTATCAGAGCCTCCCTACTACTTCTTGTTTGAAGGATTTTTGAAGTCATAATTTGGAGTCACAAACCCTAGTTTGTTTGTGCAAATTTTCTTCAAATCAGGGGTAGAGCAATTTTTTGGAGCACTTTGGGGTCAAACAGATGTTTTCATTGGATTCAGAAGGCTGTTTATAGCTAAGATTCATATAAAACTTTTCATTTTTGGTTTCAGGCATTTTTTTTGGAAATTTTTTTGCATCCCAAGTAGCCGTATAGATGAACAGAGCAAAAAAAATTTAAAAATATATATAAAATAGTGCACCACCGCAACAGTGCTCATGCACCATCATGGGGCCACCCTTTCACCACCAGTGCGCCACCAACAACAATGCTCCACTGGCAGCAACCATTGGCATGTGGCCATAGTGCCACCCAGAGCTCGCTCTACTCGTTCGGCACCACCCTAGCAACGCTTCTCTGCGGCTCCACCAGGGAGCCTCCAACTGACGGTGACACTACTGAGTTTACCTCCCGAGTGCCACCACCACCGGTGGTCTCCACTCAAGCACCACCAACAACTACCTACTGACACATGGACACCTACACAGGGTTGCTAATGTCACTTCTCGACCATTTGACATCATTTTTTAGGCACACCGATGTCATATTATTGACCACTTACATCACTTTTCTGGCAACTTTGCTAGCATCATTTTTTGTTAGGTGATGTCATCTTTCCATTAGCTAATGTCATCATTCTGGTCGCTAATGTTATCTTCCTGGCGACAATCTTGTGACGGCCATACGGGCGTCAAATTTAACACAATGTCTATAATTTTCCAGCAAGGTGCAATTTTGGAGCAGTAGTTTTTTTTTGCCATAACTTGAGCATACGGATGTCTTTTTCCAATCCGAAAGAATTTTTGAAAAGTTGACTCAGAGACAGAGACATTGGTGTTAGTTTCATAAGATTCTGAGTTAGTTTGAGCTCCCAAATTTGGCATCAAAGTAGAGGCTTCTATTTCCTCCTATTTTGCATCAACAAATCCATGTTCTTTTCTAGTTTTTTGCTTTTCATAGTTGTTTTTGTGGTATTTGGGAGATATTCTTCTACGTTTGTGGGGGGGGTGTCTTTCTTTTCTATAATTTATTTCAATGAAGACCCTTCTACTTTCGTCTTCTTCTTTCTCTTAATGACGGATTCATCTGTGACCCGTCTCACACCACACAACTACCACACCTAAAAGGCACAAATGACTAGGCATCTCATGTCAAAAGGTCTATGGTCTTGTCTAGATGAGAATTAGCTTGTTCTTATGCACCCTTTTGAGGTTCTACAACATAGGAACAAAATGGATAAAGCTATGGGACTGATTGCACTCAACATTTTAGACAGTTTGCTATTTCACTTGGATGGTTTGACTACTCCACAGGCTTATTGGCAAAAATTTTAGACATTATTTGGATAGGTGAATAAGTTTTGAGCACTTTAGTTGGATGCAAAATTGACTTCTTTGTCACCAAGCAACTTTCCCACCATCGAGGACTTTCTGATGAAGTTTAAATCCCTATGTGTAGTTTTATAGGGATGTGGGAAGAACAAAATAGATGATGAGTGCATATTTTTGATACTCTCAAAGCTGAAGGGGCAGTATCAGGTTTTTTCTTCTACTTTCTACTCCACCATGGATGCCCTTGGAGATAGACATAGGATGCCTACATTTGAGACATTTTGTGATAGGTTGACTAGGGAACAGGCAAAGATCCAATAGGTGGATGGCTCTGGCTCTTCTAGCCAAGCATTGGTTGCTCAAAATTCTAATGGGAAATCAAAGAAGAAAGGAAAATCAAAGAAAGACACATCAAAATTTGATCCTAAGAATCTAGCTAACCCTCCCAAGGGTAAAGATTCTTCAAAGTCGGATGAGTCTACCTCCAAGACCAAGAAGAAATTGAGTGAGAACTACAGTTTTTGTGGGAAAGATGGACATTCAGTTTCCAGGTGTTGGAAACAATTAGAGGCTTTAGAAGAAGCCATGAAGGAGCATCACATTTCAGCTCCTCAGTCTTCATCTCCACTTGCAGGGAAAGGTCATGCTCTTTCCACATGAGCTGCGACTTTAGCACCTTTATGGATTCTTGATTTTGGGGCTTCTCACCACTTAACAAACACTCCTAAGTTTCTTACTTCACTTGCTCCTTGTGCCACCACACAGATTGCATTTGGGAACTCTTCATAACTTTTAGTTTTGGGTTCTGGCACTATTGCTTTGGCTGAGGGCTCTCTACAGGATGTACTTTGTGTTCCTGATATTTCAATGAACCTTCTGTCTATCTATCAAATTTTCCACTCTGGCTCTGGGAAGACAGTCAAGTTCTCACCACATGATGTGGTTATTTGGGACTTGCATGATCTGGAGATGATCGTGGCCATTAGGAGTGTTGAATCTACATCATGCCTCTATAGATTTGATGGATTTGAGTCTTCTGATGACACAGGTTCATGTTTAGTTGCACATGCAAATTCAGTAAGCAGACTTTGGCATGAACATTTTGGGCATTTCAATTATAGATATCTTCAGCAGATGAGCACACAGGCACTTGTTCTTAGACTTCCCTAGATTTCCTGTCCAGATGGTGTTTATTAGGGATGTGCACTTGGCAAGCAACATAGGGATTCTTTTCCACATGGACGAGCCACTCGTGCTTTAGCATGTTTGGAGTTGATTCATAGTGACCTCATGTCATTTCCTACTCCTTCTTTTTTGAGTGCTAGATATGTGCTTACATTCATTGATGACTTCTCCAGATGCACATGGGTGTACTTTCTTAAGTACAAGTCTAATGTCTTTGACTCATTTTGAGTTTTCAATGCATTTTTAGAGAAGTAGTCTGGGCTTTCTATTCAGGTGATACACATGGATAATGGGGGGGAGTATGTGAACTAGGCTTTCAGAGATTTTTGTTCTGAGCATGATCTTCAACATTAGCTTTCAATGCCCTACACTCCTCAACAGAATGGTGTGGCCGAGAGGAAGAACAAAACCCTTCGAGAGATGGAAAATTGCATGATTTAGTCTAGGTCCATGGATTCATGTTTTTGGGCAGAGGTAGTCAATTGTTTGAACTAAATTCAAAATTGGATGCCTCATAAGGCACTTCAACATATGACTCCTAAAGAGGCTTGGTCCCATGTCAAGCCTGATGTGTCATAATTCAGAGTTTTTGGGAGTACGACATATGCATTTATACTTGATGCTCAGAGGAAAGCAATGGAACCGAAGAGCTAACCATTGATTTTTTTTGGCTACTACAAGGATGTAAAGGCTTACAAGTTATTTGATCCTGATTCCATAGAGGTCCTATTTCAACAGGATGTCCAGTTTGATGAGAGCCCTCCTGTAGTACATTCCTCACCTCCAACAACTCCTCCAGCTCCCACTACTCCCTCTTCATCTCTAGTTTGTTCCATGGATGATGAGGATGATGATCATGGTGATCCCAATATACCTCCACCACAGGATCCTCCCTAGATGCCTAAATGGGCTCGAGCTATTGTTGAGGCTACAGGATCCCTAGTTGGTGACCCATCCACTTCTCGTCGCACCCATTCTCACACTGTAGGTTCTAGTCTACTCAGTCATGCTGTTAGTACTGATCCTTAGACTTTTGCAGAGGTGACAGGACATTCAGAATGGGATAGTGCAATGGAGGAGGAATATTCTTCTATGATGAAGAACCACACATGGGATCTTTGTTCTCTTCCCAAGGGGAGAAAACAAGTGTGTTGTAAGTGGATTTATTGCACTAAGTATGCTACTAATGGTTCCATTGATAAGTATAAGGCTCGTCTTGTTGCAAAGGATTTTTTGCAAGTCGAGGGTGTTGATTACTCTGAGACATTTTCCCCTGTCACCAAGATGAGTTCTATTCACCTTGTCTTATCCCTCGCAACTTCACAAGGATAGTCAATTTATCAGATGGATGTGAAAAGTGCCTTTTTGCATGGTGATATTACTGAGGAGATTTATATGGAGCAGCCTCCAAGTTTTGTGTAGGATCCCACCTTGGTTTGCAGGCTTTGACATTCATTATATGGACTCAAACAAGCCCCTAGGGCTTGGTATGAGAAGATGGACTCATTTCTGCTGTCTACAGGCTTCACTCACTACCATTTCGATGCCATAGTGTACATTCAGCATCTTGGTGATGAGATTCTGATTTTTGTTTTGTATGTTGATGATCTTATCCTTATAGGTAGTTCATCATTCCTGATCCAGGATGTTAAGTGTGCACTGATGGACTAGTTTGAGATGACTGATCTTGGTTTGCTGTACTATTTTCTTGGTCTTTAGATTCATCAATCTCCCACTGGCATTTTTGTGTATCAGTAGAAGTATGCTCTTGACATGCTTCGTTGCTTTCACACGCTTGATTTTAAGGCTACTCCTACACCATTTTAGTCAGTTGTTACTTTGTCTACCTTCTTCTCCTCATCTACAGTGGATGCTACTTTGTATCGACAGTTGGTTGGCAGCCTATTGTACCTAACACACACCTACCTTGATCTTTCTTTTGTGGTTGGCCTAGTCTCTCAATTTTCTTAGGACTCTCATGAGAGTCATTGGCAAGCTGCCAGGCATATTCTATGCTACATTCAAGGCACACTTATGTATGGCATTCATTACACTACGGGGACTCCACACATTGTTGGCTACACTGACTCAGATTGGGCTGGTGATGTCGATGATCGAAAGTCTACTTTTGGCTTTGTCTTTTGCCTTAGCTTTGGTCCCATCACATGGTTGTGAAAGAAGCAACATGCTTGAGAACTTTCATCTATAGAGGCTAAGTACAGGGCTGTAATTCTTGCTAGTCAGAAGGCTTTATGGCTTCGTCAATTGATGACTGAGTTTGGATTTCCTCTTGATCATCCCACTATTTTGTGGTGTGATAATCAGAGTGCCATCCACATTTCCTACAACCCGGTGGAACATCAGTGTACTAAGCACACTGAGTTGCATATGCATTTCATCCGTCAATTGATCCAGGATGGTGTTATTGCATTGGAGTACATTCCTACTGCCAGTCAAGTTGCAGACATCTTCACTAAGCCTTTTGCATTGCCTCGCTTTCTTCAACTACGGTCAATGCTTGGGGTTACGGAAGTTGTCTTTGGGGGGATTGGTTGAGGCCATCCTTCCTTCACTTCATGTTTTTTTTAGCATGTTGTTTTTTACCTCTTTTTGGGGGAGAGTTTTTCCTAGGTGGTTTTCTCTCTTTCCCCATTTTATAGAGGTTGCATCTAGTTGCATTGTACTTGGGTACCTAAAATGGCCTCATTATCGAGACCCATTTTTCATTTTTTTCCTTTGTTTTGTGAGCTTAAGGCATTCCCCTAAGTTGCACTTAAGGGGAGGTGTTAGAGTAAATAATTAATTAATTGTTAATTATTTATTCTATTACTTAATCTTACTTAGGTTAATGCATGTAGTTGAGGTTAGTTGTTGACAACATGCGAGTTTGTTCCCTTTAGCATACTTGTCTTTTCCACCTCTTGTGGATGTGTGCTTAGTTGTCAACCTTATCTCCTACCTCATTCCAGCTTGTTCTACAAGCTTCCATGAGGCCTTTTTATTCAGTCTTTCATTCATTGTACATTCATTCCATTTTCACATAGCAATTCTAATTTCTTATTGTGAAATATTCTCTTGTACGATATTTGCTTCAAGCTCTTTGCTCTCTAGGTTTCTCTTCAGCAAGCTATTTGCATTGCAGGTGATCTTGGCACATTATCGGAGTCAAATTCTCAACTCCTACAATGATATACTACATGTTTGGATTCAACTGAAATAGATCACAAACATTGGTTCTAAGTCCATCTAGTGAGAGGTCTAGATTACCATCTTACCTGCATAATGAATAAACACTAAAGTATAATCTCAAAGTATTCTCACACTTTACCTACAATGAAATTAAAGTAAACATAGTATGATTAAGAATATCAATCCTTCAAGAATTTATCAGGATAAGAAGTTCTAAAAAGCCTTACAAACTACATTCTACATATAAGTTCTACCTACTGCACCATGATTAGATGATGCAAAAACATGGCAATCAACATCAACCAAAATTAAATCTCATTTTCTTTGCTTCAAGTTTCAACTTTCCAACTATGTGCTCACCCTGTGTTTCAATCTAGAAGTTGGTCCAATGTTCAATGTGGATGGATGATGGACATGGATATCCATCAAAACACTAGAGTGAACAGTTTTGTCACATGATTTAGTTGCAGCTTCTCTTGTATCTATGTGTGCAAAATGTGGAAGAACACATGGGCAGAATGCCTAAAAGAAATGAATGTATATTTTATGGTGGAGTGAAAAGTTGGAAGGTTCCATGGTGGATGTATCATAAGAAGAACATATATAATGTGTTTCGATGAATGAAGCTCTCAAAGAGATAGATAAGTAAGAAATGTTGATATCAATTTCCATGAATAAATTAAAAATTTTATTTCAAGTCTTCTCATGTTCTAAAGATAAAGCATATATAAACTCTTGAAATGTTTATGGTGACAATAAGATTCAAGCTTAGACATTTACATAATGCAACCAACTCAAGTCAAACTTCAATGTTAATTGTATAACAGTAATAAGAATTCAAGTTTTATTGTTCTTGTCCCAACAAAAACTCCTAGAAATAAGTTACTCATAATAAAATGTACTCATAACTTGTGCAATTTAAATATAAATTAATATCATAGCCTTATTCACATGTCAAAAGATATTATCAAAGCTTATTATAATTATTCCTACCCTTATTTTGGATGCAAATTACATTAAAATGAAATAATTAAAATGTAAAAAAGAAAAACAAGATATATATTATGATAACCAATAATGTCATACATGAACAAAGTGATGCATCAAAGTTGTAAGTCTAATAATGTCATGCATCAAATATATGTCATACATCAAATATAAAATGCCATATATATATCAAATGTATGTTGAATATGTCCACTAATGCTTATACATGTGTCCATACCTATATCTTCTCCTTCCCATGAGGGGAAGGAAACAAATTACTAGAGTTCTTTGGTCATTGCATGGAGGGAGATGATGGGGATGATGGGGTCTTCCTCACACGCTTGCTCATCCTCTTGTTTAGGCTCCTCTCTAACTGGAGCTAATACAAAAAAAGTATATATGAATCAATAATTATTATACATTGAAATCAAATATATGTACACACAAAATTAATTATTTTTGTACCACCATCAAATAGTCACTTTGTACATCCACCTCAAAGGCTCATAGACAATTGGGAATAACAAGGCCCTACAAAAATTCAATCAATATAATCACTTGATCATACTTATAAGTACCATTTGAAATTTTAATACTAACTATTATAAATAACAACTAAAACTATGAAAACTCTTTCATAACTCGGTCAATGGCTCCAAACTATCCATCATGACAATAACTCCATGATCGATGGATAGGCGAAGATGAGGAGGAGTATCAAACATCAACGACTGTAAATCATATAATACAATTTAAATTTTTTTTTATAGAATATAATATAATCAAATGAATTAAATTAACATGAAGCAAATGTACCTCTATGAAGCTTGTATCATGCCTAGGCTCAAAGCCCTTTGTGAATGTCGATGGTCCAATATAGAACTAATGCATATGGATAAATTTATTTTGTCAATCATTCATATGATTACTAAATAAATATATGTATTAATTTAAATGATTAAATCAATACATACCTCTCGACTCATCGACGAGATGTAAAATGGGGTCTGGGAATCTATACTAGGGCCATCAACACTCTTACCCTAAATTTTGAACAATGTCAAGACATGCTAATTAATTAGTCATTCACTATACATATGAAATGTGATCAAATTAGTTTATTACAATTATAATTTACCTATGTGTCAATGCCAAATGTATCACTCAAAAACTTGTCAATGACTAGTTGATCATCCATAGTGTCTCCAATGTGACTGCCAACATGCATAAGGATCCACATGACATGCACATGTGACCACAATGTTAAGAAGGCTCCTCCTTGACTAATGGATTGACATAATGAATGAGGATATGTGTCAATGTATTGATAGTCCCTAGAGTATTGGTCTCTACAATTTCCTTCACAACTGAAGGAATAATGATATGCTCACCCTATGGCTTGACAATAGGTGCTCTAACTGCATTAGGTCACAACGTGCCCCCAACCTCTCAAATGACAACCCCCCACCTCTACCCTGAGAATCTAACATGTCAAAATAATTGGGGATCTTCCCGAGGACAAATTCACAATACAATTTCTTTAAGAAATACATTGGAACCTTGCGATTATTATACGGAGGGGCATCAAAGACCATCCACCATCTATCCCAAAAGTTATTTCTAATATCGCCATGTATACACTAATGGATGGGGAACCTGTTAATTGCATGTTTAATAGGGTCTTGTTCTCCTAGATTTTTAAACAATGCACATATGTTACCTTTTTCCATGTCCTTTTTTCTTACATCTTTATAGGATAATTTTTTTGCATAATATCTTATTTTTTCTCTCTTAACATGCCAAATACACAACTGACCACTAATAGAAGCTACATGGCTCATAATGGACTCAAGGGAGGATGCCAATTGTGTTCTCATAGGATTAGTTTTCCTGCAAGCTTTCCACCTACCAATGATTTCTTCTAATTCATTTTTCTCTCTTTCTGTTTCATTCATTATATTGTCTTGGGTGCCAAGAGGAGGTCTTTCAATCGGTGGAGGTTGCAGAAGTTATTGCTCTTCTTGTAGAGGGTTTTCATTTTGATTTTGTTGATCAAGGTGGGGATTTGGTGGTTGATTATTCACATTTCCTGATAAGAAATCAATTGCATTTTAAATAAATAAACAAATTAAAAGAAAAACTTAAGAAACATACAAAAAATGCAAAAACAAGAGTAAAAAACACACTTGATGATCCCAATCTTGATCTTTGATGACGAGGAGGCATTTTGGGGAGTAGAGTGAGCAAATTCTTCAACTTTTACAAAATGTGTGCATGTTGTTGAGAGCAAACAAGGCACCAACAAAAAGAAACAAGACAAAAATAGAATGGGTTGTGGGTTTGCAACCCTTATATAGAATTTTTAAAAAGCATGTGCACGCTTTTAGAATTTTTAAAATATTAGTTGTGTCATCCTTTTGGCACCACAACTTGGTACATTCACCCAACATGATGGAGTTTTTTGGTCGTGTAAAGACCTTTTGTGGTGTGTGATCTTATCTAGATCATCATTTGATGTTCCTAATCTTATGGGCAACTTATCCATGGGTGTGTGCTTAATTTTAGATCATTATGAGGATTACTTCTAGATTTAGGTCCTAGTCTATATTTGGTAATATATTTCCCTTACCTTGGAGAATGTGATCTTCCTTGGTTGAATTGATTCTTGCAAAGGCTATATATATAGGTAAGTGCACAAAGATGTGGTACCAAAGGGGGGTATAAGACATCATTTTTTTGACATCAACAATTTTTGAACTTCGACGAGAAATTGAAGACAATTAGACTTAAATTTTCAATATACAACAAAAACCAAAAGTTTTAGTCCTTTAAATCTAGTTTCTAAACTACAAATTGTTTTGTTAAATGGTGGAGTATAAGATCCTCAAAAGGGGAAGCACACAAAGTGGCACTATGTTTAAAGAAAAACCATGACATAGTATCAAGTGTGCTCCCCCTAAAATGCTAACTTTTTATGAAAAAATTTAATTACTTTAGTCAAAATTTACCTAATTCCACATAGTTTATCCCAAATTTTTATACTAATTTTAAAGGTATAAATATTTTATAATGAATTTCAGAAGTGGACACATCCTAAAAATGATAAATATTTATGTGTCTATACAAGAAATCATTCAAAACTAATCAAATATAAATAAATAAAATTCAAGTGTGGAGAATGGAGTCTAGTTTCTAAAAACTAACTTGTTGTAAAATTTGATGAAAGAGATAAAATCTAACACCAAAATACCACATGTTAGTTTTTCACAAAAATCGACATGTGTTTAAAAGAAATTAGAGTTGAAAGGTTTAACATAATCTAAATTCAAAATAAATCATATGGTTAGATAGCTAACAAATATATAGTACATCATGAAACATGATTTTATTGATATTTAACCACAAGGAAACCTAATGGAGAGCACACAAAAAAGTGATGAATTTTTGGTATACTTGTTAGAAATCATGTCTTAGACCTATTTGAGTCCACCAAGCCTTTAGGTTGGATCTCCAAGGCAAATCTAAGCCTTATGATTGGTGAATTTCAATGCATTAAAAAGTGTGCTCTCCCAAAGTGTGAGTACACTATCAAAATTTAGTAGATTATATAGCATGTGTACACTATAGTGTATATGCCCTATTTGGTAATAAAGAAAGAACATAAAACTATTTTAAATAGGGTACACTCATGTTAGTTTCAACACTAGGACCATACATAAGTAAGTGCACAAAGTTTTGGTATGAAAAATATGTCACCTTCTTTTTTTCCAATCTAAGTAATAGTATGATCGCCTAATACTACAATCGCAATATAGGTGGATCACACTATGGGTTGGATAGCTTGAGCCACAAGCTCAGGAAATTGAAAACATAGCGTGATCACCCTATAGAGTGATCACCTAGAGCGCGAGCATGCTATAATGCATGTGCACTATGTGAATTTCCTAAATAAAGACATTTCCTTCTTCATTTGCAACTAAAATCCAATAGGCACTACTAGGCCAATTTCAACACCAACATCATAAACATAAAATGTAATATTTAAGTATAATTTGCATACTCTTCCTTTCTTACACTTAAGTTACATTTTATGTATATACTTCCAAGATATTTTAGAGTGGTTTCAACTTCATATGAGTTAAGATAAAGATTCTATATTTTGAACATTTTTAAGAAATTTCAAACTCAGTTAAATTTTAGGAATTCACACATTATTTTGAAAATGATTCCTCGCGGACTATTGATTGTAACCATAAGCCCATAAAATTTTCAAGATCATTTAAGGATAATTTATCATTTTATTGATTATATTCTAGTGTTAGTTTATTAATTGGCATACAATATTTAACCATTTTAAGGAGGAAAGGAGGGAGAGAGAGGAGGGGGATGACACAAAACATTAAGCATTGTAGGAAACAAATTTTTTATAATGTGTCCTAATATATTTAATGTTTCCTATGGTGCTTTAATGGGTCTTAATTGGTCATAAGAACCTTAGGACTAATTATGAGCCCGTAGGACCCATTCATACCCATTAACACACATTATGACCCCTGATAACACATTATTCATTATATGATACACTTTAGGATTGTAATGTATCCAAATCAACCCTATATTTTCATAAGGGGCTTTAGTGGGTCTTAAGTGGTTCTCGTCACCCTTAAGACTCACTAAAACCTCTTAGGATCCATTGTAGCCTATTATAATACATGAGTGCCCCTCCTAGCATGTATTAATCATTATAGGACACATCATTGGGGTCTCATGTGTCCTAATGGGTCTTAATGTGTCATAAGGGTTCATCAAGGAATATTAGGGACTCATTAGGATCCATTACAAAACATTAAGTCCCATTAGACACATTAGGGCCCATTAGAGTAGATTATCACATATTAGGACCCATTAGGACATAACAAAATAGTGCCTTCTAACACATTGACCATTGTAGAACACACTAATCTATTTTAATGTCTAATAAGGGCTCATAAACTGTCCTAAGTGGTCTAATGACTCATTAGTCACTGTTAATAGCCCTTAAGATGCATTAGGACCAATTAAAACACATTAACAACTATTAATACAATTTAGACCACCTTAAGTGGCTTAGGAAAAATTAATGGGTTATAATGTGTCCTAATAGGTCATAATGTGTTCTAAGGGGTTCTAATTTTAATTAAGTGATCCTATGACCCCTTATGGCCCATTAGAACTCCTTTAGATCTATAAGGAGTCATTAGGACTCATAAGAACCAATTACAACACTTTAAAATACATTAACCACCATAAGACACACTAATTTGTCCCAAGAGGTCATAATGTGTCCTAAGTGGTTCTAATTAGTCCTAATGTTGCCTATTTGGTTTTAATGGTCATAATGTATCATAAAGTATAATAATGGCTCATTAATGGTTGGGTAGGACTTCTTATACCATGTTAACCATTGTAAGACACATTAATAGGATGTGAGTGATTCCAATGTATCATAAGGGGTCATAATGGATCCTAAGTAGCCCTATGACCTATTATGGCCCATTGTAATAACTTAGGACACATTAGGACCAATTAGAACACATTAGAACCCATTAATGCCCATAGAAAATATTAAAGGGCATACGACACACTAGTATACATTTATGTTTTCTAGTAATGGTAACTGGTTTAAGGAGTCGTAAGAGCTCCTAGAATACATTAACATGTTCCAACACCCCTCCTACCCCCTTAAGACCCCTTAACTCACATATTATGGTTACAAAAGGTCTAAAGAGGTCATAAGGGATCCTAGGACCTATTACCATACATTAATGTATCCACTAAGGGGTTATAAGGTGTCCTAGAATGCATTAATGCATCCTATAACCCCTTAATATCCATTATAACCCATCAAAAACCCTTTAGTAGACATTAAGGGTTCCTAAGGATCTTAAGTGGTCCTACAATACAATAATGTGTTTAGGGACCCTTTATGACCCTTGAGGACCATTTATCATACACTACTACAAGGTAGGATATTAAGCAATTATAGAAATTATTAATATGATCTAGGACCCATTAAGACCCCTTGAAACCCCTTATTATACATGTTAAGGGGGGAACTTAGGACAACTTACAATGTACTAATCTATGGTAAGGGATCCTACAACATCATAAGGGGATTTAGGACAAATTAATGTATTTTAATACCCCTTATAACATGTTACAGATGCAATCTCTAAATCATAAGATTCTTATAAGTTTTTAAGGAACCCATTGCAACTCTTAGGACCCCTTAGCTTACACTGATTATCAAAATGGGTTCTCAAGGGATCACAATGGTTCTTAAAAGCTTCTAAGATTCAATATTATGTTGTAGGACCCCTTAAAAACCCTTACAATCTCTTATGATACACTAATGCATGGTAAGGGGTCATAGCAGGTCATACGACACATTAGTGAATCATAGGAAACCTTAAGATCCCTTGCCATTTATTGGTCATAAAGCACCCTAAGAGGTCTTTAGGGGTTGTATGATACATTAATTGTTAGGATTAAACCACAAACATAAATAACAATTACATGCAAATATAACCAATACTAGAAAAATAATAGATCACACAAAAAAGAACACAAGGCACCAAGATTTAATGTGGTTCACCCAATCCCTGGGCTATGTCCACCAAACAACAAGTCCAATATTTTTATGATCCAGTGATTACAACCTGATTACAATCTATAATCCCTTACAGCTCAATACTGCCGCAAGAACCAATTTTGCATCACACCTTATAAAACAATCCCTAACCCTTTTAACCACTTTAGGGTTATAATTAATAATTACATGTCAGTCCAAAATCCTGATAAAATAGGGCCCAATTTTTTTTTTCACCCCAAATAATTTATGAAGTATGTACAGTACTTTCCTAATCAATCACCACAATCTAACATTAATATGTTCTACAAACACTTAAGGAATATTACCATACATTAGGGTATGATAAGGGGTCCTAAGATCCCTTAAGAACCATAAGATATTTATTGAGGTGTCTAGAGAGAGAGAGAGAGAGAGAGAGAGAGAGAGAGAGAGAGAGAGAGAATAATACAATGAGAAACAATCCTAAAATGCTCATACATAAGTCAAGGGCTTAACTTTATAATCAATAGTCTACTAAATATCATGCTAAAGATAATGTGTCAATTTCTTAAATTTAAGTAAGTTTTTGAAATTTCTTAAAAACCCTCAAAATCTATAATATTTAATCTTAACTCCTATATATCTAAAAGCACTCTCAAACATCCTAGAAGTATATACATGAAATGTAACTTAAGTATCTTATACTTAAATGTTACATTTTATGTATATGATCCTTATGCTAAAACTGTTAGAGTAATTATTTGTTCTAACTTATTAATTAAATCACTTTGATTTAATTAATTAAGTTGCCTATTACTCTAGTTTTCTTAAGCTATCTTGTAGGTGCATATAATTAATATTTTATTAATTATATTGTGCAACCCTAGCTTTTTTAGGCTTTAGTTTCCCTTTTCGAGTTTCGTGATTCCTTTATAAGGATTCACCTCTTTGTATTTTAAACATTCACTTATTGGATTATATGAGATATTGCTCTTTGCATGTCCATAAGATGGATCTGGCTTTTTGGCCTCCTTGATTTTTCCTTACCTCTGTTCTTTGCTTCATCCATGTGACAGGGTTATGCATGCAGGTGTTCTTGGGAGATTAGTTTTTCACCTAATTCTAACATGGTATTAGAGCCAAAAGAATAGAAGAAGAGATTCCAGGACCTATAGAATCCAAGTAATCCGCCAGAGTGCAAAACTGCAAAACTCGAAGGAGAAAGAACCTGGGGCAGAATCTAGATAAAAGACCTCTGCAACTGAATACGTAGATCACTCAACCGAACCAAGGAAGCAATAGAGCCAACAGGTGAACCCAATACAAGAAAAAAAACTAGATGAAGGAAACTAAGCCTCCAATCTAGGAAATGTCCCAAAGAGAGGAACAAAAAAGACCATGAAGCATCTCCGAAGCATGAAGTTGCAAACACTATCAGAAGAAACTGTTGGAACCCCCATTGAAATAGTGCATGACCAGGTAGAGAAGACAAAGTCTGAAGAGCTAATCAATTGAAGAGGTGACCTCCAAAAGTAGGAATGAATGAGTGTCTATATAGTTTTGGTTCCTATGTACTAGGCGAATGCAGTGACTAGGCACCGCATTTTAAATGGACAAATTTTATATGGATTCTGACTGCAAATGGCCTTCCGGATCCGATGGAAGCATCCGTTTGAGCCCAAAGTGACCCCAAAAAAAATTTATGAGCTGAAAATCAAAAAAATTGCAAAAAAAAATTGATTTTGCGGCTGTTTTAAGCCGTTGCAATTAAGAAACCGCAGCGGAGCCGCTAGCAGTCACCGCTGGCGGTCCGCTAGCGGCCCGCAGCGGCTCCGTCGACGATTCCCATCGCGGCCCCACCGCAGCCCCACCCGTGGCAGCCCCCACTCTACCCTCCCACCACCCGGCCTCCGCTCTGCCGGCGGTGCGGTGGTGGTGGAGGTTCTTTGTTTTTTTTATTGTTTTTTTATTAAAAAAATAATAATTTTTTGCATTTTCAGAGGCCTTGGAGGTTTTTTCTCCTTAACTTGAGCATACAGACGTATTTTTTCAATCTAAAAAATGCACCAGAAAGCTGGTTACGAGATGAAGATGCTGGTACAAATTTTTTTGGGTTTTGATGTAGTTTGGTTGCCTGTTTTGGCAGTCAAAGCCAGATGTTCTATTTTGCACTCCGGGAGGCGTATCTTAAGCTTCCGATCTCTGATTTTGGACTTCGTTATATCGTTGGAAAGCTCTTTTTGTGCTCTTTCCAGTGATGCTAGTTGTTGTTCTAGATTCTGTCCTAGGAAAATCCTATTTAATCTTTTTCATTTTAGCATTTTGGTGGATATTTTGTTTATTTCAGGTTTGGAGATCAATTTTGTTGCTTCAGTTGCTTCGTTTTGGGCTTTACCTTTTGTTCTTTCAGCCTTATGTTTTTTCTGATCAGTGTTGATATTCATTGTAAGCACCTTTATGCAACGCACTGAGATAAAGTGCCACTCTTGCGTTTCAGGATCCTTTTCATCATTGTGATTCGTTGTACTCGCACTATTTTATAAAGTGCCATGGGGGGGATAGTTGTTTGTCGCTTATAGGCCCTCTTTCTCTAATTCCTCATGCAGTGTCGATGACATGTGCCTTTATTGGTGTTTTGTACCTCACCCTCGATGTGTTTGGCTCCTGTGTTGTAGGAGATTCTTGGCCCATCTTTTCAGCTGCCTATCACCTCACCTGCCTTAAGGGGAGGTTATATTGCTATTCTATACTTCTTTGGTTGATGGTTTGTGCCTTCTATTTCCATGGAGGTTCCTTTGGTTGATGGTTCGTGCCTTCTATTTCCATGGAGGTTCTACAGATCAGCATTTTGATAAAGTTTTGCGGTTCTTCATGCTTTAATGATTCTCTTCTGATCTCTTTGCTCCTTCTTCTGGAACATTCTTTTCTATCTCTTTTTGGAGTAGGGTTTTTCCCATGTGGTTTTCTCTATTTCTCGTCTTTATAGAGATTTTGTTGTGATTGGGTACCTGATCTGGCCTTGTTGCCTCCTTGATTTTTCCTTGCCTCTATTCTTTGCTTCATCCATGTGATAGGGTTATGCATGCAGGTGTTCTTGGGAGATTAGTTTTTCACCTAATTCTAACAAAAACTAGCATGAATGGGACCTATTTTAAAGGGTTTTCTGCTATGTATTTATCACCCCATAGGGTGTACACCCTATAACATGTACGCACTATGTAATCCACTACATTTTGATATTGCACTCATGCTCTAGTGCACTCACACTTTAGGGAAAACACACAATTTAATCCACTAGATTTTGATAACTTGCACTCATGCTATAGTGTACTCACACTTTAGGGAAAGCACACTTTTTAATGCATTTGAATTTAACAAGCCAAAGGCTTTGATTTGGCTTGGATATCTAATCCAAAGGCTTGGTGGACTCAAACAAGTTTGAGCCATGTTTTCCAACAAACATAAAAATAATGCTTAACTTTTATTATGTGCTCTCCATCAGGTTTCATCATGGTTGAATATTGAGAAAATCAGGTTACATAACATTACATATCTTTGTGTTATCTATCCAACCATATAATTTATTTTGAATTTACTCAACTATAACTTTTTTTGAATAAATGTCCATTTTTTGTCAAAAATTGCCATGTAGTATTTGGGGGTTAGATTTTGTCTCATTTGTTAGATTTTGTAAAATGCTAGTTTTTAAGAAACTAGACTCCATTTTACACACTTCAACAAAAAGAAGTTTTGATTATTGATTAGTTTTCAATAATTTCTAGGGGGGACACAAAGATATTTCACATTTTCAGGATGTTTCCACTTTAAAAATTCATAAAAAAATACACTAAGAAATTACCCCAAAAATATGAGATAAACTACACAATGTTAGGTAACTTTTGCCAAGAGCGATTAAAGAATTACAAAAAAAAGTTACCATTTTAAGGGGATCACATCCGACACTATGTTATGTTTTTATTGAAAAAAATCATACCACTTTGTGTGACCCCCTTTTTTGAGGGCTTAAACTCCACCACTTAAAAAAATAGTAGTTTAGAAATGAGATTCAAAGGACTACGACCTTTGTTTTTGTCATATCTTGAAATTTTGAGTGTAGCTATCTTCAAATTCTTGTCAAAGTTCAGAAATTGATGACTTAGAAAAAACAATTGGCATCTTATACCCCCTTTTGGTGCAACAACTTTGTGCACTTACCCACATAAAATCTAATATTTTTAAGTTACGATTTATGTATACATGTTCAAGATGTTTGAGAATGTTTTTATCTTAATAGGAGTTAAGATAAAGATTACGGATTTTGATGGTTTTTTTTTAAAGTTCAAACATAGCCAAATTTTAGGACTCAACACATTAATTTAAACATGATTCCTAGTGGACTATTATTATAACCTTAAGCCCTTAACTTATGCATAATTAGTTTAGGATTATTTCTTAATGTACTCTCTCTCTCTCTCTCTCTCTCTCTCTCTCTCTCTCTCTCTCTCTCTCTCTCTCTCTCTCTCTCTCTCTCTCTCAACCTTAATATATATCTTATGCTTCTTAAGGGGTCCTACAATAGAATATAACCCCTTAAGACCCCTTACAAACCCCTAGGACTCATTTTCATACATTGGCATATGGTAAAGGGTCCTAAGTGTTGCAAGGGGTCCTATGACTCTTTAACAACTCATAAGAACCCTAATATTTATAACAAGTGGTTATAATAAATGATAAGGGGTTTTAAGACACATTGATTTGTCCTAGATCCCCTTACCATACATTTGTATATGGTAAGGAGTCCTATGATACATTAGTTCACTTAGGATCTCTTAACATGTATGATAAGGGGATTTGAGGGATCTTAAGCAGTACTAGAACATATTAATGTGGCCTACAACCCCTTTAGACTCCTTACAACCTCTTAAGACCCTTTACAACCCATTAAGACCACTTACCATGTGTTAGTGTATGGCATGCCATCTTAAAGGGTCATAAGGGGTCTCTAGACACATTAAAATGGGTCTTAGAACCACTTAGGACCCCTTAGGATGTCTTAAGAGATGCATTAGTGTATGGTATGGGATCCTAGGATCCCTTATGACCTCTTTGGACCCTTTGGGAACCATAATATGTATGGAAAGGGGTCTTAAATGGTTAGTAGGGGTCCTAGGACATATTAATGTATTCTAGGACCACATACGACCCCTTTGGACTCATTAGCATATACTAGCACACATTAATGTATCCTAGTGTGTTATGTGTCCCTTAATGTGTTATAAGGGGTATTAATGGGTTCTAATGTAGCCCAATTGGTCATTCTATGTTCTAAGTGGTTGTAATGGGCCATAATAGACCCTCGGGCCACTTTGGATCCATTATGACCCCTTATACATTAGAAACATTTACATCTCATTTGTATCTCCTATTGTGGTTAATGTGTTCTCAGGGGTTCCAATTGGCCCCTAGGGGTCCTAGGACCACATAGGACCCATTATGACCCCTTTAAGATACATCTAGACCATTAAAACCAAATAGAACACATTAGGCCTAATTATAACCACTTAGGACCCATTACAACCCTTTAAGACACATTAGTCTGTCCTATGATGGCTAATGTGTTCTAAGCTATTGTAATTGGTTCTTATGTGTTTTAATAACTCTTAATGGACCCTAATGGGTAATAGGATAACTTAAATTACATTAGAGCCCTTTAGGACACATTATAGACTAGTAGTGTCTCATATTCCCCTTAAGGTGACCTAAGGGGCGTTGATGGGTTCTAATGTTTTCTAATTGGTCCTAATGCATCCAAAGGGGTCTTTACAAGCCCTCATGAGTTTTCAAACAACTTAGGACTAGTTATGACCCTTTATGAGATATTAGGACTCCTTAGTACACATTAGTGTGTCCTATGATGGTTAATATGTTGGAAGAGATCTAATGGGTTTTAATGTGTCCTAATGTTTTCTAATGGGTCCTAATATGTCCTAATGGGACTTGATGTATCCTAATTGGTCCCTAATCTTTCCTAATGAACTCTTGGAACATAGTAGGACCCATGAGGACACATTAAATCCCTAAAGTGTTTCCTACAATAATTGTTATGCTCTAAGGGGTCCTAATGTTTCATAATGTGTTGTAAGGGTCCTAGGAGATTGTAATGAGTCTTAGAGGTTCCTACAATTACTTAGGACCCACTAAATCCCCTTATGAAAAATTAAGATTGGTTAGGACACATTAGAACCCTAAAGTGTATCATATGATTATTAATGTGTTATAAGGAACCCTAATTTGTGTCAATGGGTATGAATAGGTTCTAAGTGGCCATAATGGGTATTAAGGTTCTTATGACCAATTAGGACCACCCTTAGGAAATATTAATATATTCGGACACACAAGAAAACATTAGTTTCCTATAATGATTAATGTATTATGAGGGGTGCTAAGAGGTCCTAATGTATCCTATGGAGTCTTGATGGGTCCTACAGAACCACAATAGATCTTAGGACTACCTAAGGCCCATTATGACCCCTTATGACACATTACAACAACTTAGAACCCTAACATGTACCCTACAATTATTTAAGTGTTCTCTCTTTCTCCCACCACTCCCCCCCCCCCCCCGTCTCTCTCATGGTTAAACATACATGTCAATTACTAAATTAATAATAGAATATAATCAATACAATTATTAATGATCATACACAAGACAAGGATTTAAAGTTATAATCAATAGTCCACTAGGAATCATGTTCATGATAATACATTGATAGCTAAGCCTAAAAATTCGTTAAAACTCTCAAAATCTAGAATCTTTATCTTATTTCCTATGAAGTTGAAACCACTTTCAAACATCTTGAAAGGATATACATAAAATGTAACTTAAGTATACACCTTTCTTGTACTTAAATATTACATTCTATATGTTTCCAGTGCTAAAATTGGCCTAGTAGGACCTAATGGATTTTATTTACAAATTTATAAAGGGTTTTTTACATGTAAATGAATTTATTTAGGCTCATGGAACACATGCACTATAGCATGATTATAGTTTAGTGTGATCACACTATAGAGAAATCACACTACATTTTGAATTTCTTAAGCTTGTGGCTTGGGCTATCCAACCCATAATGTGATTGTGTTATGTCTTAGATAGATAGGAAGAAAAAAAGAAAGTAGCATTTTATTGGTACCACATCTTTGTACACTTGCCCATATTGGTGTAGTTAATCCTTGGGCAAGTAGTTATTGTTAGCTTAGTTGTAGATAACCTCTTCAAGGTCCAATTAGAAGGATAGATTGGACCTCAATCCATAATCAAGCATATATTCCTAGAATTTAAGCATGCATTTTATTGGCAAGTGTGCATGATTTTATGAATCAATGTAAACGTGAACATCTAATCTTGCATTATCTCCATTCCATTTGTCCCCCTATCTTTTGTGTTTTCATTGTGTAACTCTCAATAAATGATTTGTATTGTCTTGTTTGAGGGTCCTCCAACCATTATTGTATCAATTGATGTCATTCATTAGATGTAATTTATTCTAAGAGTTAATTTTCTAGATAAGGAAGCACATTAGAGGACACTTGCACGTGCACACATGCGCGCACGCGCGCCACACAAATTGTTCCCTCTATCTACCTCTTATCCCTCCCCTCTCTACTATCTTACTAGTGCATCCTCACTTAAATTATAAATGTTATATTTGGGACATGTCTTAGTGAGAAATATTAGTTTACATAAGAAAAATGCATAAATATTTCATAATTTAATTATGGACATAGTGCATTTAAGATGAATATGAAAAAAATAGTTCTTCATAACCCATACAAGTTATGAATAATTTTTAGTATTTTTTAATCAAGCAAATTAGCTTCAATTTACTCAAGAAAAATTATTTGAATATTAAATCACACACGTGTTTTGTGCAAAAAAAAATATTTTTCATCATGTGGCCACCTTTTTTAGCAACAACCTATTGGAATAATCAAATGGGAAGTATACTTCTGAGGGGCGGGGGGGGGGGTGTGAATCAAAAGTATCACACTTTTATCCGTGAAAATTTTTAACTGAAGATAAACTTCATGCATGTAAACATATCAAATAAACATAAAGTAAACACATGCATCAACAACACATAACACCAAATTTGGTAACCCAGAAACCCTCCAAAATGAGAAGGTAAAACTAGGGGGGGGGGGGATGATACCCACAAAATCACTGCAATAATAATGTTTGACCACTTCTAATGGTCTTCCCTATGAAAGGCCTACCTTGTTAAAGGCTTTACACTATGTTAATAATGACCTATTTAAAGGATTTACAAACACTTTACATGAAGTGTTACCCTATTAAAGGATTTTATCACCTCTTCAAAGGATCTACAACCTAGCTAATAATCTAACCTATCAACATACAATTTTTCTTCTAATACAATTGCTAGAGAGTATTAGACTAATAAACCTGATAGCTTACAATCCTTGATTGCTGAATTTAGGCACTTAATGTGCTCATTCTGATCTTGATCCTCTAAGAACTAATTTCTATTGGATGCTCTTTCTTTGTTCTGATCAACTGGATGCTGCAATACTGCTCTGTTCCTCTAAGTCTTTCCACTCTTCCTACTGAATTTCACTATAGTTTACTCATACACTGCTCTCATCCACACATACAATGGGTTTTTCATCCTCCTTTTAAAGATTATGAAGACTTAGGGTTAGGTATGGATCTATGATCCATATTGAATCTTTGATTCTTGCTCATTCCTTGCACTTTTCTCATTGGTTGCATGCCTTCTCCATTTTTCTTATTGGTTGCATGCTGATTGCATAGGAAATATAAAGATTCATTCTTATCATTATTATCCTTTGAGATCCTTCTATGTCGACTCAAAAAATAGTTTACAACTAAGTTTGTGAAGGCACAAACTCATATGTTGATTCTATGTTACTTGACACATACTGGATTACTGGTGTTCGACACATGTAGTATTCTACTTTGCTCGGCACCAACTGTGACTCGGTGCCTACATATCACTTGGCTCATATGGTTCACTCAGCACCTGAAGTCACTCAGCACTTGATCTTCACTCGGCACCTAAAGATCACTTGGCACCTATTGTAGTTCTATCTAGCTTAGCACATATAGTGTACTTGACCTCTATGTGAAAATTGGTTAAGTGTGTTGACACTCAATTGTCAAAACCAATCTGAGACCAACAATCTCCCCCTTTGACATGAGTTTCAAAAACACTTAACTAAGCATTATTTATTTGACCTTATGAGTACATTATCCAATCTATTCGGCATATATGCAAAATTTCAAAAACTTGTTCAAAATTTTGTAAGAAATAATATACCTTAAAATTCTTATAACTTCCCCTGAGCTGATTGTGCCATTTCATTCCTGTAACCAAAATTCTTTTGCTGATGTATCTCTTTGCCTTTGCCCTATTTCTATACTCTGTACCTATGTTACCTTCCATACAATTCCCAAAACATTGCATCTCCCCCACATTATGTCTCCCCCTTTTTTGGTTAGCATGGGGATTTATGTACAATCTTTCCCCCTTTATTATATCTCCCCCTTTTTGACAGTTATGTCAAAGGGTACTAGGGGTTAAGACCATATTTTGCCAAAAATGTACTATTTACTTCCATAATCATTCTAAGAGCTACATCCCAATTTACCAAAGCAATTTCTAACAACTTGTGTTGGATGGCAGTCTCTACAGCAAGATGAATGAGTCCTTCCATTGTAGGAAAATTATGGTCTTTCTTTAGAACATTCTCAACATAGGCTTGTTCTTAATGGAGTACTTCCAAGTGAGGGGTGATGGAAGATTTTATTTGCATTAATCTAGCCTTAATATTTTCCTCTTCAATTGTTAGTGCAGCTAATTCTTTTTGTGTGTGAAGCATTTGAGAAAAATGCTTCTCACTCTGAGCTGGGTCTTTTGGTAGTTGCATGCTAGAAATCTTTAGATTTCTCTCTAGTCTCAGTATTCTTTGACTTGTCTCTTATGTGAAATAGGAAAAATCACACAACTTTTTGTATAATGAGAATATATTCTCAAGTATAGTTTTGACCTTTTCAATCTTCTTGGCCAATGCAACTTGGGATAGTGCTATTTCACAAAATATTTTCTCATTTACTTTTCTTGAAACTTCCTTTCAAACCATTCTCTAAGTTTCACATTTGTCTCCTGGTCTTCACTTGTCACCTGGTCAACAATATCTAAAAAAATTTCCATTATAGGCTTTGTCTCATCTAGTAACTGCAAGTTGAAGGCATCCATAAAGATGTCCTTAATCTCATGAAATGCTTGCTTATGTTTATAGTCCTTTTTGAGTATAGCTAGCCTCTTTCTTCTATTCAATGCATACTACATCTCCATGATATGCTCAATGCTAATTGTCTTGGAGTCATAGGTAGGTATGACAATGTCTTCATCTAACTCAAGGTCTCCATAGTGAAGTACCCTAGTCACTTTAGTTGAGCTTGAGCCTAGTGTAGAAATTTGCAAAGGTATTGCATCAGTGCTTAGCTTATGAAGAGTTTTTGTAGAAGTTCCTATTTTTGGTAACTCTACCAGTGTTTGTATTACTACATGCTCCTCTTCTTTTGATGTGTCCTCCTTGGCTTCTTTAGATTTCCCTTGATCAATGAAAACAATTAGTGGGGGTGTACCTATTGTTTGTATTGTAGGATTAGATGTAGCAATCTATCTTGTTTGCTCTGTGTGTTTCTCTACTTCTACACTTGGCTTTTGCATTGTGGTATCAATTGTTATAGATGCATCAACTGTTGCAATCTGTGATGGCGGTGGAAGTATTAGGAGTTTAGTGCTAGTAGCTATAAATATGGAAGGTGGTTCTTGTGGTTTCACCTTATCTCTTATTGGTTCTACTACTACCTTTTTTAACATCCACACTCACCAATACAAGATTTGTGCATAATTGTGCCTATAAAGTTGATTATTGAAGGATCTTCTTGAGATCATCTATAGCCAGTGGATTGATGTTCTAAGCAGAAGTGTCAGGAACATCCTTTATAGTAATAGTGTCTATAGGTGTGATGGTTACATGAGGAGGGCTAGGGGGTGGCAATTGTGTGTCTTACACACTCATGTTCCTCTTATTGTTGCTGCTCAGTTGTTGTCATATCTTCTCCTTTTTGTGTCTCCTCCTCCTTATCTTTTTCTTTCTCTTCTTCTTTCTTTTCTTCTTCTCTTTTCACTTTCTTTTCTTCTTCTCTCTTCTCTTTCTTTTCCTTTTCTATTTCCTTTTCCTCTTTTTGTTTCTTTTCCTTCTCCTTCTTAATGGCCTTGGCCTTATTTTCTTCTACATCCTTCTCTTCTCCTTTTTCATCCTTTTCATCAATCAATTTATATATTTATTTCCATAATCTTATTGATTTCTAGACAACTTCTTCAATTTTATTTTGTAGGATGCTAATGGCTCTATACTTTGGTGCAAATTTGCTACCATGTTTCTTGTTAGCCTTAGTTATTTGACCTCTAGGAAAATTAGGCATCACTTGAGCTAGTGTTGATTCTCTTATTTCCTTCTCCATTCTCAAACAATAATGCCATTTGTTTTCAATAATCTCATATAACTCCCTAGGCATAGTATTGTCTAACTCAAGAGGTGTATTCTTAAATTCTACCATCATGGCATACACTGAATCCTCTACTTTATTCTGATCCTCTCTACTTAATTTCTTAAAATCAACATTTTTCAAACTAGAAAAATATGCATTCTTCCTAACATTATCACATATTTTATCAATGTTAGACTTAGGAACATTGCTTACCACTCTGAATTGGCTAATGTCTTTTGGTTCTATCCTTTCTTCATCATCAAAATTTGGTTGTGCTACATACTTTCCCCTTTGCTTCTTTTGTACTAGACCAGTCTCTTCAATAGCCTTTTTCTTCTCTTTCACTTGTTCCTTGGCCTTTTGAGTAGAGGCCCTTGTGGTAGCTCTTGTTACTGGTGCTAGCTTGGCTTGAGTTGTTTTTGTAGCCTTCTTTGATTTAGGTTGGGCTGGAGGTTGAGTTTTAGCCTTTCTTTTCTTAGACTCGGCTTGTGTTGGTACTTCCTCAGCTTCTTCTTCCTCTACACCTTCCTCCTTATCTTCACCTAAGCCTTGAGTTAATTCCATTGGGCCTTGCCCTTGTTCTTCTTCTTCACTCTCACCTTCTTCTTTTTCCTCTTCAGCACCTACTGCCCCTTCAATTTCTGCACCAAATTTCTTCTTTATTTGCTTCACCAGTTTATCTTTCCTCTTAATTACAGAGGTTGTTTTCAACTCTATTTCAACTTTATATTTTACAAGATCATATGTGCCAAAAGGTTTGGAAGTCTTGTCTACTTCTTCTACAAGCAATGCAGTGATTGTTGCAAATGCTTCATCAATGTCTAACTCATATCCCAATGGCCTTAGCCATCTCACTCTTGGAACTGCTACTTGGATATAAGTAAAATCAGTATTGACTAAGAAGCAGATGCCATTGACATGTTGTTCCACTAGGGAAACTAGTATTCTCAATCTTTTTTTCATAGATTTCTTAAAATCCTCAAAGTAGCTTGTCATTTGTGCTTCAAAATTGTCACCCATTTGTTCAATATACTCATTGATTTGAGCAATTGCAGATTTGTTTGAATTCTAGTTCACTTTCCCAATTAAAGGAAATTCTTCCAAATCATAGAAAAATATGTAGACAAGGACTGAACCAAACTTACATTGAGCACCTGTGGACCTTCTGATTGCTCCTAGGTTCTCCATGATTTTTTGCAACATCAATTCTGACAGATCATATGTATGATCTTTCTTGACAAGTTTATAGGCTACATCCACAGCAATACATGGTACACTATTCAGTCTACTATATTGATAGAACTTGTGAGAAATGACTCTCACTGCAAAATCTAGAAGGGGATCTGTGATTGTGTCAATTTTCATGCCCCTTTTATTCCATTTAGCCCCAGTGTTCTTTTCAATGGCTTCTTTAGAATCACTACACAGGGTCTTGGGTCGATCTAGAGTTGGAAAGCCTATAACCCTATGCACTATCCTCTTCGTTATTTTAACTGGTCCTCCTTCCAACCATAAACATCCATTGTGTATTCTACTGAGAAAAATTCTAATCCACCTAGTTTTAAAACCTGTAGATTAAACTAGGGCATGGATTAAACCCTTCTTCTCAACTATTTGAAATTCTTCCTTCAAAATTTTGTTATCACATAGTTTTTCATATGCGTGAAAAATCTCAAGGTCTCCAATTGCACCTATCTTATAGTTGTAACATTTCCTCACATTCTATACCATATCAACTTTGGGCAGAATAATGGAGATTGTGCCAGTAGGGTCATTTTTATAGGCGACTTCTAGGATTGGCCTAAACTCAAGTTATTTGACCTCATTACTGATTAACTGGACCTTGTGACCTTCCTTACCCTTTGGGTTCTTAGAGCTAGAAGCCATTATGTTGATCTAGGGTTTTAAAAGTTTTAAACTTTAAAACTGCACAACTCAACACTTGAAGAATACCTTAGATCAAAAAATTCTATGCTTGATCACTATTGAAATTCATGCAAATGGCTTCAATGCTATTCTTTGATCTCTTATGTGCTCTCCTTATCTTTTCTCTATTTTTGAATGGCATGAAATGATTGAAAATTGACCTTATATCTTTTAAAACCTAGCATTAAATGCTTAGTGTATACAACTGTACACTTGGCTCTTGAAGGTTTCAACATGACTCAACTTCCATTGGTTTTCCATTACTCAGCTTCAACTGGATTTCTACTTCACTTAGCTTCCATTGACATTTCTCAATTTGGCACTAATTATCAACTCGGTCATTACTAGCAACTGGGCATATACTGGCATTTACTCGACATCTGGGGACAACTCGGCAATACTTGTATAAATTTTGAGTTTTGACTTTGTATCTTGATTCATGTTGTTTTCTTCTTTGTAGTGCTTATTTTTCTTGGGACTGATGCATAATATAACTTTGTATATCAGTCCCATACACTTATTCTAGCTTAGTTGGATAGGTGTGATCACTTGACCTCTTGGGTAAAGTGATCCCTTCATTTGATGTGTTGCACACATCTTTCTTCTTCCAAGTCTTGTTCATTTGCCCTTGGATATGTTCAACATCTACCTTCTCTTTTCCTTTGTT
This sequence comes from Cupressus sempervirens, assembly GCA_028749045.1. Classification (NCBI taxonomy): domain Eukaryota; kingdom Viridiplantae; phylum Streptophyta; class Pinopsida; order Cupressales; family Cupressaceae; genus Cupressus; species Cupressus sempervirens. Next base: position 777,193,489 of record CM053789.1, read on the forward strand.
GACTTCTGACTTGGGTGCCTTTGACTTCGTTGGGAAATTCTTGCTGATATGACTAGCCTTCAAACAACTGAAACATGTGGTTTGACTTAACCATTTGTTGTAGTTCCCTCTAAAATGTGTCCGTATGCAGTTTTCAGGAATGTATCCATATTCTTGATAGTAGTGACAACTATACCTAGTGTTATAGTCCCAATTGTAGTGATGACCATAGGCTTTGATCTACACTCAAATGCTCTATGTCCATATTTCTTGCAATTGTAGCAGTGACCTTCAAATTTTGGTGTCCTAATAATCTTAGTCTTGCATTCATGTGCTTGATGTCCTTACTTCTTACACTTATGACAATAGCTTGCATTCTTAGGCTTATCATGCTGATGGGCATTCTTGCTCCTGCATACATTAGAAGTGTGTCCCATTTTACCATAGAAATGACAAGTAAGTTTAGTGTTCTTACCTTTGTTACTCCTTTCTTCTGTAGTCTTGGATGATTCTCCTTGTTTAGTGTTGGTGTAACCAAGTCTTGAAGTATCATTACTGGCCCTTGGTGATTTTAGTAGCTACTCAAAGTACTTGATAGCCTCATTGGGTTTGTTGAAGATTTTTGCAACTTCCTTCTCTCATTTTAGGTCATTTTGTAGTTGTTCATTCTATATCTTCAGTGTAGAAATCTCAATGTCTTTCATATTCAGCTCATGATGTGCATTCATCATCTGACTTAGGGTGTCAAGCTACATGTTTGAGATTCTTTCAAACTCAATTTTATTCTCCTCTAGTCTATTGGTAAGATTTCTCTTGTCATTTTCTAGCATAACCCTGTCTTCAATGGCTCTCTTCTTCTATTCAGTTACTTCACAAAGCATTATGGCTTGTGATTCTTGTTCATGCTTGGGTATTCTAATTTCTTCTGCTTGGGCTCTATTCTTCTCCATCAATTCTACTATTGTTGCATCAAAATCTTTGGAATCTCCATTGGCAAACACTTTTGTGGTATCAGTCTCCTTGTAGTGTATGTCATTTTTAGCTATGGCTATATCCTTCCTTGTTTTTAATGATTTTCTCAATTCTTCTCTAGCTTCCTCCAAATTGTGTAGAGCAAGTTGTACATCAATCACTTGATTCTCTATGATCTTCCCAAGTTTGAAGACTTCCATCTTTAGATCTTTTTCTCTAAGATGTTAGGCTTCTCCTTGTGAGAACTAAGCTCTGATACCAATTGTTGGAATAAACAAATGGGAAGTATACTTATGAGGAGGGGGGGTGAATCAGAAGTATCACACTTTTAACCTTGAAAACTTTTAACTAAAGATAAACTTCATGCATGTAAACATATCAAATAAACATAAAGTAAACACATGCATCAACAACACATAACACCAAATTTGGTAACCCAGAAACCCTCCAAAATGAGAAGGTAAAATTGGGGTGGGGATGATACCCAAAAAATCACTGGAGTAATAATGTTTGACCACTTCGGATGGTCTGCCCTGTGAAAGGCTTTACATTGTGTCAATAGTGACCTATTTAAAGGATTTACAAACACTTTACATGAAGTGTCACCCTGTTAAAGCATTTTATCACCTCTTCAAAGGATCTACAACCTAGCTGTTAAGCTAACCTATCAACATAGGATTTTTCTTCTAATACAATTGCTAGAGAGTATTAGACTAATATACCTGATAGCTTACAATCCTTGATTGCTAAATTTAGGCACTTGATCTGCTCATTCTGGTCTTGATCCTCTAATAATTGATGTCTATTTGATGCTCTTGCTTTGTTATGATCAATTGGATGCTACAATATTGCTCTGTTCCTCTAAGTTTTTTCACTCTTCCTACTAAATTTTTCTATAGTTTACCTATACACTTCTCTCATCTACACATACAATGGGGTTTTTGTCCTCCTTTTAAAAATTACAAAGACTTAGGGTTAGGTATGGATCTATGATCCATATTGAATCTTTAATTCTTGCTCATTCCTTGCACTTTTCTCATTGGTTGCATGCCTTCTCCATTTTTCTTATTGGCTACATGTTGATTGCATAGGAAATATAAAAGATTTGTTCTTATCCTTATTATCCTTCAAGATCCTTCTATGTCAACTCAAAAAATGGTTTACATCTAAGTTTGTGAAGGCACAAACTCATATGTTGATTCTGTGTTACTCGGCACATACTGGATTATTGGTGCTTGACACATTTAGTATTCTGCTTTGCTCGGCACCAACTATGACTTGGCACCTACATATCACTCAGCTCATATGGTTCACTCAGCACTTGATCTTCACTCGGCACCTGAAGATCACTCGACACCTATTGTAGTTTTGTCTAGCTCGGCACATATAGTGTACTCGACTTCTATGTGAAAATTGGTTAAGTGTGTTGACACTCAATTGTCAAAACCAATCTGAGACCAACACAACCTACTCTAGTTACCCATAAATATGATCAAAGTAAAGGAACTTCTTGATACAAAGATAAGGTAACATTACACTTAATTCTTATTGATTTTCTCTGATATTAAAAACACACCTCCAACATCCATGAGAAACGATGTTCAACATCCTCTTTATTCATAATTTTTCTTATAATTCAAGAAGAAAATTAAATCAAGAAAATAATATTGGTCTCTTTACATTTTGATATCATATTATGGCTATAAGTTCTCATTATAGATATAACCAAAAATACTCTATGGTTCTAATCCATGCCTCAATATAATATAAGTTATTTCAAACCCTATATTTCTACAAATTATTAGAGGAACACCAATACGATAGTGATTCTAAATATTCATCCACGGTTGGAGCAGATTTTGAAAATCTAAATACAATGGTTACCTTAAGATAGGTAATCTTGATAATGATGTAATACCTTATACTAACTATCTAGTACAATTTTAGCCTTATTTTAAAGACTGTTAATGATGAAGTTGATCAAGTTTAGAGAAACCCCTAACTCTAAAATTATTCTATAAATAAATCCTCTAGAAATTTGGGACCCACGGGTACCTTTTTCATGAATTATAATGTCTACATACTTCCAAATATGATTGAAGCCACATGTATTTCTTCTAATAATATCTCAATTACATTTTATTGAAATTGGAAAAATATTTTTAAAAATGTCAATAAAGATTAAAGTATTGATTACTCTCCCTATAATTTCTAGCACATAATAGTGCAAAAAGGGATATACAATAATTTAAGAATGTTATATAGATGAATATAATAATAATCATGCTTAGTTGACCAACATCATTATGTTGAATAAATTTTCCAACCTTAAGAATTCACTGATCAGATTACCCTTGAACAAAAGTACATAATCATTTTAAGATTATCAAGGTTAAGGTAAAATTTGTAGAATTCAATGGATCATTATGAGTCAAACTACGTGCTTGAATTTTTATGCTTCTTCAAATAAAAAATAAAAAATCATCCAACATAAGGATTTGTCAATATGTTAAGGTAAAATAAATTATTCTTAAAATATTATTATAAATTTATATCCCTTTATTCAAGTGGGAAATCTATCACTCTTTATTCCTCACACCATCAAGTTAATACATTAAATCAATTAATAAAGCATACTTTGGTAGGACATCACAATTGAAAGTTTTCATATTATACTAGTTGAATTAATACGTATACTTGTGCTTAAGGAAATTATGTTTGATTAAATCTTAGTAATACCAAAAGTAAAATTTAGGATTGGATATTATCAAAATATTTACCATAGTTCACATCCAAGAGTTGATCAATTGCACCACTTTATAGTAGTTTAAGGCATTTGCTCCATGAATAAAATTAAAATTGCCCTAAATGATTGAATCTCAGTCATACAACAAAGAATTGTAACTTTCAACCTTAATAGCCATTGAATTCACACCACAACAAAATATTATTTCCATATAGTCTAACACGTCAAAAGGATCATCTTATAATTCCTTCTTATTGACAATATACTAGACAAGAATAAATTTATTGAAGTACTATTGTAATTGGCAACTATTTATTATTAAGCTATGATTCAATGGTATAATGCACATCTCATTAGAGTTGAATAATAGTTAGATATTGAGTTGTAATTATTATAGCATCATACTAGAACTCTTATATTAACATCATAATTGAAATATTAATTGTCAACATAGTTTGTCATTCTTAGGATTTGTGAGATCACTATCATACACAATTATGAATATCCATTCAATGGGCACATTTATCATAAACAAAACTTCCATACTAGGATCAACAATATTATGTAAGACCATATGCTTAAGTGCTAATATGATAGTAAGATCATAATTCTATCCTCCCTCTATAGTAATAGTAGTCATTTCACCCAACATAGGAATCACAAATATATTTTTTAACTTGAGTCCATAATTATGGTATTGCGCAACCATACTTAATAGGATATTGACCATTTTATTGTTGGAAATATAAGAGGAGTAACTGAGAGGGGAGGGGTGAATCAGTTACTACAAAAATAAATCCCAAATCCCTTAGATGTTTATACAAATCAAAACACAAACTCTATTAAAAAAAAAATTTGTTGTAACTTGGTTAATATAGAGGCACTCGGTTAACACTAGTAATTACTGTCACTTGATAAGCACTATAATATCAACTATAACTCAGTAAATATTGAACATTCAAATCTTATATATTAAGTGTGATTAACCTTAATTAACTTAGTTTCATGCACATAAAAGAAATAACATGAACATAAGTGACACCAAGATTTAGCGTGGAAACCCAATTTGGGAAAAATCGCCAATTGCAACTAGTTACTATTTTTCACTCTTCTAAAGTGAGCCCTGTTGGGAGCCAACCCTATTAAAGGTTACAAAACACACTGCTAGGTGTGACCCTATTAGAGGATTTAATCTCCATGTTAGGAGTGGCCTTAGACACTTCAATCTAGAAATGACACCTTGTTAGAGGATTTACAAATAGTTGTTAGGCTAACTCTTTTAAGAGATTTGATTCACTGCTACAATGGTTAGAGAGTAACAATGACTTCACTTGATTTCTAATGCAACTATTTTTGTTGATTTAGATCTCTATTCCAGCTTGAATGCTTGATCCTTCTTGATCAGATAAATCTTTGCAACCCAACAAAGATATTATGCTTATCCTTCCAATTTGCTTCCTCTAAGCATCTTCTTATCTTCACAGACTCATACATTTAATACCTTAACTTGACCTTAGACTTATATCATATACATTGTCAAGTCAACTTGAATACAACTTAAAATAATTAATATTCATCCCTCCAGTTGGCTAGAACCAATAAACAAATCCATTAAACTCAAATATGCCAAAATAAGAAAATCTTTTTTTAGCTGACCCAGCTCGGTAGAGACTAACACAAAATAGATTTTCCTATGTTAACCAAACTTGAACTTGGTTAACACTACAACTTTGTAAACTTCATTTGGTAACTGAGTGAGCTCGGTTCACATTGGTTCCATGTCAACTTTACTTTGTCTCCTGAGTGAACTCGGTAGACACTATCTTCTGTGAATTTTCTTTGGTAACGGAGTAAGCTCGATTAGCACTCATTACTTGCCATCTTTCCTTTGTCTCCCAAGTAGACATTGACCTATGAACTTGGCAAACATTGGAATGCTTGACAGACATAGAAAATTTTCTTCATCGCTCGATTGAGCTTGGAAGATGCTAACAGGTGAATATATGATATTTTGTGTAACATCAAAGTCAATATACAATTGAACAATTGTTTTCAACATGTACATATCTTAATATACCAATTTGGTTTTCTTATGTACATATGATAATACCTTTAAAAATATAATGATGTGTAATGGTTTTGAAAGAGGAATGGGTAGCCTAGGGCTTAGAATCCTCAAATTTTCACTTATTACATTAGATTACAAATGAACCATGAGACAAGTATGACTAGCCAACTCTTTTTCCAAGAGATTCAATTCAATATCATACTCCTGGGGCTTCTATTTTTTTTCTCTAAGTGTTTATTTGAGTGATTCAAAAGGTAATAAATTGAGATATAGGAGTGATCATATTTTTTGATAAAGAAAGCAAAAACTTCAAATATTTTATAATAAAAGAATAGTTATGTGGTGCATTTGCATATGAAATTTGAGATAAAATATGATGTTCATTAAATTAGTTAGGGCACCCGAGTCTAAATGGATGAATCTTTGTACACCTTTCATTATTTTTCTTGTGGGATCTAAACTAAGCCTCTAGCAAATCTATACTACTTTTTGGACTTGTCAATGCTATTCCAAATCCCCTTGACCCAAATGAAGTGTTTTGTAGACCTGTGTCCTTGTACTTATACTTTTTGTTGGGATTTGATGTGGGATTTTATGACTATCTCCTAAGTTTGGTTCAATATTTCATCTCTATTAAAACCTATGTCCAAGCTTAAATGCATGTGTGTGTGTGTGTGCGCGCGCACACACGTGCACGCGTGTGTGAGAGAGATTTTCCTAGTAAACCCCTCATTTTGGTGATTTCTACCTCCATAAATTTCTACCATAGAGGCTAGAAAGGGGGAGGGGAAGTTTCCTTAGTATACCCTCCATTTTGGTGATTTCTACCTCCATGAATAGCTATCATAAAAACTAGAATAATGTGTATTCTTTTGAATCCTCAGTGAATCTAAGATTATTGAATGCTAATGGACGATGTTATGGCGTGCGTCTGCATTTTGGTGCCGAGCTAGGGCAGCTGTGCCCTAGCTCGTTCCTTTGTTTTCTGTGCGTGTAGCTGCGGAGGGCGGTTGTTTGCCTGCGTAGAGGAGGGTTGGTTGCGGATTGGGGGTCTTTGGAAAGCTGACCGAAATTTTCATTTGCATGCGGGCTGTGGGGCACTGAATCGTGGGGTGCCTGATCTGCGGTCCATAGCGACGACCATTCCAGGTCTGCGAAGACATGGCTCGGGGTGAGCCATCTATGGTTACACCTGACACCACTTTACATGATGTGGAGGACATGTATCTGCCAAATCAAGGGGCAAGGATGGTTGATAATGTTCTATATTCTCAGAGCTCAGGGGCTACAGAATCAAATCCGTCTGGAGGATCACGCATCACGAAGATTAATGGGTGCCTTGAACGATGCAAAGAAAGACCTAAATTGTTGATCCCATATGAAATGATTGTGGAAGACATCGAATATTATACAAAGCACTCGCTGTATTGCAAATTCCTAGGCTTAAGAGTATCCCTTCAATTTTTGGAGAACTGGGCCCAAAGAGTCTGGGAACCAGAGGGGGAAATGGAGGTCACGTTGCTTGCAAATAACTTTTTTATGGTTACATTCACCTGCATGGCTGATCGGAATAGGGTTTTTGAAGGCAGACCCTATTTTTACAACCAGGTTGGGCTATTTGTCAAACCTTGGCATGCAGGTTTTAACCCCTCTGAGGAGCTTCCAAATCGGGTCCCAGTGTGGGTTAGGCTTCCCAGATTTCCAATTGAGTGTTGTCGGGAAGATGTTCTTTATATGCTCGCATCGATGTTGGGGAAACCAGTGGGGCCTTCAACTCAAACCCTGGGAAAGCGGGTGATGACCTTTGCTCGAATTTGTGTGGAGCTCGATTTGAGCAGACCATTGCCAGATGCGATAGAGATGCATGCAGGTTCACATTCTTGGGTGCAGCAGTTGGATTATGAGACCCTTCCTTTTCGATGTCGTCTGTGTCATGAGTACGGCCACCTGCTGCGTAGGTGTCCGAAGGCTAAACCAATGGTTCAGCAACCTCCATCTACTTCTCGCATCATTCCAAGTGTTGATAAGGGGAAGAAGCCAACCTCTGGCGGGGGTAAGGATGCTGAGGGTTTTGTTCAGGTTAAGGCTAGGAACCGTAATAGAGGACAGAAGAGAACTATGATGGAGAGACAAGAGGAGGATACCTTTAACAGATTTGAGGTCCTGGATGAATTGGGACAGCATGAAGGCATTACAGGTCTTACCAGTATGGACCATATTGGTGTGGAGTCTGACTTGGAGATTGGTTCTACCATTCCCCTACCTGCTCCACAGGTGGAACCCGCAATGCCTATGGTCACAGAGGGGCAGGCAGAGGTTCAGGTGCTTTTGGGATCAAATGCTGGTTTGGGTCAAGGAGAAGTGGGGGCTGCCCTTCCAATCCGAAACGTTGTCTCTGAAATGGAAAAGCGTGGTAAATCTTCTCCTCATTTGGGTATTCTTCAGAAGGATGCCAAGAAGGGGGTCTGTGAGAAAAGTGGCAAAGGTGGGCGCAAGAAGGACATAGAGAAGATTAAGATGATTGGGGAGAATTTGGTGGAGTCAGGATCTGTCAAGACTTTGGACTCCCATTTCCCAGCCCCCCCAAAATGATTGTTATTTCATGGAATGCAAGGGGCTTGAACAGCGGCCCTAGACAAAAAGCTGTTCGAGAATTGGTTAGAAGTCATGCTCCTGATGTTCTTTTTCTACAGGAGACCAAGGTTTCAGTTGAAGGTATGATGAGTATAGCTCCTAAATTATGGAAGAACGGGCAATGTCAGTGCATTGCAGCTCAGGGATCTTCTGGGGGTGTGGCATGCTTATGGAACCCACGCAAAATCCAGCCTCTATGGTGGATTTCATTTAGGTCCTCCTTATCCTTGGTCTCTCTATGCCATGAGTCGGGTGAGTCGGTTCTTTTTTCCAATGTTTATGCTCCAGTTGAATTCCAAGGTAAGATTCTTACATGGAATAATATTCATTTTGTTCATGGCCTTTTTCCTTATCTGCCATGGATTATTGCTGGTGACTTTAATGCTATTTTGGATCTCTCTGAAAAATGGGGGGGTATTGCAAGACTTGAGCCATCTTCTGTGCTTCTATGGGATAATATCTCGGCTCTCAATCTCGTGGATATTAAGCCTAGTAATGGCCAGTTCACCTGGAATAATAGAAGGACAGGAGATAGTTGCATTGCTGAACGATTAGACCGGTTCATGGTGTCCTATTTTTGGGTGGGTGGATTGTGGTCATCCAAATCTGAGATATTAGATTGGAGAGGGTCAGATCATTGGCCCATTAAGTTAGCTATCTCTTCGAATCGGCCACCTCAGAAGTCTCCTTTTAAATTCTAGCTCATGTGGTTGAGGGACCCAGATCTATATGGTTGTGTGGCTGAGTGGTGGAGGGTTGGCAGACCTGCCTTTGGTACAGCTATGTATATTTTTGCTAAACTCCTTCAATATGTCAAGTATCAGCTTAAACGATGGAACAGGTATAGCTTTGGAAATATGTTTCAGGAAAAATATGTGGCCCAAGCTAAGTTGAATGATATTACCAGGTTGATTAGGGAGGATGGGGTGTCAGAGTATTTATTGCGGGAAGAAGCTAGTGCTCTGAAAACCTTGGAGGAGTGGGAGCTGAGAGAGGAAATTTATTGGAAACAGAAAGCTAGGATTGACTGGCTTCAAGCAGGTGATAAGAATACTGCTTTCTTCTTCAATTCAGTGAGGGCCAGGCGTCATGGTAATTTCATATCTACTTTGGTGACTGATAGTGGTGAGGTTCTCTCTTCATCTCAAGATATTTTCAGCGAAGCTGTACAATATTTTGCTTCTTTATTTAGGGAGGAACAGCTGGGGGTCTCAGTTGAGGAGGCACAAGTCCTTTCTTGTATCCCTTCTCTAGTCTCTTTTGAGATGAAAGAGCATCTTATGAGTGCCATATCTTTGGAGGAGTTAGAGAGGACTGTTTTCCAGATGAAGAAAGGGAAAGCTCCGGGTCCTGATGGCTTTCCGATTGAATTCTTCCAAGAATTTTGGGATATTATCAAGTTAGACTTATTGGCAGTTGTTCAAGAATCTCAGACGAACAAGCAAATGCTTCGGGCCCTGAACTCTACCTTCCTTGCTCTCATTCCCAAAGGGGAAAGGGCTGACCGGTTAAGTCAATTCCGCCCTATCTCCCTTTGCAATGTTGTTTATAAAATCATATCTAAGCTGATCGCCGACAGATTAAAAAAGTGGCTTCCCTCGTTAATTTCTGAGGAACAAAGTGGATTTGTGACGGGCCGCCAGATATTGGATGGTGTGGTCGTGGCAACTGAGACTATTCATTCCATGGCCAAATCTAAAGATAAGGCAATGTTCATTAAGCTGGATATGGCTAAGGCATATGATAGAGTCTGTTGGTCATTTCTCCAAAAAGTTTTGAGAGCTTTTGGTTTTGCGGAGGAATGGATCCAGTGGGTTATGAGTTGTGTGAATTCAACCTCTTTTTCAGTCTTGATTAATGGAGAACACTCTGATCTTTTTGTTGCTTCTCGGGGATTACGGCAAGGTGACCCCCTTTCTCCCTATTTGTTTCTTCTTTTGGCTGAAGGTTTGGGTCGTTTGATAAAAAAGAATGTTGAAAGGGGCATCCTTCAGGGATGGCAATGGGGAGGAAGTCTTCCTGTGCAATCTCACCTACAGTTTGTGGATGATACAGCTTTGATGGGCATGGCTACCATCTGTGAAGCTTCTAATATTCGTAAGGTTTTGGATGTTTATCTGGCTGCTTCAGGACAGTTGATTAATGAAGGAAAATCATCCATTTTTTTCTTCAACACTCCGCTTTCTATCCAAAGGCGAATCACTCGTATTCTTAGATTCCGAATCAGAAGTCTTCCTATGCTCTACCTTGGCATTCCGATCTCAAGTGGTAGGCAGTCTCGAGAATCCTGGCAGGATATTTTGGACAAGTTCCGTGTCAAAGTTACTCATTGGACCCACCGCTGGCTTTCCTTTGCTGGTCGGGTCCAGCTTCTTCAATCTGTGATTCAGGCTCTTCCGCTTTATAGGAGTATGGTTCAGGTGGCACCGATGAGCTTTGTCAAGGACTTGGACTCCCTTGCAAGACAATTTTTCTGGGCTGGTAATTTATCTTCGACTAAATGGAGCCTTGTTAGATGGGAGGTTGTCTGTAGACCAAAACAATTTGGTGGTCTTGGTTTACGACAATCGCTGCTTACTGGTACTGCCCTGGCAACCAAATTATATTGGCGTTGGTGTGTGGAACAAGACCAGGTTTGGGCCAGAATTTTGACTCAGAAGTATCTTCCTGGTATCCCTCAAAAAGATATCCCACGGTATAGTTTGGGTGGGAAAGGTTCGATGATTTGGAATACTCTCAAGAGAGGAGCTGCTCTTATTAAGGGTGGCTTATTTTAGATTTGCAAAGGTGGCTCAGAGGCACAGTTCTGGTATGATGCTTGGGATGGCTATCCTCCCATTGTCACTCAATATCCTCATTTGCACATTTTGGTTCAGAGATTTTGTGATGCTGGTTGGTCAAGGGTGCGAGACTTTAAGTCTTTTTCCCTTCATGGTCAACTGGTGGAGGCAAGTTGGAAGAACCCCAGGGAATGGCCTATTCCTGGTTTTGAAGTGGAGCGTGCTGAGCTCCTGTACATTCTTTCTAGGAGAAGTTGTAGTGCTCTGATGGGAGATGATGTGTTGGCTTGGTCCCCTAACCCCAAGGGTGCTTATACTGTTTCCTCCGGGTATCAGGAGTTGCTCTCCCAACAGCTGGTGGGGGAGGAGGTTCCATGGTGGAAGAAAGCTTGGAGTAGGTTTTCTTGGCCTAAATGTAACTGTTTCATTTGGACTCTGGTCCGGAACAGATGCCTGACCTGGGACAATATTCGCAAAGGGGTTTCTCAGGCCCTTCGAGGTGTGTCCTTTGCAGTAGCGAGGAGGAAGACTCTTCTCATTTGTTCTTCCGGTGCTCTTTCACCCTGCAGTTATGGCATCTTTGGTGGAATGTTTGGAGACACCCGTGCATTCATGCCTCCTCCCTGGCAGATTTTTGGATGAGTTTGGGGAGGCCTCCTTCTATGGCCCCCTTCCTGCAAGAGGTTTGGTACGCTGGGCCTATCTTTTTGCTATGGCAAGTCTGGCTGGAACGTAATCGTAGAATTTTCCGGGGAGAAACTTTGGAAATTCATCAAGTTTGGAATAGAATTTTGGGAATGATTCAGGAAACAGTCTTGGCTAAGAGTGAGATAATGTTGCCACTTAAGTGTGATGATGCTGCGATGGTTGATAGGCTCGGAATAAAAGGAATATCTCCAGTGTCTTCCTGTGTTAGGAGGAGTAGAAAAACGAAGCAAAAAGTTCAAAGGATGGGGAAATGGATGGCCCCTCCTGCTGGCATTCTCAAAATTAATACTGATGGTTCGTCCAGGGGAAATCCGGGGCCGGCTGGAATAGGTGGGATTGGTAGGGATTCTTCTGGTTTGGTGGCTTTTATTTTCTCAGTCAATAAAGGAATGCAGACTGTTAACAGTATGGAAGGTGTGGCTATTCTTTATGCTTTGAAGCGGGCGTATGCCCTTGGGTGGCGTAAGGTGATTTGCGAATCTGATTCTCAGGTTTTGGTGAATCTTCTCCTTGAAAGGAAGAGTTTGAATGTTAGTTGGCAATTGTCTTTAATAGTGCAACAGATCTTACAGATTAGTGCTATGATGGATTCAGTGTCATACTCCCATATCCCAAGGGAGTGGAATAGTGCGGCGGATAGTTTGGCTAAATGGGCTTCTGGGAACTTCGATGGTTGGAGGATTGATGAGTGGGAGCAATTACCAGGGGAATTATGTCAGGAATTGGAGAGGATTTTGACAGAGGATATCAATAGAGTCAGAGAGAGATGATGTAGGCTTTTGATTCTTTTGGGGCTTTGGCCCTATCTTGTTTTGTACTGCTTTGTTCTAAGTTTCAATAAAGTTTTTACCCCTCTTTTTTCAAAAAAAAAAAGTGAATCTAAGATTATTATGAGCTAAATTGCATAAATGTAGACTACAATCCTACTCAAATGTGTTAGAATAAAACCTTAAATAATATGATTAATAAATAGTTGGAGAATGCATAAATTAGATAACTTAAAATAATAAAACTTAAATCTAAATCTTCTTTGATGAAATTTTGGAATAATGTGAAATCATACCAAATCCTTAGGGAGAGTTACAAGAAAAACATTATTTATTTATTCCCTATCATCGTCCAACAAAGTCTAAGCTTATATATGTTCAGTAATAAAATTTGATTGAAGATCTAATGCATGCTAATTTATCTTTGTGTTTATAGAGATCTTCACATCATAAGGATATCTCAATTTGCAGATATTGACATTATCAAAATTGCATATTGCAAATGAGAAAATATCATTTCTTATACACGAAGTCTAAATTTGAGTAGATGAAAATTTGACTTGGAATTATCACATTTTTGCATTGGGAAATTTTTAGAAATGGTAGGACTCTCATAATATCCTCAAAAAAAAAATCATCGAAAAAGAAAGTCATGTAGTCCTACCCAATTCAACCTGAACTTTAAGGGATGCAAAAGATAATATAGTCTACATGCTCAAAATGCATTTTTGTGGAAACATGTATGATGTTTAGATGTGGGAAGCATGTCTTAAACCTTTAAATGGGATAATATTTATATTGATTTAAATTGATGAAAGATAAAGGGTACACCTATAATTAAAAACTCAAATAAGAGTGTGATTGAGGCATAAATTAAGAGAGGACTCATTTTCTTGAAAACTACTTATTGATTAAATGCATGCATAATGAAGTCCTATAATGCATAATAGAATGAGACACAAAAAAATGTGTTCTATGAGAGTATGGAATTAGACACCCTATCAAAAGTGTATAATTTATGATGCTACACTATTAAAACATAATTATACATAGAAAAGAATGATATTATACTATATCATATATGATTTGATATTTGTCAATATTATATAATCACACTGTATTACAACATCCTTTCCATACAAATAAAATAAAAATTAATTCAAAATTTCTTATTCTAAAATAAAATAAGTTAAAAAAAAACAACCATTACGTAGAGACAAGTTGTAAAAATGAGACTCACTAGTTCAACACCCTTGAATATGTCAACAATTCAAATAGTATAAAGGAAGAGCACTAGTTACCACCCGTGTTCCAATTATGTAAATTATATTTCACAAAGCCCATTAGAAAATCATCTATGAGCCAACAACTGTCAATTTCTTTGGGGGAAAAGATAGTAATTAGATCGATTGTGCAAGTTTATTGGTACTAATAGTGCACGATTATTGAGGCATTTGTGCAAAAATATTTAATTAATTGTGTAAACTTTTTTGTTGTCTTTGCAAATGAGTAATGGTGCGAAAGAGGTCATGTTCCGAGTCACACTTTGAAATAACCACTTTTGATCCTTCGATACATAATTGCCAAGACCTCTAAATAATATCTCTATATAATTAAGTCACATAGAGAAACATCAACAGAAATCGTTAAGATCTGATGAATAATTCAAGATATATAAATACATGAAATTAACTATAACAATTACTAGTATCAAATCTTTTTATTTGAAGGTGGTTGACCCATAGCCTTAGTTAAATCCAAGAATGTAGAAACAATCCTTAGTATTTTGTCACATGGTTCTAAATGGGGATGAAAACAATCCTTATGCTATGATGGCGTAGAATGGTTGTACTCTAGTACAAAGAATTGTAATAGATCCAATTTTTAGCCCACGAAGAACATGTGAAATATATCTATGTCCTGCCTGTCTTATCATCCTCATCCCCACGTCATCTCTCCTTATCCATGCTGCCACCCCTTCAAAGAGATCAAAGTATTCAACTTTCCCACCAATCAGTGCCCATATTGTCCACGTGTATGGTGTAGATTCATTCTAGGGAGAATGGAGAGAGTCTATTTTGACAGCAAATTTCCACCATTTTATTTTCATGCAGCAGATAGACGTCTTACAATAATGTCTCCCACTTTCGATATTTCTTCCCAATATCTTTATTATTGTTAAATTTAATTCAATTGATCGAGATCATTATCCATATCGTAGGATAGTTAATATTTAAAAATGATTTGGTTTTTTATTATTTATACTTGCATTACGCCTTAAAATGTGGGATTTAACTTAGATCAGCCTGCATGGATTCGAACTCAGTCCCTGTCAGCGCAAAATCCATGCAAGTGATACTTTCTAGTAATCTCTTTGCATTTATTGTCATTTCTGAAGAACTTATATATTTATAATCTTTGATTTAACTTAGAATTATTTTTTCCAGATTCATTGAGTGTAATCAGAATAGTTTTAAAAATATGAATCTAGAAAAACTTGTTATAATAGTTATAATTTGATATTTATTAGTAATAATTGTATGATTGAAATATTTAGTATAGTTCAAATTTTAAAGTTTATTGCACTGTTTTATAACTATTTAAGACATTTGATAGAGATACAATTGACATTGTCTTAGATGGTTGAATCTTATTCATACAACAAAAAAAAAATCAATTTCATCCTTAATAGTCATTGAATTAGCACTACAATTCCAAAAATTATGGATAAAACATGTTAAAAAATCATCTTATAGTTCTCTCTTGTTGACAATATAGTAGGCAATGATACATGGATTGAAAGACTGCTCCAACTTGCATGTACTTAGTTATTACATTGATTTACTAAACTAGGCCATATATTATTCCAATTGAATGTAGATTAAAATAGGAAAATACAAGACAAACATAATGTCATTCTAGAATGCTTTAACTATCACAATTGAAATCTTAATTGTAAACATAGTTCATCATTCTAAAAAATCCTTTTTATCACTATCCTACATATAATTATGGATATCCATTCAATAGCTACATTAATTGTTAGATTGTGGTGACTGATCAGAAAAGTACTATACAAAAAAAATTTGGGCCGTGGCCGACATGGTAGCTGACATATTATGGCCGACATGTTATAACCCTAAAGTAGTTTAATACTTGTATAAAAGGGCTTAGGGTTGGGTATTTTTCATTATGTTGTGATGCAAAATTGGTTCTTGCGGCAGTATTGAGCTGTAAAGGATTACAGATTGTAATCAGGTTGTAATCACTGGATTGTAATAAGATCGGACTTGCTGTTTGGTGGACGTAGCCCAGGGATTGGGTGAACCACATTAAATCTTGGTGCCTTGTGTTCATTTCTGTGTGATCTATTATTTTTTCAGTTATTGGTTATATTTGCATGTAGTTTTTTATTTCTGTCTGTGGTTTATCCTAACATTAATCATAATTAAAAGTCTCATACTAGAATCAATAATATTATACAAGCATATCACATGACAACAAATTCATTGTTCTGGTTAATCATCTATAATAGTACGAGCCTTTACCCAACATAAGAGCCACAATTCTATTTCATTTAACTTAAATCAATAATTATTATAATGTATAACCATTTGAAAGAATACATTGTAATCTATGAATGTTTCTAGATTTCATTGTATAGTTATTTCTTGCATCAACCGATCACACTCTATGACATGTACAATAGAGAAAAAAAGGTAAATGAATAAAGTAGCAGATTTAGTCATACAAAAACAGTGAGAGAAATGGGAGGAAATAGAGAGAATCAAGAAGAGGAGTACAAGTGGTAAAGGGAATATAAGATAAAACTAGAGGGAACAATTATATTCAAATTAACAATAAAAATAGAATAACCCACCAAATAATTATCAATCTATAAATAAATAATAATAACAACAACAACAGATTAGAAAGAGTCCACAAAAGGCTAACCCAAAGATCACCAACCAAGAAAAGTAAATGTAAAAACAAACACAATAACAAAAATAAAATTTTCATCCATATAACAAGTGACACATTTGTGCAGTAAAGACCTCAATCTCTCGTTCCTTAATCATCTCCCTTTCCTCAATCCATATAAAGATCATCCCCCTTTCCTCAATCATTTGCACAATAAAGCCCTCATTTCCATTTCATTCTAAGTTTTGCTTCACTCAATTGAGAGTAATATTGAGGCTATTCATAAGGGTGAGGAAAATGTCATTCTACACCAAAGCCTCATGTTTAGATTGTATAATTTCCATCGTGTCATGTGTCCCCCTATTAATGTGTCTGTCATTACTATGCACAACATGCTACTCCCTCAGGTTCTACCCATGAAGATGGTCCCTCTCAAGTTGACACCAGTAGGAAAATGGCTAAAATCAAGTCTTCCCCTTGGTTTTAGTGAAAAAGATGGCACTAAACTCACCAGGTTGCCTAAAAAAAGAAAAAAAGAGGTTTTCATGGTTGACTCTGGAGGAAACATTGAAACACATGGTACCCATAGGTCTAATAGAATTGCCAAAGAAAAATGAAAGCTGGCTCTAAAGAAAAATGAGTCCACGAAGTTTGATGATTCCATTTTGAAAGCCAATGATGAGTCTTCTACCCATTCTTCTAGCAAAACCTATGACTCTCTTTCCCTTGCCGAGAAAAATACCAACTCTCCCCTCCTGATGTAGGAGCATCCTAGGTGTAAGGGCAATCTTGCATCACCCAAAAAATATTTTCTTTTTAGTCTTTTCTATTTTAATAAGGACTAGTAGACAGGTTGGTTACTTTTTCTGGGAGCTTTCTATTTTTAGTAAGTTTGTCATATGAGCTCGAAATGTTCTCATTTTCTACTAGAAGGTTCACTTTAGATTTGTAAGCCTACCATAAAAATTGCATTGTTCAAGCATAAGTATTGGAGAAGTTATTGTAGATTTTCGGTGGACAAATTTGTAGAGAAATCTTCAAGCTCACCATTGGAGACCTTAGAATGCCCAGATGAGGTCTGAAAACTTGACAGAAGGGCGTTGCCACAATTTTTAGGCTATAGATTAGGAGCTAGTGATTCTGAAAAATGGTTATTATAGCCAATCAAAGCAATGGTTCATGAGTTATGGCCTTTCGAAGTTGGGTTACCCAAAATTTCTAAAATAATTGTCAAAGATGTATTTGGCTGACTCTATATATTTTGTTAGGGTCTCTAGGCCCTAGGTATTAAGTTTCATTGTCTAGAATCTTCCCAGGTGGCATAAAATTGCCTATTTATGAAAGGTCTAAACATTGTCTAGGACAATTTAGGGTGATAGTTCACAACTTGTCTTGCAGATTATTGTAATGAAGACACTCAATTTGGCTTATGAATTCTATAATTCTACATTTGCAGTGCAAATAAGAAGTCCATATTTTGTTCTCACATTTGTTTTTTTTTTTTTGTTATGAGTTTATGGTTTTAAGGGGAGCACCCTTCATCAAGTGGTATAAGAGCTAGAGTTCTTGTGGGTGTGGACAAATCGCTGATTGTGAGGTAGTTCACACTAGGACCATGGTTTGGGTTGAGCGTGTAGATAGATCACCAATTGTGAGGCAGTTTGCACTAGGGTTTCAGTAGAAGTACAAAAATGCCTCCATGAAGAAAGCATGTCAGAAGAGCTATATGTGTTACACCTGAGGGTTTCCTAGCCCTCCAAAGACAAATGCAAGCATTGGAAGAAAAAATGCGCAGAGGAATAAATCTTCTTGAAGAGATGAAAGCAAGGATGAGGATGAAGTAGAAGAAAATGGTGGAGCAGAGGCAGTTCTAAACCCAAAAGAAGAGAGGCTTTTTAGGGCCATCTCCAAGATTGGAAAAAGACCTAAGTTTGAAGTTCCCACATTTTTGGGAAATCTTAATCCAGAGGAGCTAATGGATTGGATCAATGAACTAGAGGAGTACTTTGAGTATGAAGATATTGAAGATCTTGATAGGGTCAAGTTTGTGAAGGCAAAACTAAAGGGATGTGCAAAGATCTGATGGCAGGAGGTTCAGTTGGAGCAAAATGGAAAGGGAAATGGAAAAATCACTAGATGGGAATGGATGGTAGCTAAACTAAAGTGATAATTCATTCCCATGGATTATGAGCTTTATCTATTGAAGAAAATGCAAGGGTTGAAGCAAGTGGAAAAATCTGTTCAAGAGTATATTGAAGAGTTCTACCGAGCTCTCATTAGAATTGGCCATGTAGAAGTTGATAAGGAGAAAGTGACCCATTATCTTTATGGGTTAAGGCCAAGCATTTATGATGAGTTGACTCTAGATGAGGTTGGAAGTAGCAGTTAGAACCAGAGGGGAAACAATTCCCATCATTTTCATGATTAAAATAATAGAGAACAAAGAGGAAGAGGTAGAGGACAAGGATTTGGAAGAGGAGGCTTCTATGGAAAATGTTAAATACTGTGGAGAAGAAGTGCATAGAGCATTTGAATGTTTCCAGCACCAAGGAAGAATGGATCAAAGAATCAAAGGTTAGGCTATAGTTGCACATGTCAATGAAGATGTTGGATCATCACATTCTGAAGATGCTAAAATAGGAGAAGTCCTAAATAACAAAAGAGTCCTACTGAGTGGTGATAATGAACCTAATTAGAGAAGCACCTTGTTTCACACAAGGTGAAAATGTGAAGATAAGTGTCATGATGTGATCATTGATGGTGGAAGTATTGACAATATGGTGTTAGAAATGATGGTCACCAAGTTGAAGCTAAAGAGACAAAAACACCTACATCAATACCATATTGCTTGGGTGCAAGATGACCACAAGGTCATGGTCAATGATCATTGCTTAGTGAAGTTCAAGATTGGAAGCTACTAGGATGAGGTACTATGTGATATCACACCTATCAACATATGTCAAATGTTGTTGGGTAGGTTGTGGCAGTTTGACAGGCCTGTTGTACATGATGAGCGAGCTAATACCTACACTCTAACCAAGGATGGAGTGAAACATAACTTGAAGTCATTGAAGGAGAATGAAGAAAAGGCATGTAGTGCTATTAGAATATGTTTTGTTGATGGAAAAGAGTTTCTCGAAGGTTTGAAGCATAAGCATATGTGTTTTGGTATAATTCCAAAAGATAGTAAAGAAGAAGTAGAGGAGGTGCCTACAAAAGTTGTAGATATGTTGTGAGAGTTTTCTAATATTTTATCAGATAATGTACTTGATGGATTTCCCCCAATGAGGAAGATCAATCACATTCTAAGAGCCAGTTTTCCAAACAAGGCAGCACATGGAATGACACCAGCAGAAAGTGAAGAGTTGAAGATGCAAATTCATGAGTTTTTGTAGAAGGGGTTGATTCGAGAGAGTCTGAGTCCATGTGTTGTACTAGTCATATTAGCACCAAAGAAGAATGGAGAATGGAGGATGTGCACAGACTTTCATACTATCAACAAATCATAATCAAGTATAGATTTCCATTGCCAAGGATGGATGATATTATGGACTATTTAAGTGGAGTTGAGTATTTCACAAACTGTCATGTCCCCTATTCAAATAATTAAAAAAATAAACTTTGTTAAGGCAGGCAGGCTCCAAAAAGGTGAAATTTCGGAAAAAAGGGTTAATCTTTGGAAACCAATGGACTAATAAATAAAAATTATTATTAAATTATATTTTATTAACCCCTCTTGGACGTGAGTTAGGGTTATGCCCTCTTTAAAAGGGGTTTGGAGGCATTTTGGGCTCATTCTACATCTTGATTCTTGATAATTTTCTTGTTGTTCTTCAGAGGCTGCCAAACCTGTGGAGAAGGAGACCCAAGAACAGGAGTTTGCAGGTTTCCAGGAAGGCTAAGGATGGGAGTTTGAAGCCATTCCATGTGCATGCTCATACAGAGTTTGCCCTTGTGCTGAATAGTGCCGATTTGGGTGTTTTCGGGGTTGTTTTTTGGTTTGAATTTGGGTTTTCAGTTGTGTGTTTCATATCAGTTTGGTTTGCTGTTGTATTTTAGACTTTATGATGTTAAAATAGAGCTGAATATATGTATTGGGTCGTGATTAAACTTCTGAGATAATTTATGAGTGTTTTGTGGTGTTTCCGGGCATTTTTGTGTTAATTTCGGGAGCCCGATTGAGCATAGTTTTGCCCTACATTTGTGATCTGTTGTGTAAGGGCTATACAAATCTAGAAATGTCATTTTGTAGGCTGTTATGCTGCTGAAATCTCTGCAAAAATGTCCATTTTCAGATTTATTAATAATTTGTGAAGTTGTGAAGTTTTTGGCACTAATTTGGACATACCCGATTTGGGTTTTATTGGAAAATTGGCAGATCTTTGTAATATTGGTTGTTTGATTTTAAAGTTCTGATTTGAGGCTGGAAATATCATAAAAAATCAGTAAAGGGACATTACAGTGGTATCAGAGCAAAAAATCAACAAAAAATCCAGGCAATTTTGGATTGGCCTCCACCCACTAATCTTACACAGTTGAGAGGTTTCTTCGGGTTGTGTAGCTACTATAGGAGATTTGCCAATGGATTTTCTCAGATTGCTGCCCCCTTGACTGATTTGACAAAGAAAGGAGCTTTTGTTTGGACAGAAGAGGCACAAAACACATTTGATAAGCTTAAGGAGGTAATGAGTTCATGCCCTGTGCTTGCAATTTCAGATTTCTCTTTACCTTTTGTTGTTGAATGTGATGCTTCGGAAGAAGGTATAGGGGCTATCCTAACTCAAAGGGGACATCCAATAGCATTTGAGAGTCGAAAATTAAATCAATCAGAGAAAGGGTACTCCATCTATGATAAGGAAATGTTGGCAATCATGCATGCACTTCATAAGTTTAGACAATATTTGGTATGTGGGAGATTCATTGTAAAGATAGACCATAATAGCCTCAGGTTCTTCTTGAACCAAAGGGATTTGAATGATCGTCAACAAAAATGGGTAAGCAAATTGCAAGCTTATGATTTTGATATTGAATACATGAAAGGAAAGAATAATGTGGTTGCTGATGCTCTCTCAAGAAAGCCCACTTTGTGTTCCTTATCATCTATCTCTGCTGATTGGAAAGTCTCCATAATTTTAGAGTATGCTAAAGATTCATTTGCCACCAAGATTTTGGATAAGTTAGTGGATGATAACAGGTACAAGGTTGTTGATGAATTGATTTATTACAAGAACAGGATCTTCTTAGTGCCAGGGTCAAAAACTAAGGAGAGGATATTGAGGGCCTTTCATGACACACCTTTGGCTGGTCATCAGGGATACTTCAAGACATACAGGCAAATTCGAGAGTGGTTTTCATGGAAGGGTATGAAGGAGGATGTCCTTAAACACATTAAGGAGTGTATGGTATGCCAACAAAGCAAGAGTGAGCAAAATTTTCCTGCAGGGTTGTTGCAGCCACTTCCTATTCCTGAACAAAAATGGGAAAGTATTTCCATGGATTTCATCACTGGGTTGCCCAAGGTTCAAGGTAAGGATTGCATATATGTGGTGGTAGATAGACTAACTA
Source organism: Cupressus sempervirens (assembly GCA_028749045.1). NCBI lineage: Eukaryota > Viridiplantae > Streptophyta > Pinopsida > Cupressales > Cupressaceae > Cupressus > Cupressus sempervirens. Next base: position 777,215,629 of record CM053789.1, read on the forward strand.
ATTATGCACATTTCTTTCCCATCACATCTGATTTCAAGGCATCACAAGTGGCCGAATTGTTCTTCAAGGAAATTTTTAGATTGCATGGTTTGCCTAGAAACATTGTTAGTGACCGGGACAGTAGATTCCTCAGCTCTTTTTGGAAGGAGCTCTTTCATTTGGCAGGAACTGAACTCACTCCCAGTACTAGCTATCACCCTCAAACAGATGGACAAACAGAGATAGTTAATAAATGGATAGAAGGATATTTGAGGAACTATGTTTCAAATCAACAACATGCTTGGGTGAAATGGTTACACCTAGGGGAGTATTGTTACAATAAATCTCATCACATGTCTATTGGTATGCCTCCTTTTCGTGCTCTTTATGGTTACGATGCCCTTTCCTTTGTTGATCTAATACTTTCCGATAGCAGAGTACCCGTAGCAAGTGATTTCATCAAGCAAAGCCAAGACATAATAAGGTCCCTCAAGGATAATCTACAACATGCACAAAACCAACAAAAGATATATGCTGACAGGAAAAGGATTGAAAGATCTTTTGAGGTGGGAGATTTGGTATTTGTTAGGTTGCAGCCATATAAGCAAAGCACCTTGAAGAGAAGTGGGGCAGAGAAACTCAAGCCAAGGTTCTATGGGCCTTATAAAATCATCAAGAAGGTAGGAGAGGTAGCTTATGAATTGGAGCTCCCACCAAACAGCAAAATACATAATATTTTTCATGTATCTTGCTTAAAGAAGGTTCTAGGCCAGCAAACCATAGTATCTACAGAATTACCACCTCTTGATGATGAAGGGAAATTAGTTTTGATACCAGAAGAGATTTTGGATACAAGAGAGAAAAGGTTGAGAAATAGGAGCATCACAGAGCATTTGGTCAAATGGAAAGGATTACCACTAGAGGATGCAACTTGGGAAGGAGAACATATTCTTGAGAATTCCAACCTTCATTTCTTGAGGAAAAGCAATATTTGGAAGGGGAGGACTTGTCATGTCCCTTATTCAAATAATTAAAAAAAATAAACTTTGTTAAGGCAGGCAGGCTCCAAAAAGGTGAAATTTCGGAAAAAAGGGTTAATCTTTGGAAACCAATGGACTAATAAATAAAAATTATTATTAAATTATATTTTATTAACCCCTTTTGGACGTGAGTTAGGGTTATGCCCTCTTTAAAAGGGGTTTGGAGGCATTTTGGGCTCATTCTACATCTTGATTCTTGATAATTTTCTTGTTGTTCTTCAGAGGCTGCCAAACCTGTGGAGAAGGAGACCCAAGAATAGGAGTTTGCAGGTTTCTAGGAAGGCTAAGGATGGGAGTTTGAAGCCATTCCATGTGCATGCTCATACAGAGTTTGCCCTTGTGCTGAATAGTGCCGATTTGGGTGTTTCCGGGGTTGTTTTTTGGTTTGAATTTGAGTTTTCAGTTGTGTGTTTCATATCAGTTTGGTTTGCTGTTGTATTTCAGACTTTATGATGTTAAAATAGAGCTAAATATATGTATTGGGTCATGATTAAACTTCTGAGATAATTTATGAGTGTTTTGTGGTGTTTCTGGGCATTTTTGTGTTAATTTCGGGAGCCCGACTGAGCATAGTTTTGCCCTACATTTGTGATCTGTTGTGTAAGGGCTATACAAATCTGGAAATGTCATTTTGTAGGCTGTTATGCTGCTAAAATCTCTGCAAAAATTTCCATTTTCAGATTTATTAATAATTTTTGAAGTTGTGAAGTTTTTGGCACTAATTTGGACATACCCGATTTGGGTTTTATTGGAAAATTGGTAGATCTTTGTAATATTGGTTGTTTGATTTTAAAGTTCTGATTTGAGGCTGGAAATATCATAAAAAATCAGTAAAGGGACATTACACAAACATAGTTATGAAGAGTGGATACCATCATATTTTCATTAGAGAAGGTGATGAGTGGAAGACTACTTTCAAGACAAAAGAAGGACAGTACGAATGGTTAGTCATGCCTTTTGGGCTAACCAATGCACCAAGCACTTTCATACGGCTCCTGAATTGGGTACTGAAGGAGTTTCTAGGTAATTTTGTCATTGTTTATCTAGATGATATTTTGATCTTTAGTAAGACATTGGAAGAGCATTTGATTCATATTCACAAGGTGTTTGATAAGTTGAGGGAAGAAAAGTTGTTGATAAACTTGAAGAAGTGCAGTTTTGTAAAGAAGGAGTTGGTGTACCTAAGATTTGTAGTCTCAATAGAAGTTCTATAAATGGACCCAGAGAAAGTGAAGGCTATCCTTGAATGGTCTACTCCAAGGAGTGTAACAGAGGTAAGATCTTTTCATGGACTGGCTACATTTTATAGAAATTTCATAAGAGCTTTTAATAGTATTTGTGGACCCCTGACTAAAATAGTGAGAGGGGATGGGAAAGAATTTAAGTGTATTGTAGGAGCAAATAAGAGTTTTAATCTATTGAAACATAAAGTTACTGAGCAACCTGTTTTAGCACTTACCTAATTTTAACAAGGTGTTTCAAGTAGATTGTAATGCTAGTAGTATTGCAATAGGAGTTGTTATGAGCCAAGAAGGTAGACTTGTTTCTTATTTTATTGAGAAGTTAAATGATGCAAAAAGAAAATATTATGTTTATGATCAGGAATTTTATGCTATAGTTCAAGCATTGAAGAAGTGGAGACATTATCTTCTTCCTAAGGAGTTTGTTTTGTATACTGATCATCAAGCTTTGCAATATTTGAATAGTCAAGGAAAATTAAACCAAAGGTATTTGAAGTGGGTTGAGTTTTTGTAGAGTTATACATTTGTTTTGAAATACAGGAGTGGGAAGTGTAGTGTTTGCCCCTAGTTTACATTTTGTTATTATTGTTGAACTCTTTTAGACCAGTTTATGCTTGATGATTAGTAGCATTATCTTTTAGATTATCAGATATTGTTTGAGCATACTCAGTTGATTTTATGATGAGACTACTTGGTACTAGTCACTTCATGTATGCATGATTATACCTTGATGATGATTATTATAGTGATTTTAGTTATTTGATGATGTTAGTTAGATGGATTATTATACATGTTTTCTTATGGATGCTCCCTATACTGCATGTGTATGATGTGCATGTATGTTTTCTTTATGTATGATGTTTCTGATGTGGTTAAGGAAAGGAGTCATAGTCACCTACTAGTCGAGATCTACATGATGCACCACTTCCTACCATTTCTTGTTTAGTTTAGAATATATGTGTTTTTACATGTGTGGATTTTATGCAGATTGCAGGTACCAAGTATCAAATTCCTTGAATTGCAAGGATTAGCATACCCTATGGCAATATCTCAATGGTAAGAGAGGGGAGATAAATTCTTGAGTCCAAATCCTAACCTTTAAACCAATTGTCCTAGAAAATTAGGAATGATTACCCTTTTGAATGCATCATATGACATAAATTTGTGATTACAACCCTTGAGATTCCTCTTGTATGTGGTATTTTATGATGAGTATTCATATTTTGTCTTGTAGGTCTTTGGTGCTTTTTCTATTAATTAAGTCAAATTAAAAGATTCATTAATGATTTAATTTAATAGAAAATTATTATGATATTTTCAATATTTTATTTTATTTTATTAATTGGAAAATCAATTAAATAAAAATAATTAAATTTAACAAGAAATTTATAGTATAATTTTAGAGCGTAATAATATTTATTTTAATAATCATATATTTAGAAGATTATTTTTTAAATAAATTATAAATATTATAATTACTTAAGTTAATAAATATTTTATCAAAAAATGCTTTGAAAATAAATTAAAGAGTGAAAGAGAAATTAATTTACTAAAGATATTTAAAATTGCATAAAGTATGCATGAATATTCGAAAAAGTTAATAAGGAGTTAAAAGATTGTGATCAACGAGTTCCCTTGCGTGATCACACAAACAGTGCCTCGATTTTAGGGAAGAACTCCATATCAGAGATTGGGAGTTCACTTTGCACGGACCGAGAATTTTGGAGAAGGGAATTTTCAGAGAGAAGGTTGTGAGAGAAGATATTTCTCCCACAATCTTTGGGTGATTGTGAATTAGCATCAGTACCAGGTAGAGCCTTATGTTTTGTTCACCCAATAGTTTCTTCGAATCTCTTGTCTTCATTGTGCTGGTTGAATCATTTGTTTAAAATTTCATCTATGATAAATCTTTCAATCTCTCATTGTGAATTACTATTACTCATGTGTATTCTTTTGTATATAAGGATTGAAAACTAGGAAACCCTTGTTCCATGAATTGACTAATTGTTAATAGATCAGAGTTAGTTTTGAAAAAAAATCAATTTTAATTTGAAAATTTGACCAGTTTATTATATATATATATATATATATATATATATATATATATATATATATATGAGATTGCAGGGGGGGGGGTGGGTTTGAAAACATTTTGTATATATATAAAAATAAATATATAATTAATATAATATAAATTGGAAGGGAGGTGGGGCCACCAAACCCCCACCTCCCTCCTTATCCCTTTCCAACAACACTTATTGGTGCTATGTTGAATGCAGTATAGACTGTGACAGTAACAACAGTACCTAGTACTACTACTGTGATCGTAGGCTCGCTATGGCCAGTAGCCATAAAAGAGTCGCACAATTTTTATAGGCTAGCGAGCCCTAAACGCAATAAAACTTGCATTTGATGTTTTGTTTTAAAAAAAAAAAATTTATTTTATTAAATTTTAATTTTAATTTATTAATATTTTTATTAATATTTATTAATTTAATAATTAATTTATTAATATTAATATATAGTTATTTTTAATAATTATTAATTAATTTAATTAAATTTAGTTTGATTAATTTTAATTAATAATGAATTTAATAAGTTAATAAATAATTACCTTTAAATTATTTTAGAATATTTAACTTAAAATTGAATAAGGGTAATTGTGTATTTTGTTCAAATACAAGAAATGGGTTAAATAGTAAGGGTTAAAGTGTAAATCTTATGTACTCAAAAACTTGCTTTAAAACAAAAACTTGACCTTACTGTTAACTCAAACTATGTGTTTTCAAAATCAAACCAATTAAACTACATTGTTAACTGTATGTTGTCTTATGTTTTGGGTTTGGGTTGACTAGAGTGTTGATTAGTCTTAGGACGTTTACCAAAGGCTTGGGAGTTCTGTGTTTGTGATATTATGATGATTTTCTCTTGATCTTTTAAACTCAACCATGGTAATGTGTCCGGTATGCTTTATGATGAGTTTGGATCTATTGTCCATTATTACTTTCAATGTTCTTGTTTGACAACGTGAGGAATGGTATGACATATTTGTCTTGACCTTTGAGTCTTCGATCAGTTATTTTTGGGATGCTTTCTAGTTGGTTGTAAAGAACTGAGGTGTTATTGTGATTTATCTTTTGATGCTTTCCAATCACTTGTATAGGACCGAGGTGAAAAACTATGACTTTGATTTGTACTTTTATGAGCTTAAGGTATGTTATCTATATGTAATGTCGGGAAGTGGCTTGCAATAGAGGTCGGGGCCCAAAGTGGCTACCAGGGTAACCCATTGTAGGTTGTTTAATAAGTGAAAACACTACACTAAATGAGAGTAAAATGATCCTAATAAGAGTCTTTGTATTTCTTTTCCCATGCCTTGAGTGCTAGTATAGACTAGGATGGGAGTAGAAAGGACACTTGGTTGCAACCATTCATCATTAGTATGCCTTGTTAGTATGAAAGGAACTAGTTTTGCATAAAGTCACTAGGGGGCCAGGGTCAAGTTAGACTACTATGGTAACTCTAGCATTGATTCGTGCCATGACACTTTCCCACTCACATAGTAGATTCCCTACGTGTCTTTGTTTGTCTCTAGGTCTAGATGTCATATTATCTTGGAACCTTTGAGTTAGATTACTTTTAGGGTTTTCCTTGACATAGATATTACTCTTGATTTTTGGATTGTTATCCTATTTAGGACTTGAGACTATCTCCTCAGTGTGGTGGGAGTGGACCTTTTTAGGTTACCATGAGGTCGGGTGGTAGTGCTTTTTACTTTTACCACTAAGATTCGTCTGTACATGCCATGACTGGAGTTCCTTGTTCTGCATTTCCTTTCATTCTATCTTTATGTATTATGATGGATGGTTATATCTTTATGATGGATGATTTTGCTTATTGTATTGTACTTTGTTTCATGGATCCAAAAGGGATGATGTAATCTATTTTTATAAATGTAAATTCTTTCAACCTTTCATACCCTGTGACATGTATTGTAGATGATTGTGCATTCTGAATTATATTGCCAAGTGGCATTTAGAACAAATGTATATTATTTAATTGGAATGGACTTGTAGTTATACTTTCATGTGGATGTGTTATTTATTGGACTTAATATTATTTAAATTTAAATGTGATTCAACATCTTAGGATCCTTAAGGAATGTAATCTGTCATGTTTTCTTATGTATGATTGTATGTTATTCCTTCCACTACTTTATGATTGTTGTGTATGTTATTCTTTTCAAAAAAAATGTTTGGCAAACTTAGTACAACTTTAGGTTAGTTCTTTTGAATCCCTTGGTGGGTGTTACAGGAAGTCTAATAGAGTTGCAGATGCTCTTAGTAGAAGACAACTTTTGCTAACAAAAATGCAGATAGAGGTGGTTGGGTTGAGGGAACTCAATACTCTATATCCAGATGATCTTGATTTTGGTGAAGCATGGAATGCTTGTACAAAACTTGTTATACTTGACAGGACAAAGTGGTTGGATTTCATGATCCAAGATAATATGTTGTTCAAAGGAAGCCAATTGTATATTCCTAGAAATTCAATGAGAGAGAATCTCATCAAGGAGAAGCATAGTGGAGGATTGGCTAGACATTTTGGCAGATATAAGACCATTGCTTTGGTTACTGAGAATTATTATTGGCCACAGTTATAGTAAGATGTGGTGGAGTTTGTACAGAGTTGCAAAGTATGTCACATAGTGAAAGGAGTGAAGCAGAATATAACATTGTATCAGCCATTACCTGTACCAGAGAAGTAGTGGGAGGATGTCAGCATGGATTTTGTTCTTGGATTACCAAGGACTCAATGTGGGCATGATTTAAATTTTTTTGTGGTTGATAGGTTTTCAAATATGGTACATTTTATTCCTTGCAAGAAGATTAGTGATGTTTCATGTGGCAAAGTTGTTTTTTAGAGAAGTGGTGAAATTACATGGTCTGCCAAAGAGTATAGTTTTCACTAGTAAATTTAGGCCTAATTTGCGACACGAAAAGGTCTCAATTTCGACAAGAGTAGGTCTCTAAAGTGACCAAAGTCATTGTCACACAAATTTGGTCAGTTTTCTGCCACATTCATTTCGCGTTGGAATTTCGACTACATAAACGTGGATTTACTGACACAAATTTCGTCAATTTCTCTAGTCAACCTAAACTATTATTTTCTCAATTCCGACGTAAACTTGCTCAATTTTTCATCAAAATTCTGACCACAAACCCTTAGCTTTCGACGTCGGTGCTATACTCGTGACGTAAAAGGTGCCAATTTGGTGTTTCAATTGCGACGAATATTGGTCACAATTGAGACCAACATGTGTCACAATTGAGATGCGCTGTCCCATTTTTTTTGAAAGCTTTTCTCTCATAGGAGTATTCAAAACTACACAAAACTTGATTATAAAGCGTAATTGCTTGATGCATGAGAGTCAAGGTATCATGCACATTTCTACCTCCACCCCATTGTTTCGTTCGTCAAATGATTTATTTGACGACAAAACAATGGGAAGGAGGAAGAAATGTGCACAATATCCTATTTCCACCGAGCAATTATGCTTTACAACTCAAATTTTGTGGAGTTTAGAAGGCTCCTATGAGAGCAAAGGCTTTACAATAATTGGCACAGTGCGTCTAAATTTTGGTTCCTGCAGGGAAGAATAAAATTAGGAAATAATTATTTATCAAGAATGAAAGCCAATAATTTCATCTATTTTTCAAACAGATAAACGTGACAAAAAAACTTACAGTCCCAATCACATCATCATAAGAGCACATATATAACTATAACTATAACTGTCTAAAACCAACATAATTTACAAATATCCAAAATTCAAATATTATCCCTTGATGTTTTCTTTAATAATGCTCCAATGCCTTAGGGCATTCAGTTAGAAACTTCAAAATTAATGCTATCAAGTTAGATGTCGTTTCATAGCTTCCAAGGATAAGGTCCATAATAAGATTCAATATCTCTTCATCCATAATGTATATTAATGCTATCAAGTTAGTTGTTATATTAATAAGATTCAATATCTCTTCATCAATATACCTTTGGTTCTCGATGGAGATGTGCTCCAATCAATAGGAAACGTCATCATGAAGCAGGAGGTGAGGTTGAAGGATTTTATGGAGGCATTCGAAAGTTAATTATAGAGGAAGAGATTTTAACTTGGAAGAAGTTGTGGCCAAAAGAATCACTAGAATGATTGATTGTTACATTAGAATTATCTTCATTTAACATTAAAGCTGCATGCATATTGGAATGACTGACATCATTGTTAAGTGCATTTGATGATAGCACATTTTTTTAGGATATACATAGAGAATGTCAAGAGTGTTGTTGACAAATTTTGTATTTATTTTGGCTTTAACATTGATGACTGTGTTCCAACTGTTTTGGGCTAATATTTGCTTCACAAATGGCTGATGCATATGAATCTTGTGCCAATAGAATGACTTTTGTTGAAGTTAACCATAATGTATATATATATTTGTAATCATTATAGTTAGGATGACAATTGTTGCAGTTCACTTGCCCATTGAAGAGTTTATTTTTTTATGACGGCACAATAAAATGTTCTGAACCATAGATTGCTTATCCTAAAAATCTTTCATCATCCTCTGAAACTGATCAATAATAATGCAATATATTGTAGTATTAACTATTTAAATTATTCCTGCAAATGAGGAACTTAATATAATTTGATTGAGCAGCCTTACATTTTGTACGTTGCATTTTGTATTATACCTCAAACAAAAAAATGATGGTGTCATGTGATCAAGACAACAAAAATCTCTATGGAATGTACAAACCTTGGCACTAGAATTCTTCTCCATCTATGAGGCATTCAATGCTGGAGACAGAACCTTGTATCTACTCCACAAATAATGTGCTTACTAAAGTTGCTGCGGCAGAAAGTTCTCATAGGTTAGTTCTAATCAGGTCTGGTGAATAATATGTGAAAACATCAATACAACCAAAGCACTAATTTTGCCCCATTTTCCTCATGTATGAGAGCCTTGAAGAAGCTCGGATAAAAAGAAATTAGTCATATGGATTAACTTAACAGTAGCAAACTGAAGAGAAAAATTGTTGGCGGTGAACTACTTAAGCTGCAAATACAAGAAAAAGACTGGTTGCAATGTATGGGCTATCCTAAGTGGCAGAAATGGTCATAGTACAGTGAAGTTCACAGTTTCAATTAATCTAATTTGTAATTAAAAAGAAATTTCACTATATGGAAATATGAGGGCTTCTTTTACAAACTTTTTTTCATTTATAAGAATTTTAAGAAACTTTTTTTGTCAAATTTTAAACCAAAAGGATTGCATTGAGCTAATGTTTGAAACTCTACCAAGAGGAAATTGAACTAAGGCATCCAAATCTTAACACACTATATTATAACAATTTCATAGTTAAGAGTTGTGCTTGTAGACAACATCCCAATCTTATCTGGTGGGTGCCTCTCATATTAAATTTTAAAATTATTTTTTTCTAGTTCAACATGAAATGACCTTTCATGTTGGTTAGTCTACTAACCCTAACTCATCTCATCTAGGTCATATCAGATCTTGATAAAGGCTAGTTTGCAACAATTTAACTTCTAATAGCTAGTTTGTAAAAGTAGTTAAAATAACTTGTTAGTAATACAATTATCTTCATAAGGAGGTCTAATTTTCATTCTCAGTACAACACTCACCCAAATATGCTTTCAAAAGGTATTTAAACAACAATTAGATCTTGACAAAATTAGATATGAAAGTGGAAATGATAATCAGGTCATGTACCTCTTCTTCATCTCGTTTGCGCTTGTTTTCCTTAACCTTTTCGTGAAGATTTGCAATGTACTTATCAAATATCTCCTGACAGAAGCTTTCATCACTAATTGCCTTGAATATTCATATCCATTATATTTATAGCTACTATGAGTGTAAGGTACATGATAACTACCTTTAATTACTCACAATAAGATTAATTCCTGATAGTGGCTCTTTTACCTGTATGCTTCCGCATCTTTGAGAAAAGGTATGCAATCCTCCCATTCTGAGGAAGCAACAATTTCCTGAAATGGAAAAAATATATATAACTAATTTATCGTTACATAGATAGAAATTCATTTATGATAAGAATAGAAATTCATTCATATTTAGGATTTTTAATGTACAAAACTCTGTGAAATTTTACTCCAGGTGTAAAAGTAGTAGAGGTAAAAGAGACTACATTAGAAGGATTTTTTCCAAAATGAATAATGTAAACCTTCAGAGAATAAAGCAAAGCCGTGAAATCATCTGCCAGCCTTTCCCTCCTTTTGGCTTCTTTCTCTTCCTTTTCCTTTACTTGTTCAATCACTTCTTCAAACACAAGCTGCAAGCAATACATAGGATGTCAGTAAGACCTAACAAAATCATATATGCCAAAACAACTTGCATTACTTTCAACATTTGCAATTGTTTCAGTTTAACCTAATAAAAATCCATTATCCACTAATGAGAACAGACTAATGCATTTGATATAGCGATTCACTTCCAGCAACTACTTACTAGTGCAAATGAGTCAAAACATAATATAGCTGATGCAATGATCGAATCAGTTAGGAACCAGAGTCATATGGAACATAAGGATAAGATCCTTGTTTGTATAAATAGTAGTTACTAGGAACATAACAATATGTGACAACATTGTTCAAAGGAAAATTCCAAATACTTTTATTGTGAAGTCTTTTGTAGCTGAGACAAAAAATCTAGAAATGTAACCAGAACAAACCTTAAGATTTGTTTCAGATGCAGTAGCCAAATCATATAGTTCCCCAATGGAGGCTTTGAACTTGTCAAGAGTCCATGTTGATGTTACTGTGAGCTGCAATCATTACATCAAAAAGATTACAATATATTTTACATCCAATGGAAAATCTTAAAGCACAAAAGGCACACCTTTCCTGACTCCATAGCATCTTTTATGTTTGATTTGTCCTCCTGGTACTGCCAAAGATACATATTCAAAAAATGGTTACATCAAAAGAATCAAACATACATTGCCTTGAGTAATAATGATTGCAAGCCTGATTGTGAAAGTGCAATTAAATCTTGCAATCAAATCATTAAAATATATGCAACTTTCTTACCTACTTTTTCATCCCTTTTGCAACATCTTTAAACAAATCCTTGGGTGGTGAACCAGATGTATTTGAAGCACGCTCTTTGCTTTATGATCCTCCAGTTCTTTGCTTTATCAAAGAACTGGAGGATCATAAAGCAAAGAGCCTGCTTCAAATGAAGTGTGTCTTTGCTATAAGTAGGCCAGTTGCTTTATGATCCTCTAGCAATCTTCAAAATTCATCTCGGTTTTTACGTTCTTTTTGGCACAGTTCTTCCTGCATTTAAAAATATTCAAGTCATTCCAATATACAAAAATAAGACAGATGAAAACTATGGAAGCACACTACTCTCTCATTCTAGACAACCTTTTGAATTGTTTGTACTTCTTCCTCCTCCAAATCAGATATAACACGTCAAATTTTAGGATGTTCTCAGGTCATTAGGTATGATAGCTTTTGGAAAGATAAGATGCCCATAACCGAAGCCATTATCCACATAATGATAGCAAACTATTCATCAATCAAGATAAAAACCAAATAGCTTTCCAAACACAGGCATTTCACAGCTATGCCATCTCTAGCGCGCCTTCCAAATTTGAGTACAAGAATATGGGTTCTAAGATTACACCAAAAGAAGGTCCAAAGAGAAATTCAGATAAATTCGCAGGTTAACATGTGTATTCAACACAAGATCACAATTTCCTATAGGCAAGACTTTAAGATAGAAAAAAAAGAATGTGAATTTGATATTTGGTGGGATACCTTGCAAAGTCATTACAATTTCAGAGATTCCTGACTTCAGAATTCATAAAAGAAATGGAATAATGTTTTAAGGAAGATCAATTGGGGTTATAAAACCCAAGCATGAAATTGAGGAATAGGACAAAGAATGAAATGTCATTAGTTTATCAATCTAATTTCGTATTCATGTTTTCTGCTCACCGTAACCTTCCCAAAATGGTAATAAGTACTTAGTGGTATCCCCAAAACAAGCACCATGCCTGAAAACAAACAAGACTTTTAAACACCTATTTGTTGACAAGAAGCCTTAAATCGTCAATCATTTATGAAATGTTAATCACTTAGGCTTAATGAAATGTTAAGCTTTTAGACCATCACGACAGCTAATGCAAATAAAACATATATTTCCCACCGAAAGATTTATTAGAGAAAACTGCTAAAACTTAAGCACAAACAACATCCCCTTAAGCAGGGCATGCAAATCTCACAAGCTGTGTAAACCAAATAAAGAAGACTCCAAATGCAATTTTGGAATGCTTTACAAATACCTGAATTTCCCAATAACCAGGAATAGATTGAGAATCATAAGAATAAAAAATCCCATGATTAGGGATATAAAATCATGTTTATAGGACCTGTTAGAGGTCATCCCTTCCAAATTGCTCATCGCTAATAGTTAAGACAGAATAAGAAATCTCTTCCAAGCAAAGTGGAGGAAAGAAAAAAAATAGGGATCCCTTCATATTTGATTAAGTCGAATTTGAGATAGGGCTAATTCTCCAAATGACAGTCGATCAACTAGTTAATGAGGCCGTCTTATCTTACACTAGACATGAGCAGTTATCGAATGCAATTGAATAATATTTTATTAAATGCAATAAATCATTGCCAAAGAAATGAGTTTAAGTCTCAATAATAGTTTTATGGAGGATTCCTAGAATCAAATCTCAAAATGACACCCAGTTCTAAATGTTGCATACCTTAACGTATACCAAAAGATTCTTGATATAAAGAATAATGCTAGAGGAGTCTTATACAAATCTTGTGGAAAAGGATAACTAGCAGTTAGGGATGTATGTGTGGATGACAAGATAATTCTCAACTACATGACTAACTCAAGGGCTGCAAGACTTCATAATAAGAGATAATTATCTCATAATAAAGTCAGATACTTTTGGAAGGTATGAGCAATTGTTATCCAATTTGTCTAATGTCTAGGATGCACCAATATACAATTAACTTTTATACACCAAATTTATACGTTGGGTGCTTCCTATTTCAATAAATGACCCACTCTTCCTACCCATCTCAAATATTATAATGTGAGCAAATGCCGAAAACTCACCTTGGTTGAGCGACTTGTCCACCCTTTTGATTCCCTCCACTGTTGAAAGAACTAAAATATATCAACAAATTAAGTGTTGGTGAAACAAATTTTGTACAATCTAAGGAATTTATTGTGAATTAAGTAGACTTCGAAATCATTTGATTTCTAACATATGATAATAGATCACACTATTGAAACATTGATATAACAAGCATACAATATATTGAAAAATAACAACAAAAAACATTACATATTGTAAAAACAATAATATGTACCAGAGATGCAAGGGGTGAGGACGCCATCTCCTATAACCATACAAGTCCCCACAAGGGCTAGTATTAACAAACATCTCTTGGCAAAGTTACTTTGTTCAAGAGCTTCCTTTATCCTAATGGCTCTATTGGGCTGTCTACCTGCAACTTCAAGTGTATATGAGGAGAGTTTCCTGTCTTCTTCCTGGTGATTGGGTATCATGCTGACATTTGCATGGCGAAAAATCAAAGAATAAAGAGCAAATGTTCCACCTGCAAAAGAAACCGTCCCTTTAAACTTAGAACACATGTTTTCACATAAAAAAGATCAAACTTTGACCTAAAAACAAAGTGAAACTAGAGCTATTATAATCTTACCATCTCCATTAGCATTGGCCCACAATACAATGAAGACATATTTGATGAGGGGCAAAAGAGTGAGAGAATATATGATCAAAGACAAAGCCCCAAGAACGTCATCAGGATGTTTGATGCCATCAGGAAAAGTACTCGCATACACATAAAGTGGTGATGTTCCTATGTCCCCATAAACCACACCAATACTCTAAAACGCTAATTGCACAACTGCAGCCATGCTCAACATCTAAGAAACAGGATTTGTCATAAAGCGATGTTAGAATAGTTACTAAAATGGTCATAAATTATGTTGTTATAGTAAAAGAATACTTTAACTTAAGAGAAAAAAACTATACAATATTAAAACATGATATCGTGCTTTAAAAACTAAAAAGGTACTTGTAACAAAGAACTTCATTTCGACTTGCTAATTGGTTGTCACTATTAACTATAAGCTTATCTTTAAAGTTTGAGCTTCACTTGGTTTCAAGAATAGTTAAATATTCTCTACTTAACAGGGCCAACCATGTGAAGGTGGAAGCTCATTTGGCCCCACACCCCCCCCCTAACATCACTCTAAATTCCCCATTAACATTTAATAACATTCAATTCACCCATTTTTGAAATAGAACATTCAATCATTATAATCACATGATAACATTCATAAACACACAACATTCATGAATAATTCATTAACACACAACATTCAAGAGTAAGTCATTCATGAATAATTCATTAACACAATATTCATTAACAATATTCAAGAGTAAGTCATTCATGAATAATCATATCTTTTTTGCTTTCTTGCCGTTTCTTTTTTTCATAAAATTTCTAAGAGGAATATCAATGTCCTCGTCATCCCCATTAACATTTAATAACATTCAATTCATACATTTTTGAAATATAACATTCAATCATTATAATCACATGATAACATTCATTAACACATAAAATTCATAAACACACAACATTCACGAATAATTCATTAACACATAATTCATTAACACAATATTCATTAACAATATTCAAGAGTAAGTCATTCATGAATAATCATGTCTTTTTTGCTTTCTTGCCATTTCTTTTTTTCATAAAATTTCTAAGAGGAATATCAATGTCCTCGATAGGATCCCCCTCCTCTACTAGTTCTAACACATGTCTCCTCCTCATTCATTCAGGAACACCATGAGGTCGCTGCACCAAAGGGGGGTCTGCTAAAATAACAAGTACTTCATGAGGTTAAATTCCCACCATTTTATATTAGTGAATTACAAGTTTTTATTTAAGTAAAAGAACTATAAATCAAAAAATTAATTTAAAAGAACAAAACATAGATTTTCTTTACCTGAATGTGCCACATGATCTACCTGCTAATCAGTCTGAACATTCTCTGGCACTCGTTCAGTACGACATGATTCTATATTCTCAACACAAAAAGGTTACACCAAGTTCAATTAAAGATGTTAAATTGTATTAATAATTACATAATTAGTTTTAAATAACAAATGAGCACCTCCATCGACGGTACGATGCACATCAGGGGCTTCATGATGTTGCGTATGATCTATGTCAGGATTAACAGGCTGCATTGCAATGTCATGCACATTATTATCAAATAAATTATTGCTCAAGTATTCAATTTCTAATATATTTTTTGGCATATTTACCTGTGCACATGATGTAGGAAACTGTTCGGTTGGGGCAATGGAAGCTTGCTGTAGGCATTCGGCCACCGCTGCATAGCCTCGCTTGAAGGCAATTTTTTTGTCTTCTTATGTGGCCTCCAGATTAAAATCAATGCCCTGCATTTTTTTATTAATTAACAAAATTATTTGCATTTTATAAATATTTTTTCTTTGCAATTCATTTATTGCTACTTACAACGCGTGCTTTGATTTTCGAATATCCCCCAGAGCCAAGTTTGTGTTGCCCAACCTTTTCCAGCCTCACTTTTGTTGCCTTTGATGTGTCCTGCAACCTATGAAAAGTTTGAAATATGTTAGATTATATAAAGAGAATACTAGAATCATTGTGGAAACATTTACTTCACTTGGGTTTGATGTCTTTGGAGGAAAAAATGTGCCATATGTATGGGTTCGATTTCTTGGTCAAAATTCATGGGATAGTTTTACTGAGATCCTTGAGAAAGCACATATAGTTACAACTCCAGGAAGTGGGTTTGGATCCGCAGGTGAAGGTTTTATAAGGGTGAGTGCCTTTGGTCATAGAGAGAACATATTAGAAGCTTCATTTGTCAATATATCTTCATTTGTCAATATATCTTATGTAGGATTTATGCCCAGATTGATATTGAGATTTATAAGCAATTGTGTCAGCATATGAATTACATACCTTTCATCAATAGATAGATTAAATTGAAGGTGAAGGTTTTATAAGGGTGAGTGCCTTTGGTCATAGAGAGAACATATTAGAAGCTTCATTTGTCAATATATCTTATCTAGGATTTATGCCCAGATTGAGATTGAGATTTATAAGCAATTGTGTCAGCATATGAATTACATACCTTTCATATTTACAATAACAAAATTTAAATCGCAAAATTGAGGATTATGCATGGTAGTATGTTGGAGAAATAACTCCTATTTTAGGGATTTTGACAAAATAGCATAGCGAGAAATATTGAATTCAAAAGGATGAGAATGTGAAGGAACAAGAGATGCAAGTGAAGGTTCAAATCACATGAAAAGTCATTTGTACCCACTTTGAATTTTGTTGTACATTATGTTGTATTTTAAGAGTGCTCCCCCAAGGTAGATGTGTTAGGCTTGGTACTTTGTCTCTTTACTTCACTGATATATGTGTTTGAATTAGTCTACACACAAATAATTAACATTTTACCAAAGCTAATATGCCTTTTGTGAGCTTGCAAAGAGCTAAGGAATGAAAGAGAAAGATTGGAAGCAAGGTGATATCAGGAAAAATCTCTTAATGAGTTTCCATCTTTAGAGTTTCCACAGGAGAAAAAGCAGGGATTCCCTAAAAAGGATAATCTATTGGTTGGGTATAGACACATAATCCATGTGATCAAAGCTTCAGCAGCAATGGAAAATACTAAAAAAGAAGAATGGATTTTAGATGTGGTGGAAATGCTCAACTTTAAATTTTTTAGGATTCTCATACTACATTGTTATCTAAAGATAGAGATTAGATTTTGTGATGCTTCACACTTAAATCTGATGTATAGTGTATATGCACTTCTTTTTTGATATGCAACAAAGCAAAAAATGGAATTGATGACAGTATAAAATAACAATCACTAATGACAACATTATATACTGTTATCATAGTTAATAGAATACTACAGAATATGGGATTTGATATCTTCAATGATGGATTTCATCAGGATTTACATGCAGATTAAGTGCAGATTTGATGCACACATGACCCAAAAGAAAATAGGGGATAGGAAACTCAAGATAGTGAGCAATTATTGTAAAAGAAAGGGAAAGTCAACAAGTATAGTGGTCAAGGCGTTGCCTATTTTTATGACTCAAAATCTAACATGGTACATCATATCACAAGATTCGGTTGTCACAACTTTGAGTAGGAATTTCTTAGTTGAATTTGAGTTTGAGTTCAGTGAAGATAAAATTTGAGAAAAGAACCCATAGGAGACATAGGCTCTAAAATTTGTCACTAAATATGAATAAAGGGCTTCATTTTTTCAATATATCTTATGTAGGATTTATGCCCAGATTGAGATTGAGATTTATAAGCAATTGTGTACCTTTCATCAATAGATAGATTAAATTGAGCTAGTTGAAATTGTTGATACTGAAGTTGAACCCTAAATTTTCTCATTAATGTACTAGTAGTTAATACTATTGCATACTTTTTGGATTTGCTGGTGTACTTTCTTTTGGACGTTGCCCTTTCTCCTTTGCATCCAAAATGAACTCATTCCAGTCCCTCACTGAAACAAAGGGAGGACGCTCGTACTTCGGGTTGTGGACGAGGCTCTTTCTATATCTGTCCCTCACAACCTTAAGATGTCTGGCAGCTTTTTGTAATAATTTCTTACAATCAAAAATATTTCTACCAAGCTCATGCTCTATATCTTTAATCAACTCATCTTTTAATTCTTGAGATTGGTAGTTCCACCTTTTAAGAAAAAACAAAAAATTGTTAGATATAGCTAGTATAAGAAAAGACTCGAATGAAAGGAAAAATGTTGCACCAATTAATGATATGAAAAAAAATAGTGGGATAAAATTAGTTCAGTTATGATGTACAGCAACCTAGTATGTATGGTGGGCTCGAATCTTTGCAGCGTGAGGTCATAAAGCCTCCTATAAAATGTATTGTTTCCTGCAAAAAATGTCATGGGATAATTAATAGTAAAAACCATTAAAATGAATCATATGAAAGAAGACTCCCACTTTTGGTTCTCTGTAGAAAAATTGGTTAGTATCTTCTACTGAAAGCATGAAATTGCAATGTACCAAATTACTAAACTAGAGAATTACTGGTATAGACAAAAGGTCATTGATAATTCAGATGATCCTACCAAACCCCTAATAAAAAGGAATTCTAGAATAATTAAACAAATTGCACAATATGACACACTAAAGAAGATCATGAGGCATCACTCCACATCAAAAGCCCTTGCATTCACCACTTCCTATCATGTTTACATCTTGCAAGAAAATCCTCATTACAATATCAAAAATAATTATTTAAAGTACCTGGAAGCTTAGGACATTTCAAAGGCATTAATTCATTATCGTCAATCAACAACGATGTCTCCATAGATCCCGTGCTCCAGGAAATAATGGTGAATTATCACCAATAGATGTACTATGATCTGCATTTGGTAGCATACCAGACGGTGCATCTCCTACCCAAAAAAAAACAATACACTATGTGATGGATCCCAAGATTAAAATACATATTATCAACTCATAATTAACACAAAACCAAATATAGAAAAACAAGGATTTACCAGCTAGATGTCCCCTTGTTGCCGACATTGTAGTCGAAAATCTCATATGGGCGTCCATCAACCTCGTAGGAGTCTCCTGCACTAGATGACTTGAACAATACATTGTTAGCAAAGACATTCTAAAATAATAAAAGTAAGAGTTAAGAAGTTTTGAATGTTCGAAATAAAAAATTCCTTCTAACTTGTCAACTAAAAGATTATTTTACTAGTGGTAGCTGGAGCTCTGCTACTACTGCCCTCACCGTGTTGTCCTTGACCAGGTTCTGGATCAATTCCCAAAAATTCTTGTATAACAAGAATTTAGTAGTTAAAGTTTCTTACAACTCTTTAAAAAAATTGCATCAATAAAGTATTTTTGCACATATTACATATTTTACTTCACAACATAAAAGATTATAAAATATAAATCTTTATTGAACTTTTGTTATAACTAAATATTCATTGGAGCTTACTTCATAACGTTGTGCTTGCGCTTTCAAATCTAATAGCCTCTTCCTCATCTCCCCAGGTTCCATATTTGCCTCATCCAAAATTCTCATTGCTTCTAAATTAATTTGCCTAATTTTTTTCTTCAACATTTTTATGAAATTGGGAGTATCAGCAATATCCTCATCAGAATGCATAGCTAGTGGCTCGATGCTTACTGCTGCTGCTTTACCCTTATCTTGAACATCAAATTGTGAGAGGAATATCAATAAAACTATCATAAAAACTCAAAAACTGTAAATAAAATAATGTAATAATATAACATTTTTCAACTATCTAATTTGTACAATTTCAAAAAGGTTTACCCTCGCTGAAGAAGGGGTGGGAGTAGCATCCTGGTGACCTCTATCATCTGTTAGATCCATATCATCCTGTCACAAAGATTAAACATAAAAAATTCAGCTAACTGAAAGCAATAGATAGCAAAAAAAAACTTATTAACAAAATGGTAAATAGTACTTACAACCCTCATGATAGTAACTTTGTTTGTATCTATGCGATTTAAATGGTAATCAATTAGCAGTTCTTCCCCTGTACTTATTGATTTTATTGCACAAACAAAAACTTCATTCCCCTCACACGCCTCAAATATGCAATTGGGTTGCTTACTAGTTGAAGAAGGTCGCGTACTATTTATAAAACTTGCAATATTACCTATTGCTTTTGGTCTCCCATCAATGTACATAGCAAATCTTTTACTTTGATCATTTTCTTTCCGTTGTATATAATTAGCTGATACCCCATACCTACGCATACTTTTTTTATATCGAACAATCTACATCCAATCATTGTCATTGTAACATGGACCGACATACTTGAACAATTCTACAACTTTGTTGTAACATACCCTTATCCCATCCATGGAAAATAGGCCCAAACCATGTAATGAGGATGGAGCAATGCAATATATCCTCTCATTAACACAAAAAACTGTGTTAATTGGAGGTAGCTCATTGGGTATCCATTCTTTCTCAATGTGTGAGTACCGAAAGGGCACCTGGATGTCGCCTTTGGTCTCATCATCATAAGAACATGACCCACCATTAGCAAGGAAAAATTGCATGCGTTTATCAAATTTTTTTCTATTCTTTTGACCTCTAGTTGACCTCCCTCTTTTAGCCGTACTACATGTAGAGCTTTCATCTACCATTTCCTCATTTCCCTCATTCGATGTAGATAGATCTGACAAGTACCTATTTGGTGGGTCCTGCAATCCATCAAATGGAAAGTGAAAGTGACATATATAAAATGTAGTAAGTTGAAAGTGATTATACAATTATATTTCTATACGGACCTTCTTTGTCTATATATACATTATATGATTATATAATGTCTATTTATAACATACATGCTCAATGATAAACAAGAAGAATATAAAAAAATTATGTCTATTTATTGACTTATACCTGCTGATCCATGTCACTGTGCACAATCCATGCCAAACGAGTCAAATCTCCTGTAGTCAATTGACTGTTTGCAAAAAGGGTGACAATCAGACACAATATAAAAATTGGTAATTATAAATAACCTATGTTGTAATCATTAGAAATGAACACAATAAATATGTAATCAAATTTCCTGAATATGTTAATCATTTACCTTAAGTTAGCTAAAAATTACATGATACACGTTTGCTACAAATAACTTAGAAGACAACATGAACAATAGGCAACATCGCAAACCTGTCAACAGAAGGGTTGACGATGTACCTGTAGTTAATTGACTGTTTGCAAAAAGGGTCATAATTAGACACAACATAAACATTGGTAACTATAAATAACATATGTTGTAATCATTAGAAATGAACACAATAAATATATAATCAAATTTCCTACATATGTTAATAATTTATCTTAAGTTCGCTAAAAATTACATGATACATGTATGCTACAAATAACTTAGAGGACAACATGAACAATATGAAACATCATAAACATGAACAAATTTACCTTATATATGGAATGCAAGATCGTCAACGGAAGGGGTGACGATGTTTGTAGTCATTGATTATCTTCTTCTTCTTCATCATCATCATCATCATCATCATCATCATCATCATCATCATCATCATCATCATCGCCATCATCACCATCATCATCGCCATCATCACCATCATCATCGCCATCATCACCATCGCCATCATCATCATCATCACCATCATCATCATCATCATCACCATCACCATCACCATCATCGTCATCACCATCATCTTGATCTTCATCATCTGCTTCTTCATCATCTTCAATATCTTCTTCTTCCATAACATTATACTTTATCAGCCTTCCTCTTGGATCATGTCTAACAACAAATAACCAACCCTGTTTATTTGGAACCTCTGAGTAAAACACTTGCTCACATTGGCTTGGAAGAACATAGGGCTCATCTCCAACTGGCTCAAACGACCTTGTGTTGATCATTGTAAATCCATTATCATGTTGAATAATTGTTCTATCTGGATCATTTTGATTTAGTCGTAACCTGTACCATTTGACGACGAATAGAACTACTTTGAAGGTGTTGAATTCACACTCAATTATATCATCCAAGATGCCATAGTATTGATTTTGAGATTTTTGATGATGTATGTCGCTTCTAGATGATATATTGGTGACCTCGAAAACGGCAGTTATCCCAGAATCACAAGTTTTCTTTGTGTCATCCAACCTTTTTATGCGGAATTTGTGGCCATGATAGTACATAGCTTTGTGGTGCTTGACCTGCAATTTTTGAAGTCTGTGTAAATTATTTGCATCGTGAGTTGATACGAAACATACGTCGAGTTATGATCATTAATAAATTTCTACGTACCTCTCCACCTCTTAAACCATTTACTAGATCAACTACCATCGGCATAACATTGGAATCTCCATTAGGATGAGCTTTTGTAACCAATGAAGCAACACCTTCCCATGTTAATGAGCAACCATTTTGTTGACATCATTCAATCCATTCCGTCATCCAATCAAGATTGTTCGCAATATACAAATGTATTGCATCCCACTCTCGACCACCTGTTTCAAATAAATACGCCAATTAAAAATAACTTATATTGAAGATTTATATGAATTAATTAACTACAATAAAATCTTAGATTTACCTCTCACTTTCCTCGATCTACCTTTGCCCATCAAGTACTCCCCTTTGAATTTTTTAATTGAGTTGGGATCCCAAATATGATCTACATGGATGTTTGCTGCAAACTTAGGAAGATATTCAGTAATGTACACCATGGTCTGGTATACCATATATCCCTCCACCATAGAACCCTCAGGATGTGCTCTCTGTCGAACCAAGCCTTTCAAAAATTTCAAGTGGCTCTCAACCATCCACATTGACCTAGTTGGTATAGGTCCACACAACTCAATCTCCTCAACTTGATGTATGAGGTAATGTTCTTGTGCATTGCAAAAACTTGGAGGTAGACACTTTTGCATTTCACACATCAGAAGAGGAATTTTTCTCTTCCAATATTTTATATCTTCTTTATTGATTTCTTTAGATGACAACCACCTCATGTATTTTCCAAGATCATATATAACATGTTTGACATTGTTGGCAAAGTGGTGTGGGAGAGATAGAGGTAGAACGTACTGCAATATTTGTAAAATGATCTTGTCAATATTTTATAAAAGAATGCAATTGAAACTACATGCAGTATATAAATATATAGTGAATACAAAATAACATGAATTACCTTAATAAATGTATGCCAATCGTGTGTTTTCAACCCTGGCCCAAATTTACTTTTATTTGATATGACATTGTTTATGTTCGCAGCAAATCCTGTGGGAAATCGTATTTTTTTTATGACTTCTTTTATAGCATTGCTCTGCTGCTCTAACAATAACCAACTAAGGGCACTTGTATCAATTCGGTCTCCATTGTTATTTGGTCGAATACCATTTTTCATTGCATGGTTGGATTCTTCAATGTCACTACAAGTTTTGACAATTTGATCTTTGTCACGCCTTCCATCCAAGATTTTCCATAATGTCTCTGCTACATTCTTTCCAATATGCATAGGATCAAACAAATGCACAATTGGGAGTTGCTCGTAGTACGGCAACCTAGTAAATTGTGTAGGATAAATTTTTAGTCCTTGTGGAAGTTGGACATTGATGTCTTGATGACCTTCACAACCATCAATCACATCATCAGTAAACAAAACACAATATCAAAATATAAATTTGAAACAAAAAGCATCAAATGGAATGACATGACCTCGATGATTTATTTTATTGTATGCCAACTTCCATAGGTGAGGTGTCATTCTCTGTGGCTTTGATGTAGTCTCTTCTAGCCCATTGAAAAGATGTTTTTTGGTAATTTGGTACGTATGATTTCTGTGCAGAAAGTGTCTATTCTCATCAAACACCTGCTTTCTTAAACTTTTTGAATGATGAGATTTCATCTTTGGACCACAAACTGGACATGCAAATTTACCCTTTGTTTGAAGACCTACAAGATCGTGTATAATTGGATTAAATGTGTTAACTTTGACATACCAAAAAAGAGGTGTCAAGAAGAGAACATACCACAAAAATGTGTTAGCCCAAGGGCATCGTGTATTGTCCATACAAGCATTGCATGAAATTGAAATTGCCTTTGTCCTATTGGTCTGCAAATGTCATACATAGTAATTCCATTCCATAACACCACCAACTTTTCGATAAGGGGTTCAATATATATGTTGATATCTTTGACTTGGTACTTACCTAGATGAATGAGCAAAAACATTACATAATTATTTTGACCATTTGATGGATTAGTAATAATAAATTAATTTAGATGACCACTAAATCAAAAAATACTTGGAACAATTAGTGTCAACATTATGAGCTCTCTCTTTATGGACAACCAAGGAGGTATGTTATTGTTGATAACAAAAACAGGCCACACTGAGTAAGTAGATCTCATCTCTCCATAAGGATTGACACCGTCTGTTGCCAATGAAAGCTTGAGATTACGAGGTTCTTCTTTAAAGTGTGGCCATTTTTCCTCTATTTCCTTAAATGTCGAACCATCTACAGGCATTCACATAATGTCATCTTGACTTCTATTGCATGCATGGTAATCCATAAATTGTGCCAAGTTATTGCACTTGAATAATCATTGCAGACATGGAATAATGGGAATATGTTGAAGAACCTTGCGAGGCACCTTTTTTGTTAATCGATCTGATTGATATCTACTGATATGACAAGTAGGGCATTGTGTTGCAAATTCATGCTGTTTATAATATATAATATGATCATTCGGACATGCATCTATTGTTTAATACTCCATTCCAATATCTTTCATGATGGCAGATAATTCTCGGTATGAGCGAGGTAGAATGTTTGATGGCGGTAACAAACATTCACCTATCAACCTACAACCAAAAATATAATTTCTTAATTTAAAGAATATTAATTGCCACACAAACCCAATGTTAATTGTAAGGGAACTACGAGTAAAATAATGAAAGAAGATGGCATACCTTAACATACATGTCATTGCTACATTGGATAAACCATTCATTACCTTCAAGTTCACCAATAGCAATACAGCGGCAAGAAGAGTTGTTTTGGAGCCTTCATATAGGGGCTGCTCTGCCTTCTCAAGTAAAGGTACATCAAACTCTGCATCATCATCACCATCATCATCATCATCATTATCATCTTGATCATCGTGATCTTCTTCCATGGTATCATTACCTTCTACTTCAATATTCACACCTCCATGTTCCCTCGTTTGGAAAACCACATTCTCCGAATTGTCATGGTCCATAACATGAAACTCAGGGATGTTGACCTATATGAAAATGATGACCTTATATTAACCATGACCATGATGTCATCATTAAATCATGTCTCATGTAATTTATAAACTATTGAAATACATACCAATGGGCGATACTCGTTTCCCCCTTCAATGTGACCATGTTGCCTACAATGTTGCTCAGCTGTTGTGATTAGATATCTTCAAGTCTTTAAGCCCTTACACATTTTGCAAGGACAATAACATTTTCCATCACCTTTTCTTTTTAAGTTAGACCGCAGTCTAGCAATTGCCTCCCTATTTTTTTGTGCATTGATATCATCAGACATGGTCTTTCTTGAATGGAATGACTCGTTGGTGGAAGAAGGATGATTTGTTTGCAACCTGCAGATGGAGTAGTAAGAGGAAGACACATATAAAAAGGAGTTAGGTCTCTGAACCAAGTAGGATTTAGGACATGCTAGAGTGGGGTCAGCCCAAGATATTTTGGAATCTTGAAGAACCTGGTAAAGGGTATCTGGAAAGGTGAAAATAAACAAGTATTTTTACAGCTACAAAGGAGGAATCGAGAGCATTATAAATAATGAAGAAGAAACTTAAATCCATACAACTTCACCTCTATTTACAATTTGACCTTTCTGCAAGTGAAATATGACAATATACAAAATTTCCAATCACATTTTCACTTAAAAAAGAACACCAAATATACCTTTGCTACAATATCTTCTTCAAATTCTTCGCTATCAGATTCTTCAGAACTGCAAGCTCCTGTGCAGAAAAAAGATGAGATGTACTAAGTAATTTTTGATGGGCAATATTTAAACAAATCGACTATCAAAAAAACAATTTATGAAATTTAGTTGCTTTATTATGTACTGAAGACTTGACAAGATGTTCCCAAGTCTATCTATTGAATGCCTATCTGCATGGTTGTTTGCAAATAGTCTAGTATGGTGCCACTTTTGAACAACAAAAAATGTCACTAGGGCTGGTAATTTGGCTCAAGAGATGCACAAGCCTGTTGACACCACAGAACTTTTAGTTCGTCATATAGCATTCAGCTTTCTTCTTTAACAAAATCCAAAGAGAATACAAACAAACTAATGAGCCGTGTCTATCTCAATTGAATAGCAAGTACTATAGTGAGTATTAGGAATCTGACCTTGCGAATAGCATCCAGTTCATAAAGTATTAGGAAAGTGACCTTGTTGATTAGTTTAACATAGATTGGTGAACAAAAAATTCATAATAAAAATCTGATTTTTTTCCACACTTGTTCAAACCATATAATGAAATGACAAAAAATGAATTGTATACAAAGACCATATTATAGGCTGTCCAAGTTGAAAGTGAATAGATGACCTTTATGGGGTGTTGTACCAAGTGGAGCAAGTATGTGAGAGCTTGAAGATGAAGGGCTCCTATTTTGGGGCCAATATTTGGTGGTTTTGAGGTGCCTAGGGAGAACCTTTGATGCTAAGTCTTAGTTATGTAGACTTTGGCAAATCTGGCAAGCTTTCTACAAGTTTGTACCTACTGTATCAATAGCCACTATGCCCTATTCTAGACCTTCAGTATTCTGATTGACATCAATTATAAGTGTGCATCCAGATGTTAGCTACAATTGATTGGGGTGACTTTTAGTGTGTATCAGTCTAATTTGACATGTGTGATGGCAATATCAACATGTTATCAGCATCTTACATTATTTAGAAGAGGTGTAGTTCAGTGGGTAAATGTTCGGTCATTGTGGGAATGGTATTCTATGCTTTCTGTTAGGTTAATTTGTGTTGTTGCAGTAGTCTGATTTTATAATCTGAATGTTGTATCAGTTTGTTTCAATAATGTTCTTGTTATTTTGCTATACTGTAATGCATCTCACTATAATGTCCCCTTTTTGACATGACATTCAATAATAAAAATAAAAAGTAAAAATATAAAAAATTAAAATAACATGTAATATAATTATAATTTAATCAAGTTTAGTGAATGATCAAAATGAATGCAATAAAGAGTTATGAGTATTGAAGGATTAAGATATAAAGGAGAGACCATTCAATATTTAAATTTATATTGGAAAAGGTAGAAACGAATACTTATTTATTTAACTCAATTTATAATTGTTATTTAAATATTTCTTAAAATAACATAATCCTTAATCTTTTTTTTAATTCTCTTCCAACTATCTCTATTTAGTGCCTACCATGTTTATGTGCATGTTTTTTATGTGTTTTGGATAATAAGTCTAATTTAATTTGTCTATGGACTAAGACCTTAAATTATTGAGCTTCTCTTTGTTTTGTGAAAACTATAGCATTCTCTACTTAACAGGGCCAAACATGTGAAGGTGGAAGCTCATCATGGCCCCTCCTAGGAGTCTCTTATGACCCTTTACGACATTTTAAGAGCTCTAAGATTTATTCTTAGGGATTGTAAATAGTCATAAAGGGTCATAAGGGATCTTAGGACACAACAACTAAGAAATATAATTGTAAGCATCATGGTCACATTTTTTTGGAATCAATGTAATTGAGTTGTATACCCAAGCAACGAAGCGCATCTAGAAAATGAAACTACAACCTATTGGGATTGAGACACACCTTATAAAACAAAAGCAGCTAGGAATGATCGCTTGCCAATATCTGTTAAATAGATTTGTTGGAGGACCTTGTATTCATGAGCTAGGAATGATCGCTTGCCAATAGTTGTTGAATACATTTGTTGGAGGACCTTGTATTCATGAGCTACAGATCTTCAGCAACTGTTGGCAAGCGATCATTCTTACAAATGAATTCGACTTGGAATCGAAGGTGTGGAAGTTGCTTTGCATTGCTTGGGTACACAACCCAATTACGTTTCCAAAAAAATGTGACCATGATGCCTACAATTATGTTTCTTAGCTATTGTGAAATCTACAGATTTGATAGGAGAAGCATTTGAAGTTTATGTTGTGAATCCACTAAATAGAGTCAAGATTTGATTTGGAAATGTTGGTTAGATGATCTGAGAGAAAGAATGGACAGACAAATGGAGAGAGAGATAATACAAGTGGTAGAAAGAGCCATGCCATTTGCAGGACACCACCATCCTTTTGGTAGATCAAAGGAAAACATGGTAAGGACTATAATAAACATTGTCCTCAAGAATATTATCTAGGAGTCTTTCTATCACTTGTATTATCTCTCTCTCCATCTGTCTCTCAACTCTTTCTCTCAAATCATTAGACCATCATTCTCAAATCAAATCTATTAAATCAACAAAAATAAGTTTGACCCTATTTAGTGAATTCACAGTTTCTTTTGCATTCAAGATTAGGATTAATGCATACGCAGTAGCCTGACACCAATCACCCATTACATGTCAACTATTAAAGCTTGTCAAACAGTTGCTGAGTTGTACTTCATAAGAGTTAGGTGCTCCTGCACCATAGACAGAGATGTTGATGCAAGGTATGATGTTACTGACTTCCCTCTTAGTGCCCTAGTCCACCAACTCATACATGAAACCATGGGACAAAAAAGAAAAAATGTTGGATTTAAAATCTTTTTCGATCAATTATTAGGAGTATGAACGAGGTCTGCATGTCAGATTCGAATGAAGCCCTAAGATTCATTCAAAGCGCCCACACCAATATCGGCATGGAGGCTTCGAGTGAAGCCCCTTGGGACCTTCATTCAAAGATTTGGCTTCATTTGAAGCCCCTAAAATTTAGCTTCCCCATTTTCCATGATAGAAGCCAGTTGTTTTACAAGAGTCAAAAACAGTTTGTCCTCCATTGTAGAAGCCACTTGTAATACGCAATTGTTTCATGCAAATCAGAGTCCACAGAATTTACCATCAATCTCTTTCAATAGCTTAGTCCATCTTATCCACT
This sequence comes from Cupressus sempervirens, assembly GCA_028749045.1. NCBI lineage: Eukaryota > Viridiplantae > Streptophyta > Pinopsida > Cupressales > Cupressaceae > Cupressus > Cupressus sempervirens. The sequence goes on from CM053789.1 coordinate 777,244,742, forward strand.
ACACAATAATTCAGAGGAATGTGCCAAGGCATTCCAAATCTTTGCCAATGTATAGACATGTGTCTTAAAATGGACCCACATATAAGATAAGATTCAATGTATATCTGCACGAAATGAAGCTGAATTCTGAAACCATTTAGCTTTCATTTATTTCAGTATGGCCCATTTAATTTTTGATATAAATGTCAAAATGAAAGAGATATTGAATTGAGTATAATAAAGAGAGAGGAACAACCAATGTCTTTGGTAAATGCAGTGAAATTGAAGTGTGTAGCATTTGTTGCACTGTCATTATTACCAACACAAGTATCTCAGTGTGAAAGGAAGAGAAGGAAATCAAGAGGTCAGGTGAGGTATGCATTCAATGTGAGTTCAAGTAAAAGTGTGGAAGTGGAAAGAGAGGAGAGGATTGAGATTGTGGAAGAGATTTTGTCTGGAGAGTGGCCTGAAAGTCTTTCTATACTCAATTTTGAGGATTTGTCAGTTTACTATGAACCACTTGTCTTCAAAGCTCAGGTAGATTTTGTTATAAATGTTTTTATTATTATGTATTAAGTTTCAATAGATTCAAATCTAAGATTTCCAAGATGAAAAATTTACAAATTTATTTGATTGTCTCAAATTGCTTTTATCAATTTTTGAAATCATACCCATCATAAGAATTATATAGATCTCAGAAAGTAGAAAAAAATTATGAACTATAATTAATTTTCATGATTCTTAATTCAGATATATAAATCAGAATTGAGGTGTCTGTAAGTGTAAGGAAGCCAAAACTTATGGACAAGAGATTTTTCTATTGAATGTTTATGGCAGAAATGATCAAAGGCCCTATATTTGACAGTCACAGGTTTTTGACAACTTGTATAAAGTTTTCCCTTTTATCTAATACAAGCTTATGAATTTTGAATCTATTTTAGTAAAAAGAACAGCAATACGGGCATCCACTTTGGCTTCCAATAGAATCCTAAGTGGATCCATTTACCACTCAAATTTATGTTTGCTCACTCCTTAGCTTTTTCCTTGGAGTCGAGATCAATTTTAAAGAAAATATTAATAGATTATATAAATAAATCTTTTAAATTCACATATGTGCTAGTTTTAACATCTGAAAAATTTAGTTAATTTTTTTTACATTTACACTAACCTATATCTTTTTCATAAGAAATATTTTGGTATTAATTTTTTTTTTGTAAAGATTTAATTTTTTCTTATAATATATTACTATAATAAAAATATATTAAAGTAAATATTAATTGACATTGTGGTGATCTATTTAGAGCTGGGTCAAAATAGATAGGTGAGGCTGTCATCAAGGTTCAAATTTTCACTGGTCCATTGTACTTATAGATTTGTGTCTATGTTGGGTGGCTATACTAAGGAACTTGAATGACTGAAGTGTTTGGCAGTCTTGAATTGAAAAAACAAATGAGTAGTCTAAAGTCTTAAAATTAAAAATAAACACAATTGAATTTATAAAACTGGCATTGAAAAATGTTACCATAGTGACCTTACTTTCTATTAAGAATTTTGTTTTGTCCTGATTGGCATGTAGTTACAAATTCTGAATAGGTGGTGGAATTAAAGATTTCTCGAGATAAAATGACAAGAATTAGATGGCAGGTTTCAAGGATTAATACAGGCCACCCACGTTGCAACCCTATATGATTTCTTTCACAACCTGCCACCTCCATGCATTTTTTCTATATGTATGCTAATTTGATTTAAGGAACTGTCAGGCTATGTAATTGTATGATTTGATCATGAGCAAAACTTTATGGAATAATGAAATATGATACAAGAAACAGGGAATATGCACTATGTTTCAATGAATTTTTAAAAATGTCAAGGTTGATTTTGCAAGATGAGCATCATAGAACTTTACAAAATTACGAAGACAAGGCATATTTTGTGTTGCTGAACAAGAAAGCATATTTCTAACTGAAGTATTGACATAAAAAGTTTAGTAACTATCCTAGAAAGTAATCTTGACGAAAGAGAGCATATTCTTAAAGTAGTGACTTGGTAGAAATCCATTAAAAGTGTCCATTAAAAAACACAATATAGCCTGAATATGTCAGTATATGGCAGAGAGTTTTACATGGCATTCCTAGGATAAATAGAATAGTAGTCAAGCCCTATTCAAGAATGAAAAAGCTTGTTATTTTCCAAGGAGGACTTCTATCAAGACGAATCATTAAATGTGGAGTGCACTTTGTAACAGACACAAAAGATTGCATGAAAGTTGTGAAAGGGGTGCAGAAGATGCTCACTTTTTCCTTGCAGAGTAACAAGTAGTTGGTGTTGTTGTTTCTATTAGTGTGAATTATGCAAAGTAGCCAATTGCATTTGATAAGAAACTCAGTGTCAATTCAGACGACATCCATTTCAAAGGAAGAAGACTTGATAAAGATAAGGCTCTTCAAGCCGTAAGGAGATCAAAAGTGTTCAAAATTCTAGAACCCTACACAGTCGAGAGAAGACAGAGTGTGCAGAGTTTCCCCTAATAGTTGAGATCATGAACATAATCCAAATAGGCAGTTCATGGAAAGTCACATAGTATGAGTGAAGAATCTAATGAGATGATACACTACATATCATAAAAAGGATGCCCCAAAAAAGAGTTACAAACTACAATCCTTATCCCTAATTATGTAATCTGATCTATGCCAGAAGCTAATCATGTCACTAAACATCTCTTTGACTCCCTAAAATCTCTACCCTTATTTCACCATTTTAAGATTTATGTATTCACCCATGTTTTATACAATTTTTTACATTTTTCTGTGCAATTTTCCAATCATTCCCTCAATAGACATACCAGTAGTATACGGTAATAAGTTGAAAGATTGACCACATGATGACCATTTTGACTGTGATGTTAAATGATGTCTTGCATGGGCTATATAATTGAGATATTGAATAAGTTTCAAGAAGGTCCATTTTTATTATGGTGTGTGATGTGGTCTTGTTGAATAAAAGATTTGGAAAAAGATGTGCGGTGTAAATGGCATTCAACTATGAGTGTTGTGGCCTGCCACCCAACTCATTTGTTCCCCAATACTATGAGAAGCAATCTCTTCAAAGATTTATGTAATGTTGTTTGGCTTCCTATAAATGCCTATGCAACCATCTAATTCAAGTAAAATATCAAAAATTCAGAGATAAAAGCTGTTTCTTTGAAAAGCCGCTGTTCTGAATGACCCACTGACCATTTTTATCACTATTTGATATAAATGGTTAGTGATAAAAATGGTACTGTGATCGGTTGGAGTTCCTTCACAAATGAGAATAAGTGGAATGTTATGCCTATACAAATCAAAACATTGAGCTAACTTTAATTTTATACAATAACCAATTAATATGAATGCAAACTATCATAAACCCATCAATTGATGTCAAAGCATAATGCAGTAGACTGTTTGAAAGCAATTTCAAATGGAAATAGAAATGAAATGCACTCAAACAGATATTCCTAATCAGAAATTAGGAATCCATTAACCGTTGCTCCAAACCACAAACATGGTAATATAAATAGAAAACCAAACTAAATGACAACACTCATTAGCCTTTTAGTTATTGAAATACAAGAAATAGTAAGATTGTAGACCCACCAAAACTCATTTCATTCAGCTAAATTCAATAATAATAAATATAATGACTTTTGTCCTTGAGTAAGTAGCATGGTAAAATGAATAGTATAAAAAAATGCACCTGATATAATATATAAGTATATGTGCGATTGAATTTAACCATTTTACGATCATGCGACGGTACCCAATACATTATTTTAAAGGCACATTGCAATGGTTTTCATAAATTAGTTAAAGATCCAACTTTCTCCTAAAACATATTAGTTCCTGCCGTAGGCAGGATACTAATGGAATCACATGGAACTCCTCAAAATTTTAGACGTGCCCTCAAAATTTCTACAATCAAACACACCAGATCAGACGTGCCCTTGCGCCAAGACGTGCCCTCTCGCTAATGTTGATGGAGACCCTCGCGCCAATGTTGATGACCCTCGCGCCAATGTTGGTGGAGACCCTCGTGCCAAATCCAGATGAAAATGATCTGTAGCAGAGCCAATGATTTGTAGTAGAGCCAATGTTGATGGAGACCCTCGCTCATGCCAAAGCCAAATGAACCTTGTGCAAAAGACAAATGAAATGTTTTGCCCTTTTTTTTTGTTTTATGCTTCTCTGTGTGTCGCAATTTGGACAAAACTAATTGGTCGCAATTGCAACCAACACGGGCTAGTTATTAAAAAAAAACAAAAATTTGCCCATTTAAAAAACTTGGTCGCAAATTTTGGTCACAAAATGACCTCAAATGCTTAAGTGTTCAGATTGAGATACCAAATTTGTTGGGTATTTCTACCGTACATTGTGGAAGAAGTTGAAGACATATTTGAAGTTTAGTTCATCACATCATCCACAAACTGATGGACATACAAAAGCTATGAATCACAATTTGGGAAACTTGCTAAGATGCATAGTTGGAGATAAACCAAAAGGATGGGATATGATTTTACCACAGGTAGAATTTGTATATGATAATTTTGTCAATAGTAGTATTGGTAAATCACCATTCCAAATTGTATATGGGAGTAGTCCTAGAAATGCTTCTGAATTGAGGCAGTTGGATAAAGGAGAGATAAGTAGTGCTGAAGCAGAAGATTTTGCTGAACATTTGAAGAACATCCATGAGGAGGTGAGGAAGCACATCATAAAGATGAATACATAGTATAAGGCTAAGGAAGATGTGAAAAGGAGATATAAGAAATTTTAGATTGGAGATGAAGTCATGGTTCATTTAAGAAAGGAGCATTTTTCAGTAGGTACATATAATAAGCTAAAGATGAAGAAGTTTGGACCATACAAGATAGTGAAAAGGCATGATTCTAGAAATGCGTATGAAGTGGAGTTTCCTACTGAATTAAATATTTCACTAGCATTTAACATTTCAGATTTGATAGAGTATTATGAAGGAGGTGATGAAGATGAAGTTGCAGAAGTGTAGTAGAGTATTCCAGCAGCTAGTTCAACTATAAAGGAGATTGAGGAGATACTGGATAGTCATGTTGGCAAAAGTATTATGAACAAAACTTATGAGGAATATCTAGTCAAATGGAAAGGGAAGCCAGTTGAGGATTCATCATGGCTAGCAAAGGGGGAGGTTAACCATCTTGGTTTTCCTCTGAACACCTGAGACATGACAAGGTCACTTCTCAAATTACCTCAGGTGTTTGATGCAGTAGCATCTTGGGTGTAAGGGAAATCTTGCATAACCCAAAAAAAAATTTCTTTTTAGTCTTTTCTATTTTAATAAAGACTAGTAGACAGGGTGGTTAGTATTTATGGGAGCTTTCTATTTTTAGTAGGTTTGTCATATTATCTTGGAATGTTCTTATTTTCTACTGGAAGTTTCATTTTAGAGTTGTAAGCCTACCATAAAAATCTCATTGCTCAAGCATAAGTATTGGAGAAGCTATTGAGGATTTTCGGTGGACAAATTTGCAGAAAAATCTGCAGGCTCATCGTTGGAGGCCTTAGAGTGCCTGGATGAGGTTTGAAAACTCGATGGAAGGGCGCTACCACTATTTCAAGTCTATAGATCAAGGGCTGGCATTTCTGAAAAGTGGCTATAATACCTAATCAAAGCAATGGTTTGTGAGTTATGACCTTCCAAAGTTGGACTACCTAAAATTTTTAAAATAATTGTCAAAGATGTATTTGGCCGACTCCATATGTTTTGTTAGGGTTTGTCAGCCCTAGGTATTAAGTTTCATTGTCTAGAACCTTCCCGAGCGACATAAAATTGCCTATTTATGAAAGTTCTGAACATTCTCTAGGACAACTTGGGGTGATAGTTTGCAACTTGTCTTGTAGATTATTGTAATGAAGGCACCCATGTGGGTTAGCATATTGTACTTACGAATTCTGTAATTTCACATTCGTGTCACAAATAAGAAGTTCATATTTTGTTCTCACATTTGTTGTTGTTTCTTTGTTTTCTGTTATGAATTTATGGTTTTAAGGGGAGCACCCTTCATCACCTCCTCCCCTCATGTTGTCCATTTGCAAAACCCACCCCCAAATCATGCCCCTACCCTCAACCCCACTCCCCTACAGGTCTCTTTTTAGGAGGATACTAAGATGGATGCCACTGCTCCCAAGGTTGGCGAGATGTTGGGGAATATGAAGAACCAGTCGGTGACACTTGAAGGTGTGGTTAAGGAGTTGAAGGAGGTGGATGGGTTCAATAGGTGGCTTGAAGACTCCAACAAATTTTCTATCAAATTCATGCATGCTTGCTCTGTCACTCTCTAAATGATGTAGGAGAAAATTACTGGCACCAAGGCCAAGATTAATGAGGACTACAATGAGCTATTTGAGTTCCTTAAGGGAGTGGACTGCTACATTGCATTCCAAGCAACCGAGTGGAAATGATAAAAAGTAGTTTTATTTTTTGGGTCTGTAAAAGCATGTATATGGTTAGTTAAACTACTTCTTTAAGACTGGTGATACCCACCCTATGTGGTGATGAGATTATATTTACTTTCACTTTAAAGATTATTATGATAACACTTTTAATACTCTTCTCTATGGGTAGTTTTATGTTTTTGATAGAGGTAAAAGCAAGGTTTCTCTCTTTTTTTTTTATTGTGCTAGCTGTGGTTAATATGCTATTAATGCGCTAACTTTGTTGTTCCACATGCCAACACCCTCTTAACTTGCTTTTATTTATAAAAAACAAGTGACACATAATGGTTTTTAATTATAATTATAGATTTTAATTAATGATAGGATAAAATTATAATAATAATAGTAATAATTTTTTTTTAAAAGAGCCCACAAAATGCTAACCCAAAAATCAACAACCAAGGAAAGTACTGTGTAAAAGAAGAAAATGTAAAAACAAACACAATAACAAAAAAATAAAATTTACATCCATATAACAAGTGACATGTGTGGCTTGCAGATTTGAATTGAATGATAGAATAATATAATATGCAATATAAACAATTTTAATATTAAAAAATAAAATTGTATTAGAAATAATAAAATATGTAATTATAATTTAATATTACTATCATAATATAAGATGAGGTAGGAATACAAAATTTATATTATAATACCTAAAATTGGTAACCATATAAAAAAATTATCAAAGGAGGGAAATATTTTCTTTCTTTTTATCTTAGCTTATAATAGGCTATTTTTTATTGTATTAAATTATACTCAATTCATTCATGAAAATAAACCATGATTTTGCTACTTTTTTATATGTACTATTTTTGTAATGATTTTTTTTTGTTACAACTCTATATTTGAACTTAAGACTTCTAAAGAGGAGGCTTCCTTAATTCAAGACTAGATTGCTAGAACTCAATTAATTAGTATAAAATTAATCACTAATTATACATAGATCAATGCAATACAAGACAATACAACAACAACTTTTAAAAGATAACTATTAAAACATATTTTTGAATGAAGTGAAATGATATTGTATAATCATACTATAATGTACCACCATTTCTACTAAAACTAAATTAAGTTTTGATTCACAATTCATGACTCTAAAAGTAAGAATGGTCATGAAAAAATAACTATTATGAGATAAACTATAAACATGGTATACATGCCAACACCACTCTAAGACATGTCATCAATGCTTGTTTTTTCCCCTTACAAGATGGTTTAAATGGTGATGCAAACAATCCTTATGCCATAATATTGTAGAATGGTTCTATTCTAGTACATTGAATTATTTTATACCAACTTTTATCCATGAAGAACATGTTAAATATATCTTTGTGGTGTGTCTTATCATCTCCCTCCCTATGCTGGTCAAACTCATATAAGTATTCTTGTGGTCCTTGCCATCACCTAGTGACCCATGAAGAACATGTTAAATATATCTTTATGGCATGTCTTTTCATCTCCATCCCTAAGCTAGTCAAACTCATATAAGTATTCTCCTAGTCCTTGCTATCACCTAATATCTTTTATTTATTTTATTGTATTAAGCTAATATCCATATCATGAAAATTTTAGTTTACTTATACTTGCACTACAATTCAAAATGAATATTTCATTTTTTCGGAATGAAAAGTTTAGTTTACTTATACTTCCATTAAAATTCAAAATAAATATTTCATATTTAAAAAATGTTTATTCAACATTTGAATTATCATCATTATTATTATAATATATTAAATTGTTAACATATTTCATTTTAAGATTTGTTCCAATTATAGTACAAGAAGAATATGTGTGTGTGTGTGTGTGTATATATTTCATCGGTAAGCGAAGCCTAGATTAATTATTCTTATTTATTATTGTAATTAATTATTTTTATGTGTTAAGCAAATTCGAACCCAAGACCTCCCACACAAGTTATCGTTGTGTTATAGACTTTTGCCTATATATATATATATATATATATATATATATATATATATATATATATATATATATATATATATATGATCATAAGAGGCTAAAGCCAAGGTTAATTATTATTATTTATTGGGATTAATTATTATGATTATCAGTTATGTTCGAGTAGATTCGAAACCAAGACCTCCGCATAAGAAGACAATATAATTTTTATTTTTATTAAAATTTAGAATAAAGAAGAAGAATATCAATAAATTCAAACAAGTGTATAAATGTATAATAACAAATTAAAAAATAGGTGGCATTACAAAACATAATTGTTTTGGCCTCATTATTCTTTTATTCATTTAAAAATCAATTTGATTCCAACCTTTTTTTAAAATAATACAAGATATTATTGAACCATTTTAAATATGAAAAATTTATAATAGTATTAATGACTCCAACAACTCTTACACTAAGCAAGACCCCACCAATTATGTTGGAATGTTGGGTTGACACCCTAATTTAAGCTACAATTTTAACATAAATATAAGAATCCTAGAAGGTAAATAGATTGGGTTGGATATTAACATGCAGTAATGCTTATAAAATACTCATAATATAGACTTATATAATTTAAGCTTATTTAATAATCTTTCCAAGATCCAAAACTAATTAATATTGTTATATAGTTAAAAAAATACATAAACCATAAGACTGCCCATCTAGATCTATTTTGCTAGCCTATCATATGTAAGTGTGTATATAAATATACCCACACACGTATACATATATATTCTTATTTATACACATTTTTTATTCTAAATTTTTCTACTGATTTACAATAAAATTTCAATGTAATTTCTATTTATAAATATTTTATTTGTAGAAATCTACTATGAATAACATTAAATATTTTTTATAAAATAATCTACATTCAATTCTAATTGTATCAATGAGAGATAAATCATCTCTTTGTTATAGCATTGCTATCTTAATATATCTTGATAAATTACATTAAGATGCATCATTTTGAGGTGGCTGTTAATATGAACGTAATATATGCCAACAAATAAATATGGATTGATGTATTAAGATAAATATACTAATTTATATGATTAAAATTTTATTATGAAAAATCATCTCATCTCTCAACTAAGTTTTACTATAATCAGAAACTGCGTGGCGTCCATTGAATCTGGCCAAAGTTGCTGGATCATATTTGCACATGAAAAACGAATAAATTTGGACTTGATTAAAATAATGAAGCTATACGGAAGTTCCAGCTACTTGCAGAACTTTTTTTTTTTGGAATTTTGCGACATTTTCCCTTTTGAATTCATGTATCTATCCGCGCAATGTGTCGCAGTAATAATCCTCCGTTACATTTGATTGGCTCGCAGTTCTAAACTTTTGATTTGGGGAATAATTGAGGCCTGGAAGATAAACGCTCAGAGAGTTGAGACGAAATGGGCTTCCAATGAAGAAGCGAAATTCTGCCATAGCTGTTCAAGGTGTGTGGTTGTTGTTTTGTAAACTTTTAATGTAGTTCAGAATGAGAATTTGGTCTGAATGATTTGCTGTAAGATCTTTCACAGATGTTCGTGTCGATTTCGGAGGAATTTTCTCTGGTAGCTGCTGAGATAAGTTGTAGGATTTACGAAAGGAGATTGGGATCCCACTTCTAGACCGTTAAAGGTACGCATCCAAAGCATTTAACGCACCTCTTTGATGGTTTCGCTGAAAAAGAAGATGTTGTATCTGATTAAAATGACTTGATCATGCCCGCAGAGGATGTCTGAAAATTTTGCCCTGATTTTCTTTTCGTTTTATCCGATAATGGACGAAATTCGTCTTATATTGCATATAAGGAAAAACTGCTAATTAATGTGAAGTTATCTTCTTAAAAAACTTATCACAGGCAGGATATGCGCTTTTTCTCCTGGGGGCATTGGCTGAAAATCTTTGTTGATATCCCCTGATTTGCAGTTGAAAATCAATGGCAGTTCTAGCCATAACATATTTCAACTTCCCTTCACTGTGCGATGTGGGGATTCTTTTGAAACATAGCCTTCCATCTTGATTGTGACCAAAATCCTGTAGCAGTCAAGTTTTGCTGTGATTGTGTTTTTGTTCGTGAGTTGCCCCCTTTTAAAAAACAAGGGCGCATGCCTCTGCAAAAAATGCAGCCATTGAGGGGCATCTATTTGTTGAGGTATGCGGCACCCAGAAATTTGGGTGAGGCTAAAACATCATAACCTTTTTCTGGAAATGAACCTAGGGCATGCCATTAAAAACCCAATTATTTATATAATGAGCTCCTTCCAAATTTCCAATTAACCCTTTTTTTCTGTGATTGTGAAGAGATTGAAAGCAGAGCTTCTCCTTGAGATGGTATAGGATGGTTGTTATGGTACTGCATGTTTGTAGGGAGATGATACAGTAAGGTAGGGTACTTAACTTCTTGGTTCATATAAAGATAAGTTTGTTTTGTCGAAGGCATCCTATTGACTATTCAGCCTTTTTAATGCCACGTTAATGTGAATCAGATATAAATTCCAGAGGTCGGTCAAGAATGGATCAGATGTTTTTTAACTAAGCACTTTGAAGAGGGTTCCTATAGGAAGACTGCGTTTTGACTATTGACAGTTTTTAGTGGATGGTTCTATTTCTTGTTTAAACGAATTGATACTTGTTTGATAAAATGCACCAGGTTATTTGTACCATGTTGCAAAGACAAGGCCATTCAAAGGTGATTGTGTGCTAGAAGATGTTTATAAGGATGTGCAATATCGTTGCCTGATGCACTCTCTGAGGTTTTCAAGAATCTGAAGGAAGATGGTTTCAAAGATGGTGAAAGCTGAATGTACTCTCTAAGCTGAATGCATTCTCTAAGGCTTTCAAGGACCTGAAAGAATATTGTTATCAAGTACTAGATGGTTTCGAAGATGGCTTCAGGCACTTTTTCACCCTCTGAAAATAATGGCAGCAAGGCCCCTTTGCTGCCTGAGACTGAGAGTCAGCAAGGTCTAAACGATTATGATTGTAAAAATGCATCACTTCCAGGAGCAGTTTTCAATCTATCAACAACCATTATTGGGGCTGGAATCATGGGATTACCTGCTACCATGAAGATTTTGGGACTTGTTCCAGGGATTTCTCTGATTGTGCTTGTTGGAATTCTAACATATGCGTCTATTGAGATTCTATTGAGGTTTAGCAAAGCCTGCAAGGCCACTTCTTACGGAGGTGTTATGGCAGATGCTTTTGGTCCACTCGGAAGGATTGTACTGCAGATTTGTATCGTAATTATCACCCTTGGTATTCTGATTGTCTACATGATCATCATTGGTATGTATAGCCAAAGAATATGGACTCGCTCCTCTCATAGTATGCATTTGATTTGTTAGTCTATTGTTAAAGTGGTATTCTCTTTTTTTTACACAGGTGATGTTGTCTCTGGCACATCAGCAGATGGTATGCATCATTTTGGTATCTTAGAAGAATGGTTTGGTATCTGTTGGTGGACTGGCCGACCAGTCACACTGTTTCTCACCACAATTTTTATTATAGTTCCCCTTGTATCTTTTAGACATGTAGGTAAGTGCATTTCTATAACTTAAAAAGATTGTCTTGTCCCAAGCTTTTTCTTTTGTTTCCTCCCAAGATAACTTTTTACATTGTTTGAAAATGAAAATCTTATTGATTTGTTTTCTAGATTTGATTGTGTGAACAATTTTTTTCATCAATGTTTCGGATCACACTGTGGGATCCATCATCAGGATGCCTGCAAAAGAAGAGGAGGAGAACAGAGATAGCTCTGCAATCTATCTGTTTTCTCCTCCTCTTCTTTTGCAGGCATCCTGATTATGGATTATGTAGTATGATCCGAAATGTTGATGATAAAATTGTTCACACTCAAATCCCAAAAAAAAAATCAATAATACTGATAGATTGTAGAAATCTGATAACTCTAATGGCAATCTTGTGCTATGAGTGAGTGTAACTATCTATACAGATATGTATCCCAGATACTGCTAATTTTAAGTGGACTTTGAGTCATCTATCTTAAGACAATGCATTAGATACATCTGGTCTGCTGCTTGTGTTAACTATTTGTGGGAACCTTTTATGCATTTCTTATAATTAGTATGCTTTGAGATCTCTTTTAGTCCCAGAAAGCCTTAAATTACAGTCTAGTAAAACAAATTTATTGATTCTATTTATCTTGTGCATTTTTTAGTTCTTGTCTCCTTGGACATGCAGATTCCTTAAAAGTTACCTCTGCAGTATCAGTGGCATTATCTGTTCTGTTTGTGATGATCACTGCTTGCATTTTAATTCTCAAATTACTCAGTGGCAACATCGAGATGCCAAGATTGCTTCCACAAGTTGCTGATCGGACTTCATTGTGGAAGCTTTTCACAACTGTCCCAATATTAATCAGTTCTTACCTCTGTCACTTCAATGGTACTGCTTTTTTTCCTTCTTTAATCATTTTTTGATAGCCTCCTCGATAATGCATTCAGGAAAAGCCTGTAATTCATACCATCCAATGTGGATGCTATTCGATGCAAGCATTTTCTTGTGAATTGACTTCTGACATCTGTGGTCTGCACAGTTCATCCAATACAGCGTGAATTGAAAACCTCGTCACAAATACAGGCAATTGTGAAAGCTTCACTTACCTTATGTGGGGCAATATACATAACTACAAGCTTATGTGGTTATACTTTATTTGGAGATCAGACTATGGATGATGTTCTAGCCAATTTTGACAGAAATCTGGAAGTCCCATATAGTAATATACTGAATGACATTGTCCGCATAAGCTATGCTGTTCATTTAATGCTTGTGTTTCCAGTGATAAACTTCTCGTTACGCCTTAATCTTGATGAACTCGTCTTTCCATTGGGACGGCCTCTTACTTCAGATAGTTGGAGGTTTGTTTTAATCACAACTGGGCTAGTTGTGATTATTTATTTTGGTGCTGTGGTCATACCTAGTATCTGGATTGCGTTACAATTCACAGGAGCTACTGCAGCAGTCTGTGTGAGCTTCATCTTCCCAGGAGCAATTGCACTCAGGTATCCACTGAATGCTTTACTGACTTATTCATTGTTATGTGTTCACTGTTTTATTACTAGTTTGTGTAGGATTTTGGATATTTTCTTGTTTGTTGCTGAGTCTTGACAATCTCCTATTGCAGAGACATTCATGGCATCTCAACAAGGAAGGATAAATTTATTGCCTGGTTTATGATTATACTGGCAGGAATATCTTGTTCAATTGCTATATACAGTGACATTGATCAGTTGGTAAAGAAAAGCAGTATTGTTCCAAGTACTCCCACTTCATGACAATTTACAAAATTATTTGGGCCTGAGGCACCACTCCTGTATATGTAGGCTTCTTTTGGTATCAAATAAACGGGAATAAACTCATATTTGAAACATAATGGGCAATCCAAGAAAAGTATAATGTTTAATAATCACATGAAAATGCCTCCAACTACAAATATCTGCCTTCCCAAAACTTTGAATTAAACAGAGGAGTATGGCATTGATAACTGTAAATTATGCAGCACATGCATTGCCAAGCCTCAGTATTTATTGTGGGAGAAGAGGTTTATAGGAACATATGTAGCTTAGCACTTGTGCTATACTCTTGTTGCAGGCCTTAACCTTTGAGCATACAATTTTTTGTTGCTGTCTTTGTATCCATAAGAAAATGTGCGCAACTGCAAATATCTGGCTTACTTTCTGAACCTTTGAATCAAACAGAGGATTATGGCCTTTCTAACTGTAAATTATGCAACGTATGCATTGTTCTGCCTCAGTAATTGTGGCAGCAGAGGTTTGCGGGAACATATTTAATGCTGTACTCGTATTACAAGCCTTATGTTTTCAGCTTCAAATCTTATGGTGCTAAAAGAAAACTGATATTTTTTATTGTAGAGTAGCAAGGCTTTAAATTGTTAGTCAAAGACAGAAGATTGCTTCACAGTGCCCAACTGACATGCTTATAACCATGATAGATGCATACAGTCCTATTGCAACTAGTCAACATTTTTTTAAGTTTATGACCATTGTAGTTGGGGTGCAAAGACAATGGAGGAATAAGGATTATGGTATCTGAAGAATGTGAGATGCAGATTTAAATGTTGTTGTGATGTTTTTGGGCTTGGGGCTAGCCAGTATTGACTACCTTATGATGATATATCAGTAAGTAATGAGTTTTTGATAATGTTAAAATAGGTTTTGAAGGGGCCCTGAAACCTGTTACAAAATCAGACTAAAGATGAAATCCATTAAAACTCATAAAGCAGGTCAAAAGCAAACACAGGCCAGGCCAGGCCAAAGACAAAAGCTAGCTAGACAAAGAGATAGCAACAACGGAAAGGACCACGCCCACCAAACAACTACAGGCCAGGACACAACAAAACACAAAAGGACACACCAAAGCGCAGCTACCCAAGACACTTCAGCAGGTCAAGAGCATCCTTCTCTAGCATATCCATCTCTTCTGCCACTTTCTTTATCTTTTTAACCTCCTAGTGCTAGCTCTGGTTCTTCTGCTAGGGCTAGCTTTACTGTCCACTGGAGAATCCTTGTCATCAGTGACCTGAATGATGGCTTTATCTGCAGTGGGGTTCTCCAAATTCCCGAGGATCTTGACATGCTCATTCGAGGCCTTCAAAGTCTTATAGCTTTTGTCAGCAATGCCCTTTAGAGAATAATCCAGGCTTGAGATCTTACCTTCTAGCACAAAGATCCTATCTTCAACTTTTTGAGAGCAGCATTGCCCTTAGCTTTACCAGTCATATTAACATTATCATCCTTAGGTGAATTAGCCTCATCCCCCATATCACTAGCCACAACAACCTTCTCCTAGATGTCCACCTTACTCTCCAAAGCCCTAATCTTTAGATTAACTTTCTTGAGTTCATGAAAGGACCATTTGATGGTTTTGTAAAAGTCCAACATCCCATTTGTGGTAGTAAGAAGAACATCCAACTCACTCTCTCTGCTGAAATTGCTCATGATAAGCATGGACAAATCAATCATCTGGTTCAGATTTTCATCCCCTTTTTCCTCAACCTTGACCGCCAAATTGATCTTTGGTCTCAGGGCACCAAACTTGAGCTTCCCTAGGTCCACAACCTTCCAGTGTGCAATGTCCTCATATTGGGGGATGTTCATCTTAGGAGTGTCAACATGGTCATGAACAAGAGCATCCAAATCAGGGACAATATTGGGGTAGGGGAAACCTCCCTAATAGTCTTTTCCTGGTTAATAGTAGCAACTTGAGGACTAGGCTTCTTGTTCTTGCTTTGCATACCTGGCTTGTCTCATCCTGTGTCCATACCAACATCCTTCTCATTGTAGTCTTCATAAGAGTAAACCTCCCCTTTAGGGCATTTGTGCTTCTTACCCACAACCTTGTTAAATTTAGGGGACTTCTTAGACCTAGCCCCTTTACCTTTATTCTTGGTGCCTTTAACAACTTCCTCAGACTCTGAGCCCTCACTAACATTAGTATATGAGAAGTTTTCATCATCATAGGACTTTGAAGCTTCTGTCTCCTCCCTAGAATCAACATTTTCCTGACTAGAAGGCCCCACAAAATTTTCTTTAATATGATCATAGACGAGGACCATTAGCCCATCATGAACTGTGGGATTTGTGACCTCTTGAGAATGAATCTCATTGATGCTTGTGTTTAGGGAAGTGAACAAATAGAAAGGGATGGAGATTTTTTTTTTTGTCTGAAGTGGTTTAGTAACACAAAGTGGTGGGTGGAGATTCGAGGAAATCTATCATCAAGAGTGACAGTACATGATTACCTTGAGAGCAATTCTCCAGATTTTCTTAATAGAACTCGGAGAGTAATATGTCTTAGCAGACTTAACCAATGCCTCACGCTCCTTGTCATCTTTGGAAAAGGCATTAACAACTGTATTTGAATACTTCCCATCTCTATAAAATTTCTTTTGAACGATCGAAATGCCTATGACTTGAGATATCATGTCCTCAATGATAGTGAATTTCTTCACCTGGTAAACCAGAGCACCTTCGTGCTCGTTGTAGAAAAAATTTGTGAGTGCAAAACTACCCCCGCGGAGTCTCTCCATGAAAGGGGTTAAATAACTAGCTTTTAGGATCTCCCATACCCTCGTTTGCTTTCTCCATTTCTCACAAGAAATAGGTTCTCTACGTCTTCTCTACTTGCCCATATTGACACAACTCCCTTACTACTCGACGCAATTAGCAAGGAATGACCGAGTCCCGCCAGTATTATATAGCTCAATAAGAACCAATATCAGGGCATACAAAAGGCACTAGAGATTGTCCAAGAAGGACTAGACAACCCCTTAAAACAATTGATTGTGTTATTAGAGTCTCCCTCAAGCCATAACTTAGTGACACCCATGTCCTTAGCCAACATGATGACTTGAGGGTCCATCCTCGTCTTTGCATAGTGATTAGTTTGTTTTTCCAAGGGGAGTGCCAAAACAATTGACTATGTTATTAGAGTCTCCCTCAAGCCATAACTTAGTGACACCCATGTCCTTAGCCAACATGATGACTTGAGGGTCCATCCTCGTCTTTGCATAGTGATTAGTTTGTTTTCCCAAGGGGAGTGCCACAACAACAAAGCATTGGCCAACATGGTTCCTTCACACCCCTCCACACCCAACTAGTCCAAGGTTACCCTTAGGTGCCTTATTGATGTTAGCTTTAATCCAATCTAAAGGAGGATAAAGCCATTTATTCTCCTTTCTACAACTATCCTTCATATTAGGAGTGGAAGGAAAGCTCCCATTCAACTCACCCAAAGGGATGGGATGAGAACTAGAATAATTGTAATTCTCCAAAATAGCCCTCTCAATTATTAGGAAAACAAATTTGGAGGGAGAAATCTTGTCCTAAAAATTTGGTTATTCTGCTCTTTCCATATGCTCTAGATTATGTGAGGAAGAGAGTAGGACCACAATCTCATGAGCTCCTTAGAAAATTATGAGGGAGGGATCCATTGAATAAAGCTCTCAGAAATAGAGAGAGGGAAGATCCAATTTAAATTTAATCTATCAAAGAAAAACAGTTAGATATCCCTAGCAAAAGGACAATGTATAAAAATATAGTTAACCGATTCCTCATCATTGGAACAAAGCACACACCTATTCAGAAGGAAGAAGCCTCTCTTACATAAGTTGTCTATAGTAAGGATCTTGTTCTGAAGGAGAATCCAGAAAAGAAAATGTTTAAACTTTAGGAATAAGGCCAGGGCACCAAGCTTTCACCCAATATGGGGGAAGATTAGGATCAATCAATAAGAGATTGTAGGTTGAGGCAATAGTGAAAGCACTAGAAGGAGTAACAACCCAAATCAACCCATCCAAATTCCTTGATGAGAGGACAACCAAATAAAGAATTGTCATCAAAGGAGATAAGAGGGGGAACAAGTAAATCCACCCAACCATTCATAGTCCATTAATCAACAATAAAGATCTTGAATCTTTCTTCATAGTCTCTTTTCTAAGCATATATGTTAGCAAAATTATTTAGATTGCCAATTTGGAGCTAATCATCATCCCATAATTTCATATGGTCACCTTTGAAAATCTTCCACTTGACATTGAGAGTCGTTGTCCCTTTGGCCTTGAGGAGGTTGTTCCAAATAACAAAACCATTTGAGATTTGAGTAGAGGTAAGGAAATCTTGGAAAGAAAGATTCTGAAGAATATATTTGGAATTAAGGATGTCTCTTCATTCCCTTAAACACTTAAAGACTCTCCAAACATGTTTAGCCAATAGGACTTCATTGAAAGCTTTAATTTTTTTGATGTCCAATCCCCCTCTATGCTTAGGTAAACAAACTTTATCCCAGGAGATCAGGGGAAGATGTTTATGATCTTCATCTCCAGACTAGAGAAATCTCTTTTGAATCCTCTCAATAGCCTCAACAAATTTAGAGTGGGTAGCAAAAAGGCTAAGAGCATAAATAAGGAGGTTCTAAAGAGTGGATCTAAGGAGTTAAAGCTTAACTACTCGATTTAAGAGGACAACATTCCATCCAACCAAATTTTTATTGAGTTTATCCACCAGACTACTACAAAAAGAATTAGGGGATCTAGATACTAGGGAAGACCTAGGTAAGTTGTAGGAAACTCTGCCATGTGGCATCTCAAGATGTCTAGACTCTACAATGTGCCCCTATCTCTCAACAAGTGCATTGAGGAAAAATAAAGAGCTCTTCTCCTAGTTAATCAACTAGCCCATGGCTTTATTGTAGCAATTTAAAGTTGTCGTCATATTCTTAGCCTCCTTAATTGTAGAGGATTCTACAAGAATGGTGTCATTGACAAAATGCTGATGGGAAAATGTAATATTAGCTTATGAAGGTCTAACCCCTTTAAGAATCTTATCAGAAATAAACAAAAAGATCATCCTTCCAAGGAACTCCGCCAAGATAACAAAAATGACATCAACAATGGGTCTCCTTGTCTAAGACCCTTGAAGGGTTTTAAAAAAGGAGAGGGGAATTGTTAGCAATGATCAAAAGAGAAGGAGAGGTCACCAATTGTGATATAATCTAGCACACCTTATGATCGAAACCAAATGTGAAAAGAACTTTGATCATGAAACACTATTCCACCCAGTCATAAGCCTTGGACAAGTCCAACTTAAGTGAAAAAAAAAAAAAAAACCTCATTAGAAGAAGCCTAGTGCGAGGCACCTAGGTGACATAATAAGATCATCTGATCAACTTGAAGGAGGCTCATGACGGAACATGGGCTGATGATCCATCTTATTACTATGTTGGTTAATGCTTATTTGTAATAACGTTGATCCTTTTGTTAGGTAAAAAAACTTAAGGTGCCTATATAAGCCTAAGTTCACTTAATCCTAAGGATCTTTCTTTTTGTTTGTTTTGGCTAATAAAATGACTCTTGGTGTGTTTTATGAGTCATTACACCCTATTAGGGTCCTAAGAGTTGTAAGTGTCCAAGCAATTAAGTCCTAGGAGGCCATAGTTGAAAAATTGCTTTTGCAAGAAAAATTGTTGACAACTTTTTGACAATTTTTGATAATTTTTGCAAAAAGTTGCAACTGGTCTTGCAACTACTCTAACCATCCAAATATTGGTTGGAAATGATGTATTTAGGTCCTAACACCTTCAAGGAAGTTAGAGGAGTGATGTGGTGTACATTCAAGCAATTTTACACAAAGAATACATGGATTTTCTGAGCATTTCTTGGTTGTACGGAACTGTACGAGATTGAGAGTTTGAATCCAGTTGCATGACTTGATAGGGTTATGAGCCTTGATTCCATTGCATTTGATTTCATTTTGATTGGTTCAATTTAAAGCAAGTTACAACAATTTTACTGCAAGTAGGTTTACAAACCTTGAAATTGAGGGTTTCAATGAAGATGTGGCCCTAACCCGCAATTCCACGATTTTTTTTTCATGGCCTTCTAGAATTTGCAAGGTTAGAGCATGTACTTTAAGATTCCTAAGTGGTGGATTTTTCTTAGAGGATCTAAGGGTCCTATGAATGTGCCCTGGGTTGAATATTGCTATGTATTCTATCAAGAAAGTGTTGATTTTGTGGACAAGGCTTGAAATGAGGCCATGGAACTTGGTGAATGATCATTTCTTGGTGAAATAAGTTAGGTAAGACTTTATGCAACAATAAACCAGACCTAGATACCCATCCTTGTTCATTTCCAAGTGTTCCATGCTTAATTTGGCCAATTAGGCCTATGAGGCTTGTGTAGGTTCAGGAGTGCTGGGGTAGGTTGGGAATTTGATGTTTGGGGGATTTAAGAAACTTCCAAAAGGGCATCTAAAACCCTAGTTTTTTTTTCCAAGTTTTATGGGAAAAGACCAAGTTACTGTCCTAAAACTAGTAAAAAGCCTACAAGGAGAATTAGGCCTCTTAAGAGAAACTTTGCATAACCATAGTTGAGGAAGTCTAATTTTAGTAGAAGTCTAATCCTTAAGTGTTCCTTGGAATGTTCCAAGTGTTGGTTTGGTCTAGGGAATAGATTGGAGCCCATTTCCTAGTTTGTGCTCATATCCCCATTGTTGATCCCTAGAGTCACTAAGAGGGAAAGTTGTTTTGAAGATTGAAAGATTGTGGAGAAGTTTGTGATTGTACTAAAGGTTGTCAAAAGGAGTCATTGTGGGATCTAGAAGAGTTGGTAGGGTAGAGTTGCACTAAGGTATTGAATATTGTGGTCTCACTGAGATTTTGGTGTGTGCACTTTGCATCAAAGCCTGTAAGGAGTGAATCACTTCATGAACAAAGATAATTGAGTCAAGAATCTACCTTCCAGGAATAAATCATGATTGTTGGTGAGAGATTAATGAAGGAGGCAACACCAAAAGTCTAAGCATGAGTACCTTCAAGATTAATTTATAGAAGGAATTATAGAGGCTAATAGGGAAAAACTTATCCATAGAGTCAACCCCTTCCATCTTCAGAACCAAGACAAGGAAGGTAGCATTGATTTCTTTGAGAATGTTTCACATCAAGTTTAGCTATCTCCCAAAACTTTTGAAAGAAGAACACCAGAAAATCATCAAGTCCAGGAACTTTATCCCTATCAAAAGAGAAAAGAGATGACTCAATCTTTTTAGCATCTAAAATAGCACAATATTTTTAATCTGGTCTTTGGAAATAAGAAGAGGGATATTACTGAGAAGCTTCTCCTGATCAACCTGAGAAAGATTAGAGTATATCGAAAGCAAGTCAAGGAAGAAACATTTTGCCTAGAATCTAATGTCCTTGTCATCCCAAGAGCTAATATCGCCCTTGACCAACCTAGATATTCTATTAGTAGCTCTATGCTTGAGAGTGGTCAAATGGAAGAATTTGGTGTTCCAGTCCCCCTCCTTAAGCCACAATGAACAAGATTTAAGTTTCCAAAACACTTCCTCCTTAGATATGATATCATGATACTTGGTCAACATCTCCTTCTCTTTAGATAGCCTTTCTTCATTATAATTAGCTTGTTGAATTTCCTCCTGAATAAGATTACTATCCATCACGGTGACACCTTTTTCCTAAAAGTTATTGCCAAAATCATTTTATTCCAATGTTTGAGTTGGCGTGCCTCAACTTCTTAGCCACCTTGAACATGACACTCCCCTCAATATCAATGTTCCACCATTCCTTAAAAAATTTGAAAAGAAAGGGGTGGCTCAGCCACATTTTTTCAAATCTAAAGGGGAAATTTCTTTCTCTCCCTAATGCATCCATCACCAAGATATGGGGGAGTGATTAGAACCAATTCTAACTAGAGTAGAAAGAGATCAATTAAAGAAGGAGAGCCGGTCTGTAGAGATAAGAACCATGTCCAACCTCACTTGAATTAACTCACTGTCGACCTTGTGATTGTACCAAGTAAAAGAAGCCCCTTGCAAATCTACATCAATTAATGCTAAATCATTTATGAAGCTCATTAGATCAATCCCACTATCCAAAATGAGTTACCTTTCTTTGGTCTATCTTCAAACAACTAAATAGATTTTCAACATGTTTAGCTTAAGAATTCACAAAATAGATCATTTGAGTATGAGAGCAATCATCAATAACACTTGTTAATTTGTGATAAAATGAGTAGCAAATGTGCATATTTCAGTGTTTTTCTTCTTCTTCTTTTTTGTTATTTTTCAAATTTAGGGGACTAATCAAGACAAAGACCCCTTACAACTTGAACATATAACAACCTAATAAAGGTATTTATCAATATTGTTAGACGAAGCATTTTGTTAAAATTAAAGTAAAAGATTTTATATTAGGCAAAATGGTTGGAGAACGCCTTACAAGTTACAAAGTCAAATCTATAGCATAGGTAGTAATTATGCTCAAATATGTTCCATGCCTTTAAACTTACCCTTTGGCAAGGTAGATAGATATCTTGTATAGTTTAACATTAATAAAAAGCTATTGTTTCTAGACCTAATAATAACAAAATTTCATATTCATATCCATTTCATATCATTTTCAACTATTAAGTTATAGGTAGTCATCCTTTTGATTCAATCTCCAATGCATTGGGGAAAAGAGTAAGTAGATGAACATGCTCCAATAACTCTTGGGGTGTGGTGTGGTGATGGGCAATTTATATAAGGTTAAACACTAGTAGCCAAGTTGTGCTCCCATTATTTACAAGGTTAAGCACTAGTAGCCACTATGCTTCCACTTAATAATGAACACAAAGTCTCCAATATTAGAAGTCACATTGAAGAAAGAACCAACTACTTTGGAAACCCTAAGTCACATTAAAGAAAGAACCATTCACTTTGGCAACCCAAGGTGATCAATTATAAATGCCTTATAGCACATGTTTTGTTGCAAATATTTCTATCAAGTCAATGACATGTGGTTGGCATGACTTGACCATTAATGCTTACAAACCCACACAATAGCTTTAAGCTTTGAACTTCCACATCAACATGTTGATATTTTTTTGTGAAAACTCAATTACCATTCAAGAGCATTGGATGTGCAAAGTTAGGCTAAGTGACTATAGGGTCCTCTCCCCTAATACTAATTTCCATAACTTAACAAAACTACTAAACTATGTTTGGTTAATCTAAATTAATGATCCATGATTGATCAAATTTATTTAATTAATAAAGCTAACCCCCTAATAATTTTTGTTTTCTTTTTTACAAACCAATATAATCCTACACATTTGAGTTTCTTGTTAGGGTCATATTATTTTAGGATTTCTAGACTTGTAATTTTTTTTCAAATTCCCATTATTTTATATATTTTATTTTTTGAGGTATTCTTTTTAATTGGGGTTTGAGTGTTTTATTACATCGTCTTTCTCACGTAACCCTACCTACTCTTGACTATCACATTAGGATTTCATTTTCATTTCTAGTATGTTATTGCTATTTTTTACTTATTAAAATCTAAAAGTTGGCATGCACGTTCTATTTTTCTATCCTTTGGATATGCCATATAGGAGTGTTGACCTATTGACCTTAGCATGACCATATCAATAAAAATGGAATATATTTCATTACTGATAATAAGAACAAAGAGGGTTATAATCACATTGTTTATGTATATACTCAATATCTAACAAACAATTTGGCTAGTTTGACTATGCAAGAGACTCATACACAACTAACAACCATTTTTCATTATATGTTTTTGAGAAAACCATATAGATGTGAATATTTTCAATCAACTTTGGATGACGTTATCTCTTTTAAAGTGACTTGTGCATCTATCCACATATCTATAAAAGATACATTTTTTTACCATTGTTTCTTTGTATACCATTAACCATAATAGTACCATGGTCGCTATTATCCTACTACTTTGTGCATATAGCCTACCACCTAGACACTACTATCACATCCACCACCCTAAATGACACACTTCTAGACAATTCTCTTATACTATTGCTTGATCTATAGCTATTGCACTTAATAAGCCACATCCATAATCCATGCAAGATTACATGTTCTATATATCCTTGAGTATGATTAATTGTATCCACATTTAACCTAAACTATTACTTCATCCACCCCTCTCACTTCTCTAGCACCTCCTACTGGTTCCTCTTTAGTCATAACAACTATTTTCACACATGTTGAGATTTTGTCTATGAATTTGTTCTTTTCACTTCTTCAAGCATCTATTCAAATTTTTTTGATGAGGTTACCAAAGTGTTTCTAATATTATTTCAATATCAGTATTGGTCTTATAATATTTTTTGTTGATTTATTTGAGTACAACTAAGGATATACTGCACATAATAGTAATAATTTTACTCAATTATAGTCTTTGTGCTTTGATCTAATTACACTTTACATGATACTAGGTTGCAAAATTTATTTTTGAATCAAGTAATTTAACCATTTCAAGATAATGCATGTTTGATATATTTCACTTCTTTTATGCAATTGATTGTATGCATGTTAAAAATGTGGAGCCTAATTTGTTTGCATATAATATCATTACATGTGGATCATTGATTCAAAACACTTCTTACTCATTTAAATACGAGTTGATAAAATATTTTAAAGGGTAAAAACATGAGGAAAATGTGAATCAAGTGTATAATATTTTATTTTTCTTTCTTTTAGACAAAATTCTCCTAAGAAGTTCACCAAGCCTCAATCTCATGAATTCTAATCTAATTCTACTTCATTATATTCCTCTACAGGATAACTTCGAATCAACTCATAAGACATAGATAGTGACCAAGTGATTTGTAATTTCCTTAAAGTGTAAGGGTCTTGCACACAATCATATTTCATTTTCAATTATTAGGCATGTGATCTCATTGGTCTAACAATATGCTCAAGTAGAAGGGAGTAATACCAATTTTCATATTCATCAATCCCTCTCCCTAGAATATACTTTAATACAAATAGCCCATTTAATGTCAAAGTACATGATAATGTTGAACATGACAATAAGATGTCTAATGGTACAATATCTTCTCCTTTTACATCATTTTCAATAAGATGTTCTCTTACGTGTTATTATTAAATTATAATAATGCATGTACATGGCATAGTGACCAATTCATATAAATAAGATGTCATTTTCCATTTGTACTTGTGAATAACACATAACAATAAAACTGAGTAATTAATTTTGAATATTGTAATTACAAAGTGTATAACAGAACTATCTTGAAATTATCCCTTTGTATATACCTTGTAAGAGTAAAATGAAACACCAAAGAATAGCTAATCACTAGGGATATGCAGCCTATAGAATCATCATATAACCCAAAATTTCTTGTTCTCAAAGAGTTCATCAATGTAGTTGCAACATTCATCAAATCATTTACATTATCTAAAATCACTTCCTATTCTCTACCATGTCATGTAAAAAGTGACATTATAAATACACGTGCTTTATAAATGCATGAGTATTAGGGTTATTTACTAGAAATATGGTACCCTGAATATCAAAGATAATTCTAATACTCCCTAATGTTGTACACATATGTAAGAGAAATCACTTTAGCTAGACAATTTCCTTATGAAAATGAGTAGCTATAATTTACTCAACCTTTATGTTGGATAAAGTGAACATATCTTGGTTCTTTCTCATCTAATCAATAAAACCAACAAATAGATTGTAACCATAGCCATTGGTGGATCTTGTACTATTGATAACGCATTCATAAGTTTGAATAATATTTTTATGAATATTCACTAGAAGCATTGTTTCCTTATAAAATTGCCATGGTTAAGAAAAGATGACACAGAGGCTCTCCATAAATATTTGAAGGATCTTTTAGCTACATCCTAATAATCTCATTCAAGATTAAGTGTATTAGTTAAGGATTCTCCCTACTTGGGAAATGTTTAGCCTTGTATAGACCATATCATTCAAATTCATAATAGAACTAGATTAAGGTACTTGAGCTATTTCCCCTTCTCACTAGGTGTAGATAAAAACTATCCACATGTTTCATTAACCTTGTTGAACACTACCCTCCCATCCTCTATCATGTTGTGTTAAAAATTTACAAAATGTATATGTCCTTTTTCCTTACATGAAAAGTAAGGTTCTTTGCTAGATAATTATTTTTATAACTCAACTTAGTACACATTTAACAAAATCTCTTAATCTAAAAGACTTTCTTTTAAACATGGGTATTTACTATCTGCATAACCTTTATAGTGGAAAAATGACCATAACTTGTTTCTTTCTCATCCAATTGACACCACTATTAAAAAAACTATAAACATAACCATTTATGGAGTTTAACTTAATTTTCTCAAGTTAAATCCATCTATTTGTGAATATTAACTAAGAATTGGAACATCATAAGATTACTATAATTAAAAATAAAATACTAAATAAAATTCATATATTTATGAATATCTACTAAGTATTGACACACCATATAATCATCACTATAAGAATATAGAATACTTGGAAGTGCCTCACAAATAAAATATCCCACTCAAGATTATTTTCATTAGTGAAGAACTCACAATAGTTGGCCAATGCCTAGGCTCATATAAATTCTAGATAAAATTTAAATTCACAATAGAAGATTTATCATAAGGTACTTGAGCTTTGTCCTCCATTACACTAGGTATATCTAGAATTAATCTACAAATAACTTTTTCCCGTCAAAACAATAACAATCAAAGGTCTACAAGTCAACATTATAAATTTGTCAAACATTGAGTTCACCTACTTTCTTTGCCCCAACTGAAGTTGTCTATTTGATCTATCACTTTTTACTTCCATGCTCAAAACGTGCTAAGATTGTCCTAAAATTTTCATATTATAATCTTAAAAACTGACTTAAAATAACAAATGACTTCCTTATTGACACACAATAATTAATAACATGTTATCTAAATAATAGGAAACTTCTTGATACCATACACAATTTCTTTATCTTATTCTACAAACTATTATTTTTACACTATCCTCCACACAATGCTTTAGATATGTCATGTCTAGATCACATTCTCTAAATGACACATTTAAAGTTATAGTTCTCATATTTATCCATTCAATCTTTAAATGAAACTTTATTGCAACAAATGATATAGAAACCTAATAGATGTTGGATTTACAACAAAGAAAAATCCTCATTCAATTATATACACTTAACTAAAGAATAACATTTTTCATTTCAATACCACATGCAAACCTAATCTTCCTTTTGAAAACCTATTATTTTAAAAAAATGGTATTTTAACCAAATCAAGTATTTTTCATACTTTAAATGTTAAAGGGGAATACAACTAGTTTTATCATGAATATCTAAGGTGATACTCAAGTATAAAAAGGTAGTTTGCAATTATATTACCTAATACCATACAACTAAGATTGAAAATCCTAATAGATTATAGGGATATACAACATCATCAATGCAAAATAAAATAGAATAAAGGATAAAAATTGTTACATATAAAAGATAAAATATTAACTATGCTATTATTATCTTGTGTGAAGAAATGACCTGTTTCAGAGATCAAACTTTGTACAATTCAAAGAGAGAGAAAACATCTGATCTAAAATATTGGTTAGAAAGATAATTACATTTGTAACAATTGTCTCCTTTTGTAAGTCAAAGCAATTTTTTTTGTAAATATATAATATGACATTGCAATTTACTTTAAAAATATATTAAAGATATTTTGAATCACTTGAAATGAATACATAAAAATTAAATAAAAATTTATAAAATAAACTATACTAGTATATACTATCACTCACAATAAATAAATAGTACTCTTACACATTATGACACATTTGACGAACGTTCATCACAGTTCAGATGAAAAACTATCAATTTTTCTATGAAGAGTTGTTCTCCTTTTTGTTGCCCATATTTTGCCAAAGGGTTTGATAGATACTTGGACATCACTCCTTTGATGAACACTAGGTCACAATTTTGACATCAGTTTCCTCAAAACTTATGATCCAAAACTTGTAACTGTTTCACAACTACATCATTGGGGAACTTTCACTAATACATTTATTTTT
This sequence comes from Cupressus sempervirens, assembly GCA_028749045.1. Lineage (NCBI taxonomy): Eukaryota > Viridiplantae > Streptophyta > Pinopsida > Cupressales > Cupressaceae > Cupressus > Cupressus sempervirens. Next base: position 777,272,644 of record CM053789.1, read on the forward strand.
CAACCAAAATTTTCAATGTTGGGGGAACATAATGTAAAATTTGTATTTTTATTGGTGTAAAAGTCCCCAATATTGTCCAAATTTTGATATTAGGACCTAATCTTTGACAAAAAGTTTTAACATTGGGGGCACATAATGTATTTTTTTTGTTATTTTTTCAAAAGTGCCCGATAGTGTCAAACTTTTGATGTTATCAAAAAATAAGTAAAAAAAACATAAAAAATCTTACTATGAAATCCCAAGCCAAAACCTCAAACAAAAAACATAAAGTTGCGAAGTGAATAAGCAGTTGTTGCTTGAAAACCTTGACATTGGTATGAATTTTTGCTTTATGCTCTTGGATTTGTTAGTTATTTAAATTGATTTCTTCACTTATGATTCATTTAATGATTTCTTATGCAATGGTTTTTGTAGCATTGGAGAAGGAAGAAAGGGAAAAGTGAACCTAACCCCCCAAAAGTGAAGACTATACGAATCTCACTCATTCATTTACTATTCAAGAGCATATATATATTTTGTCTCTTGTCCCACCCTTGACATCTGATGCCCACATGAAAGAGGAAATACAAATAATCCTCTATCAATTATAGATACAAACCCACAAATAGTGGTGACATTACTGAAATTTTGCATAGCCCAAGGTCTCACAACTTCTCCAATGGTGTCCTCTGTTTCATCCCCATTAGATGTACCTCCTTCTTCCCCACATGAAATGGGTGACCTAGGGCCCTCTAGATCTCTACTCTCTCCACCATCATCAACTATAGATTGAACCCTATGTCCATTTGCACTACACAATGCTTCATTCGCCCTATGAATTCACAAGATTGGAATCTTTGGAGTTTTATTGTTGGTGGGTACCACTTTTCTTCTCTAATTTCCTCTCATGCCTTCACCATTACCTCATTTCATCTAGTACTTAGAAAATTTGGTGACCTGATAGATTTATGTATAGTTTGATACTTAGATTGGTACTTTTATCCCTAACTAATTTATTGTAATTGATGATGCTATAAATGTATGTAAAAGAGTCATATCAATTGTTGTTATATTTTCATTAATGTTAAAGTCTCAATTAGCTAGACATTATGCTAACTCAAGAATGTACCATATCATTTGATTGATGAAGAGGATTTAAAGAAAGTATGATGAAGATAGAGATGATATGTAAGGTATTTAATGGGTACTTGAATGAGCTAGACAATGATTAAGTTATATTAGTTTGATTGGTTTACAATAATGTATTGATCAAAAGTATTGAATATCACAAGCTTAACTGAGTCACAAGGTTAATGAAGAGGAGCAAAGAATGCAATGTTCCCAAGCAAGATAGTATTAATTGACTTACATGTTGTCCAAGTAAATGTAATGTTTGTCGAGTGAAAACCAAATGAAAAAGTTTGAGAAATTAGAATCTCAATTTTTTTTACCAATTCAAATATAATCCATACTCAACATAATTCACCGTACACCTCAACCACGAAATATCATGTAATGCCATATCTAACATCTACCAATATGAACAAAAAACATAAACAAGTAAACAACACTTGACACAAGATTTGGTAACATAGAAATCCTCCAAGGTGAAGGTAAAACTGTAGTGGGGATGACACTCACAAAATCTTCACTAGTGCAATAAAAAAGTTCTTGTTAGGGCTACAATTTGATCACTTCGAATGATCTACCTTGTGAGGGCTCTTCTATGTTAAAAGCATATAAAACTATTAAGTCTACCTTTACAAAAGGATATAACTTCACAATTAAATGAGTACTCAATTAGGAGATTTACAATAGGCCTATTAGGACCACTTTGTTAAGAGATTCTCCTGATACACTGATTCAAATGTAACAATAACTTGACTCTTTAGTTTGCACTAATTTTTGACAACATATCTTCTCCTTCCAATATCTAATCACCTTGTTGTGACTGATCTGCAATAACTCCTCACTACACTTCTCAATCACCTTAGTCCTTCAAAACTCAATAATTCTCCATTAGCTTTGCATACATGAATTACTCCAACTCACAAAAAAAAATTATGTCTTGAAACCCTATTTAAACAACCATCTTAAGAAACCTCTAGAATGAAATAAATGATTCTCATTCATCCTTTTTGCTACTTAAGCTTTCCAATTTTTTGATTGGTCCTTCATACTGCATAGGGATTATTGATGTGGAATTATAGGTATAATTATCTCCTTGATCTTCACCTCGATCGTTGAAATGCATTTTGTGCTCAAAAAAATGGTTTACATAGGATTTTGTGCCATTCCAAACTCATATACTCAAACTGCATAACTCAACACATATAACCTCTGATGCTTGATTGTGCTTGGTTCTTCCTATTGATCCTTGACATGTATTATACTTAGCTTAAACTATTTTCTCTCTGAATTTCTTGGATCATGTAGCAATTGACTTATATCATATATTTCCTCCTAGATAGCTTGCCAACCATTGTATGCTTGGTGACTATGATGTGCTTAGCACATGTTGAACTTGTGCACTTCTCTTTATAGCTCAACCTTCATTGTGGCTCGGGCATAGTGTTGACTAACCAAATCTACCTTGTAAATGACTAAGTTCTTTACACTAATAGACAATACCAGGATTTCCTTCAGGGTCAAGACTGATCAAGTAAAGGTAGTTGTTATACTTTACAAATCACTTTACGTTGTTTATACTTTAACCATTGTAGCAAAAAATCTTGGAAGCACCAAGTGGACCTAACAAGTCTATGAAATCCTATATGGGAACATCAATTAGTGGTGTTTGTCAGTCCTTTAAATTAGGCCACTCTTTTTGGTCCTTGATAGGGAGTGATAAGGTCTAGATAAGATTTTGGTCAAATCATATAACAAGGTCACTATAAAAAAGTGTATGTAACCTTTAACAAGGTAGTCTCCTAACAAAAATCACTTGAGAAGAGTGAAATTTTGGGTTACTGGTCCCAGGTGCTTTTTCCCTTAATAGAGTTTCCACATTAAATATTCTCCCGAATCATGGAATTGGCATAATCCGAGCTGAATCCAACTTAGATTGGAAAATCCATATAACATCTTCAACTGGTCTATTCTTCTACTTCACCAAATAATCATAGTAATCTTTTCCTTTGGTGCTTTTACCAACTCTTTGATCCAATACCTATCCAACCTCTTCAATTTGCTTCTTAAGATAATTATCTTATACAACAACTTCATCATCTGACTCATGATACTTATACAAATCAACAACATTGAATATAGGAGATATATCCATGTCATTACGTAATTCAACTTCATAAGCATTACCACTATCAAACTTCCTCAAGATCTTACAAGGTCCAAACTTCTTCATCTTCAACTTACTATATGTTCTAATAGGAAATCTAACTTTCTTCAAATGAACCATCACCTCATCACCAACTTCAAGATCATGATGTCTTCTAGAATGATCAACATTCTCCATATACTTCTGATTACTTTGTTCCAACCTCAACTTCACTTCCTCATGCAAAAAATCCATACAATTAGAAAATCCTTCCCTTGCAACACTTCTCTTTTCTTCACTAGTAACATCCCTCAAATTTGATATTCCTCTAGGCTGCATTCTAGTAACAATCTCAAAAGGTGTTTTCCCTGTACTCCTATTCATAGAATTATTATATGCAAAGTCAACTTGTGCAAATACCAGCTCCCAATTATAGGGTTTTTCTCCAACCAAATACCTTAGCAAATTACCCAAGCTTCTATTCACACCCTCTATCTTTCCATCTATTTGTGGATGGAATTTAGAAGTAAACTTCAACTTAGTACCCATCTTCTTCCACAAAGTTCTCCAAAAGTAACCAACAAACTTATTGTCTCTATCAAAAAATAATACTTCTTGGTAATCCATGTAATCCAACAATCTCTTTGAAGAAAATTTCACCAACATGCTCAGCATCTGATGTCTTCTTACATCATATGAAATGTGCCATTTTAGAAAATATATCCACAACAAAAAATATGGAATCATGCCCTTTTATTGTCTTAGGTAATCCAAGAACAAGATCCATACTAATGTCACTCCAAGGTTTCTCAGGAAGAGAAATAGGTGTATACAAACCAATATTTTGACTTACTCCTTTTGCAACTTGAAAAACTCCATAACTCATTAAATTTTTTTGAACATCCTTATACATCTATGGCCAATAATATTTATCCTTAAGAAAACTCAATGTCTTATCAATTCCAAAATGTCTAGCCAATCCACCACAAATATTTTTCCTTAATCAAATTAACTTGCATAGAATTTATATGGATACACAACTAAATTCATTTGAAAAACATACCATCTTGAATGAAATACTCATCACACTTAGTCATGTGATTTGATAGATTTGGTGCTCTACACTTTCTCCACACCTCAAAAAAATTAGGGTCAGTATCATACAACTCTTTCATTTCATCAAAACCAAGAACTTCAACCTTCATCTTGGTCAAAAAAGAATGTCTTCTACTCAATGCATCAACAATGCAGTTAGTGACTCCACTTTTATGCTTAATCACAAATGTGAAACTCTTCAAGTGTTCAACTCACTTAATATGTCTCTGATTCAATTTATGTTGACTTCACAAGTATTGTAAAGATTTATGATCAATATACAACCAAAAATCCTTAGGAATCAAATAATATCTCCACTTATTCAATGCTAACAATAACATAAAACTCTTGATCTTACACAAAATACTTCCTTTTAGCATCATTCAACTTCTCACTAAAGAAAGCAATAGGTTTACCTTCTCGACTCAAGACAACTCCTATTCCACTGCCACTTGCATCACATTCAACTTGAAATACCTTATTGAAATCAGGGAAAGCCAATATAGGAAACTCAACAACCTTTTGTTTCAAAGTCTCAAAACTCTTATCAGCTCTATGTGTTCACTTGAACTCCTTTTTATCTCCTCTCATTTTCTCACTCATAGAATTACAAATAGAACTAATTTTTTTATAGAAATTTCCTGTAGAAACTAGCCAAACCATGAAATGATCTTACCTCACCCACATTATCAGGTGTAGGCCATTCCAAAATTGCTTTAACCTTCTTAGGATCCATTCTCAAACCATCAACTAGAATCCCAAATCCCAAATACACAATCTTCTCTTGCATAAAAGAACACTTTTTCAAATTAATCATCAACTTTTCGTCTTTCAATCTTTGGAATACTTGTTTAACATGCTCAATATGTTCTTTCTTAGTCTTACTGAGTATCATAATATCATCCAAATAAACAATCACAAACTTACCCAAAAGTCTATTGAGAACCTCATTCATCGACCTCATGAAAGTATTGGGTGTATTAGTCAAACCAAAAGGCATTACCAACCATTCATACAAACCATCTTTTGTCTTGAAAGTAGTATTCCACTCATCACCTTCTCTAATTCTGATATGATGATAACCACTCTTCAAATAAATCTTGGTAAAATACTTTCCTCCACTCAAATAATCCATTATGTCATCCATGCTCGACATAGGAAACCTATATTTCATCATGATCTTGTTAATAGCTCTAGAATTAGTACAAATTCTCCATTGTCCATTCTTCTTAGTTGCTAATACAACAGGTACAACACATAGACTCAAAATTTCTCTGATCAAACCTTTCTATAACAATTCATGGACTTGTCTATTAAATTCTTCATTCTTTGTAGGTGTCAATCTATATGGTGCTTTATTCAACAAACTAGCTCCAAGAATTAGATCCATACAATGACTTATACTTCTTATTGGTGGTAAACCATCAGGTATATTTTTTGCAACAATATATTTATAATTATTCAACAAATTTTTAATTTTTTTTAATACTTGGCCTCTACCAGTTTCTACTATCACTCAGTCATTACCAACTTCTTCTATCACTTAGTCATTACCAACTTTTTCTACTTGATTATTACCACCAAAACTCAGTCCTCTAGGAATTATAGCAAAATAAATTTGGTTCCTTTTCATTTCTTTTTCAAATTGTTCCCCATTGACCATGCAAATTCTTATAGTAGTACAATTAACCTCATGTAGATTGTGAGGCCTCACCCCAACTTGTCATAGCATAGATATTTTACTTGCATTTTGATATTCAAGATTTGGATATTTTGACTTTTATTCAAGACTTAGATGGATAGTGGCTTATATTATCTATTGATTTTGGAATTTATAGTAGTGATTTCCATCTATGATATGTATTAATAACCAAATATTTTTGTATGGGATGATCAAAAAAATATGGATGCAACTTTACACCTGGTAGGATAGAAAAATTAGATTATGATGTGATGCAAAATATAATTTGATCCTGTTGATTTAAGATTAAATGTGATATGTAGATTTTGATATTTTAATGTTTTGAATTTTTTATTTGAAATGATTAAGAAAAGAAATTTAATTGAATTATGTTAATATGGATTACATAACTTTGGAATTTGCATGCATTTATGATATGTATTTTATATGGGCTTCCTTTGGGCTACTGATGCTTGAGTTTAGTGCGTAGGAAGTTGAACCATGGAAATTTATTAGGGAAACAAGGCCCAAACTCATGTGAACACAGTTTAGCCAAGGAAAATCTTTGGAAGATTCAAAAGCCTAATTGTGATGTATTTCATTTCGTAAATGTAAGCTTGAATGTGTGTAAAAAATTTAATCTCAAAGATGCGTTAGGGACATGTCATGATGATATGTAATGTATTTCAATGTGTCACTTGACACTTGTAGATTTTTGTGTGTTAATGACATGCCACCTAGGGTTTTGGTCATGGTAGCATTTAACCCTTAAACTAATTACCTTGTTAAAGATTAAGTAAACCCACTTGAAAAGGAATAGGATGAGTCAATATCAAAGGGGAATTTGAATTTAGAAATGACTAAGGTTTTAAAGGGTCATTAGGTAGTCCCAAAGTGTCCTTTGTGTGAAAATAAGCTACCCATATGTTAGTACAATATGTTGGGGGCCTAAATTTGACCATGTTAATGTTTAGCTAGCATAGAGGGCCCTTTACTGATGCATTCTTCCACCAATTCGAAAATTGGGTTGTCACATGAGTTCTTCCCCATGTTTCCACTAAGTCAAAAATAAAAAACTTGGGGGGGGGATAAGGTTGTAAGAGGAAGTGGCTTGATGTTTTTGCCCAAATAGATAGTGGCAGAGCCTTTTAAGGGGGACTTAGAAAAACTATTGGGGTTTTCACCCACTCTCTAAGTTTAGAGACGGTTAGGGTTTTGGAAGGAGGCTAACGAGAAGGGAGCTCTTCATCAACTATCATTTCCTTTAGCTTTGAGCAAGGTTGGTGCTCAAACCATGACCATTCTTTGCATTTCATAATGAAGCTGAAAGCATGTATTGTTATTGTGGAGACATGTATTGTTATTGTGAATCCATGTATTGTGTTGTGATGTAATTATGATTTGTGTTGCATGTAGTTTCTTGGTTTTTCTTTCTTGATCTCTTTGTTTTATTTTTGAGATGTTGAATTGGTAATGGGTGTGAAGGCTTCACTCACCCTTGGGAGGGAAGAGCAGACTTGGGTGGAGGGGTTAGTTGGGCTCAACATTGTAGTTGAGAGAGATTAGCTCATAGTGAGGAGTTGTTTCTTCTTCCATGGAGTATGGGATCCATTAAAGCCATATGCCTTTTGTGTTTTGGGAGGTATAAGGGATTGTGTAAGAAGGAGGATATTTAATGATAGCCTTGAGAGGCAAAAATGCAATTGTAGTTTGATATTTGTATTATGTATATGGCATTCTCCTCTTCGATGAGTTCACCTTCACCCAGTGTATTCATAATTCCAATGGTGAATCATTCTTGAAGCCATGGGAGGGATTGCTATGTGTAGTGTTGTGTGATTGTATGCATTAGCATGTTTGTGTGTATCCCATTTGGGCTTTGTTTCCCCAGTTTGGTTGGTGGCTTCTTGGGAGGTCTAGGATGGTATGTGAGCCTCCATTGTTCCTAGTCTTGTGTTGTTTTGAAGGTTTTGTGAGAATGGATCTATGAAGAAGTTAGGGTTTTACCTTGGCATTGATGAAAAATAAAGTTTTGTGTTGATGTATCATGTAGCTGAAGGAATCAATCCTCCCCATGTCATTTTGTAATATGTTGAGATGAAAAAATCTCCATTGTGGATTTTGTATTGTTAAAAGGATTTACCCCCTAGTATATATTAATATGAATGTGTACACTGAGTTAGGATGCCATGCATATAGATGTAATAGAGAAGAAAGAATTATTTTTTCTTTTTTTTGTATCATAATAGACATAGTTGAGTATGAAGGAGATCTTCAATTTACATACATCATTTTGAAATGTAGTTTCATGCAAGAGAGAATAATCTTTTGGGAGGATTAGAGTTGATTTCATTGTGAGTTCAATCACATTTGTTAAAATGGATGGATTAATGCATCAAATAGTCTTAGATGGGATATAAGATAAACTGACATCAAATGATAGTTCATTGTTTTTTTTCTACTAATGTAAGGAATATGCATTGTTAGTATCATGTTCAATTAAATCATGTGGCAATACAAGGGATTTATTTCATTTAGATGGTCCATCTAGATTAAATTCCACTAAGCATTAGATTATCATTAAATGACATTCAAATTCCATTGTTCATAGAAAAGAGTAATTCTATTGGCTTCATACTTGTTTATGTCTCAATTCTTTTCATGTGATTAAGGAATGGTTCAAGTGATTTATAATAGATCCATTAAACTAAGAAATTACATTAGAATATGGGAGTACCATCAAATTCCTATCAAACTAATATTCATAACTTCATAGTTAAGTAGGGGAGAAAAATCAAACCAATCACAAACATAAATCACCAAGAGAAAATAAGTGTGTACATGCTTATTTGACTCTCTAGGTTTTGTATGGGGAGTCAATTAAATCTCCTCTTAATGTAGACCAATTTTTTATTCCTAAGGATATTCCTTAGAATTCTCCCTATAAAATCTCATGAAATAAAACCTCAAAAACTAAGTCAAAACAATAAACAATGATGTAGTCAACATTTTTTTTTACATGTATCATAGAGACCCTAACATTCACGTGACACTTCCCTAATTATTTTATAATTATTTATCCTTAACACCTAGTAAATATCCCCTAAGGAATGCAGACCTATGTGGGTGAAAAGATAATGTTTATAATATAGTATTATACCATCACCTATATGGTCATTGAAATTTAAAAAAAAGAACTACGTACATGCTAGGGAAAGGTCAATATTAATAAAGTATATTTTTTTAAAACAAAAAAACTAGCACTTACCCTTGAAAAATGACCACACACTCCACACATTATTAATTCAATCACAAAACCAACCAGAATGCAAGGAACTACTACCTAGGTGCATTGAAAGGTGACTTTCCCTCTGACACATGTCAAGAGACCTTCTAGGCACCTCCACCAAGAATCCTAATTTGGTGCCCTACACCCCATGCTTTCCAAATAGGGCCACCACCTACCTTGGAGATGAGACTCTTTGATGGGATGCCAAGCCTCCTTGTCATGTGGGTGGGTGCTTAGGTTAGGAAATAATCCACATGGTTGGACTTAGGTAATAGTAATGGAAGGAAGGTAAGATGGCATGGGTTATTTAGGTCATGTGCCATATGGAATTTGGGGTTGGGTTCAAACATCTAGGAAAATAGTTAGAAAGTATTCAAATCTAAAAAGAAGCATAGTTAGTATTAATTTAATTTCAAGTTAGAATAAGTGTTTAGTATAGTTAATAAAGTTGGTATTTGAGTTATTTAATTTAAGATGTAAGTTATGTTAGATTGTTAGTGGTTATTGGATTGTAGGATTTAATTAGTTAGTTAGTAATTAACTACCACATATAAAAATTAGTGGTTAAATGAGTATATATTAGTTAATAATTAAATTAGTTGGTAAGTAGATAATTTTTACTAGATAAAACATAAGTTAATTATCAAGAGGTATAAATTTTGAATCATAATTAAGGGTAATGGTTCATGGTTGATAATGTAAGGTAGAAATAACTAACAATTAATCCAATAATGTAATTAGTAGGGTATTAATAAGGCATTATTAGATAAGGAATTGTAAGAATCTATTTAGATAGGAACTACCTATACAAAAATAAAATAGAAAGGATAGTGTTGGCATAGTAAAATGATGACTTAGGGGTACTATACAAAAGAAAAGATTTAAGATATATTACATGAAAATCAACATAATTAGAACATATGTGCATGTATACACATCCCCTATGTCTCAGTTGATAGACCTATATCAGATAGAGATTTGGTATATCACACAATGTTGGTCATTCAAGTTAGAATGTGGAACTTAAAAAAAATCTTATCTCATAAATCACATAGTCACATGCTTTTACTTGAACTTTAACAAAGGTAGCATTGTGAAAACTTATTAAGTGCCATTGAACTTGAGAACTAGCATTCCAAACTTAATGAGCCCCACTACATCAACTAAGACTATTTATCCCCAAACTACATATTGTCATTCTACCCATGATACCTATAACTGGATAGAAATATTAGTTTCCTAGAAGTCATTACGTATCTTTCTCCATGCCATCAATCAACCTAAAAGAACACCTCCAACTTAATAATTTAAAAATGTATCACTCGAATGTACTTAACCGAAGCACAAGACAACATGAGTAGATTTATCATCAAGCAACATATAGTTATGTAGAATGTTCACAACAAACATAGATTTTCTATGATTCTCTATAGTCACCTTAAGAAAAAATGGTTTTGTTTTTCCTTGTAAAATTTGGGCATGACATAGACTTTAATAAAAGGTAACAATACTTATTTTCCTCCATTCACCCAAAGAATATATTGATTCAATCATCCATCATGTATAACATACCTATCATATTGCCAAGGTATACACAACAAAATATGACAAAAATCCATAGGCATAATATCACACATAAATTCATCCAAATAATATCCAATCTTGAACTTTGCAATACATTATCTTATGCCGATATTTAATCCAAGAAACATGATAAGGTTTAGGATGCTTTAGTCTCTTCAACTACAACTTTGTAACTAGTTCTTTTGATGCCAAATTTTTTGAACTTCCTTTATCAATGATCACCTTGCAATATTTCCCAGCCATGTTACATCTAGTCTTGAAAAGACTTCTCGTTAGAACAAGTTCCTCATCAATTCCCTTATTACACAAAGTTTTTCTCACCATCAAATTTTCTCCAGCCTTAGGTCCACTTGGTGAATCTTCAATGTCTCCTTGAACCATAACAATTTTGTTAGCTTGTTCATTCTCAGAGGATCTACACTCAAAGGATCTATACCCTTCTTTGCCACATCTGAAATAATTACCATGAAAACCACCTCTAGAATAAGAATTACCTCTTCATTGGTAAGAACTAGTACCTTCTCGGTAAGAACTACCACCTTTCCACTTGTTCTTGCCTTTGTTATCATTCTTCCATTCATATTTTCCCTTATCTTGCATAGAATTTTCAGATCTGCCACCTTCTCCTTAAGATCTACCTCTACCTCTTTGCAATCTACCACCTCTAACTCTTTGTCTTTGTTCATGCTTCTTTGTCAAGATCTCCTCACCTTTCAAGGCATATTGATAATCTTCCTCCAAAATTTCCAATATTAAAAAACTTATTTCATCTTAAATCCCAGATCTCAATCCATTTAGGTACCTTGCAGTTTTCTCCACATCATCATCCACATGTCTAGATCTGATGTCCAATATATAAAATTTCGTAGTATAATCCTTCATAGTCATGTCCCTTTATTTCATATTTTGCATCTTTCTCAATAAGCTAACTTGGTAGTTAGTAGGAAGGAACTTCATCTTTACCTTGTTCACCATTTTCAGCCAAGTCTTGATCTTCTCCTTTCCTCTCCTTTGTCTATCATTTTGCAAATTCTCCCTCCACAGCAAGGCATGACCTTTCAGCCTAGTAATTACAATTTTCACCTTCCTATTGTCAAGAGTGTTTTTAAACTCAAAGAACTTCTCCATATCAGAGATCCAATCCAACACAACATTGGTGTCCAATTTTCCATCATAAGGAGCAACTTCTATAATAGGCTTTGAATGTGCCCTAGACAATACTCTCAACAATCTTTCCTCGTCTTGATCTTCTTCAAGTTTTTGGATTAGGGTTTGATGCTATTGATTCATCATCACTCATATCATCAAGATGTGTTCCTCTCCTCTAGGCTATCTCCATATCATCTAATTTGGTTTCAATTTGTCTTAATGTATCCAATATGGCATTGTCGACATTTCTTCTACCTTGAACCATCTTTATAATTTGGTTCCTCCAAGATGATAACCCTTTGCAGGTTATAGGTCAAATGCTCATATATTCTAACCTATAACCAAATCAACTTAGGGTTCTACAAGATCCAATCTCCACAAGGATGAACCTCAAGCTCTCATACCACATGATGTAGGGAGGCTGATGGAAACTAGGGCCAAAGGCACAACCAACTACCAAAACCACCTGCAAGAGTAAACACAATGGAAACACAACATAGAGAACAACCTAAGGAAATATAAGATAAAAATATTTATTGATTCATCAAATTATCAAAATACATGCCCAATTATGAGGCCTTTTGGGTTACATCCAAAAATACAATTCAAACTTTGATTTTTAATGATGATCTTTGCATTCTAACTCTTCTAGACAAAACTATCCATTCCATCCTCCTAACTTACTTGACTCTATAAAACTTGATCCTAGAACTCCTTAAATGCTTGTGCAACCATAGGTTTTCCTATCATAGAAATTAAATCCCACATTAAATGTGTGCATAGCCACAAGTCAACTGCCAACAATCATTAAATACAAATACCAAAATTAAATATGCACAAAGTTGGCCCAAACTGAAACCAAACATAGACAACTTGGTCAAAGAAGGACCAAGATAAATATTGTCACTCGACAATGCTCAACACATACTAGAACTCGGCACCAACAGGAACTTGACACATACTAGGAACTCGATAGTGCTTAATACTACAACTTGGTCAACACTATGAACTTGACATCAAGAAAGAAACACAAAAAACATGTAGAATAGCAATGCAACCCAAGATGCTCCTACATCAATTAGTGAAGTAGTATTTAAGTTGTGACATTGTTGGTCCTCTTTCCAAATCTTCCTTGTAACACTCTTCTATTGGATCGCCATATTGAATTTTACATTTTATAATAATAATAATCAGTTTCTCAGTTACTAGCTTCTTTTTACATTTTAATCAACTCTCCATAGGTATGTGAAATAACATGACCCACTTAATGAAAGGAAAAATACCAACTTAGCAATTACCATCATATCCATAATGTTAAATAATTAGAACTAGTTACCTTCTTTAGTTCTTCTAGCTTTTCCACATATACTCCCTTTGTTTTCTCCCCTCCATCATATAACTAACCCTAAATAGTCTATAGTATTGAGGTCAAATTTTCTCTTTCTTGCTCTGTGACAAACTATTGATATTTTTCATAGAGTTAGTTCGCTTACAAAGTATATCAAAATTAGCAATATTTATTAAATATTAAAATATGTATAATAGATCAAATCATTGTTTTTAAACCTTATTTTTTCACAAGCTATACATTATCACACATACAATACTGTAACAGAATTACATATTCACATAGACAAATCACCTACCAAAATAAAGAAATTGACACAGTTCAGATTACATATCAAAAGATTAGCAACACTTTCAAATTTTACAATTACAAATTAGTGTCCTCTATAAAAGATAGTCATACTAAGGCACATCAAGCTTTGATAGATTACCACAATAATATCCACTTCATAAGTGAACATCTCTACCGCCCCCCACCCCACTCAAGACAACAAATTCTTTAACATATAAGGAAAAGGAAAATAAAAAATTCTAAAAAATAGACTCAGGAAAACTTTGACACAAAGCTCACCATATATCATGCTTGATTATAAATTCTGAAAACATTTGAAATAGCCATAGAGTTCACAATATAATGGTGTATATATTCATAAGGAAAAAGTGCTCATTTTTAGATTGTGTTAGGGGTTTTACTAAATTTTTAACACTAGGGCTCACATTTACTATCACGGATACCCATAGTATGTCCAATCTCTTGCTGGCTGCTAGGGATTTATTATTATGTATCTTTTTCTATTCCCCTCAAACATGTATGTGATTCCCTTCAAACATGTTTGTAGTTGTTTGCTAATGCTAACCAATTTCTTCTTGCCACTTATGCATAATAAATATGTATCCCTTATTTGAATGTAGATAGTTGTCTACACTTGCAATTCTCTAAAATCAATGCATTCTTCTCCCATTTTTCTAGAAGTTAAAAACTTAGAGCTCCAAATGCTCAAGAAAAGGTGGCTAAGGTGGGTGTAAGACTCCTTTCTACTTAGCTAGACAAAATATTGTATGTAAAGGTCAGTAGGAATCATTCCCTAATAACTAATGGGCATGGATTGAATAGAGAGAACAATAAGATAATTACAAGAAAGACAAAAATTGGACATAAAAATAATGAATCATCCAACAATGCAAGACCCTTCACATCCAATGCAGGAGATGTGCTATAGGTAACATATTTACCTTGATGGTGATTACAAATAAACAAGAATTGATAGGTAATAACCACATTTTTTTGTTACTTTCAAGAGATAAGATGCTTACAACATCATAAGAGTGAAGGGAAAATAACTAAAACCCTCTATGGTATTATAATAATAGGCTAGGAAAGAGATTAAAAATATTGCATGGTAGGATCCATCATTAGGAAACTCTAAGGATACAAGCAAAGGTTGACACAAACCCACTAAAGAACAAAGATTGTGCAACATGTGTAGAATGACTTTGTTCAGGAGTGTTATTTTAGCAAAAGAGGATATATTCTACAACTCTCACATGTGACATATCAAAAATAATTTTTTCTAGTTAGAATGAAAAGGCAATAGAGAAGTAATAAACTCAATTCCTTTAAGAATACATATGATTTATCTAGAAATTACAAATAGTGAAAGTGATTCTTAGAAAAGACACCAAACCATTACAAAGGCTGACTAAATTTTTCAATAGTTGGAGAGCTTATCTATTAGTGTTTAGGATGCTGCAAATCTCCAAAAATAGTGAGTATTCACGAAGTCCATTATGAAATCTAGAGAGTAAAGCATAGATAATATTTTTTAAGAATTGATTAAATGACATTGAGATCACTGCATTGCTTGAAAATGCATTTTGTACATAATTCACATAAGATTAGTTTTAGTTTATTAAGTTAATAATAGTACATACCAATATTTTTTTACATATGTTGCACATCAATCTCTCTTAATATTCTACCATTTATGAATTATTGAGGTCCAAACCCATCCAATATAAGTTAAACTTAATTTTAAGTCCAATATTTTCTCATATAACCACTACTCAAAATACACTAGCAAGGAACAATCAAATGGTTGAGATAGAAAAATGAAGCTCCGAAACAACAACAACCTCTACCACATCATATTTAAAATATTACTTCTCAAGCTAGAACCGACACCTCACGTGTCACATATCTGAGTTTATAATATCTCTTTTCTTGAAGATTAGGTCAACTTAGGAGGTTGTTTAGGTAATGATTGTTATCATATATAGTCAAAAAAATAACTATTTTGTTTGCATGTTATTTTGTCAATGGCTAAAGTACTATTTAACTATTTTCTTAAAAATTTGATAGTAATAGTTTATTATTATTTATTATATACAAGATATTATTAATGCTTGTATGTTTATATTTGATATAATTTTATAGCCTGAATATTTAACTGTGAAGAATGACCACGCTTAGCAATTGTTGGAAAGATAAGAGGAGTAACTAAGAGGGGAGGGGTGAATCAACTACTAAAAAATTAAATCCTAGATCCCTTAGATGTTAGTACAAAATAATCTCTAAAAACTAAATTCTGCTGATGCTTGATAAACACACTGAAAATGTTGTAACTCGATAAATACTAAAAATGCTCGACAAACACTTAACATGAAAATATTAAGATGTTATCTATGATTAATAAATATTTTAACTTAGCTACAAACACATAAAAGAAATAGCATGAACACATTTGACACCAAGATTTAAGGTGGAAACCCAATTTGGGAAAAACCACCAATTGCAACTAGAAACTCTTCTGAAGTGAGCCCTGTTAGGAGCCAACCTTGTTAAAGGTTACAAAATACATTGTTAGGTGTGTCCCTATTAGAGGATTTAATCACCTTTTTAGGAGTGGCCTTGTTAGACGTCTTTAGATGATTCAATAGAACTACCACCTTGTTAGAGAATTTAAAAATAGTTGTTAAGCCAACTCTGTTAAGAGATTTATATCATTGGTACAATGGTTAGAGAGTAACAATGACATGACCTCATTTGGATGCAACTAAATTTTTTATCATAGATCTCAATTCTAGCTTATACTTGATCCTTCTAATTGAATATTTTTTTTTAGCTCCATAAGGATATTCTGCTTTATCCTTCTAATTCGCTTCCTCTTAGCATCACCAAATCTTCAATTATTTTCCATGCATTCACACACACTTCTCTCACACTAACCCTCAAATTTACCTTTTATTTATATCTTCCATATTGTCAAGTCAGCTAGAATAGAACTTAGAATAATTAATATTCATTTTCTTAGTCAACTAGAACCAATAGATAAATCAATTGAACTCAATATACAAAAACAAAAGAATCCTTTGTTAGCTGACCTTGCTTGGTAGATACTAACTCAAAAATTACTTTTCTATGTTAACCAAGTGAACTCGGTCAACACTGCATACTTGCAAAGTTCCTTTGGTAACTGAGTGAACTCGGTTAACACTGGTTCCAACACTTCCTTCATTAATCAAGTGAGCTTGGTTAACACTCATCTTTTGTAGAATTTTCTTTTGCACCTAAGTGAACTTGGTAGAAACTGTCTTATGAATTGAGCAAACTTAGGAAAGCTTGGTAGCCACAGAAAACTATCTTCAATGCCTAGTGAGCTCGATATACTCTGACTGATAATGATATGAAATTTTGTGTAACATCAAAGATAATAAACAATTAATCAATTGTCTCAACAATATGAACCCAAAAAAAAAATATGGAGACAGTTGCTAGATTATGGTCCTAGTTCAAAAGAAAAGATGATGGAAAATGTAATTGTCCCTACAAAAATTGTAAGGGCTTGAAGAATCAACAAATTATAATCACAATAGCTAAGAGACATTATAGTCAACATGATCAGATTGAAGGGGGAAATGATTTTTTCCTACTGGTGAATGTGGATTTCCAATTAGGGGAAGATGGAGGTGTGAATATCAAAATAGAAGGTAATGCTCACATGGAAGAATATGATGCCATAGCAGAGAAAAAAATTAAAGATGTTGGTACTAGCACAAGTGATCATGTGCCAGAGAACATGATTGAAGAAGATGGTATTGGTATAGTTGATCAAGATTATGATACTAGTGTTAGAGTGGGGTTGCCATTGCACCAAAATACCAATATGTCAATGTCTGATACAACCATTCAACTTATAATACATAGGAGGTAGTTAAGCCCTTGTCATGAATTCAGAGGGGAGTGCTAATTTTTTTTTAATAATAATCTCTCTCATAGTGTTACCACTTGTTAGAGTGGGGTTTCCATTAAACTGAAAGACCAATTTTTCAATGCCTGATACAACCACTCAAGTTATAGAATACATGAGGTGGTTAAACCCTTGTCACGAATCCCTAGGAGATAGCTAACAAAATTTCTAACAACTAGACATTTGGATGAAGATAACCTTGATATACCTATACTTGAAAAGGCATACAAGCCCCTATATGAAGGCTCCCAAACAAATCTTCTTTCTATTGTATTTTTGTTGGTGAACTTCAAGATTATGATTGGTTTATCTAATGTAGCAATCTCATGTATGCTAAGGTATGCCATTTTGTCATATTCTATGTTAGTGTATCATTAATATTCATTAGATTAACAAAAAAAATTCATAGATTGATAGGTGAGTGTTTGTTACCACCGTCAAACATTCTACCTCACTTGTACCAAGAATTATCTTCCATTATGAAATATATTGGAATTGAGTATCAAACAATACATGCATGTCCCAATGATCATGTTATATATCATAAAAAACATGAATTTGAAACAAAACATCCTGATTGTTAAATTAGTAGATATTGATAAAGATCAAATGACAAAAAAGGTGCCTCATAAGGTTCTTTATTACATTCCCACTATTTCATGTCTGCAATGATTTTTTAGGTGCACTAGCTTGACACAATTTATGGATTACCATGCACACAATAGAAGTCAAGATGACATTATGTGAATGCCTGCAAATGGTTCTATGTTTAAAGACATAGAATAAACTTGTCCACTTTTTAAAGAAGAGCCTTGTAATCTCAATATTTCATTTGTAGTGAATAATGTCAATCCATTTGAAGAGATGAGATTTGCTTACTTGGAGTGACATGTTTTTTTAAATAATAATAACATTCCTCCTTGGATGTCCTCAAAGAGAGAGCACATAATGTTGGAAATGATTGTACTAAATATTATTTAATTTAATAGCCATCTAAATTAATTTATAAAAACTGTATCAAAATGTTCATAATAATTATATAATGTTTCTATTTTTTCAACTAGGTAAGTAACAAGTGAAATATATTGATGTATATATTGAGTCCCTTTTTGATGAGTTGTTAAAGTTATGGAATGAGGTCACTATGTATGACATCTCTGGACCAATATGACAGAGAATTTTTATTCTGTGTAATGCTTGTATAGACAATACATGATGCCCTTGGGCTAACACATTTTTGTGGTATGTAATACTATTAACACATATTTTTGGTATTTTATAGTGCTATAACATTTTTTTATTTTTTTTTGAAGTTGCACATGATAATTGTAAGTATCAAAGTTAACATATTTAATCCAATTATGCATTATCTTGTAGCTCTTCACACAAAGGGGAAATTTATATGTCCAATTTTTCATTCAAAGATAAAATCTTGTCATTCAATTTTTCTTAGAAAAGAAGGTATTCAATTAGTATATGCACTTTCTCCACAAAAAATCATAAGTATTGAATTACTGAAAATCATCTTTTCAATGGGAAAGAAGAGAAAACATCAAAGCCATGAAGAATGACACCTCACCTATGGAAATTGGAATATAGTAGAATAAATCATTGAGATAATATCATTTGACCTGATATTTTTTTTTTGAAATTTATATTTGGATATTGTCTTTTTTTTTTTTTTACTAATGATATAATTGATGTTTGTGAAGGTCATCAAGGCATTAATGACCAACTTTCAAAAGGACTAAAAATGTATCCTAGACAATTTAGCAGGTTGTCATACTACGCGAACCTCCCCAATCATGTATTTGTTTTATTCTATGCATATTGGAAAGAATATAACAAAGACACTATGGAAAATATTGGATGGAAGGAGTGACAAAGAAAAAATTATCAAAATTTTTCATGACATTCATGAATCCAATCATGCACGAAAGTTTTTCATTGAATCAAATAGAAATGGAGATTAGATTAATATGAGTTCCCTTCCTTGGTTATTAATGGAGCAACAAAGTGATGCCATAAAAGAAGTCATACAAAAAGCTAAATTGTCCATAGGATTTTTTGCAAACATAAGAAGTCTCATATCAAAGAAAGGTGATTTTGGGTCGAGGATGAAAACACATGATTGGCATACCTTCGTCAAGGTAAGACATGTTCTCTATTTACAATATATTTATAAAACTTCATGTAATTTTATTATATTATTTTATAATATATTGATAAGATTATTTCATAATTATTGCAGTACATTCTACCTCTATCTCTCCCACACTACTTTGACAATAGTGTCAAACAAGTTATATATGATCTTGAAAAATTTGTGAGCTTAGAGATATTATTTCTTAGATTTGTTGTAAAGATATTATATCTACAAATTGCTTTACTTTTTCTATAATTTATTGTATATTGTTTTGTAAAGTCTCATTTATATATTTTTGTGTGTTGAATCTCTTCTAGGTGGTTGTCATCTAAAGAAATTGATAAAAAAATAATAAATATTTGGAAGAGAAAAATTCCTTAGCTTATGTGTGAAATAAAAATGTGTCTACCTTCATTTTTTTTCAATGTACAAGAACACTACCTCATCAATTAGGTTGAACAAACTGAATTGTGTGGACCTATACAAACTAGACCAATGTGGATGGTTGAGAGGAACTTGAAATTTTTGAAGGGCTTGGTTTGACATAGAGCACGTCCTAAGGGTTATATGGTGGAGGGATATATGGTATATTAGACCATGTGTACATTAGTGAATATATTCCCAAGTTAGTAGTAAATATCAATGTAAATCACATTTGGGATCTCAACTCCATTAAAAAATTTGAAGGGGAGTACTTGATGAGAAAAGGTAGATTGAGGAAAGTGAGAGGTAATTATAAGATGTTATTGTAGTTAATAAATTCTTAAAATATTCAATATAAGTTGTTTCTAAGTGGTCTAAATTTTTATATAGTTGCTCATGAGTGGGATGTACTACATTTTTATATTGCAAAAAATCTTGATTGCATGATGGTATGGATTGAATGATCTCAACAAAATGGTCACTCATTAACATGGGAAGGTGTTGCTTTTTTGGTTAAAGAAGCTCATCATAATGGAGATTCCAATGTTGCACCAATGGTAATTGATCTAGCATATGGTTTAAGAAGTAGAAAGGTACATACAAGTTTATTAATCATGACCCATATGTTTAATATCAACACACAAGTCGATGCAAATAATTTTCACATGTTTGAAATTTTTTAGCTCGAGGAACATAAAGCTATGTGATACCATGGTTGTAAATTTCACATTAAAAAATTGGAAGACATGAAGAAAATGTGTGATTCTAGGATAACTACAGTCTTCAAGGTCACTAATATTTCATCTAGAAATGACATATATCCACGATAATCTAAAAATTGATACTATGGAATTTTGGATGATTTACTTGAGTGTGACTATAATTTCTTCAAATTAGTTCTATTTGTCATCAAATGGTATAGACTATGATTGAATTAAAATGATCCTAATAGAACTATAATTGAACATGATAATAGATTTATAATGATTAATACAAGGTCATTTGAGTCAGTTGGAAATAAGTCCTATATTTTTCCAAGCCATTGTGAGAAAGTGTATTACTTTGGTGTTCCACATGAATTGGGTTGGTCATTTTTTGTTAGAAATGATCCAAGAGGAAGACCAGTAAAGTAAAGAAGATATCAAAGAAGTAGAAGATGAACTAGATGATGATCATGAATGATAGTTACTCAATGATGATGAAGACAAAGAAGATGATGATGATACTAGCGATGATGGTGGTGGTGCTAATGATGATGATGATGATGGTGGTGGTGGTGGTCATGGTGTTGATGATCCTAATGGTGGTAGTGGTGGTGGTGATGATGATGATCATCATCACCATCATCATGGTAATGACGGCAACAATGGCGATGATGATGAGATGGATGAAGAAGATGATCGATAGAATGTATGAGGTATGATCAATGAAATGTATGCAATATATATTTATTCATAAAAATTTGTTTGAATTATATGTTTTTATAATTAATTTATTACGTGTTGAGGTCTAATGCCATGGTACAATTAATTCACTATGTTCAATTTTATTAATAACATAATAGGTGATTTATGATATGCATGTTTCAAATATTACTCATGATATATTTAATGTATTTATTGTTTAACAAATTACCAATGTAATGACTATGATGCTAAATTATTGGTTTTGATTACACGCAGTATATTTCTTATGTGTGATTGTCACTATTTATGGAAATAGGAAAAGAACTATAGATATTGTCACCCCATTTGTTGTTGATCTTGTATAGCTAGCATACATAAAGTAGAGGTAACAAATTACAATATATACAATGATTATGATGAATGCATATTGTTCATGTTGTGTTTTATATAATTTGTAGCATATGTATCATGTAATTTTTAGCTAACATTAGATAAATGATTTAAATACAAAGTAAATTTATCCCCTTTGATGAAGATCCTACATAGTTACATGGATTGACATGTATAAGTCAATACACCTTATAGAAATAATTTATTATTTGTTTACTTTTTTGTTACCCTCAACATCAACTTTACATTGACTTCATCAACATTAACCTCATTTAAATTTTTTTTCAATCCTTTAACTATATCTCTCATTTGATGGACTGTACGTACCACCAAATAGGTATTTGTCAGATTTGTCTTCCTTGAGTGAGGGATACATAGTTATAGAAGAAGAAAGTGAGACATGTAGTAGGGATACAATAGGGAGATCAACTAGAGGTCAAAATATTAGAAGAAATCCAATAAACACATGCAAATTTTCCTTATTGAAGCGGAGTCATGTTCTTATGATGATGAGACCAAAGGAAACATCAAGGGTTCTTTGAGGTACACACATCTTTAGAAAGAATGGGTACCAAGGAACTACCTCCAATTAACATTGATTTTTGTGTTAACAAGAGGACATATCACATAAATCAATTATCATTATAGAGTTTGGGCCTATTTTCCATGGATGGTATAAATGCCAGTTATAAAAAAATTGTTGAATTGATGGAGTATGTAGAACTTTGTTATAATTACAATAATTGGATGTAGTTAGTTTGATATTAAAAAAAAAAAATGCATAGGTATACACTATCAGAAAATTATAAACAATGGAAAGAAAATGATCAAAGTAAAAGACTTTCTATATACATTGATGGAAGGCCAAAAGAAATAAAGAACTTTGTAGGTTTTATAAATAGTGCACATCCTGGGTTAACTAATAAGTGACCTAATTGCATTTTTGAGGCATGTGAGGGAAATTTTGTTTTTGTACATGTGAAACAAAATCAATAAGTGAAAGGGAAGAGCTACTAATAGATTACAATTTGAATTGCATAGATATAAAGAAAATTACTATCATGGGATTGGTAAGTAATATATATAACATTTAAACTAATACCTCCAATTAATGAATCTAATATACAATATACCATTTTATTATTAAGATTTTTTACTAAGTCATAAATTTATTTTATTTTGGTAATTTTTTTATATTTAATCTTTGTCATAGGGTGGCATGGATCCATCACATGATAGAGGTAGGGATGTTCCTCCCACCTCTTCATTGGTGAAGGTAAACCTTTATGTAATTTTACAAATTAGATAGAAACCCAATGATATATTATTATATTAATTTCAATAGGGTTTTTGAGTTATTTGGTAGTTTTATTGATATTCATGTCACAACTTGATGCTTATAGAAATAGGAAAGCATTGATAACAAGATCACAATTAGCTTCTAGTATGGAGGTGATGGTATTATGTGATGATGACATTGCATATATTGCTGACCCCATAAACATGGTAAAAATGATTCTTAAAAAAATTGATTCACAAATTCTTGTCATTATGATCAATTAAAATCTAAATGAGGAGACAAAGATGAGGAAAAATTAATTGATATAGAGTGAATGTTGTCTAGAAGTAAGAAGTGTACCATCTTAAAATAGATAGACTTGCATTTTAAGACCTTTTAGCACCATTTCCATATTTCCTATCTTGGACCATCGATGAACCTATGCTCAATGTACCTTTTTCTCCTCTTCTCTTCCATTTCACTCTTCTTTTTCATCACTTTCTTTTTGACACAATCTTCTAGGTGTCATTTTCATACCATTTTGACCATATCTCCTATTCATTATCTTCCAGTTTCACCTGCACCCTCTTCTGGACCTTCTAAGGCTTGTTTTTCCTATCCCCTAGGACTAGGCCAACTTAGAGTGGACTAGATCAACTTGGTATGGACTAGGTCAATTCATGTCAACCTAGTCAAAGACTAGGTTGACCCACCCTGGTCGTTGCGAGTTTTGGGGCCTGAATGTCCTCAAATTTGCCAATTAGTTAATTTTCCTACCCAAAAACACATATATAAGGAGGCTAGGGGGCTTCATTTTCACATATCATCTCATTCATGACATCTCATCCTCAAGAGATTCAAGAATTCAAGACAAGGAGTTCAAGCATTCAAGCAAGTAAGCAAGGTTTCTTCATGCATTCAAGGATTCTTTGTGGGGATTTCCTCTTCAAGATCTAGCTTATTGTTGGCCATCAAGGGAGGAGATCTAAATTGATTCATTCATTATCTTCTTCATTGATGTACATTTACATCCATGGATCAATGATATGGTTATGATGGATCCATTACAATTGCGGAGATATCCTACATCCTTCATATCAAACTCAAGATCTACAACATACATCACGACAAATCCTCATTGACAAGGTAATCTAAAATCATGGTGAATATTTACATTTATCTTGTTTCTTTTAGATTTAAATTTCTTAAGTATAATTAATTCCTTAACCTAGGGCTTGAAGGAAATCCCTCCCCCAAAAAAACCACAAAACCCTTCTTTTCTATGTTGATTTGTAGGTTCGAAGCAAAAAGGATTACAGATATGGAAACTACTCTTCACAAGATTTATGGAGTTTTCAATTTTAGATCATTGGACTATGTCAACCTGGTCATAAGATATCTTCCCAAATTGACCTAGTCCTTCAATCTCATATTTAAGGGAGATTTCTTGGTTTTGTTCCTTTTGTCATTTTATTCAAAGATCCACAATCAGAAGTTTAGAAATAGTTTAGACCTATGAGTTTTGAAGCTAAAATGCAGCTTCCTCTACGCAATTCAAGGTGAGCCTTTCATATTTTATTTTCCTTTATATCTTTACCCTAGATCTATATCTTAATTGGGATAATTATACACACATAGAATCTAGATTTACATTATTTAAGAAATTGGTTCAATTTCATATTCTCAATATCCTATTAAGGGCCAAAGAGTACATATCCTTGTATTGCATTCCCCTTTATAATCTAAATTTAGCATTGGTACCCTTCTTCTTTTGGATTCTATCTAATCTAATTTAGATCATAAGTGGGATCATATTTAGAAATTCCCCTCTTTCCCTTTCATACATATTTGATTTTCTTAGTGGCCTTAGAAAAAAGGAGATCTACAGCCCTATTAAAGCGTCTCCCTTTACCCCCTAAATATTTTTGAAAACCTGATGTGTCCCCTCTTTTTGATTTTGGAGTTACATCTCCTTATCTCTCTTCTTTGGCATCAGTTTCACCAAAACATTTTGGTGAACCTGATTTCTTTCCCCCTTCTTTTTTATCTTTGGAGTTAGATATGGCTATCTTATTAAGTAGATTAGTTTATGTATTCTTTTGTATTGCATGTTTAAATTTAGCTTGTATGCATTTCACTCATGCTAGAAAAGTTGTTTAAATTATTTTTCATTTATTCCTCTATCACCTTATCCATAAAATAACACCCTCCTTTAGGAAATGTTTCCCCTAAAAGGATCAATCTAGGGTATGCGAAGTTTCCTTGTCCTCTCTTATGTCACCTTATAAGGAACCATTAGAGAAAGATTATGATTTTAACCTCTCTAAATTATTTTTCTATTTTTAAGGGAGATATTGGTGCAAAAAATTCTCCTAATATAGACCTTACCTATGAGGACACTTTTGTTAGGGATGATTTTCTACCTTCTTTTAATTCCTCTCCTTCTTCTTCCATGGTACACTTTCTTGATAGAGATATCATTCCCTATAATTATTCTCCTATTTGGGATGAGCCATTGGATGATGATATGGACTACTCTCTTCCTCATGAAAGAAGCTTACTTCCAAACAATGATATCATCAAGGAAACCTCTTCCATCTCATTGCCACATAACATAGTTGATATTTCTCCTTCTCGTAAAACATACCTTCCTCTTAGGGATATTTTAGCACAAGAAGAGAACATTATTAAAACTTTCATCAATGTGACCTTTCCTTCATTCAATGATCTTAGTAGAGATGAATCATTAATGGACATCTATAGTCCTTATTCTAAAGATCCTTTAGGAAAAGAGGATATCGACAATTTCCTTAATTATCTCTCTTCTAGTGATGTGTATATGGAGAAGCAAGACCTTAATCAAGTTAATTTTTTTCAACATATTCTCACTCTCAAGGGTTACCATTCATAGAACAAACCTCTCATCACCCTTTAGGGTTGTCCTTCTATAATCTTAATGGAGAACATAGTGCTTCTAAGGATTATCATATGATGTCTCCCACTTAACATACAAGAAATAATCCTCAACCTATTACTTCTCTTCCACTTCTCAATCCATTCTCCCCCCTCCACCTTATATTTCTCAAAATCTTGGGTTGGACTATAATCTGGTATCATAGTTACGTAGTACCCCCACTAATATTTCTCTTTAGGAACTTCTTCAAAAATATCCTTCATATCACGAATCCTTGAAATAAGCTTTATCAACTCTTCCAACTCCATCTCCTAATTAAGATAACATCAATTCATTTTTACAATGCATGAATGCTACATCTGTCTCACCTCATATTTTTTTACTCATGATGACTTACATCCTAAAGACATTCAAGATTGCTATGATAGTATTTGTTCTAGTCAATGATAAACTTATTTGTCTAACTCTAGTTGATAATGGATCTAGGCTTAATATTTGTAGCATGTATATTCTCAAAGCAATTAATTTTGGTCTTTCAAATATTAAAACTAATAGTATCTCTATTCATGGCTTTAATAATATTTCTAAGTAAAATTTAGGCACCATCACTTTACCTATCAAAGTAGGTCTAGTTGTTCTAAATACTCATATTCACATTATTCCTAAACCTCTCAATTACAATCTTCTTTTGGGTAGACCTTGGTTACATGCTATGAATATTGTTCCTTCAACTCTTCATCAAAAAATCAAGTTTCTCTATAATAATGTCATGTACACTCTACATGTGGAAAATAATCCAAATAATTTTCTAAATGTTGTAGAACAACAAAATCAAGAATCTAATGATGATCCTCCTTTTACAAGAACCCTTCTAGGGGATGACTGGGGATCCTTATATTTCACACCAATATTTATTGGGCAATATAGAGCTAAAGACCTTCCATTCATGAGCAATCATGCAAATCCTTCCTTCAAAAACTTTGTTTCTAGTTCCACTCATGATGAATCTACTAAATCTAGTGATAAGTATCATGTGCCCTTAAGCAATAGGGGCCATAGGAACTCTTTTAACACCATTATCAATCATAATTTAAGATGTGTAAAAAAAGTATTAAATATCATTCTTTGTCCACATCCTTTCCTCACATATCTTCTCTTACTAATCAAGAACTTTTTTTGTCTAAACTTCTTCATGCTAAGGTGATTAATTGGCCTAACCATGGAAAGAAACATAGTAAAAAACTTATGAATCTTCCATTTTGCATGTATCAAAATTATCATGATCACTCTACTAATAATTGTTAAGATTTACATTATAAGATCCAATAACTCATTAATAATGGGGCTATTCACATACTCCTTATAACAATATCTCTTTTTCTTTTAATTTATTTAAATAACATTTTGATCCATATCTGGGGGCTTCTTGTCATATATGGTTTTCTTTGTGATTAGAATAATATGTTTTTTTTCTCTTCTATTATTCCTATCCCTGGGGGGAAAGGGACTCATTTCCTTATTTGTCACTTTCTCATAGATCCACTATTTTCTTTGGTTGACTGTTATTTGTTTATCATGTGACATTCAATCTCATTTGCATCTTAAGGGGGGGCATACATGGTACCCTTATCCTTTTCATATATTTTTCAAACACATCATATAGAGTACACTAGTAGGACACAACTTGCTTGGAAGAGATACTCTCTCTTTTTGTATGTCTTGGATTGGTTGAGTAGCATGACACACACACTTGCTAGACCATTTGACCTATCCTAGCACATACACAAACCATTCTTGTAAATATGGTAGTACTATATCATGAGAGTGTAAATAAGTTTTGTAGGATTGATTATCAGGAAGACAAACTCATTAGACCATTTGATCCTAGCTCATTTTATTTTGTTTCATGGATTGACAATTGGACACACAAACCTGTTAGACCATTCAAACCTATCCCCTTTTGTGTGATTCACAATAAGGAACACAAACCTTATTCAACAAGTTGATCACACCCCCTTATCACTCTTTCTTTCCTCTTATTATGATTTTTGTATTTGATGAAGACTCAAATTTGTTAGGGAAAATATGAATTTTGAGTATAGCTTAGAGTACTTTAGCTTTTCTGGCTTAGTATGATTTTTGGGTTATCTTCAAATCTATGCATTGTCCCTAGATTGATGATTTCTTTGTCTCCTAATTTATGATAAGATAATATTTTTCTTTTGATCTAATTTACCATGAGTTTCAAGAAACTCATACTCGCACTAAAGTGGGGGCTAAATGTACCGTCTTAAAATGGATGCACTTGTATTTTAAGACCTTTTATCACCGTTTCCATAATTACTCTCTCAGACCATGGATAGACATATTATCAATGTATCTTTCTCTCCTTTACTCTTCAATTTCACTCTTCTTTTTCATCTCTTGCTTTGCAACATGGTCTTCTAGGTTTTATTTTTATACCCTTTTGACAATATCTCCTATTCAGTTCACTATCTTCTAGTTTCAACTACACCCTCTTTTGGACCTTTCTGAGGCTTTTCTATCCTAATCATTGGGACTAGGTCAACCTAGAGTGGACTAGGTTAACTTGGGATGGACTAGTTGGACCCAAGTCAACCTAATCTCTGGTAGTTGTAGGTTTTAGGGCCCAAATGTCCTCGTGTTTGCCAATTTTTAATTTTACTCCCTCGTCGACCTAAGTTATTTTCCTACTCAAAGATAAATAGAAAAGGAGGCTTGCGGGATTAATTTTTATATCATTTCTTATTCATGAAATCTCATCCTCAATACATTGAAACATTCAAGACAAGGAGTTCAAGCATTCAAGCAAGGATGCAAGTTTTCATCATGAATCAGTGGATTCTTTGTGGGCATTTCCTCTTCAAGATATAACTTATTATTAGACATTAAGGGAGGATAAATACATTGAAAAATTTATTATCTTCATCATTGATACACATTTACATCCATGGCTCTATGATGTGGTTACGGTAGATCCATTGCAATTATGGAGATATTTTACATCCTTCACATTGAATTCAAGATCTACAACACACATCATGACAAATCCTTATTGACAAAGGATTCTACTAGCAGGGTGAATATTTATGTTTATCTTGTTTCCCTTATATTTCCATTTCTCAATTACTATTAACTCCTTAACCTAGAGCTTGAACAAGGAATGACCTCCCTGACAAAACCACAAAAACTCTTCTTTTTGTGTTAATTTGCAAGTTGGGAGCAAAATGGATTATAGATCTAGAGCCTACTATTTGCAATATTTCTAGAGTCATCAATTGCAAATCGATGGACTATGTCAACCTAGTCATAAGACATCTTCCCAAGTTGACCTAGTCCTTCAATTTTAGATTTTGAGGAGATTTCTGGGTTTTGTCACTTTGGAGTTAAAATATATCTTCATCTATGCATTTTGAGGTGAACCTTTCATATTATATTTCCTTTCATATCTTTACCCTAGATCTATATCTTACTTGGGCTAATTATGTATGTACATAGCATCTAGATTTACATTACTGAAGCAATTTCACATTTACATTATCCTATTAAGGGCCAAAGAATACATTTCCTTGTATTGAATTCCTCTTTATAATTCAAATTTAGCATTTGGCGCCCTTCTTCATTTAGGTTCTAACTAATTTAATTTGGATCATAAGTTGAATCATAGTTGGAAATTTCCCTCTTCCTCTTTCATACATAGTTGAATGATTTAGTGGCCCTAGAAAAGTAAAGATCTACAATACTATTAAAGTGTCTCCCTTTTCCCCCTAAACAAGCAGTAATGAATCTTTAGCTATAAAAAAAGTTCAATAAAGGTTTATATTTTATACTATTTTATGGATCATGAATAAAAATATGTATGTGTTACTCTTATATATTTTTTTGGACCTAAATGAGTTGCTTGACATGATGAGGGTACTAGTGTAGTTCCTTCGGGTAAATAATCCTTAAGGAACTTTGATAAAGTTAACAAGTTACAAGGAATTTTATGAAATGAAATTTATTCTTATTTTATGAAAATGAATTATGAAACACATAGATGAAGGCTTGTAGTGCCCCATTTGATCTATATCCATTGAAAATATCTTTTCTAACAATGTAATCTTCAAGTCAGAATGAAGTGAAAATTTGTTAATCGAGGATCACCAATCTAGTATTGCTGACTATAGGGTCGGTAACAAGAAGAATACAAACATCCACATCTTCTCTTACTAGAGTTGGTATATCCTTATTTTTCTATATTTTGTTATGTGTTAATTATGATTTGATTGGAATTTATTGGGTGCATTTGATTATACTCATTGATTAATTTTGTGCAATAAGAGATACACCTTCTCAAGATAGAACAAAGACTAGTTGTTGAAATTTAGTCAAGTTTTTTTATTAGTGACAAAACTTATTCAAATTTTGTATGGCTACTAAGCTCATTGAACAGTCTACAATGTTTGTCATGTAAATCAGTAGCCACCGAGCTTTACAATTCCTACCGAGCATTCCAATGGTTACCAAGTGAATTCAATTAGTGTGAAGTACAATAGTTCAAACCGAGCAAAATTAGTCAATAGGAAATGTAGCAATTCAACCAAAGAATTTAAGTGGTTACCAACCTTTGCAGTTTCTACTGAGCTAGTAGTTCATGTGAAGCAAAGTTAGTGTTAACTGAGCTATGTGATGATTAGTGTTTACTAAGTAAATGAGTAATTCAATTTCTACCAAGTTACATAGTATCTACCAAGTCACTAGCGTAGACCAAGTTCAAGACTACATTGAGATGATTAGTATGGACTGAGATTCTACTTCTACTGAATGCATGATGATGTTGAGTAGTGATAGTGAACACTAAGTATCAAAACTTCACCAAGTCAGTCTTCAGAACCCGAGTATCTGCATATGGGCCGACTTTTTAATATTGGTGTTAACTTGTATATTGGCCAACTTTGTAATTATATAGATTATATTGATATATGTAATGTATTATATCATATCCAAAGCAAGGAAATATGAATGTGTGATAATAATGTGAAAAAGAAGCATGCGAATGAGAATCAATAGCAGACAAAGTTTATTGTAAGGCCATATCAGAAAAGGAGTAGCAAAGTCATATCTATCCCATAAAGGTGATCAGTACTTCAAAGAATCTCTATCAACAATCTAGTTGTAAGTCAAAGATCTATCATTTCATCCTAACAAGTGAACCAGTCCAAATCCTTTAACAGGGTAGACTCAAGAATCTTTTGTAAAATCTCTTTACTGAGTGCATACTTCATTGTGTGTTTGTAAAACCTCTAACAAGGTGGAACTAGTAGTCCTAATTGCTCCTAATAGGGTAGATCATAAAAAATGATCATTGTAAGCCTTAATAGGACAACTTTATGCAGCAGTATTGAAGTTTTGTGGGTATCATCCCCACCTCAATTTTACTTTATATTTGGAAGGTTTCTAGGTCACCAAATTATTGTGTTCAAGTGTTGTGAATGTTTAATGTTTTCAGTTTCTCATGCATGCATTTAGATTTGATTTAATGAATTAAATGGTAATTGGACTATTGCAATTAAAATATGAATTTGGTAAAGTTTTTAAGGTTATTGATTCACCCCTCCCCTCTCAGTAACCAACATAGTCTTGAATATTTCCAACAATTGGTATTAGAGCTTTGTGGTTCTTAGGATAAAGTTTGATAGCTTGAGCAAAGATCAAGGACAATAGAGATATTCAAACTTGATAAGGAAATTGAAAATGAAAAGCTAGATCTAGAGATGGCCATTCAACAACTCAATAAAGCTAAGGAGAAACTTTCCCAATCCCTGATAAGAAGGAAGGAACTCGCAAATCAAATGAATGATCATCAATATGTTGAAGAAAAGATTGAATACTTTTTCCAGTCAAGCAGTTTAGATGAAGAAAATGATGCAATCAAATAAATCTTAGAGAAGAATGGTTCCCTGGAAGAATTAAGAAAGCTCAAAAGAGAACAAGAAATTTAGTCAGTAAAGCTATGTGAAATCTTGGAACAAAGGAACAAGATGAAATAAGAAATGGATGGAAGGAACAATGAGATCCATAACCAATCCCTTTAGCATGAAGATCTTATGGATGAAATCTCCAATGCAAATGAGGAAATCATGAGCCAAAGACTTATCAATGAAGGATTAAGAAATGATCTAAATTTGGAAAGACAAATCAATGAAAGAATAAGAAGTGAGCTAAGATCTGAAAAGAAAATCAGTGAAAATTTGAAAAATGATCTAAACACTAAAAATAAAATCAATGAAAAAATGATGAAATCCCAAGAAAACATGAATCAATTGAATCAATTGAATGAGCATAATCTCTATAGACAAGAAGGAAAAGCAAGAATTGGATAGAAAGAAGAAGGTGAATCCTCCAAACAAAGTGCTCAAAGGAATAAAAGACCTACTTGAAATCACTATGGTAAGATAGGTCATGCATCAATTAGCATGGTCACAAGGCTAATGAATGCAAAGAGAAACCAAAATTTGAACACAAGTGTCACAAATGCAAGAAACAAGGTCACAAGGCATCAAATTGTAGAAGCAAGTCATTCAATCTAGTAGAGCAAATTGTGAAAGCAATATTTGGTTGGGACTCTAACACTTGGTGTAGATGTCATTACTATGGAGAATATGGACACATTGGCATGAGCTATGGTAAACATCACACAAGGAAGAGAGATACCACCATAAGATGTTTCACTTGTACAAAACTTGGTCATCTAGCCAAGAATTGCATGAATACAGGTAGAGTTGAAGATGAAAAGAAAGTAAAAGTAGATAGCATTAGAAAGTAGATGAGGCAAAAATGGATTCCTAAATCTATCGAGGAAGCTAGTTCAAGCAATGATGGTCATGTCACTAAAGAAGTGGGTGACTCCACCATTACCAACTAAGTTCTTAAGGAAGAACTAGACCTGTGTTATCATGATCACATCCAAATAGTTCCAATTGAAAGGTGACAAAGATCCAAATCAGTATTCAAGATAAAAAAGGATCGTCAAGTGAGATAAGTATTAGTTATCACCAAGTTGACTTTTCTACTAAGTAAGGTCATGTCATGGACTCTACCAAGAAAATTTGGGAGTAACAAGTCACACATGGTTGTTGAGTTATGAAGCCTTTACCAAGTGATTTAAACAGATAGTGGATGATAGCTTGTCATGCATAATGATGTCATCATAGCTACCTTTTTATCAAGCATCAATGGAAAAGTTTTGATAAAAATTAAGAAATAAAATTCATCTTTCATCGAGAATTCTAAGTGTTATTATGATTAAGTGAATTGCACAGTGATCAAGTGACTTCAAGCACAATTTGTAGATAAATCCTTCAAAGTTTTTCATAGCTTACCGAGTAGCCATGGTAGCATCAAGCAGCAATAGAAAAGCAAGGAAAGGGATATAAATGCTGGCCCAAGGAG
Organism: Cupressus sempervirens; assembly: GCA_028749045.1. Taxonomy (NCBI): domain Eukaryota; kingdom Viridiplantae; phylum Streptophyta; class Pinopsida; order Cupressales; family Cupressaceae; genus Cupressus; species Cupressus sempervirens. The sequence continues at coordinate 777,306,302 of CM053789.1, forward strand.
TTGAATTGAAATCCCTCAATTTCAAACTTGTGCCAGTGATTGTTGAAACCCCCAATCCAAATGGAACACAATCGCAGATCCCTCCTAATGCACTACTCATTAACGACATCCGAACTCATTTTAAGTGTGCAATTTAGGAAATTGGAACCCTAGAGATGGATGATGCCCTAGGTGAATTGTGTGTGAATGGTGTTCTCAAACCTAAAGATAAAAATTTGGAAGACAAGGGTTTAACCCATATTCCCCACCTACCCCAAAGTTTCCAAATCAAATGGATCAGATACATCCTAAACTAAGTTCACAACAATTAGTTATGGCTTGAGCAACTAGTTTTGATCACTAAGAAGATGATTCATTGCATCACCGACCTTCCCATGCTCTCCAAGGCCAAAACCACTAAAATCCTAGGTTGGGTGGAGTTAGAAAAGAAAACCCTAGCCGAGTGGGATGACAGAGGTATGTAGATCAGAAGCATAACATATGCAAAACTTAAATTTGACATACATGTGATAGCCCAAAAAATATATAGTTCTAGCTGTCTAAACAATGTGTCATGTGAAGTCGTAGACTTGGCATTCAAGGTTGTGAAGAAAAATCTGTCATATGATCTTGCAGATTTTTTGTTGAAGCAGTTTAACAAAAACATGGAAAGTATCAGAATCTCCAAGAACAATCCTTGTAAATTTAGTTCTTTGTTGACATGTTTATTTTTCTATGTTGAAATTTTTTTCCCTTCAAAAGGCACAGTAGTATGGAGAAAGGATGTGCCAGTGCTATATCAGATTAATGAGTATATTGCAGAAATGGGAGAAAATTTTGTTAGTATAATGGATAATTATTTTGATGTCTTCAAGGAGAAAATGAATAATAGATTCAGGATACCCTAGAAATTAGTTGAAGATTATAAAGATGATGTTGCTCCATGGTAGACCGTGACAAGATCTACATTTAGGCAGTGAAACCCAGAGTGGTATGGATAAAACCTCTTCCCTATGAGATGAACATAGATGAAGCCAAGGATATAATTGAATCCTTGATAAATGAACCTACTGATCCAAAGGCACCACACTTTGGAACATATGATGAGGCCAAGGCAAGGATAGAGCTTGAAATCAAGCTTCCATAGATAGTTAACAAAGGTAAGAGGAGAATAGAAAAATTCAAAACAAGCACACCTCTTATGTTGACTGAGGGTAAAGGAGAAGATGTTGATGAAGCAAAGGATGAAGAGGAGTCAGAAAAAGAAGAAGAACTAGTGAAGAAGAAAGGCAAGGTGATCATCACCAAGCCACCCAAGCCATCCACTATAGTGTTCACCAAGAGATCTAGGAAGAAAGGCAATGGAGTTGTGTTTAGTAAACCTCCTCCCACCTTCCAAGAAAAATTGAAACAATTGGAAGAAGGTTCTAGCATAACCAACTTCAAATCATTGAAGTATGAGACCAAGATAGAGGCTAAGAAGAAACAGGTTGAAGAATTGGTGCTAACCAAGATGGGAAGATGGAAGTATTCCCCTAATCAGATAACCTCCGAGATCTCTAATGAATTATTAGAGAAAATAAAGCCAAGATGGGACTCAAATATGCAAATAGAAAAAAATATCAATGCTCAAACCCTAAGATAGTTTCTACCTAACATGACAGATGTTGAGGTAAAAGAGTCTTTAAAGAAAAATGAAGATAGGATGACTCTCAGATTTAATACTTTTTAAATTTTGTTAAAGGATATAGAACATGTGGTTAAGAATTCCATAAGTATGTGGAAGAATATTTATCACTTGCATAAACAAAGTGACTCCCCTATAGAAGTCAAGGATGATGACAATGATGATGAAGAAGAAGAAACATCCTTTGAACCAACACATTTTGACAATGAAGAAGTTGAAGAAGATAAAGTGGAAGAAGCTACCAAGGAAAACAAAGAAGATGATGAGGAGACTGATCATATGAAGATAACAGTCGTAGTCATTGCCTCACTTCCTCACTCTCCAAGCAAATCAATAGCCACATAAAGTTTGGAGATAGCTTCAACAAGTTTGATTGTGATCATAGCAGATAGATCAAATGTCCAATCACTCTTCACTCCCTCATAGCTTAGTACATCACTAATAGAAGTGTCTATCACTTCATCTCCTAAGTTGCAGCCTCCCTCTTCTTCAACTACTGAGTCAACATCATTAGTAATGAGTACAATATGTTCTATAATTTTGAGTTCTTCTGCAGTAAGTATAGCTTTGAGTTCTACAATTTTGGATTCTACAATTTTTTCTTCTATAGTTTTAGATACTTCTATAAATACTTCAATTTTGTATTCATCAAGCATTCCAATTAGTATTCCATCAGTTGGGACTATATCAATTTTCACTGCTAGTCCTACTATCTCTATAATTGTTTCCATTCCAGATTCAAAGGCATTAAGTACAGTTGAGCCTAAGGCTCAATTGAGTACAAGATTTTTGAGTAGAGGAAAGGAGATAGACGAGGACATAGACCTAGATGAGGAGATTAAGATTCCCAAATGGGATTTTGATAATATCACTACAGATCAAATGCATATAGCTGGTCAACTCCTCCAAAAGAAGGAAATACAAAATAAATTGAGAGAGGAAAGACATAAAGAATATAAAATCATAGAAGATACCAAAAATAATTTGACTAAGGTAATAGGTGTTGAAGTTGATACCTCTCAACACACTCTATTTCAATTAGAAGTAGTCTAGAGGTTTAATGAGGACTCCAGTGTGTTGGCCTAGTTTTTCACCACCCTTGTTTTGTTGTATTCATTAGTGAAAAACCCTAAATGTGCACTCCAAGTAATTTGAAATTTGGTCAATGGAAAAAAGAGACAAGACTAGAATGTAGGAAATCTCTACTGCACAATATACTGGTGCATTGACAATTTTCAGAGTTGGTGAGGTAGGCAGTAAATAGATAATAGGACTGGCCTCAAAAATGCTAAAATTTGGCAATGTGGTGTCTAGCAAGAAGATGATATATTTGCTCAACTAAATGCTAGGTTTGAAGAAGTATTGAAAGCATATGAGGAGAGGGGCATACAGATACAATCATAAGAAAACAAAGTATCTCAAATGGAGAAACAACTAGGGAAAAGAACAGTAGAAGAATCTAGCAGGCCCAGGATTGTATACCCCCCTAGGCCACCTATTGAACCTTTCAAGTCCACTCTAATTGTTGAGGTACCAGATACCCCTGAAAGGCCACAATTCTACACTGAAGAGGATTTTGAAGAAGAAAATAATAAGTTGTATGCATTGCATGTAGAACTAAATAATTAGTTCTAGGAGAAATAAGGGTTTTATTTGCTTTGTGAGATTCAGGAATGTGTTTTGCACTGGTACCATATTAATTGGATCTAAGGTTCACCCGCCTAGGTTTTGCAAAGCCTGAAGTGAAAAAGGGTCAAAGTCTTATAGTTGGCCCGGTGTCTGAAATGGCATGTTGAAAATGGGAGTTAGTTGCCCCTAGATATGTCACATTCTCATTGGGATAATTGAAAACCCTCTGGCATTTTCAAACAACAACAAAATGGTGACTCCGCTAGGGAGTTGTCCAACACATCTGTGAAAAGTACTACAGTTTCTTTGGTTCTATTGTGTACATGTGTGTCAGGTTATCTAAGTTTTTCCCATGGTTATAAGGGGATATTTTATTGACAAACCTTGAGAATTTAAAGAAAGGATAACCCAAATGCCACAAAGATGCACTGATGTATCCAACCTATCCAAGTGTCTTATCTAATGAGCAAAGAGTTACAGTCTTATGATCTCAGTGATTGGTCTATCTGTGTCAGATATTTCTATTTCTATTTGTGTTTTTTTTGCTTGGAATCAAGAATAATTGTCATTGTGTATTTTCCCAAGAATAGGGTGGCAACTCAGTCAAGATTTTGAAGCTAGTGCTTGTTTTAACAAAAGGTGAATGTGGCTGACAAGAGAAAGAACACAAGAGCTTACATGAGAGCCAATCCTGATGTAGCAATGTATACTAATTTACCCCAAGGTGGTAGGAAGAACCAAAATAAGAAAATGATAGATCCAAATCCCACCTAGAAACCTAGAGGTAGTGTATCAATCAATTTCCAATACCAACCAGTGGTAGGGAGAGGATCTTCTTCACTCAATTTTGAATCTGAAACCACAAGACTCTTAGGAGGCATTTTCAGTACCCCAATACTAGATGAAAGAATATATGAAGATAAAGAGATGGCTCTAGTAGGGAATGCTTCACCAAGGCCAAATCTCATAGTAGCTATGAACCGTAGGCTAGGATTTAGGAGTTCACTTGATGATCCTTTTAATCCTAGAGTAGCCCCATACATGGAGCCCAATATTATAGATCTGGGTGATCCTACTGATTCAGAGGCTACTTCTACAGACCCTACAGAAGTGTAATCTGAGATAGGATTTTTGAAGAAATGGGTTGCTGAGGAAGAAGCTAAATGCATTCATCTTGAAAAAGTAAAGGAGCAAGCCACCTTGGATGCCATAATAGAAAGAGATGCTCTGTTGAGAAGGATGGCTAGCTTGAAGAAGTAGAATAAAAAGTTAGAAGAAATTACCACAACTCTCCACGCTGATGTCTTTGGAGAGGTAGATAGTCTGAGAGCTAAAGTTCAAGAACAAGAAAAATGCCTCAATCAAAAACAAGATATAGTTATTGCTCAAGTCCAAGATTATAAACCTGTCCAAGTAAATCCTATAGAACCCATTGTGAAAGTTGTAGACAAAGGAAAGGGTAAAGCTATAGGAGTCCAGATAAATGAACCTCAAGCTCAACCAAGAAAATCCACAAAACCTTCTATGTCAAAGTTAGATTTAGACCTGGAAAAGGCTAGAAAAGAGAAGGAAGATCTTTCAAAAGAACTTGATAAGGTGGAGAATGAAGCTCAAGTAGTAGAAACTAGGAGAAAAATTTAGTTCATTAAAACTAATTCTACATTAGCCTCATGGCCAAATTTATCCCTCCCAGATTCATCTTCTATACGTCCCTCTGGACCAATAGTTTCAATGCATGGAATATCTCAATCTTTTCCTACCTCATCATCGACTACTTATACTCAAGTCCCTATTATCCATCCTCAAAAATCCCAAGCTGCTCCTCTAAACCAAGCTAACATAGTGAGTACCTCAAATGTTCTTGGTTTTCAAAAGAAACCTGTATACCTTGAAAAGTATAGACAAATATAATTTTCTAGTATTCTTGGTGCTCCACATCCCATATCGTTTGATTTAAGAGACAAAGTGGTTAAGTTCTTTGGGAATAATGTTGTTACTGGTGAAGAACATTTGAGAATTTTCATTGATATGTTAAATGATTATGAAGTTGAACATGAAGATGTGGTCATGAAGTTATTTGTTCATTCACTAATTGAGGATGAAAGGGATTGTTTCAAAAGGCTACCTGATGATAGTATCACCTCATGGAGTGACTTGGAGAAATTATTTAAAGAGTAATATGGAGACAACACTAATGTAGGATTCATGTTAAATGAATTCAATAACATCAAGAAGAATCCTAATGAGTCCACATTCAATTTCAATGTTAGGTTCCATAAAGGTATTTACAAATTATTTCAAGTTATGAGGTTGAATGAGGATGTTTGTCTCACAACATATTTTAATGCTTTTGATAGCAAAATGGCTTATCAATTGAGGGATAAGGATTCCAAAAATTTAAGGGATGCCTATAAAGTTGCAGCAAATATAGAAAATAATAGGAAAGCATCTGGAAAAATGGGTAGAAGAGATGACCCAAAGCTTTTCAATCCCAAGAACAATAACAAAAGGGAGGGTGATAAAACTCCTATAAGAAACAAGCCAGAAGAACCTACTATAGGCTAGGTGTTGGAATTGCTGAAGAAGATGAATCCCACTAACTTAAATAAGCCAAATGTTGCTGAGAAAACCTTTGTGAATAATAGCAGTTTCAATAGACAGCCTAGAATGAAAAATTACCCTTACACCACCTAGTGGAAAGATGGTAAGCCAGTTCCTATCCAAACACAAAATGTGAAGGATAAGGGTACCCCAGACCCCCTACAAAGGAACACTATAAATATGAATGATGATGTACCATGGTGTATTGTATGTCAATCACCTCATTCTTCTAATTATTGTGTTGTTGCTCAATCATTTTCCTCGGATCAAGGTGTGCAACTTGAAGAAGAAAATGAAGAGAAAAGCCATGATGATATTAGTTGCAATATGGTAAGCATGTGTGATGATTTTATAAATTTTGATTTTGAAGAACCTGAAAATGATATTACCAGTCAGAGAATTTCTTATCATTTACATCATCAGCAAGTGCTTTCAAATGATGAAAGTTATGATGAAGATAAGGTATGTGTTATATCTTTTGATGTAGGTCACATAAGCTTAAGTATGCCCTCCAAAGAGGAGATTAACGAATCACAGCAGAAATGATTTCCCAATTTCATAGTAACTACAATTTGACAAATAGAATAGTAAATAATGATGTAGGAAAGCCATCCAGTGTATTCATCAAAGATATTACCCATAAGATGAATGATGAAAATAAGAAGGTCAATAGAGATGTGCCTAAGATCAAAGACAACAAGGTTAAGAAGTGGGAACCAAAAAAGAATGTTCAATTTCAAAAAAATGAAACAACAAAAGTAGTTGTGCAAGCAAAGAAATTAGGACTTGATAGTATCAAGTAAACAGTGGTGCCTGTTGTTCAAAAGACTTCAACTCCAAGTATTCTTGTAAAACCCACTATTGTTGAACCTGTTGATATGATATCCATGTTGTCCCAAATAACTATAAAAGCACCTTTGTCTAAACTTCTTAGAATTGAAGAACATAAAAGCAAGACTTTATCATGGTTGAGAGGGATAGGAAACAACAATAGTGTTGTAGAACAAAGTGTTATCCAGAAAACCCCATTAGTAGTAGAGGATAGTGGTATCATATCTCAGATTCCTCAAATGTTTTTAGATGATTCCTCAGTGGCATATATAGAAGATATTGACCCATTTTTCATTAGTCTGATCATAAATGGAAAGACCGTAAAAAATTGCACGATAGATTTAGGAGCCTCTAATACCATCATGCCCTTCAAGATAATGGAAGCATTAGGTTTGAAAGTAGACACTAAGTAGGGCAGATGCAAAGGTATGGATGCTAGGGAAGTCCCAGTCATAGGTACCATAAATGCTTTACCATTCAAATTAGTTGCATATCCTGAATTAGAGTTGACCATGTAAGTCCTTGTAGTGGATATACCTCCACACTATGGAATGTTGCTCTCTAGAAAATGGAGTGTTGCTATGGGAGGAAGCCTGCAATGTGATTTGACTTATGCAACTTTTCATGTAGGAGATAAGGCTATCAAAGTGGACAGAGAACCAAGGGTCAATCACCTTTTAGGGGAGGAAATTGACAGGGACTCAACTTGTTTCTTGGATACTGGTGTCAATGCATATAGAGCTAAATTGATTATTCAAGAAGTTGAGCATTTGTAGGGCCCATTTGCCATTGCACCAAAAGCCATGACTGTTAGTGAACATGGAACACCACATAATTAACCACCTGTGGGAAGGGGAGCGCGTCGCATCACCCAACAATCTCCCCCTTGACGCGCATACCAAGTGCTTACACGGGTCGGGAAGGCACCGGGGAGATTTGAACCCATGACCAGGCCAAAACCAGGCTCTGATACCAATTGTGGGGCCCATTTGTCGTTGCACCAAAAGCCATGGTAGGGCCCATTTGCCGTTGCACCAAAAGCCATGACTGTTAGTGAACATGGAACACCACATAATTAACCACCTATGGGTAGGGGAGCGCATCGCATCAGCCAACAACATTTGCCTGCTATAATTGAACATGAAGTTGAGTGTTGTACGAACTCACCAATATTATGGACAATGTTTTTTGATGGGGCTAGTTCAAAAGAAGGTTCAAGGGTAGGGGTAGTTTTTGTTTCTCTTGACAAAAATACTTTTAGATACTCATTCACTTTAAAGTTTTCTTGCACAAATAACATAGTAGAGTATGAGGCCTTGTTGCTAGGATTGAAAGTTGCTACACATCATGGAATTAAGAAATTGCATGTCATAGGGGATTCTGAACTAGTTATCTCCTAGATAAAAGAAACCTATGCATCCAAGAATAGGAGATTAAAGCAGTATAGAAATATTGTTTGGGACCATATAGAATCTTTTGATGCATTTGGTATCTCATGGAGAGATAGGACTCAGAATAAGATGGCTGATTTATTAGCAAATGTAGCAATTAGACCTAAGGAGATATCATTTGCAGGAATTTCTCAAATTGAAGTATAGAGCAGACCTTCAATACCTGATAATATTGAAAATTGGCAAGTCTTTGAAGATGATAAAGACATTATAAATATTTTGTTAAATAAAGACAAGTACCATGGTTAGGAAATGGATTGCAGTGATTTAATTGAAACTATAGATGGTAAGGAAACCATTTTTGGCTAGGAGATTATGTAGTTGAAAACCAACAAGGTGCCAAAGGGGTTAGTGGTTTTGGAAAGTATTTTTGATAATCAAGATAGAGTCAAACCAGGAGTTAAGGACCCTAAGCTTTAGGAATTAGAAGAGATAAACCTTGGTACTGATGAAGCTCCCAAAAAAGTTTATATTGGCCAAAATTTGTTTGCTAAAATTAGAAAACCATTTATTGACTTGCTTAGGAGGTATAGACATGTTTTTGCATGGTCATATGGTGACCTTTAGGCTTATAGGGAAGATTTATTCCAACATGTCATACCAGTAAAGGATAATGTAAAACCTTTCAGATAGAAACAAAGACCAGTAAACCCTACCTTGGCTCCCAAAATGCAAGAAGAATTGATGAAATTAAGGGATGGGGGGATAATCAAACCAATTAGACATTCCACCTAGGTTTCAAATTTGGTGCCTGTCAGAAAGAAAAAATGGAGACATAAGATTATGTTTGGATTTCATGAATTTGAACATTGCATCCTTGAAGGATAATTATGGATTACCAAATATGGAAGCCAAGTTGCAGCAAGTAACTAGTTCTGAGCTAATGTCCATGATGGATGGTTTCTCTGGGTACAATCAAGTTCTAGTAAAGGAAAATGAACAATTTAAGACAACCTTCACAACCCCATGGGGAACCTATGTATATGTAAAGATGTCATTTGGCTTGATTAATGCAGGAGCTACTTTCCAAAGAGCTATGGATGTGGCATTTCATGATTATATCAAAAAATTTATGGTTGTATACTAGGATGATCTTACAACCTATTCTAAGAAGGTTGAGGATCACTATAGGCATTTGGAGAAATTTTTTATCAAAGCTTTGGAATATGGAGTATCATTGAACCTAAAGAAATGTACATTTGGGGTGACAGAAGGTAGATTGCTAGGACATATAGTGTCTAAAGATGGTGTGAAGATAGATCCTTAAAAAGTGGTAGCCATTGATAAGGTGCCTAAGCCCAAAAATGTGAAAGGAATACAATCTTTCTTTGGGCAAGTTAATTTTCTGAGGAGGTTTGTTACAAACTTTGCTAAAATTAGTAGACCTATTTCTAAAATGCTCAAAAAAGGAGCTACTATTGACTGGAATGGAGAACCTTCACAATCATTTCAAGATATTAAGACTGCCATAAAAAATGCCCCAGTCCTCAGAACCCCAGATTATACAAAGCCTATGCACATTTTTTTCTTTTGCATCCTTTCACATTGTAGCCGTAGTCTTGTTGCAGAAAAATGAAGAAGGCTATGAACAACTGATTGCTTTTTTTAGTAAGTCACTGCAGCTTGCTGCATTGAAATATGAGATAAATGAAAAATAGGCATATGCTTTAGTAAAGGCTGTTAAGGCTTTTAGATGCTACTTGATAGGTGCTACTGTCATTGCATTTGTGCCTAGTGCTATTGTCAAAGACATATTTTCTCAGCAAGAAGGTGTAGATGGATCAACAGGATCCAAGAATTCAATATTGAAATAAAAAAAACTAAGTTGGTAAGAGGTCAAGGTTTGGCTAAACTCATGGCTGAATCTAATTTGGATGCTAATCAGATAAATGTGGTAGTTGATGACCTCAGATCTAACTTATGTGGCATGGATCATTGTGATTGGTATGTAAATGTTATCTATTATCTTCAAAACATGGAAGCTCCTTCCCATTTGATAGAAAATGAAAAAAGGAATACTAAATTGCAAGCCATCAAATACATAATTGTCAAAGGCGGTCTATGGTGGAGAAATTTTGAAGGGGTATTACTAAAATGCATTGATCAAGAAAAGGAAAAAGAATTTTAAAATGAAATGCATACTGGAGTTTGTGGAGGACACTATATGGCTAAGACTATTGCACATAAAGTGATGAAAGTAGGATTTTGGTGGCCATCTCTTTTCAAGGATGCTCAAGTCATGACTAGGAAATGTGATGCTTACCAAAGATTTGTTGGAAAATTGAAATTTTTAGGTAATACTCCATTAAAGCCAGTTGAAGTCCAAGCACCTTTTCAACAATGGGGTATGGATTTCATAGGTGGAATCTCTTCTAACACTGGCTATTGCTAGATTTTAGTTGCTACTGACTATTTCACAAAGTGGTTAGAAGCAATCCCTGCAAGAAATGCCACTAGTAAAGTTGTTAACAATTTCTTGTTGAATAACATTATTTCTAGATTTGGTTGTCCTCAAAAAATTGTAACAGTTAATGCAATGTCCTTTAGGTCTGAAGAATTCAAGAAATTCTATGACAAATATGGAATCACTAGATCAACATCTTCCCCATATCATCCCCAAGGAAACAGACAAGTTGAATCTACAAATAAGAGTTTGTTGAAAATAATAAAAAGGACATTGGATGATAATAAGAAAGCCTAGGATTCTAAATTGCAATTAGCCATATGGGTTGATAGAGTGGCTATCAAAAAGGCTATTGGTGTGGCACCATTTGATTTGGTGTATGAACTCAGGCTAGAATGCCTCAGAACAACTTGATAGGACTCTACAATTACATTTAGTTATATGATGAAGATACTACAGATGAAATGCAAGAAAGGATGGATGAATTGGTAGGATTGACAAAAACTAGAAGAGAAGCATCTATTAAGAACCAAAAGTTGCAACTACAAGTTAAGACACTGTATGATAAAAGAATGGTAAGCAGGAAGTTTGAAGATGGAGATCTACTGTTAATGTGGAATGCTAGAATTGAGGATAAAGGAAAACATGGAAAATTTGATCCTATCTGGTTAGGCCCTTATTTGATTGAAAATACTTGGGGTGAGGATTCTTATGTTCTCAAAGATCTATCAAACAATATTCTTGAACTGCTAGTTCATGGACAATTCTTAAAGAGGTATTTTTCTTGAAAAATACTTATTTTCTCCATGAACAGTAGTCTAGGTTTCCTTGTACATTCTGTATAATCTTTGTGTCTTCTGTACAATCCCTGTATATTCTTTTGTTCTGCATTTTTGCTCTCTCTAAGTTGTCATAGTTTTTAAGGTCAAGCTTATGGTCTGCTTCTCCCAGGGATTTTGAGTCCTCATATGAATCTTACTTATTCATTGTCCCCAAACAGAGCCACTGTTGGCTTGGTTTTTCACCACCCTTGTTTTGTTGTATTTAGTAGTGAAAAACCCTAAATGTGCAATCCAAGTAATTTGAAAATTGGTTAATGGAAAAAAGAGACAAGACTAGAATGCAGGAAATGTCTACTACACAACATACTTGTGCATTGATAGTTTTTAGAGCTGGTGAGGTAGGTAGTAAACATATAATAAAAATGGCCTCAAAAATGCTAAAATTTGACAATGTGGTGTTTGGCCAGGAAGATGATATATTTTCTCAACTAAATGCTAGATTTGAAGAAGTATTGAAAGAATATGAGGAGAGGGGTATGCATATACAATCATTAGAAAACAAAGTATTTCAAATGGAGAAACAACTGGGGAAAAGAAAAGTAGAAGAATCTAGCAAACCCAGGATTGTATACCCCCCTAGACCACTTATTGAACCTTTCAAGTCCACTCCAATTGTTGAGGTACCAGATACCCCTAAAAGGCCACAGTTCTATACTACAAAGGATTTTGAACAATAAAAGAATAAGTTGTATGCGTTGCATGTAGAACTAAATAATCAATTTTAGGAGAAATAAGGGTTTTGTTTGCTTTGTGAGATTTAGGAATATGTTTTGCACTAGTACCATATTAATTGGATCTAAGGTTTACCCACCTAGGTTTTGCAGACCCTAAAGTGAAGAAGGGTCAAGGCCTTATAGTTGGCCTGGTGTCTAAAATGGCATGTTGAAAATGGGAGTTAGCTACCCCTAGATATGTCACATTCTCATTGGGATAATTGAAAACCCTTCAGCAGTTTCAAACACTAACACAGTGGTCAATAAAAATTGATTGAGAAAGTAGAAAAGAAATTTGATAATAAAGTGCTTGAGCACATTGCTCAACAAATTTCCATTCAACACGTGGAGCTTTCCTCAATTTTGACAAATCTTGAAACATCTTGCACAAATGTAACATCACTTTTTTGGAAAGTTGTGTAATGTTGCCAAGTTCACAAAGGAAATAAAGAGCAAATTGACAAAGATTCATGAAAATTTGAAGGCTAGTGCACAGTAGCTCCAACTTGACCCTAGTTCAAGCTCTGCACATCATATGAAAATCATATTCTTGCTAGATATGTAGGTAGAGTTGTTGAGAGAAGAAGAAAGGATCTGGTCTTCACTAATAAATATTCAAAATATGATCCTTCCCATCATGGATACAATGCAGAAACATATTGCTTATTCAAAAATATGGATTCATGACAACAACTTCTCCATTGCAAATCACATGATAGAACTATCTACAGAAGTGTGATTTTCTCTATGTATGTGCAAAGTTTTGCAAGAAAATTGGGATAGGACTAGCACTTATTCTCAAGGTACATTTTGATTTTCTTTCTTATATTGGTGTTTCAATGTAAATAAGTTTTAATAAATCTTTGGCATTATTATCAAAAAGGGGGAGAGATAGTATGCATATATGGGGAGAGACACTTAGTATGCTATATATGGGGTGAGACAATAAAAGGGGGAGAGACACTTAATCAGTGACATATAGTGAGAGATACTTGTTATACTATGTATATTGTATGGGGGAGAATCATGCAAAGAGTAAAGTGTATATAGTAGAGAATTTGTAGATATAGTATACTATATATACTTACAAAGACAAATTTTGAAAATCTTGAAAAAATAGTATACCTTACTGAGCTAGTATCACACTGTGATGTATATAAGTTTTGGCTGATAAGTGTTTTTGTCACTAATGCCAAAGGGGGAGATTATTGACATTTAGTCAAGTTTGTTATCAGTGACAACACTAATTCAAATTCTATATGGCTACTAAGCTCATTGAATAATCTACAATGTTTGCCATGTAATTCAGTAGCTACCGAGCTTTACAATTCCTACTAAGCATTGCAGTGGTTACCAAGTGAATTCAATTAGTGTGAAGTGTAACAATTCAAATCGAGCAGAATCAGTCAGTGTGAAGTCTAGCAGTTCAACCTGATAATTTTAATGCTTACCAAGTTTTGTAGTTTCTACCAAGTTAGCAGTTCATGTAAAGAAAAGTTAGTGTTAACTCAGCTATGTGATGATTAGTGTTTACAAAGTAAATGAGTAATTTAGTTTCTACCAAGTTACACAATATCTACCAAGTCACTAGTGTAGACTGAGTTCAAGAATACATTGAGATGATTAGTATGGACCAAGCTTCTACTTCTATCAAATGCATGATGATGCCAAGTAGTGACAATGGATGCTGAGTATTAGAACTTCACCAAGTTAGTCTTCAAAACCTGAGTATCTACATATGGGCCGACTTTGTAATATTGGTGTTAACTTGTATATTTTCCAACTTTGTAATTATGTAAATTGGATTGATATATATGTAATGTATTGTATCATATCCAAAGCAAGGAAGTATGAATATGTGATAATAATGTGAAAAAGAAGCATACAAATGAGAATCAACAACATACAAAGTGTATTGTAAGGCCATATCAGTAAAGGAGCAGCAAAGTCATATCTATCACATAAAGGTGATCGGTACTTTAAAGAATCTCTATCAACAATCTAGTTGTAAGTCAGAGATCTATTATTTCATCCTAACAAGTGAACCAGTGCAAATCCTTTAACAGGGTAGACTTAACAATCTTTTCTAAAATCTCTTTTTCGAGTGCATACTTCATTGTGTTTTTAAAACCTCTAACAAGGTGGACCTAGCAATACTAATTGCTCCTAATAGGGTAGATCATTAGAAGTGATCATTGTGAGCCTTAACACACCAAATTTATGCTGCAGTATTGAAGTTTTGTGGGTATCATCCCTACCCCAATTTTACTTTCTAATTGGAAGGTTTCTGGGTCACCAAATTATTGTGTTCAAGTGTTATGAATGTTTAATGATTTTAGTTTCTCATGCATGCAGTTATATCTGATTTGATGAATTAAATGGTAATTGGATTATTACAATTAAGATCTAAATTTGGTAAAGTTTTTAAGGTTACTGATTCACCCCTTCCCTATCAATAACCTAGCATAGTCTTGAATATTTCCAACACTAGTACTAGTGATAATTTACCATTGTTTCCTAGATCAACCCATGTTGCTAGTACAAGATCACTGCAAGTGTCCTTATTGGGTGAGAAATATATGATTCTATTAAAAGTACCCAAGTGTCCATGTACTTTAAAATTGTTATTATTTATAGTATAGTTGTAGTTTACTTATTCATAACTCATTTTGGACTAATGATCCCATGATGTTTTTGCAGGAAATGATGTTTTTAACAAAAATCTTTATGAAATAACATTGAAGCTATTTGGGCCCACCATACATACAAGGTACATAACTTCATATCATTAGTCTAATATTTTTCATTTCATTCATTTATTGTACTATATTCAAGGTAAGTAGGTTCAACTATTTCTTTTATCTTTTTTTTTTCTTAAAAGGTGGAATGAGAAAGATGGAAACTTAAAAAATCAGCTCATAAAATCCATAGAGGAGCTCTTTGGAAAAAACATTTTTGATAATGCCAAATTTCTTTAGAAAGATTAAAAACATTTAAAGTGTGTCAAGGACCGATACAAAAGGGATCTAAAGCTCAACCTAAAGTACAAAAGTCCTCCTATGATTCTAGAGAGGGAGTGGAATGAAATCATTGAAGATGAAAAAGAGAAAAGGCTCATAGATAAATGAACTTGATGAACATACAACAAAAGAAGGTATGCTATAGTATTAATGTAATTGTACACTAATTGGTGATCTTTATATTTATATAATTCAACATATTTCAAACTTATCATATATAGACTACATGACACATCAAAGGCTACAAATACCAGACAAGATAACC
The DNA here is from genome assembly GCA_028749045.1 of Cupressus sempervirens. NCBI lineage: Eukaryota > Viridiplantae > Streptophyta > Pinopsida > Cupressales > Cupressaceae > Cupressus > Cupressus sempervirens. The sequence goes on from CM053789.1 coordinate 777,321,724, forward strand.
ATGAACATTCCATCTTGGATCTGGTGGATATATGAAACTTCATGCATGACTTCTAAGCAACAGTAAATGAAATTTTGAATCAATTTTTTTAATATAAAATTGTAAACAATTTTTTTTAATCATGCATTATTGACAATATTAAGCCAAAAATGCACGGCTCAACATTTAATGTAGCACCCATGGAAGAAGACAAACAAGTTGCCTTCAAGCAAGGATATAAAGTACTAGCAGCACACTTACGCCAAGAATCCTGTGGCCAAACTGAAGATTTTGGTTCATCAGTTTTCACACAAGTAAATAGGCTAAATGGAAAATAATTCAAATTGAATACTTGAGAAATAATCTATTTAATGTTAATTTTGAACATAAATTGACTATTTTTGTTTTATAAAATAAACAATGATAACAATGTGCATGACATTTCAATGCAATGATAACAATGTGCATGCCATAATTAATATTGGTGTAACCTTTTTGTGAATATTTTAGAGCATATAAAATGTCATGGTGATAGAGTAGACCATGATTTGAGTGTTCAACATGTTTAGGTTGGGGCTGAATTTTTTTTTTTTTATATGATGTGGCACTATCAGGTAAAGAAAAATCCATTTTATGTTCTTTTGATTAATAAAATACTTACATTAATAAAAAAATATTGTTGTGAATTTAACCAATTTATTTGTTATTGTAGCAGACCCCCTTTGCACAACAACCTCGTGCTCCTCAAAAGATAAGGAAGCATCATATGTTAAGATCACAACCACAAGAGGAGGAGAATGCCGAAGAGATTTATGCTCCATTTAGCCTTTACCTAAAAAAATCAAAGAAAAAACCAAAAAAGAAATGATTGTTATAAACCTTGTTTGGTAATGCAAGAACATTGTCTTAATGAATGTGAAATGAGTAATTGATGAATGTTGTGTATTAATAAATTTTATGTCATTTCAATGAATGTTATGTGATTGTAATGATCAATGTGTTAATGAATTATTGATGAATGTCACATATTAATGAATTTTACGCCATGTTAATGAATATTATGTGATTATACTAATTGAATGTTATAGTTCATAAATAGATGAATGAATGAATGAAATATGTAATTAGATGTTAATGGGGAACTTAGAGTGATTATGGGGGGAGAGGAAACATGAGCTTGCACCTTCATGTGGTTGGCCTTATTAAGTAGAGAATATTAAATTATTCTTGAAACCAAGTGAAGTTCAAGCTAAACCAATCAACACCTACCCATTTAGTTTTGGTAGTTGGATATGTTCGTTTTGTCATCATTTTGGAGACTATGCACAAAGCCTTGAAGATTTGTAATCAAAACAACTATGAAACATAAAATTTTCTAATGTGTCTTAGTTGATTTGATTAGAAGTCTTCGAATATTTGAGCTATGATAGTTAAAGGAAGGGAAACAATTATCTATATCAAAGGTAGTTGAGGTTGAAGATAAAGACATGCTGATATTCTCTTATTGTTTATGAGGTTGAAGATGAGGTTGGATATCGTGGTCTTGAAGAAATAAAGTCAAGTAAAAATAAAATGTACTCATCCTTGATATAGTTAACTATCCTCATTTCTACAATTCTATATAGTATTCAACATACTATCCATTGTGAATGATATTAAACCTTTTTTTCTTTAACATCAAACATGTTTTCCTTTTGTCTAAAAGATATTCGTACATGCATTTATAGTTAAACCATGCATGGGATTAAAAGTGACATATGTTGTACTTGTGAATGTAGGTGACCAAAAAGTTTCACTTGTTAAAGAATTGAATGCATCAACCAACCATGAACAATGACATAAGGTGAGCAACAATTATTATAAATTTATCTTATTTTAAAAAGTTTCAAATATATGTATTGGGTGAACCCACAATAGTGGGTTACACTTTTTCAGAGGTAGCAAATCCTCCAAAATCACATGACCACAACAATTTTACTTCAAAGTTTTGATAGAAACTTTAGAAACAATTTTTGACAAAAACTTATTAGTTTCTAGAAAAACAAAAAAAGCACATAGTTTCTATCAAAACTATTAACATTTTTGAGTTTTGATAGAAACTATCTTAAAAAATTTGATCAAAACTTCTAAGATAGTTTCAATCAAAACTATGAACCCAACCATAGTTTATTAAACCCACCATCGGGTGGTATAGTTTTGATCGAAACTATATTAAGTAGTTTTGATTGAAAATACTTAATATAGTTTCGATCGAAACTATTAAAATTTGGAAGGCTTGTAAAAGGTCCATACGAGACCCCACACTGTCATTTTCTTTGACTATAGCAAGTTTCAATCGGAAGTATGTTTAGAGAAAGGGCATCTAAAATTCAACCTTTGAAAAAGGTATGGTTTTATATGTTTTTTGTTTATTTTTTACAGTTTTAGTTACATTGTATATGTTTTTTGCTTCAATTTATATATGTTTTTTGTATATATGTACATATATATCATGCATGTATACATGCATATATGCCATGGATATATACATATATGTCATGTATATATATGCATATATGTACATGATATATATACATATCATGTACATGTATATATATACATGTATGCACACACACAGACACACATATATATATGAACCCTAATTTACAAACTTCACCTTGACCTCCTCACTCTAATCTTGAAAGTCTAATTAAACCTTGACTAGATTTAACCTAATCTAATTTAAATAAATACAATCATGCAATCCTAACCCTAGAAATGTCATGTAACACAATGCTAGCTCTGATGTAAATTCAATCCCAATCTTAACTCTAATGAACTCATGTTATAATATTTACCCTAGAATGAAGACAGGTTGATAGAATGACCATGTAAGTTCCATAAAGTATAAGTAACCCTAGAAACATAAATCTTTAAACATAAATTTATATCATTTTAACCCAAAAGTTATCACTAAACCTAAGCATGAATATTAATTTTCTAACTTCAAATTTTTATAGCATGATCCTCAGTTCTTAACCCTAAAATAAAGGCTAATTTATGAATTTCCTAACTAAAAACTTTAATCTAGAGATTTGTACACTGACCCTAAACATTTAATCCTAAAGTTCCCAAAATCTTATATATAAACTTTCTAGGTAACATTTCAATCATGATTCTAACGATATAACTATACATAACCATGTACAACCATAGTGAACAATAACATATTTACCTTTTAATCCTAGGTAATACTAAACTAAGTAACAAGCTAGTTATATTAACTTACTCAACATTTAATGTTACTAAATCAAGCTATTTACCTAAAATCATAATTCTACTTGTAATGCTAATGTAAGTCTCACATTGATATTACACACTGATGATCTTACTATATAAGTTATGTACAATTTTATAACACTAGTTAACCCTAGGTAACTCTAACCATAATAGATTATACTCTAGATCAACATAAAACACTATTCTAAACACACACTTCTTTAATGCTAGGCGCTAGGTAAATGTTTTCCTCAAGAATGTTGAAACCCTAATCAATAATTTAACCTAATTAGGTAATGTTTAACTTTAAGTGTAACCCTAAAATTAACTCTAAGTTCTTAACACTAACTAGATAGACTTCTAACAATTTTATAACACTAACCCTAACTCTAACCTATCATAATAGCTTACTATTGATATTGAAAAATATTTTGAACACACACTTGGACTTGAACCCTATAGCCCTAAATATTTTCCCAACCCTAATTTAATGAAAATTTACCAAGTAACCCTAAAATTAACACTATTACCATACGTAATATAAGTTTCATAATCATGATAAAACATTAACCTCAAAAATGTCAACCCTAATCAAATTAATTTAACCTAACCAAGTAAAATTTTAACTTTAAACACCCATATTATTTCATTTATGTTCACACATGTAGTACTGTATGTATATATATGTTATGTTCATTTCATGTTTACAGATATTATATATTAGTTTCTTAAATGTCATTATACTTGATAAATTTCAAGTTTATTAAAAATGTCATATTTTAATTTTAATTTCAGGTTTACACATTATATAGACATAGGCATACTACATACATTGACCTTCACATGGAAAATCAACAACCTCATATCCCCCTTGTGTAGCCTCCTATCCCCCCCTGAGCAACAACCTCCTATCCCCCCCGAGCAGCAACCTGTCCCCCAGTAGTGCGCTATTCTCGTAGATCAGCAACCTATCCCACTCGATATGCTCTATGATTGCACTAACCAAGAGATTCATAGTTACCATGAATCCTTGGCTAGTGGCACGTGATCTAGTGTGTATAGTAGTACATGCTTTCTAGAGATGAGATTCATGGTGCTACTCCATATTCTACACATACTATATAGATTTTCCTTGATAGTAAGAGACGAGAGGTATCTCCAGGGCTCTCAGTGTAGTAGGTACAGGGCTTAGTGTCCAAAGAGACATAGAAGAGGGAATGTTTCCCTCATTATCTTCCACTAAAGTATGTGAAGGGGTATTCTTCTCTTACATGTATAGATCCACAGATGGCTTCACTTATATACTCATGCTTCCTTGCTGCTCATGGTCGTTAGCCACATAATGACCAAATTCTAGTCTATTTTACATGATAGATTTATGTTGAGGTTCACTTACACAGGGTGGTGAACTACACTAATTTACCACCACATTTAGGATAGAGCATGGTAGACTAGTTGATAGGTAGCTGAGTCATCCACCACTGACACAGAGGTCGATTGTCAGAGAGAGGGCACTTGCTATTTCCCCTATATTAGGTCTATCAGCTGATGAGGCCATGTGTAGCACAAAGTCGTGGGGGGTGATTTAGGGAGTTGGAGACATTTTTGCAGTTGTTAGATCTATTTCTAGTGATGAGGTTGGCTAGTATTTGATGTCATGTTAGCGTTCCACATCATCACTTGGTGATTCATCTTCAGGAGACTTGTATAATGCAGTAGGCATCCCTTCACTAACTATCTTAGAGGGTCTCACTGGAGTGTTGGTATGACATATTATGAGTAGTCGTGCTAAGGATCTATTATATTCATATAGATTTATATTAGAGCATCTTGGCATACCCATATCAGATGTTTGACATTGTGTCCATGGTGGTATCATATCCTCAACCACATTCCTCTCCTTGATCAAGTAGTACTCATGGTGGTAGTACACATCATGATCCACCTACTAACCACTCTTTTTCTATAGAGGGACATATACATAGTAGTATAGACCCTTTAGCTAGTGTAAGGCATGATCAGAGTTCAAATGTGGGCCTTGATGATGTTGACTTCAGCTTGTTGATTACATGATGGATGGACTTGTTGACACATGATGATTCTACTTCTATGCCATCTCATCTAGTCAGTCCACTTGGATCATCATGATTAGGACATGTGCTAGCTACTAGTCATGCTAGCATAGATGCACCAATGGAGCTAGATGAGGCCCAACAAAATCTAGATAAATTGGTGGACACGATCGATGCTAGACAACCTAAGTATTATCAGATGCCAGCATCTACATAGGTAAATCTATAGTTTTTTTACATTCATGTTAAAATTTCAATTTCAAACATTTGTTCAACTAATAATTTATGCATGTACATGTTTTAATATGATTTTTGCACACATGTATGTATGCATTGTAGGGGACATTCCTGTTTAAACTCCATCTTTGATGCCCAATCATGTACATCGTCGAGACTCATTTGATGGTGTCAGTAGTGGATAGGTGAGTTTTAATTTTTTGAATTAGACACATGTGCTTTTTAAATGTAATATTTAAATTACATGCAATTCAAGTAAATTTAAAAGAGAATTAATTAAATATGAAATTATGTACATTGATTTCACTTTCTCTTTAATATATATAGGGGTCATCACATCCTAGTGAGCATCCCGATAGTCAGTCTTTAGACTGCACTATGAAGACATGTTATGATGATAGTCCTACACTTGACGATCCATAGTTTTTTTATATTATAGATTATTTGATCTAGACTTTCATGCAGATTTTACATGTTTGATGATTGACATACATATATATAGTTATGTTCTTATATGTTACATTATGTTGGATTATGTTGGATAATGCTCTATTATGTTAGATTAAATACATTAGATTATGTTGGATTATGTTATTTACTACATGTTATATTATGTTGGATAATGTTCTAGTTACGTTGGAAATTATGTTAGATTATGATAGATTACGTTAGATTATGATTATGTTAGGGTTACAGTTAGGTAATTAATTTTACATAATTAATTGCATACAAGTACCTAATTGAACTATAATTAGTTACGAATCACAACTTAAACTGAACACATGTTAAATGAAAGAGTAAAAGTAATATATAATTAGTTACAAATCCTAATTTCATCCCCTTAAGACACAAGTTCTAATTTCATCCCCTTAAGACAATTGTTTGAATTTCTTACCCTCAAGGCACATGTCCTAATTAGTTGCATACAAGTTCCTAATTGAACTATAATTAGTCACAAATCACAATTCAAACTGAACACAAGTTAAATGAAAGAGTAAAAGTAATATATAATTAGTTACAAGTCCTAATTTCATCCCCTTAAGACACAAGTCCTAATTTGATCCCCTTAAGACTATTGTTCAAATTTATTCCCCGCAAGGCACATGTCTTAATTAGTTGCATACAAGTTTCTAATTGAACTATAATTAGTTACAAATCACAATTTAAACTGAACACAAGTTAAATGAAAAAATAAAAGTAATATATAATTAGTTACAAGTCCTAATTTCATCCCCTTAAGACACAAGTCCTAATTTGGCCCCCTTAAGAAAATTGTTTGAATTTCTTCCCCTTGAGGCACATGTCCTATTTAGTTGCATACAAGTTCCTAATTGAACTATAATTAGTTATGAATCACAATTTAAATTGAACACATGTTAAATGAAAGAGTAAAAGTAATATATAATTAGTTACAAGTCCTAATTTCATCCCCTTAAGATACAAGTCCTAATTTGATCCCCTTAAGACAATTGTTTGAATTTCTTCCCCTTGAGGCACATGTCCTATTTAGTTGCATACACGTTCCTAATTGAACTATAATTAGTTATGAATCACAATTTAAATTGAACACAAGTTAAATGAAAGAGTAAAAGTAATATATAATTAGTTACAAGTCCTAATTTCATCCGCTTAAGACACAAGTCCTAATTTCAACCAAATTTCAAATTGTTGAACCAAAGTTTAGATTTCAAATATGTTAGCCAAATTTTAGATTTCAAATAGTTCAACCAAATTTCAAATTTCAAATAGTTAAACAAGTTGTTTCTATCTCGTATCAAGTGGGTCAGCTCATTGCTAGATAACATTTAATATTTCCCCATGATCATCAATATCGAGCCTCCACTTACGTATTCTAGGTCATTTGATTGGATGAAGAGTTAGACCAGTGGAAATAACATGGTTGGCTGATGAATTCAATTATTTAACAAGTATAACATTTTGGTCACCTACATTCATAAGTGCAACATATGTCACTTTCAATACCATGCATGGTTTTAACTATAAATATTTGTAAGGATATCTTTTAGACCAAAGGAACACATGTTTGATGTCAAAGCAAAAAGATTGTTGGTTGTTGCATTCACCTTACGTGTTTACACCTAAAAATTACAAGGATCCCTTTACCATATGAGATTGGGTCTTGTTGAATATAGACAATCTCTCTCTCTCTCTCTCTCTCTCTCTCTCTCTCTCATGGAAGAAAGGTAGTCTCCAAAGTATATTAGGTCCATGAACTTGTACAAGAAAAACATTCCAATTTTCATTTATTTATCATTCTAGACCTAAATCCTATATAATGAGGAAGTTATGTGATATGTTATTACCATCCAAGATGGAGTTCTTGAGCTATTTATGTTGCCTCAATGTCATTTCTTGAATATGAAAATGGATCACACCAAAAAACATTGAAAGAAATCCTTATTGAACCCCCTTGTGTTTTCTAATTCAGAGAAATAAAAATTATATTTAATCCATGGGAGAGATATACTAGTTCGGGAAGATTTAATCTATGGTCAAACATGATACCACACCAACATGTTTTTTTGTGGAGGTGTTCAAAATGGTTCAAAAATATAATAAAACCAATAGATATGCATAGAGTCATGTTTAATGGTGCACTAATGTAGAATCATACGATTATTTGTCTTCTAAAATTTAGAAGATTTTTTTTGAGGATAAGCATTAACACAATACTTTGAGTGCACTATTTTGAAACCTATTTTGTCCACCTATAGTAACATGTATTATACCCTATTACCTATTGATTCCTTAGCTCCAAATATAATAAATCTTATAAAAAAAATTAGATGACTTGATGAGACCAAATCTATCAATATATATTGATGATTGGCTTGTAATTTGGAATCATCGATACCTTAATATACCACACATTTGGAGTTTTTCAAGAGTGGACATGGAAAAGGTGAGCATGATGGTGCAGGAGCTTGTATCAAATGTTTTTTTTAATAAAGTATCAAATGGACTATAAAGGATATCGCATTAAATAATGCTCATGATGTGGTTGAGTGGTGCAAAACACATTTTACAGTGCCAACAAATACAAATAACACATCATCACAAGCAGAGTGAGTCATACCATTTAGAGTGTTTTGGGAGGTACTAGGTATAAATTAATTTTAAAATATTATAATTGAATCAATTTTATATTTAATACGTTATGTCATAACAAAATTATGGTACACACATGTTTAAAACTCATTTTTTGTATGTATGCATGGACCTTACATTCAGGTGTCAGTAGAAGATCAATACATGCATGCAAGAGGGTAGAGAAGATGTGATCATTGCATTCAGTTATGAGTATAGATAGTAATGTGTGGTCATTTTGCACAAGAGAATACTCATGTTTTTTTCCTAATTACATTGATGAAAAATATGATGGTTGCATTAATCAAGAAAGTGGATATGTGGGTGAATGGACTTTGGTGCCACTAGATGTTATTAATATGAATGAGTTTGAGGAGGAAAACTATGATGATATTCCATTGATTTCCAATGATTATGACAAAATTTTAGGATTAATTAGAGTTGGTATGTATTTCATAATCTTTTTATTATATATATATATATATATATATATATATATATATATATATATATATATATATATATACACACACACACACACACACACACACACTCATGTACATGACACATGGAATTTATATACATATACTTTGTGTAGGCAATGTTTGTGCAATCATGGCAGAATCTAAAAACATAGAAGGTGTTTAGCTATTATTTATTGCATTGCACCATACAAAGAGAGAAGCTAACAAAGACTGAAATAAGTGATGAAATTATGTTTCCCATAGGTTAGTATATAGTTGCATCATATATGTGTATGTACATCTATGTTTTTTTACGAATTCAAATTTATTGACTTATTTGATTGACTTGTATGTAGGTCCTGTTGTTGTATAGGGAACATATTTGAAGTAAAATAAAGTACTTAAGAATGGGATTCATTTCACTAATTATCAACCTAAAAATAAGGTACATTATTATAGTAACCAATAGTGACATAAGGTGAATGATAATTCAAAATGAATAGTGACAAAATGTTGCACTTGGAAAAGAACTATTAGCATAGCTTTATGGGTGAATGGTAATTGAATATCTAAAGACATAAAAGGTAGGTGAAAGACTGTATAAAAAATTACTAAAGATGCTAACATATCAATGAATTTATAGTTTAGATACAATCTAGTGGAAATTGTGTAAGGGAAATCAAAGGTAATAGAAGTATCTACTTTAAGCTCAGGTCCCACTATCTATGATTCAGGTCTTTCAAACTCGGTTCACTTTAGCTATAACTAGGTAGCCTTTGATTGTGACTTGGATCCTTTAGATTGTGACTCACGTTGCACTGGTTGTAACTTGGGTGTTTCTAGAGATTTTGGGGACTTGAGAGTTGAAGTCTCCTAACTTCCAATTAGATTTGACAATGTATTAGGTTCATAGTAAATAAACGTTCTATAATCCTCAAGTTCTTTGCTGCTCTCTTCTTCACTCTTTTTTGCAAACTCATCAATTCTCACATGTGCACTTTCTATGATCTCATGAGTGGATGAATTCAAACATTTATATGCTTTACTTCTATTGGAGTATCCTAGGAATACATCTTCATCACCTTTGACATCAAATTTACCTTTCCTAGTCTCTTTCAAAATAGAACATTTACTACCAAATAATTTAAAGTAACTTACATTAGGTTTGTAGCCATACCATAGTTTATAAAGAGTTTGATTTGAGACTTTCTTCAGTTGTAATTTGTTCAAGGTATGCACTATAGTTCTAATTGCTTCCTTCTAGTATTTGATTGCAAAATTCTTTACTATCATCAAAGTTCTTGCACAATCCATGATGGATCTATTCCTTCTCTCAACTACACCATTTTGTTGTGGTGTGTTAGGGGTTGATATTTGTCTTTTGATTCCTCTTTTAGTGCATAATTTATTGAATTCATTTGAGATTAATTCACCACCTCTATCTAACCTCAAACACTTCAACTTTTTTCCAATTTCTTTCTCTACTATTACCAAATACCACTTAAAGTTTTAAAAAGCTTCTAATTTCTCTTTTAGATACATTACAATCATCATTCTAGAATAATCATCAACAAAAAGAATAAAATACTTATCTCCACTATAGCTCTCTATTCCAATAGGTCTACATAAGTCTGTATGAACTAGCTCCAAGACTTCTTTAGAATGATAGTTCTTTCTTTTGAAACTTCTCTTTCCCATCTTACCAATTTGACATTTTTTTGCATAGCCCCATATCAAGTTTCCTCAAACTAGGAATACCTCTCACTCTTTTTTTTTTGATTAGATTATCAAAGTTCACATGACATAACCTTTCACGTCACAACCATATTTCTTCTACTTGACTAATGAAAATGAACTTTCATTGAGATCTAAGTAGAATAGATTACCTTTGGTTTGTTTACCATACCTAACTAGATTTCCTTTTCCATCAACAACTTGATCTTCCAATTCATGAATTCTACCTTGAATCCAATGTTATTCAATTGTACCACACTCAATAGATTATGTTTAAGTCCTTCAACGCAATAAGAATTATTACATCTAAGTTCATTGGTTAGTGAGATACAACCTTTTCCCTTTATGCAACACAGTTCATTGTATCCAAATCTCACAATTCCACCATCATAATTTTTCATATGTTCAAACCATGTTTTGTTACCAATCATATGATGTGAGCAAACACTATCAATAATCCATGTATCATTTTTGCTAACATGAGAGATAAGTTCCATTTTATCTCCTTCATCATTAGATTCATATTTTACAATAATATATACCATTTCATCATCTTCACTACTATATGAATCTTTAGCCATAAAATAAGATTTCTTACCTCCTTGTAGTCTTTGAAGTTCTTGAAATCCTTCTTGCCTTTGTACTTGGTGTGCTTCTTTTCATCTTTTTCTTCTTTGTTTGGACATCTTGTTGCAATGTGTCCAACTTCTTCACAAGAGAAATAGATTAAAGGAATTTTATGTTTATATTTTCCTTTGCCTTTGGGATACCTTCTTGCAAGCAATGCTTCAATGGCTTCAAAATCACTATAAGAACTATCTTCCTCTTCACTTTTAGATTGTTTTCTTTTAAAAATTTTAACTTTCTTCTTGAGTGATACCTTGGCTTCAAATATAGACTCAGGATTTCTAGAACTAGGAGTATAATTATCATAGTTATCTAGTTTAAATGCAGTCAATCTTCCAACTAGAGCATCCAAAGTTACCTCGGTATTTGGATCACATCTCATCTGTTGAATATGAGACACTTTGATTGCATAGATAGGAAGAAGTGTTCTGAGTACCTTTCTTACCACTGTCACATCTTCAATTTTTCCTCTAGAGGCTTTGATTCTTTCGCCATATTTTGCAACGTTTTCATCCTCTCTCATTTTCATACCTCTCAATATTTCTTCCTTGGCTCTTTTCACATTATCATCACCTCCATACATATCCTTCAGTTTAGTCCACATGTCATGAGCAGTAGCACATCCTTGACCTCATCAAATTCAACATAGTTAAGAGCTCATGTAATGTCAATAATCATGATGTTATGATTTTTTTTTTCTGCAATATATTCCATAGTCAATTTTCCAATAGGAGCCTTGTAAGCATTGTCTAGATATTTCAAACATGAATCAATGATGGTTGTCAGATGCAACTCCATAAGTTCTTTCCATGCCTCAAAGTTATCTCATTCAGCTTGGGAATCTCTCTTCTGTAAGACATCCTACTCTTTAGCTGAGGTCCTTGAAACCTTCTTTGCAAGAACCAAGAAGCTTTGATACCAATTATTAGAAATATAAGAGGAGTAACTAAGAGGGAAGAGGTGAATCAATTACCACTAAAATAAATCCCAAATCCCATAGATGTCAACATAGAATATAAACTTCACTAAAAATATCGATGCTCAAAAAACACACATGCACTTGGTTTACACTAGTAAATGTTGTAACTCAACAAACACTAAAATAACAACTATAAATGAAAATCTTAAGATATTATCTATGATTAACCTTACTTAAGATATTACTTAACTTACTTAAGATATTAAGATATTACTTAACTTAGTTGCATACACATAAAAGAAATGAACACAACTGACACCAAGATTTAACATGGAAACCCAATTTGGCAAAAACAACCAATTGCAACTAGTTACTAATTTTCACTCTTCTAAACTAAATTATATTAGGAGCCAAACCTATTAAAGGCTACAAAACACACTATTAGGTGTGGCCCTATTATAAGATTTAATCACCTTGTTAAGAGGGGCCTTGTTAGAGGTCTTTAGATACTTCAACCTAGAAATGCCACCTTGTTAGAAGGTCTACAAATAACTGTTAAGCCAACTCTATTAAGAGATTTAGATTACTGCTACAATAGTTAGAGAGTAACAATGAGATGACCTAATTTATGATCCAACTAAATTATTGATTACAAATCTTAATTCTAGCTTGTATACTTGATCCTTTCTGATTGAATGTGTCTTTGTAGCTCCACAAGAATATTTTTCTTATCCTTCTACTTCACTTCCTCTAAGCATATTTTATTCTTCAACACCCTCTCACACATTAAATCCTTAACTTGACCTTATATTTATACCTTATGCATTATCAAGTTAGTTTGAATATAAGATAGAATAATTAATATTCATCTCTTCAGTCAGCTAGAACCAACAAAAAAATCTATTGAACTCAATATGCCAAAACAACAAAATCTTTTGTTAGCTGACCTTGCTCGATAGACACTAACTCAAAAATGATTTTCTTGTGTTAACCAAGTGAACCTAGTTATAACAACATCTTCAAAAAGTTCCTTTTGGTAATTGATTGAGCTTGGTTAACAATGGTTCCATCCAAATTTTCTTTCATTAACTGAGTGAGCTTGATTAACACTCAACTTCTACAAACTTCTCTTTGTATCCTAAGTAAACTTGGTTGACACTGTCTTTTAAACTTGGAAAACTCTAGAATGCTTAATAGACACAAAAAACTATCTTTAATGCCCAAGTGATCTCAACATACACTGACTGGTAAAGATATGGCATTTTTTGTAATATCAAAGACAATACACAATTAACCAATTGTATTCATACTATCATCCACTCCCTCATTAGAATGTTATAGAAAGTGTTACCCCTATACATATGCTGGTGGTTATGGAAGGAAATAAATAATCATAGTTTTAGGGATAGATCTTCTCCCCCCTTGGTTAACCTTCAAATGATTGTTAACCTATTACGTGAATGAATTCCCCATTGGAGATGGAACAAACCCCCACCCCCCCAATCCTCCAACATTTCAAGAACTTGTTATTGCAAATAACCAAGGACTACTAGATTTGATTTATAAGGTTGATAATTCCATAGTTTTGGCCATGCAGCAGATGCAAATCAACCCCTCCCCCTAGTTCAAGATTAATTTTTATGGCTCTACAAAGGAGGGATCTATGATCGCAGGGGAAATTATAAGGAATAACAAAGGCAATATGGTGGTGGCTTATTCTGGCAATTGTGGTGAGAACACCAGTAATTTTGCTAAATCTATGGGCTTATTTTGGGGGGTCAGGCATGCCAACTTAATTGGAATTCAAAACTTGGTTATAGAGGGAGATTCACAACTTATTTTTTGGGCAATTAAACTGAAACATAAAGTTAGTTGGAATATTACCCAAGTCATTAAGGATGCCCATATCCTCATCTTGAGATTTCAAGAAGGGGCTATTCAACACATCTAGTGCAAAGGTAATTAGGTGGAAGAGCGCTAGTAGTGATTGGAAATATAATGGTCAACATATGTAGTTGAGATATCTTTGACGGTCTGCCAACTTATATTTAGGTTTAAATTTGAAAAGATATAAAATAATCATAAGTTGTCAATCAATTACTATTATAAAGTTACAACTTTTCTGGCAATCATTATTTGGAGTGCCTTGTCAAAAGTTGGTCATAATACTATTGAATATAGAAGGGTTTTGATTGGTTTGTTAAGTGGTGTTCAATATGGGAGAGATTTTTTCCTTATGCAGGATGCCACCTTCAATAATATTTGGTGTGATCTTGTTAGGTGTATGATGAAAAATATTTTAAATGATGAAAGTACCAACATTAGATGGAGAGTATCGAGGCTCATTATGATTCCAAGTGGTCTGTACCCATAGTGGGTGATTATTACTTGGGTCTTTTTCATTTGCATGATCATCGTTCAGATTTTTAATTCTCAATTTTGTTTGTGCTGGCCTTACTAGTTTTCTCAACTTACATTGTGAGATAGCTAGGGTAATGTTGGATATTTATGAGGAATTTAATAAGGACTTGGGAGAGAGTAGAGAAATGGGTGGACACCTAATTCACATTGAGTTGAGCTCTATCAAAAAATAATATAATGAATCTACTTGGACTTATTTGAAGGAGGGTGGTTAGGTTTCATTTATGTAGTGTATTGAGGGCTACGATGATTCCATCTTCATGCAATTCATTAATACTTGGAACAACAACAGAATGACTATGAATGGGATCTCATTTGAGATCAATGAAGTCATTGCTAAGGTTAGAATTTTCTTCTTGGATGGATGAAAATGAAAAAAATAAACCCATGTTGTGGATGAAGCCAACATTAACTAGTTCTTCTACCTTGGTGAAAGTCTAACTTGTGAGCATGGTGGATTTTTCAGAATGACCTTGTCAGACCCCTAGAAAGATTATGCTATGCTATCATGCAACGCTATCTCACCTTAGAGGGTAGGTTCAATATTTTTCACTATTATCATTTCCCTATCTTAAACCATTTAGGAACTATGATCTCATCTCTTTTCGCTACCTCATCCTTCATTCTATGGAAGATAATATCCTTAAGGTTGGGGAGAAGATGAAAAAGGGTAAACCCTAGTATAATATCCTCCACCAGACATTAATTTTTAAATTGTCCAACTTTCACAAAAACCTTTGCCATGCCCAACCTATCAATGTTCAGGTTTGTAATTCCTACCCCTAGATTACTTTTCATGTTTTATTGCTGAATTCTTTAGGCCAGCTTTGTGGTTATATTTTACAATTAATGGTACTTGGTTATCGGATTTGATTGGATGTTATTTCATACTCAGTTATTTCACGTATTCATGATTATTCTTTTGATGATGATACATGTATGTTCATATAGTGTATTTCAATTATCTCATGATGATAGTTAGATGGATGATTATATGTTATTTTCTGTGGTTACTTACCCCATACATGCATGTGTATGGTGTACTTGTATGTTTTACTTTATGTTTGACATTACTGATATTGGTTGAGGGAGGGAGTTGCAGTCACTTGCTAGTCAGGATCTTCACAATGCACCACTCCTTGCCATTGCCTATTTAGTTTAGATTTATATGTATATGTGCATGCTTAGATTTTATCCAGATTGTAGGTACCGGACATCAACTTCACTGAATTGCTAGGATGAGCATGCCCTATCATAGTATCTCAATGGTAAAGAGGGGAGATAGTTCTTGACTCCAAATCCTAAACCTAAGCCAATTGTCCTAGAAAATAGGAAAAGTATCCAAGTTATTTACCTTTCTGAATTTGTCAAGTGACATGAATTCGAGATTTTGACCCTTGAGTTTGATTTAGTACTTTGTCTTTAAAATGGGTTTTTTATTTAGATTTGTGGGTCTATTGTGATTTTTAGTTATAATTAAACCAAATTAAGAGAATATTAAATAATTTAATTTAATGAATTTTTTATAAAGAAAATCAATTTTAAATCATATTTATTTAATTAGGAAATTAATTAAATAAAATAATTAAATTTAAAATATTTAATTAAAGTTCTAATTTTGGCATAATTATATTTATTTAATTTAATATTAATTTATTTAAGAATTTTATTTTAATAATAAACTCTAAATATTATTATTAGCTAAATTAATAAATTATTATTAAAGACCTCTTGTGATTTAATAAAGGAGAGAGAAAATAAATTAAATAAAGTTTATTTTAATTAAAATGTAAAAAGTTACGTGAAATTAAAATAAATTAAATAATAAAGAAAAGGGGTTTGTATGTTTGCAAAATTGAAACCCTAAAGGAAAAAGCTCCTTATTAAGAAATTAGAGCTCATTTCTCCACACATAGATTGGCAAAGAAAGTTTCAAGAAAGAGAGATTTTGAGAAGACGGGAATCTTGCAAGTTCCGAGCATTTATCTAGTTAGTATTAGATCAAGGTAGGATCTTGTTGAGTTTTGCATAATAAGTTCCCTTTAGAATCTCTATGTCTTCTCCTTGTTTGTTATGGATCTATTTTCAAAAATAATTCTGGTTGAAACCCTTGTTGTTAAAATTTACAATTTTTTTTTTTTTTTAAATGTCTATAGATGAAATCAATTGGAAACCCTTGTTTGAGAAATCTTGTGATTTCTAATTAAATTGATTTAAAAAATTTATGAATTCAAGATGGGGTTCAAAAATGAATACCAGCAATTAAATTAACAAATTAGATAGTTTACAATTGTTTGCCCTATTAGTTTTATACTAGATTGTGTTTTTATATAATATAATATAGTATAATATAATATAATATAATATAAAATTACTAGAGTAAATAAATTATTGTGATAATTTTATATTGAAATAGAAATTTTATTTCTACCCAAAATAAATTGGGTTTCGTATACAATGATAGGGGGTTTTCATTCTGGTATTTTATTAAAAAAATTAATACAAAAAACTAGGAGGTGGGCCATTACCTCCATCCCCTTCCTTCTCCTTCTTGGTTGCCATAGCAACTCATGCTACATAAAACAACCATGAGTGTTGCAAGTAGTGGCTCACGCTGCGTTGCAACACTCACATGTCACATGAAGCCCACTAGGCTATAAACAAAAATTTATTTTTATTTTATTATATATATTTTAATTATATAAAGTTTTAAACAAATTATCATTATTAATATATAATAGGTATTATTTTATAGCAGTGAATTAATAATTATTGTTATTAATACTTTGATTAATATTATGTTATTAATAATACAATAATAATAATTTTTCTTAGATCTTAATAAATGTTTGGTTAAAAGATTTATATAAATGGGTCTACAATTTTCTATATATATATATATAATTGTAATTCAATTAGGAAAAATTGATGGCTTTTAATAAAACTCAGATTGTTTGTTTAGAGGGTTCATTTTTATATGTAAATGATTCTATACTAAGGAAACTTTGTTCTTTTTTATGAACTTGAAAACTCTATTGTTAATATGATACTTTAAAAGAACAAAAACTTGAACCCTGTTTGTAAATTGAACTTTTTTATTTTTGAACCAAATGATCAACTATGAAAACATTTGTTAAATTACTTGATGTGAAGTATGGTTTATTTTTACCAGAGTTGGGTTTGACCTAGTTATTGACTAGTTTTGGATGTTTACTAGAGGCCTAGGAGTTACTCTTTTATGATGTTATATGAGATGTCGTGGTGTATGTTTTGATCTTTGATATATGGATTAGTGTTTATTATTTGGTCATGATCTTTTATTCCCAACCATTGTGATGTATTCACATGATGAGTTTTGATCATTCTTTTGTTAGTGCTTTCCAGTTTCTTTTTTAGGACTAAGGCGAATGGTGTCATTTCCCTAGTGTAACCTTTGAGTTTTGATCAGTTATTTTTTAATGCTTTCCAATTGCTTGTATAGGACTGAGGTAATTATTGTGATTTTCTTATTATAACCTTTGAGTTTTGATTGGTTATATTTTGATGCTTTCTAGTTGCTTGTATAGGACTAAGGTAAAAATTATGATTTTATCAGTTGTATTTTTTATGACTTTAAGGTAGGTTATCTATGTGTATGTTGGGAAGTGGCTTGTGATGGAGGTTGGAGGCCTAAACAAGTTGCCTAGGCAACCCATTGAAAGTTGTTTTAATAAGTGATAACATTTCATTAAATGGTTTTTAAACAAATTCATAAGAGTCAGTATTTTTCCTCTCCCATGCCTTGAGTGCTAATACATGCTAGGATGAGAGTAGAGAGGGTGCTTGGTTGCGACCTTTCTTCATTAGTATGCCTTGTCTATATAAAAGGCTACTAATGTAGCATATAGACACTAGGGGGATAGAGTCCAGAGAGGCTTCCAGAGTAACCTTAGAGGTGGCTTATGTGATGACACTTGCCCACTTACATAGTAGATTTCCTATATATCTTTGTTTCCTCTAGGTCTAGATGTTATATGTGTCTTGATAACCTTTGAGATAGATTGCAATCAGGCTTTCCTTGAGCTAGATGTTGGTTATGATTTGTGGATTGAAATTTGTATGGGATTTGAGATTATCTCCTCAACACAATATTAGTGGGCCATTTAGGTTCCACGAGGTCGGGTGGTAATGTTTCTTTTACCATCGAGATACCATAGTTGGATCTCGTCACTAGATGTACTTGTGCAGTTGTTCCTTTCTTTCTGATGTTGTGTTTCTTTTGGATGGTTATATTATGTTTTACTATGCTTGATTATCAAGAGATCTTTTGAGATGATGTATTTATTCATGACGTATATTCTTTAAGCTTTTCATACCCTATGACTTGTACAACAGATGATCATGCATTCTGGTTATGCCATGTGGCATCTTATGTAATTGTATATTATTTCATTGGATTTGTATTTATGATTATTCTATGATGTGAATTTTTTATGTATTAAATTTAATATTAATAAAACTTATATATGTGATTCAATGTTATGGAACCCTTAAGAGGTGTAATCTCTTTATGGATTGTTTGTATGTATGTATGTGAGTTATTGCTTCCACTATATTATTTCTTATTTTTATAATCTTTCAAATAAAAAATGTTTGGAAAACTTAGTGAAACTTTAGGTTAATTACTATTGGGTTCCGTGCTAGGGCATTACAAGGTTGTTCTCCCTAATACTATTATTTCTATATTGACCCTTCAAATTTTGGTTGAGGTTGTGTCTACTATTGATACTAAAAGCCCTAGGACCTTTCCACACCATATTTGGATGCGTTCACCAAGTTGGTGTACAAAAAAGTGGACACCCCCTCCCCCCCCCCCCAAAAAAAAGAAAAAAAGAAAGAATTTTTTTTAATAACTCGATCGAGTTATTTAAAAGTGAAATGTCATCTAGGCTTGGTATCCAAGCACGGCTATTATATTTAAAAAAATCTGATCAGGTTATTAAATAATATAATTCAATTTTTTTAGAATTATCTAAGTTAATAACCTAATTTTGTTTTGTAAACTATATATTGTGACTATTGTTCACGTTTGAGGACATTTTTATACCCTCAAATGTCAGCAAAAATGTGGATTGCGGAGGAGAACACCAAAAATCGATTGGGTTTGGCAATAAAAAAATGATTTTTGATTATATTTCCATCCATGGTGCCCCACAAACAAGATAATTCTTTATTCTATTCGTTGTTTATGTATTTTTTAATCAAATTTTGTAATGTGGTTTTGTAATTATAAGTTTTCTAATTATTTTTAAATTTTTATAATATATGCATTAAGGAATCCAAGAAAATGAGAGAGAGAAGAAAGACCACCTCCTACACAATCAAATCCTCCACCCATCATGACACAACCATAAAACACTCCACCTATTGTGACACAACCACAAAACCCTCCACCCATAGTGACAAAACCACAAAATCCTCCACTTAATGTTCTCATTCAACAACCACCACCTCCTATAAATCCTTTGCACATACAATTATATCATTTAAATACTACACAAGAGGACCTCATAAACCACCTGTCACAAAATAGTGCTAACATTACCCTGTAGACATCCAAAAATTGGCAAAGACTTGAATTATGCAATTCCAATAAATCAATGTAAATTAAGGAAAAAATTAGAAGAAACACATCAGACTTTCAAATCAAAAATCACATTAGGTCATTAATTATCTATCAAATCGACAAGACCTAAATCAACTTTAAAAGAGGAGAAAAAGAATTCAAATTCATAAAATGAAATTCAAAAGGGAGGAAGAAAAAGACAAAAGTGTTGAAAATAAATAAGACATTTATTAAATCAATACAGTCATTTATTCTCACAAAAATGAAAATATCCCTTTTTCATTTAAAAGAATTAGAAATATCCCCATTTATCCTCAAAACCAAGTTTGTTGGACTCTCCCTCTTGGTCTATTATGAGATATTTTCAGTTTTACTTTCATCCACTTGTCAAAGGTGAAAATCTTGATTCTTACCCCAACCCCTTCCAAAATTCTATAAATAGGAGGGAAATCCAAGAGCCAAAGGACCCAAGTTTTAAGCATTTGCACTATAGACATACTCTGAGTTATCATTTTAGTATTATCATTCTAGAAAATTCATAGCATTTTAGCATTGTTTTTATGTTATTTAGCATCATTTATTGCATGTTAGTTCATTGTATGTCCATTTTCATAGCATTATAAGAGTTTTTATCCTCATATAATCTACATTATAGTCATAGATCTTGCATGCATTCTTGTAGATCTACATTCTAAGCATACTCTCATTCTAGAACTCTCACTGAGATGTTGATCTGAGAGCTTTCTTAGTAGTTGTAGTTAGAGAAACATGAGATGCTTGTAGAATTTACATGTTGATAACAATTTCTTGGGTTTAGTCTAGTTTGTTGTTAGTCTATCTATATTCTACATTAAAGTTTCATGAATACGTGATTATACTGTGTAAAAATTGGTGCCCATCATGGGGCTTGATCTCAAAGCCTCTCTATTTTCAAATCTTTCTTCTAATATTTCATTTTTAGTGTAGATATATGTTTCTTGCTATTTTCTTGTGTAGATCTAGTCAATTATAGGTTCTATAGCATTCTAGAGGCTTTGTATAAGTGAGAGTAAAGTCCCAAAGTCTTCCCCAAACACACAAGGGATGGATCTAAATCTTCTGACACTTCTAAGCTCTATTTTAATGCTTCTGATAGATATTCTGATGCTTCTAAACTATGTTTTAATGCATTTAATCTTTCTAAAGCACTTTTAAATAGTTCTATAACACATTTAAATCATTCTATGGTGCTTCTAAAGAGTTCTATAACACATCTAATCATTTATGAAGTGCATATAAAGTATTTTACAGGGATTTTACTTTTATTATAGCACATTTGCTAGATCAAATAGCACATACAAAGCTTTCTGTAATGCATATGAGTATTTTTATAATGCATCTAGTAAGAATTATAATTTCCTAAATCTAACTTCCAGATTTGAATATCATTTGCTTATAGGTCCCTTCTAAGTTAACAAAAGCTCTCAAATTGTAGATAGCACACAACAGGAATGAAGACCCTCATAAAGGGGCCTAACCTTTTCTAGCTCTAAATCAGGTAAGTAGACCTCAACACTTGTTAATTTAAAGTGCAACATTTTTAAGTTCCAAACCTAGCTTAATAGGAGCATTCAATCTTGCTGATCTAAAACAGAAGTAGGCCTGTGCTCTCAACTCCTTTGAGTTGATCAGAATGTCCAACCTTCTATAAAGATCAGTCACAATTGAATGAGGAAAGAATCCACACATAGCTTAACTAGGAGCCCCTCTATCTTCAATAGTATAAGGGCTAGTGATTAAAACTTTGTGTCTATTGTGTTTGGGAAGTCAAAATAATAGAGATATGCTCTCACTCTTCTCAAGTGATCAGATTCCCAAACCTATTTGTGATTTCTATTTCCTACTTTCCACTAGGTAGGATTATCTAGCCATAGAAAGGCTATTCCCAAATTGCCTTAGTAGGGCTGGTGATAGGGATTACCTCCCAATCTTGTATTCCTAATCAAATGCAAGCCACCTGTGTTCAAAATATAGCCTTCCTTTAGTAGTCCTATAAGGGATTACAACAAACCTCCTTAGCATTGGTGGGAAGCTCTCTATCACAAGAGAGGTAAATCCAAACATAGTTGGTTAAACTCTAAAACTCGCTAGTCATCGGCTTTAGATAACCTTGATAGGAAGCTCTTTCCTTTCACTTTATAAGTTTATGTAGTTTTATGTTTTACTTTGATTTATGCTACTATTATGCTTGGATGTGTCTTAAAATTTTAATAAGGAACACCAGCGTGGATCACTATCCTTCCAAAAGATGCAACTTCAAACTGGTATTGAGAAACCAAGTCCAAAATGAGAATATTGTTGAACAATCCTAAAGTAGCACATCTACTAAATGAAATAGTGCATTTGAATTATCCTGAGATGCCCTTGATCTCTGTTACAATGCATATTCCTATAAAATAGTGCATCTAAGCCTTTAAACAACACATTTTTCAGCCAAAAAATGCTTCTAAATCATTAAACAATACATATGTCAATTAGAATAGTGCATCTGAGCATATAAAAAGCACATATAATTAGTAAAATAATGCATTTGATCCATCTTGTAACACATATAAGAAAAGACATAAAACAAAGGCCATCTACATGTATGATAATTGTGAACAAACAACAAATTTGGATACCCTTTTCCTCAATGGTATTTTACAAGTCTAAGAGATTCCATAATTGACTGAAAACATCTTTTCAAAAGAAGCAGAGCTACAAATGCCATTATCAACCCAACAGTTATTATTACTTCATTTCACACATCAAGCCAAAAATGTTTGGAGACATGCATCCTTCCCCTACCTAACTTTGTGAAAGTGAACTCATCTCATTAATATTGTCTAACACCTTGTCCAACCTAGCTTGTTACTCCAGATGAATCACAATCAATAGAAACCCTCACATTTCAAAAATGCATAAGAACTAGAGGAATATAACTCACATTTCATGCCACCACACAAAACCAATATAGCTACAAAACCAAGTTGATCACCTATGTGAGTGAGTGCTAGAATAGCCAATAGAACCATCAAATGCACAAAACCTCTAAATCTCCTTGAACCTAAACAACCAACAAATTGCTCACCAAATACAGTTACTCATAAATCACCCTTGTTCAACCAAAATTCATACTCCTTATCCACAATGGATTCATCTACTACATGGGATGACAAGAGTATTGAAACTAAAATTGAAGATTTTCAACAAAATCTTGAACTTGTTGACATCATGGATAAGATACTCGAGAAATACAAGGAGTGTTATATATTAACATTAGCACAACAAGGTGCAAAATTCCCATTCAATTTTGATGTGACCAACTTGAGATGGGACAAAAAATAGTCACCCCTAGATGCCATCACACAAAAATTACAAGATCTACAAATGGAAATGGAAATAATGAAGTGAGGAAAGAAAACCTGCAAAATTAAGCCTCGAAAAGGTGTTTCCTCTCCCTTTCAGTAAGAACATTACTTTCATGCCTTTCCCAAAAAATGTACAAATACCAAAATATGATAAATATTTTGGCACATTAGATCCACAAGATCACCTCAAACAATTTTATACCTTGAGTATGGAATTTTTCCATGACATGACATACTTGATGCATCTTTTTCCTAGGAGCCTTGGAGGGAAAGGGATGGAGGGGTTCTCCAAGCTACCCTCCAATATCAAAACCTTTGACCAATTGGCTTTTGTGTTCATCTCCCAATTTTCCTACAATATCGAAAGGGAAGTTACAATGATCAACTTATGCAACACAAAAAAACTTCTTGGTGAGTCATTCAAGACCTCCCTACAATGGTGGAGACACATATTTTCCAAGTATCATAGAGACATACCAGACAAAGAGAAGACTAACATCTTTAGTCTCTCCAAATCGATGAGTTACTAGCTCCAACTCCAAGGGCCCAAAGATTTCAAAACTACCTTAGAAAATATTGCTAAGGTAGAAGAGAACTTACTAAATAATGACATCATTAAACTATCAAAAGATGGTAAGGGATTTTCAAAACACTCCACACAGACTCATAATTCCAATGATTGGGTAATTGATAAACCAAAGTCATGGTGGAGAAACAAAAATAAGAACATTGTTAATGAAAGGATGGTTGAAGCTAACCATGTCAAACCTTAAACCAATCTAAGTCATTCATATCCTATTGTCAACAACACCAACTCAACCACACCTTAGCAAGACAATGCCCATCCATTCTATGAATGTAATGTGACAACTCCCTTGACATTCAATCAACTAGTCACTAACAATCAAGCTCCTCCTCCCCATAGATATCAATCCTTCAATATACCCAAGGAGTATACTCCTATTGGGGTGTCTTAAAAAAGTTCCTTGCAAACCCTCTTGGTTGATGAACTCATTGTACTTCCTGAGGCCAAACCCTATGAACCCCAAGTCAAGCCAAAGTGGTGGAATTAAAAGCACATTTTTGCCTACCATCAAAATAGGGGGCACCTAACAAACAATTGTTTTTCACTTAAGGGGGTAATAAAAAAATTAATCAATGATGGAACCATCGAAGTAAATAATCTTACCAATAATGAAGACCATACAACCTTCAAGAACCCTTTCATGAGCCATGAAAAGGGGGAATCCTCCAAAGCTAATTAGACTAAGGTTAATTACATGTATCATTACAACAACACCATCAACATGATCTCCAACTTTGATGATGTTGTGAATGTTATCATAGTCAAGGAAAAAAATAAGAAACAATCATCGAATGTCATCACCCAAGGAAAGACCTCTAAAGTTGTTCTACCAGGACCTATTACAAATCCTAATCACACAACTGTAAGTTCCTCATTGCCCAAGTACAACCTGGTCAACTAATTACTTAAGACTCTAGCCCATATCTCCATTTTTGAACTATTATAGATCTCCTCAGAGCATAAAGAAATACTCACCAAAGCCTTTGTGCCAAATGACCTAGATGTGAGTAGATTTCAGAACTTGGTCAACAACCTAGTTGCCCCTCACCATGTATCTTTTTTAGCCCAAGATGACATGTCCATCATCTAGCCACAAAAATCTCCTTTGCATATTGAAGTCTTTATACATAGAAATAGAGTAAGAGAGCATTTGTTGATGGTGGGGTAGGCCTTAATATTTGCACACTCAATTTAGTAAAGGCCCTAGGGTATACAAAAGATGTTGTTGACTCGAGAAAGAAAATCACCATCAAAGCCTACAACGATGAGGAGAGATCCTTCAAAGGCATGATTATTCTACTAATCAAAGTAGGACTAGTTGTGAAAGAAACTATTTATCAGGTCTTAGACCTACAATTAACTTATAACATCTTGTTGGGAAGACCACAGATTCATGACATGCAGGCCATTCCCTCCACTTACCATCAATGTCTTAAATTTCCTTACATGGGTCAAGAGGTGACCATATCTGGAGATCAACATTTTGCCCAATATTGTTATTCCTTGTCCCTCATAGTAGGGAAGAAATAGGCACATCGATAGATGACATTAGCCAATCTACATCTACAGATGCTTCATGCTCTACTAGTTGTAATAATAACCACTCATCACATCAACTAAGGGTATAAAGAAAGTTGGTTGTTTGAGCCCTTCCCTTTTGTAACCATCATCATCCAAAGACCTTAAACAATCACACTATGAAGAAATGGATAAAGTGATGAAAGAATTTGATAAAAAGTGTAAATTGCAATGCAAAGGAGTGGACAAGTACTCAATCTCCTTATTTGATCCCGCACTTTCTCCAAAATCTCATGGGAAACCATCATCCACCACTAAGCCTTATCACACACACTTGATCAAAGCAAGTGAAACACCTCCAAGTTCAATAGAAGAAATTAGTCAAAGAAATGTTGACATCTTTCCCCACCTACATGGAATAGGTTTTGATCTCATGAAAAAGATGAGATATACAGGAGATGGTCCCTTAGGGAAAGGGATAGGCATCGTTGAACCTTTAATAGCACAATTCAGGTCCAACAGGTCCAAAATAGGGGTAGGTTATGGTGAACAAGACAAGACATAAACCTCTTTTGAGGCTCATCTTAAGCATAGCGATTCCTCCTCTTCCACCTTGGTGTGGGTACCTAAACAAAGGGATGGTAATAGCAAGAAAATAACTGACATCATAAATGTAAATCTATCCCTCTTAGGTTCACATCCCATGGAAGAATCACCCATAAATACCTCTAATAACAAAGATGATGAAGATTGTACTAAATGGGAATTTGAATCATTATCTGAGGAGTCTCTTTAGGACAAAGAATGTGATGTTATTCACACACCCGCATTTGACAATTTAGCCACACAAGGAACAACCTCTTGTTTGGGGCCCACTTCACTGAGAGTCAGGGTACAATAGAGAAACTTAGAAGATGATGAACATGTTGAAGGTTTTCAATTTTTAAACCCTATTTCTTGACTTCTTTCCAATAGAAGTTGAAGATGACTACTATGAGCCTCTCGCAAGCTCTACTTTTCTTGATAGTCTAGAAGAAGCTCATGTCATAGATCTAATGAATACAACGTATGAGCCATCTAATGAAATTATGTCTTTAAACCCTGCTAAACCCTTTCCATATTATGAAACACTCTCCCTAGTCCATCGCAAACTTATTAGCTAGGATACAACTAAGCCTCACCACATTCCTCATTTTGACACTGACCATCACGTTTTCATCTACCTTAACACAATTGAACCATCTCATCAATGAAGAATAGAAGAGATGCATATAGTTGGTTTTGATATCAATCAAATCAGTCACACTAGAACATGTTAAGCATTTCATAGCCTTAATGATCACTGCCAAGTTGTAGTTGATCATGAGAAAAAAATAGAAACAAATAGAAGTGACGCATCCCAAGGTGAAAACCCAACTGTGGCACCCACAGATGGGGTGATTGATACCTTACCCAAGCACTTCGAGGAAATATATTATATCTTGATTGAATGAACAAAACTAGTCAACGTTGGCATATAGCAAGAACTAAGGGTCATTTATTTGGCAATCCTTAAGCACAGAGGAAAGAAATGCATTCACTAGCTTCTTTAAAGAAAGGCAAATAAACCTTGTGTGATCTTATGCAAACATGCCCAAATTAGATCCAATCTAATCCTCCATCATCTCAACATTTCTCTGATGATCAAGCTAGTAAAACAAAAGCTTAGAAAGATGCATCCCCATATAGCTCTACTAGTCAACGAAAAGTTAGAGAAATTGATCAGGACCAATTTAATCCAGCCCTTGGCATATGCATCATGGATATCCAACATTGTTCCTATATCAAAGAAAAATGGTAGCATACATATCTGCATTGATTTCTAGGATTTAAACAAAGCATGTCCCAAAGATAATTTCCCTCTTACCAACATTGACACCATTATAGACCTGACAATAGGCTATTCCATTTTTTCACTCATGGATGAGTTTTTAGGGTATTATCAGATCATGATAGAACTAGAAGATCAAGAGAAAACAACCTTTACTTGTGCGTGGGGCATGTTCTATTAGAATGTGATGTCCTTTGGGCTAAAGAATGTTGGGGCCACCTATCAATGGGCCATGACCTCTATCTTTCATGATATGATGCACATCTTTATGGAAGATTATGTGGACAACATCCTTGCCAAATCCCATACCCAAGAAGAACATCTCCCCATACTGGCCAAGATATTCACCTGCCTGGAAATGTTCAAAGTTAGGCTCAATCCCAAGAAATGTGCTTTTGGCATCAAATTAGGTAAGCTTCTAGGGTACATTATCTTAGCCAAAGGGATGGAAGTTGACCCTAAAAATGTTCAAACCATAATTAGTATGCAACCTCCAAGGAACCTAAGTTAGTTATGCTCTCTTCAAGGTAGGCTTCAATTAGTTTGTTAGTTCAATTCTTAGTTGGTAGAAAAGTGTGTACCTTTCATCCACTTACTACACAAAGATATAATTTTTTAGTGGGATGATCAGTGTCAAAAGGCTTTTGATTTACTAAAAACCTACTTGATGAATCCACCCATGTTGGTACCTCCAATATCACAAAAACCTTTTAATTGTACATTTCTTTGAATGGATAAATCAATTGTAGACCTCTTAGCACAAGAAAATGACCAAGGAAAAGAATGAGCCATCTATTATATCAGTTGTACCCTAGTCAACTATGAGCTCAATTACTCTTGTATTGAAAAGGCATGTCTAGCCATAGTTTTTGCTTTCCAAAAGCTATGCCATTATCTTCTAACACACAAGTTCAAGCTCATCTCCAAAATTGACCCCCTCAAATATCTTCTTAGCACAATAGCATTAACATGCAGATTAGCCTAATGGGTGATGATCTTAAGTGAGTTTGACATTGAGTATTTTGATAAGAAAGCAATAAATGGATAGGCTATTGCTGATCTATTGGTAGATGCACCTATAGAGAGTTCAAATCCTATCCTAGCTGATTTCCTAGACATGCACATTCTTTAGATAGAGCCAGTAATGTGGAAATTCTATTTTGATGGTTCCTACACACATCATGGATCAGGCACTAGTATTTTTTTCATCACACCACTAGGTGTAACCATCCCTAAGTATTACAAACTACTTTTCCCCTATATATGAATCTTTGGTTTTGAGTCTCAAAAAGCTAACAATGCTAAATGTTTATGGAGCCTCCCAGTTGGTCATCAATCAAGTCACTAACACTTATCAGACCAAAGATGAAAATTTATTGCCATACAAACATATGGTTGACACCCTCAAGGCATGTTTTGTTCATATTACTTTTGAACAAATTCTCAGATATAAAAATAGAGCAGTAGATGCTCTAGCCACCTTGGCTTCCTTACTCCATCTCCTGGAGCAACTGGAGTGGTATGAGTTCTTAGTAGAAGAGGTGGTTCAACCCGCATTTATTCAACCCAATTCCCTTATCATTTTCCACTTAGATGCTCCTAATTCCCTTTGGTATAACCCCATCATCACTTACCTTCGTGATAACACCATTCTGTCTAACCTCTCATGAAACAAAAAATGAAATTTCATTTGACAAACTTGACACTACACTTTGGTGGCAGATATAGTGTATAGGAAGGGTCTTGATGATACTTTGTTTAGATGTCTTGAAAAGGACAAGTCTAGAGTCACTCTATAGGAAGCCCATGTAGGGATTTGTGAGTCACACTCTAGTGGGTTCACACTAGCCAAGAAGATTCTTAGGATGGGTTATTTTTTGCCAACCATGGAAAGGGATTCTATCAACTCTATTAAAACCTGAAAAAAATGCCAAATCCATGATAACCTTGTTCATGCACTAGCCCAAGAGCTCAACCCTTTGGCCACACCATGGCCTTTTTATGAGTGGGGCTTTGATTTGATTGGAGCCATCCATCCACCTTCCTCTAGCAGACATAAATGGATTATTACCACCACAAAATACTTCACCAAGTGGGTCAATGTAGTGCCACTTGCTAATTCTGCAAGAAAAAAAATCTCTTCCTTCATTTGAAACCATATCATTTGTTAGTTTGGTAGACCTCATGCCATTCTCACAAACAATGCCTTATACTTTAAAAATCAAATAATTGATGAATTATGTGAAAAAATTCACATTATACACCACTCCTTGTCAATTTATTATCCCCATGGCAATGGCCAAGCAGAGGCCACCAACAAAACTATTATCAACATCCTCAAAAGAATCGTCAAGGATGTTGGTAGAGATTGAAATTTATAGTTGAAACCCACCCTCTAGGCCTATAGGATGAGTGTTAAGACACCTACAGGTGCAACACCCTTCTCCTTGGTTTATGGCTATGAAGGTATTCCTTGAGAGTTACTCTTTGAGACATTCTATCAGAAGAGGATTACAAAGTAGCCCATCTAGAGCAGCTAGAGTTGTTAAAAGAACATCTGCATGTAGCACATGAACACCTCAAAGTGTATTAGAATAGGTTATTGAGAAATTACAACAAAAAGGTCAAATCCTATGTTTTTCAATTTGGTGACCTAGTACTCCGAGAAAATCCTCAGAACCAAGCGGCTAGAGAAAAGAAAGGAAAGTGGGAAGCCAATTGGATTGGTCCTTACATTATCATAGAGTTCTTTGGGACTGGTACTTATAGACTTTCAGATTGTGATGGTTCAAGCCTAGCATAACCCATCAATAGAATCCATCTTAAATGGTTCTATGTCTAACACTTTGTGAAACACATCAAAAATACCAAAAAAATAAAAAAACACTTTGGTTTTAAAGGAGTGAGAGATAGCACATTTGGACTTCCCTAAACAACACAAGTCCTTCAATGTTGGAAAAAAATCAAGATAGTACTTGACCAACTATCTCTGTGTATGTACTGAGATACCATAGACATGAATTGTAGGAAAATCAATGCACATCTCAACTATCCACCTTGATCAATGATCCCAAATGTTTATTTTAGCCCTCAGTCAACCCATTTCATGTCCCAAACTCCTTTCATTGCCTCCCACATCCCAAATATAGCTATCCATGCCTACTTTTCACCTTTTTGCCTACTCTTGATCTCTTTGCCTCTTTAGGTGCCTAACATGGTCCTAGTTACCCTCGTATTCCAAAAAATCTCAGTAACATCCTCATTCCACCCCCACCAATTGCAATGATCAAAAATTATAAAAAAAAATCCAAAAATTCTGAAAAATTCTCAAAAAAGTCCAAAAATTGTCAAAAATTACCAAAAAATTCAAAAATTGTCAAAAATTATAAAAAAATCCAAAAATTGTTAAAATTACCAAAAAATAAAAAATTATCAAAAAAATTCAAAAAATTGTCAAAAATTATCAAAAACATCCAAAAATTGTCAAAAATTACCCAAAAAATTCAAAAATTATCAAAAATTATCAAATTTCAAAATTGTCAAAAATTGCTGAAAACATTCAAAAGGGGGTAATAATTGCCAAACATAGCTATGAAAGCTCGAAAAAATTAACAATACCTCAAAATTCCTGTCAAGCGTGGCTCACTTAGCTCAAATTGGCCTTATAACATGTCATAAAATATTTAAATACAAATTGCCTCAATGGTATTAAGAAGCAATGTAGTTGTGTCCTGAAACATCTCACTAGGCTTTGGAAATTAGGCACAATGCAAATAGTGCAAGAGGCATCAATAGAGTCCCCTCTTCCTTCCTTTTTTCGAGAACAACAATTCCCAGTAGATCATTAGTCTTATTTATGCTGCATTGGCCACAATTGGTCTAGCCCCCTTCAAAAAATATATCAATGCTATCCCAAAAGCCTAGATATTAGTTAGACTCTTTCAACCTCACTTAATCCGGGGCACATAATAAGTAAGCATAAGTGTGAGAGCTTGGCTCCCCTACAACACCTTTTCTAGCCCAAATGCCTTTTTTAGGTCACTCAAGCACCTTTTCTAGCCCAAACACCTTTTTTAGGCCCCTCAAGCGCCTTTTTAGGCCCAAACACCTTTTTCAAGCCCCTCAAGTACCTTTTTAGGCCCAGGTGCCTTTTTGAGGCCCCTCAAGAGCCTTTTTTAGACCCAGACATCTTTTTGGGTCAAAGCACCTTTTTCAAGGCCCTATTTCACCTTTCTTGAGGCCTAGGTGTCCTTGTGGACCCCCAAACATCTTTTCATAGACCTCATGAGCATTTGTCTCGACACACACCTAGAAGAATATCCCAACATTGGCCTTATAATCATATGTAATGGCTATTAATATACATAGAATTATGCCTTACACATCACAATTACCCAAATATTACACAAATTTATATGAATCTTTCATTAAGAGCCCACACAGACATTCATACAACACAGTAAAGGTTACCTTTACTCTATGGTTCATATTGTTCCCACTTTTACAAAGATTGAAACCTTCCCAACATTTGTCACAAAACATAAAAAAATTCAAATATCTATTAAAAATCCCACAAACATTCACATATTTCTCAAAACACTAAAAACATCTAGATATATTCCAAAAATACCAAAAACAAATATGACAATGCTTTTACAATCAACATCTGTTGTCTCTTGATTGCCACAACCAACACAAAATTTTATTCTACTATGACAGCAATGACAACATTAAATTTAAATAGTGTCTAGCAGATTATTTATTCTGGCCTCCCTAGGGGATGTGGCAAGATAGGGTGTCTAACCAATGGCATTTCTTTTGACCCCACTCCAGAAGAGGAAGCCCCTAGTGTCAGTCATCTACATACCCACACTACATCCATGGGAATTGGACACCTCCCACCATGTAATTGTGCATTTAACAATTGTGTGAATTCCCTATCCATGAACTATGTGTCTCGCCAGTCCTCATTTGGGAATGCTTGATGATACCATCCCATATAATAAGTAGCTTTTGGGTGTACCTTTGTCATCCAATGCATTTCCAGGAATACATTCTCCACCAACTTGTTTACTCCCACTTTTGTGATCACTTGTTGGGCTAGATCTCACTCCTATTGCATTTGATCAATCACCATCTGCTAGTGCTCCATGTCTACTTTGGCCTTGCCCAAACATTGCTACAACTGTATCACCTTCCCCTCACTTAATGCTAACCACTCTTGTTACTTCAATGGCAGGGAGTTTGATTTTGCAATCACCTCCCTAAATAACTCAGATTGTGACTACAACAACACTAGCTTGTTCTAATCACTCTCTAAACCTACTTGTGCCATCTTCAGAGATTTGTACAACAACTTCGCCTGCATTCCTGCATCAATTCCGTTTGCTTGCAATTGCTCCACACATAGTTCCACTTCTAGTGATTATACTCGTGCCTGCTCTACATCCAACACCACTTATTGTTGTCTTGCCTTTGTTTGCACTCCATCTTCCCATGCCTTCTCCATAAATCCCAACAAAAGAATGACTTCCTATTCTACATTCTCTACTCAAACTCTTTTTGTATCCAACATTCTTCATAATTCTCCCACATCACTTGATGCTTGATCTCCACCCCCCACTTCTAGCCGTGGCTCCTCCACATTTGCACTGCTCACCTCCCCTCCCATTGACCCTTGTCCCATAATCTTGAGGCTAAGCAATCGACATGATCCACTCATCACCCCACTAATGCGTCCTGCATCCTTCAGAGCTTCTCCTATGGACTTTTTAGGAGATTTTATCTCCCCTGCCTCCTCCTCCACTCCTGACATACTCTTTGTCATCCCAAGTGGACTATTCTTTGCCTGCATCATTGACTTGTCATCTAATACCACTTATAATTCCTATTGCATTGTAGTACTTGACAACATCATTAATGCCAACAAAGGCATTTGTTCTGCCTTACTTCCCACCTCTTCAAGTTGTGCTAACCCTTGTCTTGCATGACTTGCTTCACTTTGCTCTAAACTTAACACTTGTAGTTTTGACTAATACACCAACTCCTTGGAAGTTCACTGAATGCACTTCACTCTTTGCCCTTGTCTCATCCACCTTCCCTGGCTAGCATCACGCTCCTACTGCAACTGATCTGGTGAGCTTGGCATGCTTTCACGTGCACACTTCCTAAAAATTCTCAATATATCCAATAGCCACATTCTATGCTTCACCTCACCTTGTTCCATTCCCATAATATCCACTTACTTATAGTTGTCACTCACCTAAGACTTGTTATTTACTAGTCTTACCATGTATCTGCTCTCTGCATCCCACCACAATAGTACTAGGTAAACTTGACCCTTGGCTCTAACACTTAGACACCCTAATTCTTGTTGATGCACATCGCTAGATAGAATCACTACTAAATCATTGCTAACACATCCCACACTTTCTTATTCAACTAGTACAACAATCACTCCCTGACAGAACTGAACAAACTCCATACTATTACCCACAATTGGTAGCGGGCCTGGTCTACAAATAATGGTTTTCTTCACTATTATATACTTCTAGTGCCTCAATGATGTGCTTGACTAGAGGTACCAAGATGAAGTCATGATATTTTATTGTTGTTTTACTTTTTAACTCCAATGATCCTTTGATTTTGTGCATTATGGGTGTCCACTTGTAAGTGCTTCCTCTCATTTGGAAAGCCATGTGTACCTTGACCAATTTTTTGTGCTATCTTAGGTAAGGTCTTTTATCCAACATATGACTATTCGAGTGCCTATTTTTATTCTTTCATGGCTATAACTTTGTTTTCTAATAATTGTCATAATTTTCATGTAGATTGTTCATGTTTGCTGGTACTCCTCAATGTGACATAGTATTCATATCACCATAGTTGAGCTAGTGGTGATTGTACTTAGTCACTTTTTATTGAATGCTCTATGATGAAAATTAATTTGCACCTCTTTACATAGTGACAATTAGTTGCATTCATTTAGTCTGCATTTTCATCTTGGGTTCCTTAAAAACAAACAATTGGCAAATATATTAGGATTACACATGAAACCCTTCACAACATCATTCAAAAAAATTACGTCTTGGTTATCCAATAACAGACAACAACATCAAGATCAAGGAGAGCTTTTAGCACTCAACTATCATGGACTTTATCTCCTCACAACATCACCACCATTCATTTCCCTTCATTGCCTTATATTTTCATTCCACTTATTGCATTATGTGGTTTTTGAATCTCAAACAATTCTAGTCACTGTTTCCTTGTATCAAATTTCATTCCTCATCACACCCCATCATCTATTGCATTGCATGTCTTTTGAATCTCAAAATATTTCATTTTGTCACATCCCATTTCATTTCCTTTTCATTTATCATAATTCACTACATCACATGTCATTCCCTCCCATTTCAATTCCTTATATATCACAGTTCATTTCATTTTGTCATATTCCACTTTCCTTATTTTCCTACATTTGTGACTTGCATTTCATGTTCTTCATCACATTACCTTTAATTCATGCATTTCATCTATTTCATTTCGTGGCTTTTCAATCTCAAAAGTTGAAATCCCATCCCATAGCCCTCAAATCTCAAACCATTTCATTTCCTTCCATTTTTCACTTTGTTTCAAATTCCATTTGTCACATTACATTTTATCACATTTTATTTCATTACATTCCCACTAAATGTCATCCTATTACATTTTCATTTATCATTTCATGTCATTACATCCCATCTTCATATTTTTATTCTCATTTTACCATGTTCCCTTCCATGACACTTTGTCACACATTCATTCATCTACATTTTTTAAATTTTCATTTACACATTCATTCCATTTAATTTCACATCACATCACATCACAAAAAACTTCATTTCATTACATATCATTGCATTACATTACATTGCATTATGTTAAATTTCATGCCATTACATTTATCGTACCACATATCATTTTCCCTCTCCTCACATCACGTTAATTCCTTTTTCATTTTTTACCTCATTCCATCACACTATTGATTCACATTTCATTTCATTCCATTACATTACATCTTATAACATTGCAAAATTTTATTATTATCCCACATGTCATTTCATTACATAGCACACTTCATCGCATTACATTACATTGCATTATATTAAATTTCATTTTATTTCATCACATTTCTGATTCACTTACAAATTTCATTTCATTACATTTCGGTCATACCTTGCAATTTATTTCATTATTGCCATCTGTCCTCAGTGGTAGTGGTGGTGGCAGTGGCCCCTATGTCATCATGGCTATAAATACCTGTAATGTACTCATCAAATCACCCACCTGAGCCTCCAGGGCACTCATCTGAGCCTCTAAATTAGTAGATCCCTTGGCCTCTTTGATGGTAGTTGTGCTTCTAGTGGAACCTATGGCTATACATGTGGCTATGCATCTAGTAGCACATGTAGTAGCCCCTATGGCTATACATCCTATGAATCTCTGATAGGACCCTGTACCCATGGCCTCTGTCACCAGACAAACTAAACATCCTTAGGCAACTTGGCCCTCACCTACTCTACCCTACCTTGCTCAAATCCCACACCACCAACCATCCCTCCTCTCACCCTCGCACCACCATGGCCTCAAATTCCTCCAACCCTCCCTACAGCTACTGGTCCTTGCACTGGACCTCATGCCACACCCCTTTGTAGTAGTACCATGGCTACTTGGCCTCGCCTCCCCTATGCTCTAGCCACGCCTCTCACTCTAACTCTGGCCCATCATCTCCCTTTACCTCTCCCTAGACCACCCTCATCATCCTCATCCTCTCCCCCACTTGATGGTTCTTCAATCCTAGGAATAGGCTCTATCAAATCCGTATATCTCAGAAAAGGATGCTCCCAAAATGATCATGCATAGTCCCCCTCCATCCTTAAATCTTCCACTCCATCCTACAA
This sequence comes from Cupressus sempervirens, assembly GCA_028749045.1. Classification (NCBI taxonomy): domain Eukaryota; kingdom Viridiplantae; phylum Streptophyta; class Pinopsida; order Cupressales; family Cupressaceae; genus Cupressus; species Cupressus sempervirens. The sequence continues at coordinate 777,358,453 of CM053789.1, forward strand.
TGCCCTAGCTATGGTGTGTCTATCATCTATAGAAAGGCCTCTAGGAAAGCCTCATACTCCAAAGTCAACCCCCACACTACTCTCTCTAACTGCACTCAAGTATAATGTGCTAACCCCTATGGCATGCCCTATCGCCAACCAAATTGTCTCATCACCCACCTAAAACAAACCCTCACTATCACTGTAGGTATCCAACCAAGAAAATACTTTAGACCAAATAAACATACCATCTCATCATTGTCATTAGCCCATGGCTCTGTAAACCTATAAGGTCTCTACACAACCTCATCAATGTCATCTAGTATATGCCACCAATACTTTGCCTTGCCCAAATGGGGCTGTATGATCACACCAGAGTAAGTATACATGTAAGGCATACCCTACAACCACTATCATACACACACTAGATGAGTAATGGGTAAATACTCCCATGTCCATAGTTGTAACAAAATCACCCCTGCTGATAACAATGAGGCTCCATAATATACAACCTAATGTAAGTCATGATATAAGTGAGCCAAAATGCAACTACCCCATGCAATTATCTATGGCTGATCAATCATATCCTATATCAGTCAACCCAATCCAATAGGACATCCTTGCCCTCAATGGTTTGGCAACAAAAATCCTCCTATCAATCTAGCAAAAATTGTCGACAATGCCTCATATTGTAGCATATGAAACCATGATACATTGTCATCCCCAATGTTGTCATCCCCAAACAAATATAAGAAAGTAGTACTATTGATAGTCTAATCATAGTACACCAAATCCCCTACTTTTAGGATCTAAAATATTTGATATACATCCTTGAGATTCACAGTCATCTCCCCCATTGACAAATGAAAGGTGTTGTGTCTGAGTGCCACTGCTCAACCATAGTTTTCAATAGCCCCCTATTCACTCAAAATTGGGGCATCTATAGAAAATAAGTAAATCCACATCTATTAATCACCTACTGATCCTCTGTCAATAATCTGCCTACTACCTCTAGGGGCCATGGGTATAACCCTTGTACCATGAGCTTTCGCCCACATACCTATTTTTCATCAAACAACTAAAAAACAACATCAAACTTCATCACAAGTGATCATCATACATCAGTCTATAATCTATATCTAGCTACTTAGCTAATGGTTTTATGTTGAACCTATTACTCATCCTTCTCTATCCTCAATCAGACTCGTTTGTTTTTCCTACTCTGTATCCTAAGCTAGGGCATCATTCTTTACCCAACTGCCATTAGAATGATCCTAGAACATCACTTCATAACTACCTAACTACTATTGCTTACTCATTATGATGGATCCTTGACCAACATACCTAGAATCTAGCCTCTTGCATTATCTTTCACTCAATTTAGGCTTTATAATCTATCTTCGCCCTTCAAAGTTCATTTGCACTATTTCCTAGGACACAAGTGCTATAAGATCATTCAAATGTGCCAAAATAGACCTATGCACTATTATAACATTAAGAAGCACTATGTCATAGCTCAAATACGCTATAATATGGCTAAGCACTATTACAATACCCATATGCACCATTTAGCATTGCAAAACCATTATTAAAAACAAAAGCATTAAAAAACTATATACATGTGCTATAAGAACAATCGCATGCACTAAAATATGCAAATGCACTACTAAAAACTATTATATGTGCTAAAAAATTTCTATATGCGCTAACTTGACCAAAACCTAGGTTTTCATATGTGTTGTTTCGTCCTACGTATGCACTAAAAAAAAAGCTAAATGTGCTAAAACACCTAAAAAGCCAATTTCCCATAAATTTTTTTGTGAAATTCACAAAAATCTAGGTACAAATGCCAAAATCTTAAAATGGAGGATCTGGATGACTTACTGGGGCACCATAGTCCATTGGATGCTCATCCTTGTGGACCCTCTCGAATCTGTGCTCTCATAAAGGGACCACCATCATCTCTAGCTCAGAGCTCCAAAATGCTAAATACCAAATGAGAGAGTGAAAATGACAAGGTAAAAGGCATTTTGACCTATTTAACCCTCCTTAGGGGTGTTTATATCACTTTTTACCCTATTTACCCAACATTGGAATCTTTTACTCACTTTTGCGAATTGGGTATTGCACTAAATCAACTTGACCATCTTTATTTTTCAATTATCCATCATTTCAAAAATAAAATTGGAACCTCTTTAAATTTTACACTTTCATTTTTTTCCAATTTCATTTCTGAGGGGGCAGTGTATCCATATCAAACCAGAGCATCCAAAGAAGGGCATCAAATTTTTTTTGAAAAATAAAAAATGTTCTACCCTAGCCAAAATTTCAAACATCAAATTAACCAAAACCAAGATATCCAAGTTAAAACATCGCAAAATCAATCAGAAAAATCAATGACAATCAAGACATAAAATTGTAACAGTTGATAATATCCAACTCCATAGCTCACAAAGATCACCTGCATGCAAATAACTTGTTGAAGGGAAACCAAAGAAGGAAGAGGTGGAGCTTGGAAAAACACTAAATGGACTAAGAGAGAAGATATTACAAACAAGAAAAATGTATTTACAATGAGTTGTGTTGTGAAAATACAATGAGAGAGCCCAAATATAAAGGCCTCAAGGAAGCTTGTAGAACAAGCTAGAAAGTGCTAGAAGATGCTAGGAGTGTCATATCCCCTTAATTAGCCAAATTGTAATTATAAATTGTTTTAAAATATTTAATATTGATATAAATATATTGACCATCTTATCATGAATACAAAATGTGTTGATCATTCATAAATATTTTACTAATCTATAATACACTAACCAATGGACTAAAAATACTTTTTCTTTAAATATACTATCATTCATATAAATTATATTACAAATGTTATTACCATAAAATATAAATATTTATTCAATTAGATATAATATAACTTTTATAAATTATAAAAAGGCAATTAATAAACAAAACACACAACATAATATTTAATAAACAAAGGAATACATTGTCACACCTTTTCATCCATGTCCGCTCCAGCCAAGACATGTAGTATTTATTAGGGTTAGGGTTGGTGTCAAAAGTAGGAGGAGTTTGGAATGAAAATGGGAAAGGATGTGATAACCATTTCCCACCATGTACTTAAGGATTTGTGATAGAAGTCTTATTACTATCTACAGCCTCTATGGCCTCTGTGTGTATAGTCAGGTACCATTGTCCCTATGAAGGACTGACATCAAATACCATTCCACAGTACATCGGTGAATACCATTGTCAAGTATGATATAACACCCAATTCAATGTTGAGTTAAATAAAGAGTGATCAATGGTATTAAATAGAAAGATGTGATTAATATTGGTTTTAACCCAAGGAATATACATTTAAGTTAATAATTGAATTGATATTATCTTTTCAATTAAAGAATATACATTTAAGTTGATAGTTGAATTAATATTTAATTTCTCTATTAAAAGAATACACACTAAGATTGATAATGTTGGAATGTTCAAAATGGGAAGAGTACTTTTGAGAGGGGGGGTGAATCAGAAGTACCAATTTTTATCCTTTCAAACCATTATTAACATATAACTGAAAGCAATGTACATGTATGTAAACATATAAGAAAACATGAAATGAAAACATGAAACAAAAACATGCATCAACACATAACACAAAGATTTGGTAATCCAGAAACCCTCTAGGAATAAGAAGGTAAAACTGGGGTCGGGATGACACCCACAAAAATCAATATAGCAATCAATATTCAACCACTTCTAATGGTCTACCCTATGAAAGGTCTACCCTGTTAAAGTCTTTTACATTGTGTCAATAGTGACCTGGTTAAAGGATTTATGAACACTTACATGAAGTGTCACCCTATTAAAGGATTTGCAATAGGTTGTTAAACCCACCTAATACATAGGATTTTTCAAGACCTCCAAAGGTTCTCCTACCTAGCTATTAAGCTAACTTATCAATATAGGATTTCAACCTCTAATACAATTGTGAGAGAGTATTAGAACATTTGACTTGATTAAATGCAATCTCAAATTGTTGGGTTCAGGTACTAGATTTTCTCTTCTTATTTTGATCCTTTCTTGATCTGATCTTTGTTTGTGTTCCTTGTCCCTTGTGTTCTTCTAACCAACTAGATATGAAATTGCTTTTCTGTTCCTCTAAGTCTTTCCTTCTTCACACTGGAATTTTGCTATAATCTTTGCATACACTGTTCTCAGTCACACATGTAATGGTGCATTTTTCCTCCTTTTAAAGAAGGTGAAGACTTAGAGTTAGGTATGGATCTACAATCCATATTGAATCACAAATTGCTGCTCATACCTTGCATTTTTCTCATTGGTTGCATGCCTTCTCCATTTTTTTGATTGGTTTCATGTAGATTGCATAAGGAATGTAAATGATTCGTCCTTATCCTTTTTCTTCTTCGAAAACTCTCTAAGTTGGCTCCAAAAATGGTTTACATCTTAGTTTGTGAAAGCACAAACTCTTATGTTGATCTTGTGTTACTCGGAACTCATTACATTACTGATGCTCAACATGAACTGATTCCTAGATTGCTCGTCATCTATTACTTTCTGACTTGCTCAGCACCTATTACTTTCCTAGTTTGCTTGGCACCTGTTAAACACTATATAGTTTGGCATATGTATGTTCTATATTGCTCAGCATCTAAACTTTTCCTAAATCACTCGACACATACTATATTTTGACTTGCTTCGCACCAATTGTGGCTCGACACCTTTTGAAATTCTAGCTTGGCATACATTGTGTACTTAGCATATATAGTGAAAATTGTTAAGTGTGTTGACACTCAATTTTCAAGACTATTCTTTTGACCAAAAATCTCCCCCTTTAACATGAGTGTCAAAAACACTTAACTAAGATTTTATGAGCTTAACCTAATTTAGTACAACCTTTATTCACTTGGCATTCATTCAAAATTTCTATATATATATAGTAAGTAACAATATACTTTATGACTCCCCCTGAGTTGATTATGCCTTGTCCATTCTTGAGACTGAAATTATGTGCTAATGTGCCTGATCCTCTCTATCTTTTGTCTTGTTTCTACATTTTGAACATGTATGTTGTATCTAATCTATGTGAAGTTGCAAATTTTGCATCTCCCTCTTTCTGATTTATTTCTTGATATCTTCCTTTTTGGCTATTTACAGACTTTCCACTTTATTCTCAAAATGAAAGAATGTAATAAAAAATTATTCAAAATTCATATCTCCCCCTTACTTTATAATCTCCCCCTTTTTTGACACTGATTTCAAAGAGTTCTATGGAGTAATACCAAGCTTAGCCAAAAAACTGCTATTTACCTCCAAGAGTATCTTTAGAGCTACATCCTAGTTTTCTAGTGCAATGTTTAATGACTTATGCTAGATGGAAACCTCTACTACTAGATGCACAAGTCCATCTGATGTAGAAATATTTGAATCTTTCTTGAGGACTATTTCTACATACATTTTCTCCCTATGAAGTACCTCCAAATGAGGGCTTATAGAGGACTGAATTTGCATTAACTTAGCTTTTATATTTGCCTCCTCTGCTATTAATACAGCTAATTCTCTTTGAGTATGAAGAATTTGAGTAAAATTCTTCTCACTTTGAGTTGGATTGGTTGGGAGTTGCATACTAGAAATCTTTAGATTTCTCTCCAAGCTCATTATTTTCTAGCTAGTCTCTTGTGTGAAGTTGGAAAAATCACACAACTTGTTGTATAGGGAGAATATATTTCCAAGTACAATTTTGACTTTATCTAATTTCTTAGCCAGTTCAACTTGTGACAGTGCTATATCACCAGATATTTTCTCATTTACTTTTCCTTGAAACTTCCTTTCTGACCATTCCTTTTATTTTGCATTTGTATCATGGTCTTGATTTGTCACCTGATCAACTATATTAGATAGTTGCTCTACTATTGGCCTTGACTCATCAGGTGTATACAAGCTGAAGGCATCCATAAAGATGTCCTTTATCTCATTTAGTGCTTGCCTATATTTATATTCTTTTCTCAATACCTCTTGTCTTCTTCTTCTATCCAGTGCATTCTATATTTCATTAATTTTCTCCTCAGTGAGAGTGCTAGATTCATAGTGAGGTATTGTGATTTCTTGATCAAGCTCAGGAATTCCATAATGAAGTTTCTTGGCTACTTTTTTTGAGATTGAGCCTGGTGTTCTAATTTGCAATGCTATCATTTTAGTGCTCATCTTCTGAAGAGTTTGAGTGGGAGTACCTATTTTTGGTAATTCAACCAAAGTTTGTATTGCAGATTGCTCCTCATCTCTTGTCTCTTCCTTCTCTTCAGCTTGTTTCTCTTTTTTACTGTCAATGGTTGGGTGTGAGCTTGTTGGCTATTCTATTTTCTCTTTGTCTTCCCCTGCTACTACACTTGGCACTTGAAGTACATCTGCTATTGTTCCTAGTAGAGATGGTGGAGGAAGGAATAGGATTCTAGTAGTTTGAGTGGTCAAAGGTGGTTCTTGTGTTTGCACCTTGACTTCCTTTGATTTTACTACTACCTTTTGCAACTCATCAACACTGACCAGTATTGGGCTTGAACATAATCTGGCTGCTTGTGTTGAATGGTCAAGGATATTTGCTAGATCCTCTATAGTTAATGGATTGATGTTTTGACCAAAAGTGTCAATAACATCCTTAATCTTGATAATTTTTGCAGGTGTGATGGTGGCATGAGGAGAGCTAGGAGGTGATAGTTGTGTGTTTTGCACACTTTGTTCTTGTTGCTCATCTGTACCCTTTTCTTCTTCTTTATCCTCTTTATTCTCCTCTTCATCTTTCTTCTCTTCCTCTTCATCTTTCTTTTCTTTCTTAGCCTTCTTTTCCTCTTCCTTCTTATCTTCCTCCTTTTTCCCCTATTTCTTTCATTTTCTTTTTCTTGACACTTGCTTCTACCTTGTATTCTTCATCAAACACATCATTCATTTTCTTGTATATTATTTTCCACAATCTTGTGGATTTGTTGACTACATCTTCAATTTTATTTTGCAAAATACAAAATGCTCTATACTTAGGAGTAAATCTACTATTGTGCCTTTTTATTGCATTAGTTATTTGACCCTTAGTCAAATTAGGCAACAATCTTGCTAGAGTAGACTCTCTTATTTCCTTTTCCATTTGCAAGCAAAAATAACATTTGTCTTCAACAATTTTGTACAATTTCTTAGGCATTGAGCCATCTAACTCTAGAGGTGTGTGCTTATACTCGGCCATCATAGCATACACAGACTCCTCTATTTTATTTTTCTCTTCCTTTGTGAGCTTATTAAAATCTAAATTCTTCAAATCTTTTAAGTCATCATTTCTAATCTTTATACACAATTTATCAATTGAAGACTTTGATGGGTGACTTACCACTTTGAACTAACTGATATCTGACTCTGTCTTTTCTTCATTTGAGTCAGGTTGACCTACATATCTTCTTCTCTTTCTTGGCTCCTCCTTAGTCTTCTTGGTGGACTGCTTCTTCTTCTCTACTTCTTCTTTAGCCTTTTGTGTTGTAGCTCTAGTGGTGGCTAGATAGCAATAGGCTTCTTTGGTGTATATTTTTCCATTTTCTTTGCTTTGGGTTGAGGAGCAGGTGGAGTTTTAGCCTTCCTCTTTGTGGCTTTAGTTCTGATAGGTGCTTCCTCAACTTCTTCTTCCTCAACACCTTCATCCTTGTCCTCACCTAGACCTTGTGTTAGTTGTAGAGGCTCCTCTTCTTCATTTTCTTTCTCTTCTTTAGTAGTACCTACTTCAACACCAAATTTATTCTTGATCTTCTTCATCAATTTGTCCTTCTTTTTCATTGCTATGGTTGTCTTGAGTTCTTGAGTTCTGTCACCACCCATGATTTGACAATGTCACATGTTCCAAAAAAATTTGTAGTCTTGTCAATTTCCTTTGCAAGTAGAGCTATTATTATTATTGAGGCTTGATCAACATCAAGTTCATAACCTAGTGGCCTAAGCCATCTCACTCTAGGTATGACTACTTGTATATAAGTGTAATCAATGTCCACAAAAAATAAAATATCCTTTTCATGCTACTCAACCAGTGAAACTGGTATCCTCATTCTCTATTTCATGGACTTCTTGAAGTCCTCAAAGTAGCTAGTCATTTGGGCATCAAAATTTCCACCCATCTGGTCAATGAATCCATTGATTTTCTCAACAATGGTCTTATTTGGATCCCATCTCACCTTGCCTATTGAAGGGAATTCTTTCATGATATAGAAAAACATACAGACCAAAACTAAGCCAAATTTGCATTGAGCTCCCTTAGACTTCCTTATAGCTCCCAGATTCTCATTGATCTTCTATAACATGAGCTCTACAAGATCATATGTATGATCTTTCTTCACCAATTTACAGGCAACATCCACTGCTATACATGGTACATTGTTTAGTCTACTTGACTGGTAGAATTTGTGGGATATGACTCTCACAACAAAATCTAGTAGCGGTTCTGTGATGGTGTCTATTGGCATTCCCCTATTATTCCATTTTGCACCAGTGTTCTTCTCTATGGCCTCCTATTTATCACTTCTTAGGGTCTTTGGCCAATCTAGGGTTGGAATACTAGTAACCCTATGTACAGTTTTCTTTGTAAACTTTACTGGATCTATCTCTAACCAAAAAGCTCCATCATGGATTCTGCTCAAAACTATGTGTATCCATTCCATTTTGAAAAAAATAGGGAAATCTAGGGCTTTGGTCAGACCCTTCTTCTTAACTATGGATAATTCATCTTTAAGTTTTCCATTTTCACACAGTTTATCAAATGAATTTAAAATCTCCAAATCTCCTATGGCTCCAACTTTACAATTATAAAATTTTTGAACGTCTTGAACCATGACAAATTTATTAGGAATTACGGATAGGGCACCAACAGGATCATTTTTATAAGCGACTTCAGGGATGGGTCTAAACTCTGGCTATTTGACTTCATTACTAACTAGTTGAATTTCATGACTCTTCTTTCCCTTAGTGGTTTTTGACCCATATGCCATCATTTACCAAACTAGGATTTAAAATTGAATAAACTTTCAAACTCTACGAAGCTTGGCACTTGAATGAAATACTTGAGAATCAATGAAATCAAGCTGAATCACTATTGAAATCACTACAAATTTTTGTTTGATCATTGTAGAATCACTTCTTCACTCTGCTTGGTTTCGCTTTGTGTTTGAATGATTCAAAAATGAACAATTTTCAACTTTATTAGGTTCAAAAACCTAGCATTTATTGCATTTGTTATTACAACTATACACTCGACTTCCAAATATTTTATCAACTCGGCTTCCACTAAAGTTCATCTACTCAGCAACTACTAACATGTCTTACTCGACATCCACTAGTCTATTCAACTCAGCATATAATGGAATTTTACTTGGCAACCAAAGGTAGCTCAGCGTCATCTTCTAACTTTCAACTTAGCATCTTTCCTCATGCATATTACTTCTTTGCAGTACTTCTATGTTTTCTTGGGTTGATGTATGATACATCTTTATATGTATCAGCCTTATGTATATGTCTTGTGCTTAATTGAATGAGGTGTGATCACTTGACCTCTTTGCTAAAGTGATCTCTCCATTTGACATGTTGCATTCACCTTTCTTCTTCCATGTCTTGTTCATTTGTCCTCTTATTTGTTCAACATCAATCTTCTCTTTTCCTTTGTTGACTTCATTTTTTTGGGCTTTTGACTTTGTAGGACAGTTTTTGTTGATGTGACTAGTCTTCAAGCAACTAAAACATGTAGTTTGGTTCAACCATCTACTGCAACTTCCCTTGAAATGTGTCCTTATGTAATTTTTAGGAATGTGTCCATACTCTTGTCAATAGTGACAGCTATACCTAGTATTGTAATCCCAATTGTAGTGATGTGCATGATTGATTCCTCTTGCAAGCTGATTAGTTGTCCACGTAGGCTTTGATCTAAATTCAAATGCTCTATGTCCATACTTTTTGTAGTTGTAACAGTGACCCTCAAATCTTGGTGTCCTCATGATCTTGGTTCTACAGTCTTGTGTTGAATGTCCTTGTTTTTTGCATTTGTGACAAAAGTTTTCATTTGTAGGCTTATCACATTGATGACTATTCTTGCTTCTGCACACATTAGAGGTATGTCCCTTTTTACCACAAAAATAACAAGTAGGTTTAGTAGTCTTATCTTTGTTGCTTCTTTCTTCTGCAACCTTGGATGATTCTCCTTGTTTAGTGTAATGTAGCCAAGTCCTGATGTATCATTACTAGCTCTTGGTGATTTCAAAAATTGATCAAAGTACTTTATGGCCTCATTGGGTTTGTTGTATCATTCTACTATTTCCTTTTCTCTCTTTAATTCATTCTACAATTATTCATTCTACATCTTCAAGGTGGAGATCTCAATGTCTTTCATTTTTAGCTCATGATGAACATTCATCATATGGCTTAAGGTGTCCAACTGCATGTTTGAGATCTTCTCAAATTCAATTGTCTTCTCTTCCTGCCTATTGATGAGATTTCTCTTGTCATCTTCTATCATGGTCATAGCTCTTTTCTTTTCTTCAGTCACTTCACAAAGCATTATGGCTTGTGATTCTTGTTCCATCTTAAGAGATCTTATCTCTTCTACTTGAGCCCTATTTTTCTCCATTAATTTTTCTATTGTTGCATCAAATTCCTTGGAATCTCCATTGGAAAACATGTGTGGTGTCAATCTCCTTTTAGTGTATGTCATTTTCAGCTATGGCTATCTCCTTCCTTCTTTTTAAGGATTTCCTTAGTTCCTCCCTAGCTTCCTCTACTTTGTTGGAATGTTCAAAATGAGAAGAGTACTTTAGAGGGGGGTGGGGGGCAGGCAGGGATGTGAATTAGAAGTACCAATTTTTATCCTTTCAAACCCTTATTAACATATAATTGAAAGCAATGTACATGCATGTAAACATATAAGAAAACATGAAATGAAAACATGCATCAACACATAACACAAAGATTTGGTAACCCATAAACCCTCCAAGAATAAGAAGGTAAAACTAGGATGGGGATGACACCCACAAAAATCATTGCAACAATCAATATTCAACCAATTCTGATGGTGGTCTACCCTATCAAAGGCTTTTACACTATGTCAATAGTGACCTAGTTAAAGGATTTAGAAACACTTACATGAAGTGTCACCCTATTAAAGGATTTACAATAGGTTGTTAAACTGACCTAATACATAGGATTTTTCAAGACCTTCTCCAAAGGTTCTCCTACCTAGCTATTAAGCTAACTTATCAATATAGGATTTCAACCTCTAATACAATTGTGAGAGAGTATTAGAACATTTGACTTGATTGAATGCAATCTCAAATTTTTGGGTTCAAGTACTAGATTTGCTCTTCTTGTTCTGATCGTTGCTTGATCTGATCTTTGTTTGTGTTCCTTGTCCCTTGTACTGTTCTGGCCAACTAGATATGAAATTGCTACTCTATTCCTCTAAGTCTTTCCTTCTTCACAATGAAATTTTTCTATAATCTTCCCATACACTATTCTCAGTCACACATGCAATGGTGCATTCATCCTCCTTTTAAAAAATGTGAAGACTTAGGGTTAGGTATGGATCCACGATCCATATTGAATCTCAAATTCCTCTTCACACCTTGCATTTTTCTCATTGGTTGCATACCTTATCCATTTTTCTAATTGGTTGCATGCAGATTGCATAGGGAATGTAAATGATTCATCCTTATCCTTTTTCTTTTTCAAAATCTATCTAAGTCAGCTCCAAAAATGGTTTACATCTTAGTTTGTGAAAGAAAAAACTCTTATGTTCATCTTGTGTTACTCAGCACTCATTACATTATTGATGCTTGGCATGAACTAATTCCTATATTTCTTGTCATCTATTACTTTCTAACTTGCTCAGCACCTGTTACTTTCCTAGTTTGCTCGGCACCTGTTAAACACTATATACTTTGACACATGTATGTTTTGTATTGTTTGGAATCTAAACTTTTTTTGGATCACTTGGCACATACTACATTCTAACATGCTCGACACCAACTATGGCTTGGCACCTATTGAAATTCTAGCTCAGCATAAATTGTGTACTTGACATATATAGTGAAAATGGTTAAGTGTGTTGACACTCGATTGTCAAGCTTTTGACCAACAATCTCTCCCTTTGACATGAGTGTCAAAAAAACTTAACTAAGCTTTTATGACCTTAACCTAATTTAGTACAACCTTTATTCGCTTGGAATTCATTCAAATTTTCAAAAAAATAAAATAAAAATTGTAAGTAACAATATACCTTATGACTCCCCTTGAGTTGATTATGCCTTGTCCATTCTTGAGACTGAAATTCTATGCTAATGTGCCTGATCCTCTCTATCCTTTGTCCTATTTTTGCATTTTGAACCTGTATGCTATATCTGATCTGTGTGAAGTTGAAAATTTTACATCTTCATTTTTGGCTATTTAAAAATTTTCCACTTTATTCTCAAAATGAAAGAATGTAATAAAAAATGATTCAAAAATACATATCTTCCCCTTACTTTATAATCTCCCCCTTTTTTGACATTGATGTCAAAGAGTTCTATGGAGTAATACCAAGCTTAGACAAAAAACTTCTATTTACCTCCAGGAGTATCTTTAGAGCTACATCCTAGTTTGCTAGTGCAATGTCTAATGACTTATGCTGGATGGCAACCTCTGCTGACAAAGAACTATGTCTTTGATTTTAAAATAGTTTGATAAGATTATTTTAAAGTTAAATCTATTGTATTCTCTAAAACTAAGAATATAAATACTTTGTCAGTATTTCTTATAATAAGTTCCAAAAGGGGACATTACAAAGAGATAAGAATGACAACTAAGCATACATCCACAAAAGGTGGGATATCCTCGAACAAGGTGAGGAGATAAGTATGAATTAGATAGGAACAAACTCCCATGTTGTCAACAACTCCTAGACTACAACTAATAAATAAAAGCATTAACCTAAGTAAACTTAAGTAAAAGCTTAAATAATAATTATTTACTCTAACACCCCCCCTTAAGTGCAACTTAGGGGAATGCACTTAAGCTTATAATAGCTAAGATGAAATGCATAATGGGTCCGAGAAACTAGGCCAAGTTAGGTACCCATGTACAATGCAAAGAGATGCAACCTCTGAAAACAAGGAAAGAGAGAAAACCACATTGAAAAAACCCTCCCCCAAAAAGAGGTAATAAAACCTAGTGAAGGACTCAAGAAGCCTCCAACTAGAGGAATGTCCTAGAAAATAGGAACAAATAGAAGATCATGAAGAGCATCACTGAAGCATGAAGAAGCTACAAACTCTGTTAGAAAGAAACCATTGATCTAAATATCCTCCATGGAAGAAGAAGGCACAAACTAACCATGTATTTATGGTAGATGATCCATCTCACCGAAATGCATAGGTAGCCAGCCACTACAATCACCTAGTATATAGGATCAAATACTAAATACATAGTTCACACTATTAAACCATCAAACTAAGGAAGAGCTAGAACAATAGAATAACCCCCCTTTAATGTAGACGAGGTGAGATGATAGGCAACTAAAAAGGTGGGCCAAAATCCTCCTACAGAAAGAAGCAAGAATGATGAGACAGTTGAAGAGGTAAAAATACCTATAAAGACACGGTCACCGAATCTACATGGGGCTAATGTCATGGAAGGGACACTCACTTGAAAAAGGAAGAAGGCACAAAAATGGCAACAACTATCCCAACATGGTACTTTATAAAATAGTGCAAGTAAAACTATCTCAAAACAACATTCATGAATCTAAAATGCAAGAGTGGCACTTTATCTTAGTGCATTTACACAAAGATTCTTACAAATGATAGCTACAATGATTAGAAAAGGAAAAAAGCTAATACAAAAGACAATACAACCCAAAACAAAAGATCCCATGCCATGAAAATGATCTTCAAACCTAGAACACCCAAGATATCCACCATAGAGAAAAAATGCCAAAAATATGATAGAAAGGGCATGGGGTGGAATTTGAAGGAAATGACAACATTTTTGAAAAGTAGACAGAACCAACTTTCCAGAAATATAACGTTTTCAAAAAATGGATATGGGACACAAAAGATATGCTTGCTGAAGTTAAAAATAGAACTTCAGATTTTGACTACAAAAATGAGCAATAAAACTATATCAAAACCTAAAAATATCTGCAGCAATGTGTAGATCATGAAATTCTACCCCAAAACAAAAAAAAATTGCTCGAAAAGACAAGTCCATATGAGGGAGATATTGTTGTTTGAAAATCACCTTTGTAGTTATTTTTTCTGAATCACCACCGTCGCACCTCTAAAAAATAAAGAAAAAAGCCCAAAAAATCTTAGATCTATTATATCAAACCCTCTTTCTCCTTTTTATCCAAACACTAAAAAAATGCTCTTCCTCCCAATTTAAGAAAAAATCACAAAAAACTAGGGTTTGTGTCTTTGAATCGCAGGTTAAAAAATCCTTCAGCAAAGAAGTAGTAGGGAGGCTCTGATACCATGTAGGAGTTGATAAAATCCATCTCCATAGCTCACCAAAATCACTTACATGCAAATAACCTATCGAAGGGAAACTAGAGAAGGAAGAGGTGGAGCTTGGAAAAACACTAAAAGGACTGAGAGAGAAGATACTGCAAACAAGAAAAATGTATTTACAATGATTTGTGTTGTGAAAATACAATGAGAGAGCCCAAATATAAAGGCCTCAAGGAAGCTTGTAGAACAAGTTTGAAAGTGCTAGAAGATGTTAGGAGATAAGAATGACAACTAAGCATACATCCACAAAAGGTGGGATATCCTCGAACAAGGTGAGGAGATAAGTATGACTTAGATAGGAACAAACTCCCATGTTGTCAACAACTCCTAGACTACAACTAATAAATAAAAGCATTAACCTAAGTAAAATTAAGTAAAAGCATAAATAATAATTATTTACTTTAACAAAAATATCCATTGGACACTCGTAGCTATGACCCCTCTTGAATCTATGCTCTCATCAAGGGACCACCATCTTCACTAGCTCAGAGCTCTAAAATGCCAAATGTCAAATGAGAGAGTGAAAATGAAAAGGGTAAAAGGCCTTTTGACCTATTTAATCCCCCTTAGGGGCATTTATATCACTTTTCACCCTACTTTCCCAACATTGGAATTTTTTCTCACTTTCGTGACTTGGGTCTTGCACTAAATTAACTTGACCATCTTTATTCGTCAATTATCCAACATTTAGAAAATAAAATTGGTACCTCATTAATTTTCGTGCTTTCATTTTTTTTTTCAATTTCATTTCTGAGGGGGCAGTATATATCCATATCAAATTAGGGCATCAATTTTTTTTTGAAAAAAATCAAAAACATTCTACCCTAGCCAAAATTTCCAACATCAAATTAACCAAAACCTGGATATCCAAGTAAAACATCGCAACATCAATCAGCAAAATCAATCACAATCAAGACATAAAATCATGAAAGATCAAACATCAAGCCATCAACACCTAGACACCATGATAATTGCAAAATGTCAAGACATCATTCAATCATCAGAATTTGACCTAATATTAGAAAATCAAGACAATCTTTGAACTAATATGCTTCACATATTAGCTCAAAGAGGGTCATTTGTAGACACTCAAAAATTTACAAAGACCTAAATTACGCAATTCTAATCAATCAATGCAAATTAAGGAGAAAATTAGAAGAAGTACAATAAAATTTCAAATAAAAAATCACCCTAAATCAACTTTAAAAGAGGAGAAAAACAATTCAAATTCATAAAATGTAATTCAAAAGGGAGCAAGAAAAAGATAGAAGTGTTGAAAATAAATAAAACATTTATTAAATAAATAAAGTCATTTATCCTTAGAAAAAATGAAAAGCTCCCTTTTTCATTTAAAAGAATTAGAAATATCCTTATCTATGCTCAAAACCAAGTCTATTAGACTCTTCATCTTAGTCTCTTATGAGATATTTTCAGTTTCACTTTCATCCACTAGTCAAAGGTGAAAATATTGATTCTTACCCCAACCCCTTTTGAAATCCTATAAATAGGAGAGAAATCCAAGAGCCAAAGGACCCAAGTTTTAGGCATCTGCACTATAGGCACACTCTGAGTTATCATTTTAGCATTTTTTTTTAATGTTATTTAGCATCATTTATTGCATGTTAGTTCATTATATGTCCATTTTCATAGCATTCTAAGAGTTGTTATCCTCATATAATTTGCATTATAGCCATAGATCTTGCATGCATTCTTGTAGATCTGCATTCTAAGCATACTCTCATTCTAGAACTATCACTAAGATGTTGGTCTGAGAGCTTTCTTAGTAGTTGTAGTTAGGGAAACATGAGACACTCGTAGAATTTACATTTTGATAATGATTTCTTGGGTTTAGTCTAGTTCATTGTCAGTTTGTATGCATTCTACATTAAAGTTTCATGAATATGCGATTATACCATGTACATACCCAAATGGTCAATAGGTTACAAACATCTACACTTTCTCACCACTCAACCATAGTGAATACACTTGAAAAAATAGCCCAAAATAAAAATGAGGTGTTTAGGGAGGTTATGAAATGGGGTACATGGAGGGATAGGTGTCATGCATTTTATGTTGATGAGTTATCACATTAGCAATTGGAAGATATAGACATAAAGAAAGGTACTATATGTTCTCTTTTCACTTATCCTATATCTGACAACTCCCTATTACACACAACCAAAACTTTTCCTATTCATTGGTGCACACATGCTAGGATGAGATCATTTTTTAAGGATAGATGGTATATGGTATTTGACCTACCATCATGTAAGAATTATGAGGTACCTCTATATTTTTTGAGAAAGCTACATTGTGAGTTCATCCTTGGTAAGAAGGCACATTACTTTGACATTCATTAGTTCCAGGGTAGAGGGAGATGCTCTATGCAAGATAGACCTGGGGCTTGTAGGGTGGTACCACAAAAATGAGAGGAGATGTACACCACCAAAAACCATGCCTCATGTTATGCCCTCATCAATTATAAAGGAATCTATTGAGTTATAGACTCTTCATGTGATTGCATCATTGAAAAATGTTATCATTAAGCATGGCTCATAGTTAGGTGGTTTTCCTTCACCTATGGCACCCTGACCATACTAGATGCACCTTTAGGGTCATCACAATATGTGACAGCTCTATAATTGTCTCCTATGGCATTAGGATCATCACAACATGTGACAACTCAATCATCATCATCTATGGCACCTCAGTCATCACATCCTATGACAGTTCCATCAACATCACCTGCACCACTAGTGTCATTTATGCTTGTGTCACCTACACCACCTAGACCACCAATTTCATCCTCAATTGTGCCACCTGCATTGTCATAAAGTGCATCATTATAGTCTTTGGGGCCCAATAAACATTTTTGATTTAGCTATCAGCACATGTGTGAGGGGATAGATATGGAGACATCTGAGGATGGAGTGTCATCTCATCCATGTGTACATTGCGAGCATAATTTTTATTCATATAGAGGTGGGGATTTCACACTCATAGATGATTTGATTGTGATGGTCTTTGTTTGATAGGATACACAAGTTTTTTTGTTTGAGTTTTGACATGATATTATTTAATCACCTAATTATTGTAAAAGTTTTTTTTTTTAAAATTATAAATCATTCTAGATTGATGTGTGAACAATATACAATGTAGGGTGTAGCAAGCATTATGAGAATACTACATAGTAATCGTTCTTCTAGAGGTGTGAGGCTAGGAGCAAGAACACCTGAGGTATTAAATATTCTTAAAAGTACATTAATACACTAGCTTTAAAATATTGTTTCTTAATTGGCATGACACTAACAACCTACTTATACATTAACTTCCATCTCCTACCATCAGTAAAACCCTCCCATTCATCAAATCCATCCAATTGCCATCCACATCTCTTTCTCCTTGCATTACCCAAACCCCATCTAATGAACCTCATGAGTTTTGACATGATATTATTTAATCACCTAAATATTGTAAAAGTAATTTTTTAATTTATTTTATAGAGCACTATAGATTGATATGTTCAAGCATTATGCAATGTAGGGTGCAACAAGTAGTACAAGAACACCACATAGTACTCATTCCGCTAGAGGTGCAAGGCTAGGAGCAAGAACACCTGAGGTAAAGTTTTTAAAATATTCTTAAAACTAAAATAATACATTGGCTTTAAAATAGTTTTTCTTAATTGGTATTCTTAAAAGTTAAATAATACCTTTCCATCTCCTACCACCATTGAAACCCTCCCAAATTCATCAAGTGGATCCAATTCCCATCCACATATCTTATTCCTTGCATACTCAAACTCCATCTAATGAACATCATGAGTTCATCCTCATATACTCATCCCCATTGAAGAACCTCCATATCACATAGGGTATCTTGTAGAAGTGTGGAGATCATGAATCTCCACTTTTATTTCTTGATGAGATGTGAAAAGTTCATTCACATCTCTCTTTTCCTTCTCGGTCTCTTTGTTTTCAATTTAAGCCTTGTAGTTTTTTGAGCCCTAATTTTTCCTATCTTTCAACTATCCTTCCAATATCATCCTTCAAGTTCTTTTATTTTCTTTCCCTCCTATGATCTTCTTGTTTTTATTGTGCCTTCTTTTCATTTACAACATAATCTCATGTTTATAACAATACTCTTTACTATTTTATAGGGTTTGTCGGGGGCTGAAATTTCTCAAATTGATGATGCCATGCTTTTTGCCATTAACTTTGGCCTTGAGAGCTATGCGATATCATAGCTTGCACACCTATAAATTTTATGATTTGAGTTGAACTCATGATGTGTCTTATTGATTCCTCTTATATTATATTTGTTTCTTATTTAGAGTAATCCACATAGCTCAAGGTCTTGAGGAAAAGGAAGGAAATTAACAAGAACACTGAAACAAAAAAAGGTATTAAATATAGGTCAAGATTATATTTTGAGATTTATTATGAATGAATGTATATACATGTACCTAATATTGATGAATATGTGTTGACTTCCTTGTTGTATATATGTAGCAACAATTTAGTTTTGTAGAGTTGATGAATGCACCTAAGACTACTAATGTTGAGGAAATGGAAGAGGTAAATTTTCATATTTTACTTATTATAAATTTTAGGTTATAGTATGCATTTATTCTATATACATATTTAAAAAAATTATTTACAAATGAGTACATTTTTTTTTTCAATTTTATAGTAATTATCAACAATTTGTCTTATTAACATGTGTTATTTATCTTTTACCTATTAGAACACTCTTTGAGATTTCATTCAAATCCTTTCCCATTTTATTTTGTTAGGAGTCCTGAGCATCAGAGATGGGGTCAAATAAAATAGAGGGTGGAGGTATATATGTAGAGTCTTAGTTGAACCCTCTTGTGATATCAATTTAGATTGCTTGTCTGCGTGATAGAAATCCCTAATGCCTACTCTATAATTCTAAAATTTTATCGCTTACCATATAGGTTGTGCCTCATACCAGTATTGATTCCTTAGTGGTTGTACCTCCTACTAGCATGGAAGATCTACCTCAGGCTATAGTACATTTTTTATTTTTTTACTCCATTTGGAATCCCTAATGCCACTCTATAATGCTAAATTTTATCACTTACCATACAAGTTGTGTCTCATACCAACATTGCTTCATCAATGGTTGTACCTCTTGCTAGCATGGGAGATCTAGCTCAGGTTGCCAGTAGGTTTTTTGTTTTTTTTACTCTATTTGGAATCCGTAACACCACTCTATAATGCTAAGATTTTATCACTTACCATATAGGTTGTGCCTCATACCAACTAGAGCTAACAGAGTAGACAATTCGATCCTAGGACCAACAGTTTAAAATATACACAACCTTGCTCATTTTAACTTAGCAACATTGCAACTTTTTCTAATAGGTGAGATACACATGCCAAATCCAAACAAAGTCAAATATCTAAAATTTGAGATAGGTTGGTATAGGCCTAGATAATGTGATCCTATAGCACCTAACAGTTCATCAATACCTCACACAAGCTTAGGGAAGCCCAATCAAATTTCACAACCTGATGGTGATCAAATACCCTTAAGGACCCTTCCATTTAGTGTGGTTGATAGCATCAAATGGAGGTTGTGGCTGAAACAAGGTTGGTCCTAGCCTAAACTCAACAAATTGGAGCTAATGGAGTAGACGATTTGATCCTAGGACCAATAATTTGAAACATACACAACCTTACTCATTTTAGTTGAACAACATTGCAACTTTTGGCAATAGGTGAGATACGGATTCCAAATCCAAAAAAAATTCAATCTCTAAAAATTGAGATAGGTCATTTTAGGCCTAAATAACATGATCTTGTAGCACCTAACAGTTTTTCAATACCTCGCATGAGCTCAGAGAAATGCTTGATCAAAGATCACAGCCCAATGGTGCTTACAGACCCTTAGGGATGATTCTATTCAGTTTGGTTGATATCATCTAAGAGAAGTTGTGGCTGAAATGAGGTTGGTCCTAGCATAAACCCGACCAACTAGAGCTTACAGAGCAGTCGTGGATTGCTAGGAAAACCCAAAATTGTTCATTGGGTCCTAAGTTGGTTAGAAGTTTCTCACTAAGACAAAAGTTGCTCAATAGGTTTAAAAATTTTAGGGATGGGAAACTAAGGTATTAGGTTACTTAATAGGTCCTAGGGATATTAACTAGAGTCCTAGAATAGTCCTAGATGGACCCATTTGACCAAAAGATGTCAAGAGCAAAAATTGCTCAAAAGTTGCAAATGGAGGTTTAGGAAGTTGTAACTACCCATGCTTGGGTATATGAGCATGGGGAACATATTTTGTAACTCCTCTTCAATGCTTTGCTACTTTCTTGCCAAAATTTTCTCAATCAAATTTTGAAAGTTGCAAAGTTGTACAATGCAACTCTTACATTTTTTTGCAACTTTTCACCAATTTGGTCAAATGACCTTCCTATCATCTCAAACTTAACCAAAAATATTACCTATTGTAAAAACATAAACCTAACTCTTTGTAGACCATATTGACCTCATGATGATGTCATCATCATGCCTTGTGCCAATCAAAGGGTAATTTTAAGCCTAAAATGGGTGACATGATGTGATAGCAAGGACACGGTCCAAAACAACCCTATGAAAGCTTTTCATATGTTGTAGAAAAGTGAAATGGGTATCCAAATCTATAATTTATAAATTACTGATGTTATGGGAAATTTGGGAGAAAAATGCAAGAGGACAACCATCTAAATCCATATAAGTTAAAGATAATTGAATATTTTTTTAAGGATATCATCAAACCCACAAAAAAGAGTTCAAGAGACAAATTTATAACAATAATATACAATATTTACATCTCTTATCGATTTTATATACAAAATCTGGCATCTAAATATGCACATGTTTGACATCTCTTATTTGCTTTTTATACAAGATATGATATTTAAATATGCACATGCTATATGTCTTCTCTTTTTTATATACAAAATTTGACATCTAAATATGCACATGTGACATCTCTTATCATATTTTTATACAAAATTTGGCACTAAATATGCACATCACTGCGAAGTTGCAACATTTCACATAACATATATACAAAAAATTCAAAATTATTCTACTATATGTAGAATGATTTAGCTATATAGCACACAATCAATCAAGGGATCCTTCTGGATCAACTCTAACCCTTATTCTATCAAGTATTTCCTTGTGATCAAATTCACTAACTTTCCACAACTTCTTGTTAAGATGCCTACCACGATATGGTATCAATTGAATATTTGTTGCAAAAATAAGGTTAGAGTAATGAAGAATATGTTTGTGTGTCTCAAAATCCTCAAATAACCATGTGGTAGAACTCTTAATAAGGTACCTACATTTAATTGTAAAGATAATTTAAATCAAAATTGATACATTATACATGACAAATTGACTTAAAGAGTTCATGGTAGGGGAAAAAAATATACTACCTTCACTAATTCATGTACCTATCACAACATGTCCTATTGGGTACTCAGTATCCTCACCATCAATGACTATAGCTATTAGTTTATTTTTTGGATCAATACACTTTAATAGAAAGTAATATGTTCCTTCATCATTATTCTCATATGCAATAACTGCATATACATGAATTGCATTGTATAGAAGGATAAGTTAATGGAAAAATTGAAAGTAACCTATTTTAACCAAGTATTAAATTGATAACTTAGTACCTGGTTTAACTAGGTCAGATACATGCTCAAAATCTATTGATACTTCAACCTGGTTGAGTTGTACTATTGTAGGAAGTTGATACAAATCAGTTGGATGCAAAGGTCTACAAAAAAATTGTTCAACTCTTTTGATTCATAGTCAAACCATAAATGATGCATACATGAAGAGCAAAAGCATGCAAGCTTTCTAATATGAATAGCTAGTGACGCTGCATTTGAACTTCAAAATAAATGCATCTCACTTGATCCTATAACTTAGTGCATCAACAATAACTTTATCCTTACGTGGGAATCTACCTTAGAATGACCAAAAAGAAGTCTCATTAGAATTCTCAATTTTTTCTCGCCTCACTAAGGCTTTGAGTAATGTTGTTCTACTTATCCTTAATGATTTACTTGTTTTGCTTACCATACAAATTTTTTCCATTTCCTTTTCCATTATGGTTGATGTGAGGACCCGTCAACTTGTATTAGCATCTTTAATATGTGCTTTTGAACCAATGGATTGGTATGCATCAAAGAGATTTCTAACAATTCTTTTTTCACTACTAATTTTAGATGTTCTTAACCCCAAAATTCTCATTGTCTCTCTAAATTTTAGAATTTTAACCATTTCAACAACAAGTTGGCATCCTTCACTTTTATTTAAATATTCAAAATAGTTATTCCAAATCTTTTGAACAATTCTCCTATAATTTCTTTCTAACATTTTATCATGCATTGGCTTCAAAATATTTTCGTCAATGTCAATTAGAAACTTTGGTTTTGTACAAATTATTCTAGGAGGTGTTGATGTACACGCATGCTCTATATTTTCATTTCTTACATCACATGTGCATTAAGGGTATGTGCAAGATCATGGTGTACCAAACTATGGCCTTAAGTGGCAGTGAAAAATCAGCAAATCAGGTTTATGTCAACTTGACACATAATTTTGAAGTGGTTATGGACTTTATATCAAAAAGTTGTAAGAAAATAATTTGTAGAAAATTGAATGTAGTTTCTAAACTACTAGGCCTTATCAGGAGAAAAAAATAATTGATTGGTCAAAAGTTTGAATTTTAATGCAGTACTAAGAAAATTTCAGGGCAAAAATAAAAAGTAGGTGTATGTCTGACCACCTTAATCAAAATCAAATCATAATATTTTTTTAATATAATTATAGATATGAAAACTAGACTCATGTCCGGATGTGACGCATATTTTTTGATATTTTTATTCCAAATAAATAATTAAATATGAATTTTCTACCAAAACTTTTTTGGATTAAAAAAAGTCCTGTGTCTAACCACCCTAACTAATAGAAAATTTGATCAAATTTTTCTTTTTTTGTTTTTTTCTTATACTAGGTGAAGTATAGAATGTGACGCAACTTTTAGATTTAAAAAATGTTATACCGTTTCAAAGTTATAGCTATTTTTCATTCAGTATGTCAATCAGAACTTTACAATAATCTTCATTGATAATTAACTAATAAATACTTATCGAACTCAGAATTTGATAGAAATTATATTGATAGAATCTAGAGAGTGATATTAAAAAACCCATTTCGTTTCATTTAATTTCGATCAAAATAACATTGTCAGACGGCTACCCGAAGTCTGAGTATCACTAAAACTCTCTATAAACACATATTTGGGGTTGACCGGGCAGGCTTCGTAAATACCAAGCCTGATCGGATATCCGATTTGGCTCGGTAGTCAAATTCCAAAAATCTTCAAATTTTGGAGGGAAATTCGATTTAAATGTTCTAGTTTTTTATTTTTAAATTATTTCACTTATATTAATATGTAAAGGCATATTTTAATAAATTATATATATATAATAACGTAATGTAAACATACAAGATATAATCTAGTAATATATAATAATATCTTATGTTAATCTTATTACAATCTATAAATATAATATATATTATTATTTTTACTAAATATAATAACGTAATTTATATATATATATATATAATACGTATTATATATTATTATATTAATATGTATGTTATTAATATATACAATAACGTAATATTTTCATTAAATGTAATATGTATTATATATTATTATATTAATATGTATAATAATATAATATTTATATAACAACATAATATTTTTATTAAATATAATATATATTATAAATATTATTATATTAATATGTATGTTATTAATATATTTATATAATAACGTAATATTTTTATTAAATATAATAATGTAATATGTATATGTATATATATATATATATATTATTATATTGATATGTATATTATTAATATATATGTATATTATTAATATATAAGAGTCAAAGGGGGTCATAGGGTGACCTATAACCCTATTTGACCCATTAAACGACGATATATGTCTCTAGGGGACCTATCTCATTTTTGAGAGATCACATTCCGTTTGGATTCAGCACAACGATCTCGCTCGATGCCAAAACTCGCAGTGTGCCTCAGTTCATAGGTGCACCACAGCGTAACTTTGAAACCGCTGATCTTGGCATCGAATCGTCAGTCCCATTAGCTCTAGATGAGCGGGTGAACCCTAGTCACACCTTTGTTCTGGCCACGAAGACCATCCATCATTTGCGGCCACCCCGTACCGAGGAGTCTTCAAGGTGCTCTAAGTGCATTTTGAGGTCGATCCTTCGAGGGTCATAACTCAGAGCTCGTGAGGGCTATCGATGAACCGTTAGAGGAGACAAGTTCATAAGGATGGAGTGGCTTAGTGTTTTTGCTAAAATAAGTTAGTGGGAAGGCTTTATTAGAGGGTCTTGGCCAAACTAGTGGGGTGTTTGCCAAAATTTCTTGTTTTATTTCTACTTGGTTTTGTTTTCTTGTTTTGTGCTTGAGTATTGTTATGGGATTGGGACTTACACTCACCCTTGTGGGAAGGGAAGAGAAGTCCAGGGTGAAGGGCTTAAGTTGGGTTCGAAAAATGTATTGAGAACCTTGGAGTATGGGCTCTATTGTATGCCATAACATTTCATATCTTGCTGGGGGTGATAAGAAAAGTATGGTGTAGAAAGGAAGTTTGAGGAGTTACAACTGATGGTAGTGGGTTTGGAGGAGGAAATGTGGAGGCCCCGAGAGGGCATTAAATGGTTCATTTATGATAGCCCTGAGAGGGCATGAAATTTGGTGAATTATGATAGCCCCGAGAGGGCATGAAAATTTTTTATTGCAAATATGGTTTGGTATGGCAAGTCTCCATTTTAGAACACACCTTCACCCTATGTTTATGGTTCCATCTGTGAAGCCATTGTGAAATAGTCTTCGGGGGAAATTGTTCAAGTTTGAAATGTAATGTTTATGCATTGAAAGATTGTATGTGTATCCCAGTTTGAGCCTTGTTCCCTAGCGCGGGGGTGGTCTCTTTGAGGCCTATGGTTGGGTGGAAAGCACCCATGGTCCTTGTTATTTTGTTGTGTTGCATATGCAGATTTGTGTCCAAGGGAGCAATGGAAATGGCTTGGAATGATCATCTTGCAGATTGATGTTGGATGAGAAAACTTGACATTGTGCTCTCATTTGTGAAGGAGGATTCACCAGCTTGTTCATGTTCTCAACGATCATGTTGGACAATGTTCATGCTACTCATTGTCCATATCTTTCAATGTCCATGTTCCTTATGATTTTGAAAAGTCCCTTATGTTGCCCCATTGTGATGGAAGGAGATTGTATCATTGTTACCTAATGTACGTGTAGAAGAAAATATTGATAAGGTTGTATATGCATGTTTCATTTGGAGTTTATATTGTTATGAAAGCATTGGTACGAGTCACAGATTTGCTTTGACATCATTGTTATCATTTGAAAATGTGAAAGAAAGTTTTCTCCTTGTGGTATTGTAAATGACTAGTTGATAATAACAATCCATAGATGTTATGTGATACCATTGATTGTATAAATTTAAAACTTAGTAGATTGCTTACAATCTTGTTGTGCACTCAATAATTTGGTGAGGAAGCAATGTTGATAGATAATGAGGATATAGGAATATACTAATTGTCACATTAATATATATTGTAATGATTAATGAATGTGTGTACATTGGTAATGAGGATAATAAGTAATTCTGATCCCCTTCCCTTACATGCTAGAATCACGACCTAGTCCATATGATACAACTGACAGACCCTAATAGAATATTAGTATCAGAGGCTTGTTAGGATATGAATTACCTCACTAATTTATGAGTGTTGTATCTTGAACTTGCTCGTTTGACTCGTGACGCTAACTTGAACTAGACTGTCATCCAATCTATTTGAAAACCACCCGTGACTAAAATGTTAACACCTTCACACTATTCACATGAGTCTTGAACTCCTATTCAATGATAACCTTGTTTTACAATATTTAATTTCTTATGCGACTTCATAAGCTAAAAAAAAAAAAAAAATTTGTTGTGTTTTTACTAGTAAAATTTAGGGCATGACACATGATCCACGATAAATTGAACAATACTAGATACTAAATTAATATGTATATCATTGTGCACGTAAATGATAAAAATATATATCAAAATACATGTATCCATAGACAAAATTTTACACAAATATATATCAAAGATCATGTATCCATAGACAAAGTACTCAAATATATATATATATCAAAATACATAGATCCATATACAAAATGTGGCTGATCCTGCCATCAGAATGTGTAAAATATCAATGTTTCTATATACAATGTGGCATATGCCATCTCAAAATGTCTCATGATGCATCCTACGAAAACTATACTATCCTAGGGTGCTGGTGGATGATCAAAATGCAGCCTCTTCACTGCACTAGGTGGATCGGATGCCTCCTACATAAACAAAAAAGGAAAACCCAAAGTTAGACTACTAAATTTATATCATTCTACGTATCTAACATTGAATTACTCAAATGCATAATGATCTTTTCCGTATTGGAGATTAATACTATCAAAATTTCATAATAAATACCTCTCTCATCGACCTCCTGCGCCGGTTAGGAGTCCTCTCATATGCCCGCGGCAATGCTGGTACCTCTGTGATTGTGGGCTGTATATGTTCAAATACCTTTGTCAGATGAATCTACAATTTAAACTATAACATTATAATTCATAGCATGCTAAATTTATAACATATTTAATCATGAATTCAAACTACAACTTACTATTGTAGGCTCCTCCTCAGGAATGAGTGGCCGCGTCATCAAATCTACATAACTGTCCCGTCGAACCTCATGTGCACTAGGAGTCTCCTATGAGATACAAAATAGTAGTTGTTAATATCACGAAAATTAGTTTTGAATTTATTTATGAAGATAAGTGATGCAAGAGCATCCCATGCTCATCAGGGGAACATTGAAGATCCAAGGCATTACAGAGGTCATGGAACATCTCTTGAAGTCAATTGGGCAATCCTTGCACCAATTATGGCTCATGGAAGCATACAAAGTTATAATGTTGGACTCATATGTGGAAGAAAGTTGTAATTGGGCATGAGATAGGATTTTAGGATTTCATATGGTAGATGTGTCATTTGATAGGTTCATGTAGGTTGTCATGATCATATATTGTCATTAGACAAGTCAAAACGTTCTAGAATTGAGTTTTGGGGTTTGAACAAGCAGGCCCTGGTTTTTAAGCCATTTTAAGGAGGGTTTTGAAGTTTGGGTGTTTATGAGTGTGACCAAGACCTATAATCTTGAAAATCCTTAGTGTGTTGGTCCCTTTGTTGAAGCCTTGGTGTGTCTAATTCCTCCTTGTGTGTCCCAGAGTTGAAAGGTACATAAGTGGTGTCCAGAGATTTCTTGGTGAGGAAAGAAAGAGAATCAGTGAGTTGGCCCTTGGGAAGGAAGAAAACTTGTTGTGAAAATGCCTCCTAAAAATCAAATGGCTAGAGAACTTGAAGAATTGAGAGAAGAGTTGGCAAAAGAGAAAAGAGAGAGGAGAGAACTTGAAGCATCTAGAGTGAGGGAAGAAAGACAGATGAGAAGAGAGAGGCTGAAGCTTATTGCAAGGATAGAATCCTTAGAAAAGGAAATGCAAGAACCTAGAGGAGAAGAGGTTAGAGGAAGAAATCATGGAGAGAACCATGAAGAAGAAGAGGTTGGTAATGCAAGGCAAGAGCATGAGACAACAGATGATCCTGAAGAAAGGAGATTTATGAGAATCATTAAGGCAGTACAAGGTAATGGTGGGAAGAACCATATTGATTTTCCAATATACCAGGGTAAAATGGATAGTGAAGAAGTGCTAGGGTGGATAGAGGCCCTTGAGAACTACTTTGATCTTGAAGACATAGAGGCAGATAAGAAGGTAAAAGTAGCAACAACAAGATTGAGAGGAACATCACTCACTTGGTGGACTAGTGTTCAGAATGAGAGAGAGGAAAGGTGGTGCAGGGCACCTAACCTATGTGGCAGGGGGGAACAAGTATCTTTGTTGCCAGACACCTTGCCACTCCATGAAAGCGAGGATTCAAGTAGATTAGGAAGTTGGAATAAAGGTTTGGTCCATATTTTACAAGTTGGTCTATGTTTTGTAATAAAGGCACATGTAAGGCCCACAAGCATTTTGGTGTGGTTATAAACCAAGTGACTCCATGGGACCAAAAGGCCTTAGAATAGGGTATTTAGAGTCTAAATAGTATTAGCAAAAAGTGGTTGTTTGTTTGTTTTATGGTTGGGAATGCCTATATGGTTGTTCCAATGGTCATGTAGACCTTTATATGTCATATGTGATCTCAGTTGAAAGGGGGAGATCAGAGTGTACGGTGGTTTGGAGAAAAAATAATAAAAACTTCAATTTTCTGGAAATTTACTTAGTTGCATTTAATAAATCCATATGACCAATTTTGAGTCAATGGAATAGTTTAGAAAGTTAGGGAATGCATAAAAACTATAGTTTGAAATTTGAATTTCAAATTCAAATGGTCATATTAGTTTTGGAAAGAAAGTAGTAATTTGGTATTTGTTTGATTAAATAAACCTTTGTAACCAACTTGGTCGGTTGGACAGGTGCATATAAGCCTATTTAAGTTGTAACGAACATATGCAAGACATGAATCATTATTGGTACGGAAAAAATCATAGAAATTGTATAGAAAAACAATCATACTTTCCTTTGCATCAATTAAAAAAATAAAAAATAAATGATACTTATACATACAATGGGGCTCTCTGTGCGAATGAAAATCCCTGATGATCTAGGACGCCGAATCTGTACAGGCTCATCGCCAGTAGCCACACCCTATATACAATAAATAATGTAATTAAATGAGATTACCACAAACATTTTACAAGAATGCATCAATATTTAATCAATTAGAAAACATCTAATTACCTTTCCTTTGTCAATGCATGCTGGCTCACCCCCCACACTTTGTCCCCCCAGGGCAGGTGGTATCTGCAAGATAAAAGAAAGATTAGCAACCATATATGCTACAATATCAAATAGAAAAAAGAAATGCGAACACAACATGATGTACCGTAGATGTCTCAAGGCCAAATGAAATGGCCGAGAGTGTAGCATCATCTATCTATCTGAGCTCCTTCTCGGTCATCAACTAAACATGAATGAAGATCACATACATGTAAAAGTTAGTATGGCTTAAAAATTAAAATTACTCTATTATAAAAATTAACTTTAAATCACATATGTCATAACAAAAAAATGTATACACGTACTGACACCGAAGGAGTCCATGCCTCTACATTCCCCTCCTCTCTCGCATCAGGGTCTGTAGCCTCTGCACCTGCATCTGGTGTATCCTCGTCTAATACAAAATGATACTCAGGAAGATCACCTATGGGACCCAGGCAAATATTCTTGCATGTAATGAAAGTGTGAGGCACACAAACGTGTGATGAGCTAGCCGATGATGAATTGGCACCAACATCATCAACACGAGGAGGCAAGACTGACCTAGCCTGAGATATCATTAGGCTACTCAGCCTATGAATGGCTCTAATGGTCTGAGAGCTAGCCTCTGCCATAATATCTAGATGCTGCACTCAAGGAGGGGGGGAGATATCAGGGGGGGGACAAAAGTGCCAAGTTTCTTCCGCTGGGAAGAGGGTCTATCCTAAGGAGCTCCTAGTCCTAAGTCCATGTTGGGCTTCATGCTACAATAGTTCACTTTAAGTTTCAACACAAATTCTGCATATAATTTTTTAAGGAAATAAAATGGTATGTCTAAATTACCATGTGGAGGGATATCAAAGACCATCCACCAATGGTCCCAAAAATTTGCACGTATGGCATCATTTGTGCACCATTTAATCGATAGTTTGGTTTTTTTTGGGTCAACTAGTATACCCATTTTTGGGTTAGCAAAAAGGCTTGCCAAATCGTCTTTGGTTATGTTGAGGGCCGCAACCTCATCATAATCCAAACCATCATCAAACATCTGGTGCATTTCATCATGCCAACGAAGAGCGGCATTTTGTTGGTTTGTAAGAGTTTCAATGTTATCCACTATGGTGTTTAACGTGGATAACATAGGAGCCAGTGCAGGTACATTATTGTATGTTCTATGCAAACCTCTCAACTCAGTGAGATTTTCATTTATCAAATCCTCGATTCGAGGAGGGTTTTGAGGAGGTAGAGGATCATTTGGTGGATGGTTTTGTGGGGATACTGGATCGTTTGGTGGTGGGTTGCGAGGAATATTATTCCCTGCCTCAGTGTCATCATTTTGATTAGCCATTCCTATTGAATTGCAAAACATAATATATATTAAAAAAAAATCTAAATTTTAACCATTTTTGTCAAAAAAACCCTAGATTCAACTAAAACAAACAAAATCTTGTTAAAATCTATTAAATTTAGGTTAAAAATGAGTCGGGGGGGGGGGGGGGGGGACATACCTGATATCTGATATCCGATCTGACTGGCCCAAATTCGCGTGAAAATAAGGGCCGCGGGTCTGTGATTTTGTGTTTAATCCATGCACAGGTATCGGATATCCGATATTATAATATATACAATATAACATATATATTACATTTTATATATTTTTATATTATATTTTATATTTATTATATTAATTTACTATATATTATAATATAAAATATTATTATTATACTATATTATTATAATTTATAATATATTATACTTTTTTATTATATATTATATTATAAGATATTACTTTTTATTATTATATTATATTATATATATATATATATATTATATTAAATTACTATATATTATAATATATGAAATATTATATTATATTATTATAATATAAAATGTTATTATAATATTATTATTATAGTATAATATTATACGATTATAATATAATAATAATAATATTATTATATTATAGTATAATAATTATTATAATAATATTATTATTATATTATAGTATAATAATAATTATAATAATAATATTATAATAATATAATAGTATGATATATTATTTAATATTATTATTATTATTTTATATCAATAATAATAATATTAAATAATATATCATACTATTATATGATTTTAATTATTAGTCGAATATTGGATTTAAAATCGGATATCCGATATCAAATCGAATATTCGATATGATATTGGATATTTGATATGATATCGGATATCCGATATGATATCGGATATCTGATAAGGCTCGGCTTAACCTTCCAGGTTTGGTTCCTGGATAGGTAAAAAAAAGTTAGAGCGGATTTTGAAGCGCTTTTAGGCGTCTTCAAACTCTTTTTTTTTCACATCGCCACTTTTTGGCACACCATGATCCTGCACATACCCTTAATCATTTCAACTTTAGATGTCGCATTAGGGGCATCATGTGATGTAAGTATATTTGTCATAATCATTTCAATCGGGGTATGTTGAACATTTTTGTTTGTCAAATTAGGTGTGTTTATGACATCAATATCAATATGTAGATCTTCATCACTTACATTGGAGGCATTTTATGATGTACCTTCATGTAATCTCATCATATGCTCCCTTATTTTTACCTTTGCTGCCTCTCATTTTTCAATCGTTCCTCTCTCGTTCTTTCCCATGATTGTAGATGAAAATTATCCTACAAACAATAACATGAATAAAATACAAAACTAAACAAATTTGCATGATTATTTTGTGCTCAATCATAAGATACTAACATAAAATAAGATGTTGGCACATGAAAAATAGAAAATTTAGTATTTCCAAGCACAAAAAACCTTACACTTGTATACTTGGTATAGAAATACTTGTGAAAAAATAGTTGAATCTGGTGGACCGCATAGAAACATCATAATAACTGTTGACATGTTCTTTTATTTATAGTTTTTAATAACCCGATCGAGTTATTGAGTTCTAACTACATTATTCATATGGACAAATAACCCAACTGAGTTATGTATTACTACTACACAAAAGTAGATTGAAGGAGAGAGGGAGTGATGGAGAGAATGAGAGAGAGAGGGTGGAGCTAGGAAAAGAGATAGAAGAGGATATGAAGAGGGAGTGGTAATGAGAGAGAGGGAGAGTGAATGTTGGTAAGAGAGAGAGAGAAGAGGGTAGGAGAAAGAGAGAGAGGGGGGGATATGAGAGACAGATTAGGTGATAGGATAACGAGAAAGAATTAGAGAGCGACGTAGGATGGAGAAAGGATTAGGGGATAGGAGAAAGAGAGGGGGGGGGGGAGAGAGAGAGAGAGAGAGAGAGAGAGAAGAAGAAGAATTAAAGGATATGATAGAAAGAGTGAGAGAGAGAAGGGGATAGGAGAAAGAGAGGGGGATAGGAGAGAGAGAGGGATAGGAGAGAGAGAGAGAGAGAGAGAGAGAGAGAGAGAGAGAGAGATTATGGGAGATTAGGGGATATGATAGAAAGAGTGAGAGAGAAGGGGATAGGAGAAAGAGAGAGAGAGAGAGAGAGAGAGAGAGAGAGAGAGGATATGATAGAAAGAATGAGAGAGAGATGGAGAGAATGTGTGTGTGTGTGTGTGTGAGAGAGAGAGAGAGAGAGAGAGAGAGAGAGAGAGAGAGAGAGAGAGAGAGAGAGAGAGAGATTAGGGGAGATTAGGGGATATGATAGAAAGAGTAAAAAAGAATTGGATAGGAGAAAGAGAGAGATTGGATATGTGTGTGTGTGTGAGAGGGGTCGGGACGGAGGGGATAGGAAAAAGTGAGAATGAGAGAGAGAGAGGATGGGATGGAGAGAAGAATTAGAGAATATGATATAAATAGTGAGAGAGAGAAGGGGATAGGAGAAAGAGAGAGGGGGGATGAGAGAGAGATTATAGGGTGAGAGAGAGAGAGAGAAGATGATAGGAGAAAGAGGGAGGAGAGATAGTAGAGAGAGAAGATGGAGAGAGAGAGAGATTAGTGGATATGATATAAAGAGTGAGAGAGAAAGAGATAGGAGAAAGAGGGATAGGGATAGGATAAAGAGAAAAAATGAGAGAGAGGGAGAGAGATAGAGGATGGGATGGTGCAAAGGATTGGGGGATATGATAGACAATTGTTTAGTATAATACATAACCCGATCTCTCTCTCTCTCTATCTCTCTCTCTCTCTCTCTCTCTCTCTCTCTCTCTCTCTCTCTCTCTCTCTCTCTCTCTCTCTCTCTCTCACACACACACACACACACACACACACACACACACACACACACACACACACACACACACACACACAAACACACACACACACACAAACACACACACACACACACACACACACACCCTCCCTCAATCTAACCTTGTGAAGTAGTAATACAAAACTTGATCTAGTTTGTAACACCCAATCAGGTTCTAAATGCATTTTTATTTTCATAACCTGATCAGATTATTTGAATCCAAAAAACCCAATCAGGTTATGGCTTGGTGATAGCCAAGGAAAATGACCTAAAGGCTTGGGAGACTATTTTTCCTCCATTTTTTTTTTCTTTAGACATTTTTTCCTCTTCTCAAATGAATTATCATTGTTTTCTTCATTAGGTGCACTAATGGTGAAGTGGGTATCTCTAAAATCACCACCATAATCTTACACGTCTTCTTAGCTTTCTAATCTTATAATTTTTTTCTTTTTTGGGACAACATTAACATTATAAACTTTAATTACTTTTACCAATACCTTGACATTCCTCATAGACATATGTCTACCATATTTTTAATAAATTTTGATATACCAAATTCAAAATAAATTACATATTACTATTCTAGACTTGATTATATACACATTTAAGAAAAAAGTTTCCATTTTCAATTATTTTGATGCAAGTTATGCTCAACACATGAACAGGTACCAAAATTTCAGGATGCAGTCTATTCAATAATTCATAACAAAAAAACTACTCCTCATAAAATTACAAGAAAATACACAACTTATAGATATGACTCTTATTTATCATCCTACCAAAGGGATATGCAAAATACAAAATATAACTATGTCTTTTGTGGTGCACACAAAAATAGCTATGTTATGTTTTCTAAAAACATTAGGAACTATTTTTTGTCTGCATAGGCTTTGACCCACCTAATCTTATCTATTTTGTAAAAACTATAGTTTTTTGGAAAGCAGATTCAAAGTACTACAATTTATATGTTTTATGCATCTTATTTTTTTTAGTGGATGACCCTCAAATGTCTTATCCAAGTTCAAATTTACCTAATTTCAGAAAAAGGTGTCCACTTATACCCCCCCTTTGGTACACCATCTTGATGCACTCGCCCAACCTTAAGAAAATTAAGATGGAGAAGGATGTCCTGATTGTGGACTTCAATGTGGAAACAAAAGGTGGTAGGTAGAGGTCCCTTAGAAATAAGAAAAAACATGTGATTATGGACCCCAAGCCCAAACATGAGTGCCTTATTAATTTGAACTTCATTGGTAGTGGCAAATGCTAACCCCCTTAGAAAAGGTAGAAGAAGAAAGGTTTCTTGAAGAAATCCATTGAGGACGAGGAATTGGATAAAACTAGAAAGGGAAAAGGTAGAGAAAGTAGCCACTAAATCCCTATTCCATCTCATGTCTTGAACCCCCTAAAGAATTATACTCTTGACAAACATGTGGTTGAAAAAGGTGAGACTCTTACCTCCCCTCCTTCTTAGCATAACAAAGAAAACAAACCTAGGATAAGGACCCCTAGGGGACCTTCGTGCATGCAAACCAAAAAAATGATGATGGGTTGGCTATCATTAACATGAGTTTCAAGAAACTGGAGGAGATGTGGGAGATTGTTGAGTAGAGATTTGATGATGTGACTAGGTTTGCGGTCAGGGTTATGTACTCGATGAAAGCAACACTTCACCTTCTACATGTTGAGAAGGAAGGCCTTATTGCTACAGTGGGGGTGGACACCACCAACTCTATCTATAGTTCCTTGTGGATGATTGGTTACAACTATTGATGGATAACCTGGAAGGGAAAGAGAAGAACAAGGAGAGTTAGCTCTCTTCCTTGTTTTAGCCTTAGTTTTTGTTATGTTCCTTATTTTGGCACTATATGTTCATGGTGCTTCTTTGGAGTCTCTCTTAATATGAGCTATGTATATATTATGTTTATAACTACTCATAGTTACTTTATGATGGTTAGATTTTGGGTCACTATGATGTGGGAGTTTTTAAAATTAAGAAGAGTGTAGGTTAGTATGTGTTGCTTTTGACTTATAGTTGTTCTGCAACATTTTTTTTAGGTCAGCCCCCATTTTTTGGCTACTTTCTAGTTAGCATGTGAAAGGTATTATTCTTAGAGTGGCATCTCTCAAAAAGGACAATGAGAATACCCTCATTTGCTCACAAACTAAAGAAAACCACACTACTTGATAATATCCAAATTATCCTTATTTTTTAGTTCAGGAATCAATTGCATGGTTCATGGATACTAACTGCAGAAGGTCACCACACTGAAGCTTTTCTACAAGGGGAAATGAATAGAAAAACATAAGAACTAGAGTATAAGAACATCATTAGAGAACTAAGATACAACTATACATCAACTCAAAAGCAATCTCAACTGACAGATGAAAAAGAAAATTCATCAAGTAATCATGGTAAAGAAGCAGTTTTCCCAAATATGACTTAATGCAATGACATGTATTTGGTTACAAATTGAAATAACACGTGATTCTTGGGGGCTGTAGAGCTGATCTTTCATCAACTTCAACATGGTATCATTGCAAGGGAAGCAAAAGCTATGGAGGCTAGAATTGCCAAATCCATAGATGAGACATTCTTGATGAGCAAAAAGATGAATTTCTATAATAAAAAAGTGAATTAATAAATTATAAAGAGATCAATCCTTATAAAAGGAGATTAAAACCCTAACAGGTAACTAACCTAGGTTGCATGATAATAATTAATTATTATATGCCCAAGTTTAAATTAAGTAAACGAGAGATAATAAGTGACTTAATAATTAAATCAATATGATTTAATAAATAAGAAAATACTTTATTACTTTAACACTATCTAGTTCCAAAATGAAATATGATATAAAAAATTGTATATGATCTTTCATATAGGGGTATTCGAGCTTAAAATAAGATACGAGATAGAAAATCATGGAGTACAATCACATGAGTTTTCATCGTATGACTCATGAGACATAGGAACATGACAATAAAAATGGTATGCGAGCCTAAACTAGGGTTTATACGAGTTAGGATATTTTCTCAAATCTAGGTATGAATTATGACCATAGGTTATATGAGTAAATATTTCATTTATGAATAAACCCTCAAATGGTTAGATTGCAAGGAAATGTAACAAAATTTGAAAAAAAAAAGAGGATAAGTTTTGGTGATTCACAAGTGGTAGATAGTGTGTTGGTCTTTAATGGTAGTGAAATTGCTTGAATCAATAGGCCTAGATTCTCAAATGCTCCTAAAATTACCCAAGGGAAAAGTCAAAATGAATAGTAAGAAAGACTTTGATTTTATTTTATTTTACACTTATTTATGTCTTTTGAGGTGATTAGGTCAACCTTTTAATCTTGACACTAATGAACTCAAATTAGATGACAAAAACATTGCAAAATGGAATTTAAGATCGAAATAAAAAATGATGAGGTAAAGTCAAGCTAGTCAACCCAAGTAAACCTTAGTCAGCATGGGTCAAATCAAAGGCAACAATGGAAAATTTGGTCTAAATCAAGTCGAACACTAGTTAAACTTGCTCAAAACATATTTGAGTCAACATGAATTAATCTCAATCAACATGAAATCAATTTGAATTAGTTCCTCATCAATTTAAACTAGTTTATAATCGATTGATATCACTTTATCATAAATCTAATCAATCAAAGTCAGGGTTTATCAATTTTTTTTTTGAATTCTCTCTAGAGGGGGCATATCATATCAAATCACATCAAATAAAAGTTGGTAAAATCAAGGAATCCTATCATATCTATTTCATCAGTTAATATATCAACAAAATCAAGGAATCAAATCAATCTTTATAGAATTGAAAAAAATCTCATTAGTAGGGGCATCAACTTTATCATGCATCATATCAATTTGATAATCTCAAATGAATCATGTTGTCAATTGTAGAATGAATAATTGCATTAGATCTCTCATCAAATTGCTCAATCTTGTTAGAATCAGTTGTTTTAATATTATCAAGCCAATAGGGGCATATCAATTTCATCACACCACATTGAATTGATAGTGCTTTCATCAGGTAATTGACTTCATCATGACCCATATCAAGTTAATTATCTTGATAAACTATTGACATTAATTAGTTTCTTCACTTCAAATCAAATTGTTTGTTCATTCTTATTAGCTTTATTAATTTTAGAATCTTTCTAGTGCTAA
The DNA here is from genome assembly GCA_028749045.1 of Cupressus sempervirens. Lineage (NCBI taxonomy): Eukaryota > Viridiplantae > Streptophyta > Pinopsida > Cupressales > Cupressaceae > Cupressus > Cupressus sempervirens. Next base: position 777,396,422 of record CM053789.1, read on the forward strand.
TAAATTTTATCGCTTCACATAAAATTGGTTATTTTTTAATACTAATATAATTAGTATCAGGCAAGAGATCAATTTCATTACCTTACATCAAATTGGTTATCCTAGTCTTAATATGTCATTAGACATCATTTAAATAAGTTCTCAACATCAATCTGATCATGAATAGTTTCATCAAGTTCCACATCAAACTATTCACTCAATCAAAATCAATACCAAATAAAAAATAGATCATTATACATGAGGCATTGAATCAACGTGTTGATCACACATCGACTCAAGGAGGGGCAAATGTAATCACCTAAAAATAGGCCAACATTATCAAAAGGCCTAGATTAATCAAACTCAATCAAATTTTCCCTAAACACTAATCAAAGCATCAAATCAATTCAATTCCTGAGTATACTAGTAGTAGTAAATTTTATCAATTTATTTGCATAATTCATCCTAAATCAATAATCAAGCTTCAAAATTTATCAATCAAGATCAATTAGCTAAGTAATGCTCTTAGCCTAAGTAATCAAGTCAGAGTTTAAAATTTCATGGCTAGAGTAATTAATTAAAAGAAATTAAACCAACTATCATGTTTACGCACTTCACATGAAAGGAAAAAGAACATAAATCCTTCCAATGGAGCTTGATCTCATGGATCAATTGGAGACTCAATCTTAGCCATCCCCCAAGGATTCATCTTAACCATTACTTGATCAATGTAGCTCATTGTAAGGAGCTGATGCTAAATTCATGCTAGAATTCATATTTGCATCTTGAGATCATTTTAGTGTTATTTGTCCATGTTAGATTCAATCTCAACACATCTTTTTCATAGAATCAAGCATGTAGAAGCTAAATTATTGTCATTTTAGTATTCATCTTGCATCTTTGCATCTCAATCCATAGCTAGAATTGTGTTAATGCACATAATTTGAATATATTTAGTTGCAATATCCTAAAATCTCCTATCTCATAAGTGTCTAGTCGCTTATTTAGGGACAATTTGAGAGAGAAAATTACAAATAGATCAAAGTATTTATGATTAGGAAGGTTTGAGTCAATTTTGATTGATGTTTTCATTGATTTAACATGCTAACCAAATGATATAATAATTTAGTGAAGTGTTTGTGGTTGTAGGACTATAGACAATTTTACATACACAATATAGACTTCTTTGGATAAGGTAAAAGAAGTCACAAGAATTAAACACTAATAAGGGTAGGTTCCCATGCAACTACATAGATTATTTTGGCTAATAGTCATTGCTTCACTTTTTAAGCACCTAATTGTAGAGCTAGTGACCCTATGAACATTTAGTTTAGCTTCTTATTTTTTATGCTAGTCATCTATAATTATATTTTTTAGTGAGACTAATAATAATAATTGCAACTAAGTTTGAAAGAAAAATTTTTAACAAATAAAATAAAGGGAAACAAATACATGGAGCCACATTTCAATAATCTCAATATGTAACCACTGCTTATTTCAGCCCCCATTTTTCAATGCCTAGAAAAGATTCCCATGTCAAAGCTTCAACTTGGTTTTGAGCACTACTTTGAATAATATTTCTCAATAAAACTGTAACAATATTTTTTGCAAATAAAAGCTTGAAAAAGATTTTTAGACAAATAAAAAAGGAAAGAAATATTTTGAAAATGTAGCATTTTTCCTTATTTCAACCTTCCCTTTTCAATGCTTATTTATAATTTTAAAAAGTTTTTTCTCCTTTAAACTAGGAAATAATTACAATCTATCATTACCCCTCAATACAAAATTTACATGGGAACACTCTTAAGTTAAAATTGTGAATAAGTTTAATGTTATTACTATTCATCTTTTGTTAGCAGACTGGAGAATGTGGAGAAGCGTTGGCTGCCGGCTGGGCTAGGGTTTTTCCCCTAGCCTATTCTTGGTGTTTGATCTTTACTATTTTTTCTGTTCTGTTTGGATTGCTAGCTATTGGACATAATTTGCGTTGGTTTTTTTGGAAATCTTCTGCAGTCAATTTTGGATTGGGGTTTTATTGTTTGCATGGCAGGGCCTGGGATTTCTTCTCCGTTGGTGAGAACAGATGGTTCTTCTCCAACTATGCATGCAATGTGATCTGAAAAAAGTTAATGGTTGTTTTCCGTGTAGCCATGATCGCCCTGTTTTGGTTATTCCTCCAATGACTGTAATGGAGGACATTGATTATTGGACCAAGCATGCTTTGATATGCAAATTTCTTGGAATCTGGATTTCCCTATCCTCTCTTGAGGCATGGATCTACTGCTCATGGCAGGTGAAAGGCGATATGGAGATTATGTTGGCAGGGAATAGTTATTTTTTTGTTGTATTCTCTTGCATGTCTGATCGTGATCATGTTTTTGAAGGAGGCCCTTATTTCTACAACCATGTGGGGTTATTTTTCAAACCTTGGCATTCAGGTTTTAATACTGCTAAGGATCTCCCTTCAACAGTGCCAGTTTGGGTTCGCTTGCCTCGTCTTCCCTTGGAATTTTGGCATGAAGACATCCTTCGACAAATTGCTGCTTTGTTGGGGAAGCCGGCTGCGATTGCACATCAATCCCTCGATAAAAAGGTTATTTCTTATGCTAGAATTTGTGTTGAAATTAATTTGAATAACCCATTACCAGATTCTTTGGAAATTTTTCTGGGGGATTCTTCTTGGGTGCAGCAGTTAGATTATGAATCCCTCCCTTTCCATTGCCGGATTTGTCATGAGTATGGTCATTTACAGTGTTAGTGCCCTCGTAACTCGAGTTTCAAAGGAGTGGATGGTTCTACAGCTGGCAATGCTGGTGGTTTGGCAGATGCTACAGGGAAAGGACAATCTCAAATGGCTAATACTACCAAGGGGATGAATCCGCAAGATGCTACAGGTAAGGGTAAGGTTCAAATGCATGATAAGGATGGATTTAGCCCTGTTCACCCTCGAGCTAAGGGATGTGGTCAAAAGAGGCCTTTGAAAGAAAGATTATCTGATTCAGGTTTTAACCACTTTGAGGTGCTGGATAGTATGGTTCTAGAGGAGGGTATTCCTCCTCCTATCTCTTCTGATCCAGTTTTCCCAGATGAGAGATCTATTCCTAATGATGCTTGTGGGGCATCCCAAGTTGTAGTATATCAAAACTGTGAGGTCCCTGTAGCTCTTGTGATAGAGGCTCTGGTGACTCCTGTAGTGTTGGAGGATAATGATGTTGTTTTGGCTGACTTGGTTAAGGATGTGCTACCATCAGGTAAGGGCAAGGTATTTCCTCTCCCCTTGGGGTTGTTGCCTCGACCCTTTAAGCGGGCTTCTTCTACTCCCCCTCTAAGGAGTGGGTGCAAAACAGACCAAGAGAAGATTAAACTCACAAGAGATATATTGATTGAGTCTGGTTTAGTGAAACGTTTGGATTCTCATTTTCCCAATTCTACCCAATGATGATTATTCTCTCTTGGAATGTAAGGGGGTTGAATAGCATCCCTAGAAAAAAGGCTATTCATAACTTGGTGGTTGATCATAGTCCTGATGTTTTTTTGTATCCAAGAGACTAAGCTCTCTGTGGAGTCTATGGTCTAACATGCCTCTAGTATTTGGTCTCGTGGCCAATGCTAGTGTGTTGGGGCAACAGGCAGTGCTGGGGGTTTAGCTATACTTTGGGATCCTCAAAAAATTTCTCCTCTTGGCTAGATGTCTTCTCACTCAGCTCTCTCTATGGTAGCTTCTGCTCTAGACTCAGGAGAGGTAATCATGGTTACTAATGTGTATGCACCTGTTGATCTTGTGGGAAAGGAGGAACTTTGGGAACATATTCAATATGTTAGAAATTGTCATCCTTATCATCCTTGGGTGTTAGCAGGGGACTTCAATTCAGTTTTAAGTCCGGAGGAGAAGCATGGTGGTTTGGCTAGATTGGGGCCTTCTTCTGCTCTTCTTTGGCAACACATATCTCTTTTGCATCTCTCTGATGGTAAGCCTTCTAATGGTCTCTATACCTGGAATAATCGCAGGACTAGTGTTGTTGCTATCTCAGAACGTCTAGATAGATTTCTTGTTTCGAGGGTGCTAATCAATTGGAGTTTTTTAGACCAATTGCCTTATGTAATGTGGTTTACAAAGTTATTACTAAGTTGATTGCTGAGAGACTGAAAAGGTGGCTTCCCATTATTATCTTAGAAGAACAAGGTGGTTTTGTTGCTGGCAGACAAATTTTGGATGGGGTGGTTATTGCTACTGAGGCTATTCACTCTATGGCTACTTCAAGGGAGAGAGCCATGTTTGTTAAGCTGGATATGGCTAAGGCCTATGATAGAGTTAAATGGAGCTTCCTAAGGAGTATTCTTCTTTCTTTTGGATTTAGCTCTGACTGGGTGAGTTGGATTATGAGTTGTGTTACTTCTGCCTCTTTTTCTGTTCTTATTAATGGTCAACCTTCTCAACTATTTGGTGCTTCTAGAGGCCTCCGCCAGGGTGACCCTCTCTCCCCATATCTATTCATCATCATGGCTGAAGGCTTGGGCAGATTCATTAAGCATCAGGTATCCCAGAATTCTATTCAAGGCTGGCGATGGGGTAATGGCTTACCTTCTCTTTCCCATCTTCAATTTGTTGATGATTCTGCTCTTGCCGGTCTTGCTAGGATCAAGGAAGCTAAAGCCTTTCAACATGCTTTGGATGTTTATTTGGCAGCTTCAGGCCAGAAAGTTAATGAGCACAAATCTTCCATTTACTTTTTTAACACTCCTGATTCTATTCAGCACAGGATTGTTGGTATCCTACAATTTCAGATAGGATCACTTCCTTTCACTTATCTTGGCATTCCTATTGCTGTTTCCAGGCAACCACGTCTCTTCTAGCAAAATTTGATTACCAAGCTTCAGGATAAGGTAAATCATTGGACTCATGGATGGCTCTCTACTACTGCCCAGGTTACTCTTCTTCAAGCTGTTATCCAAGCTCTTCCTACTTATAGAAGCATGGTTCACGCTGCACCTATTTACTTTCTCAAGGAGTTTGATGCTCTTTCTCGACAATTCCTTTGGAGTGGTAATTTTCATAGTACTAAATGGAGTTTGGTTAATTGGGCAACTGTTTGTAGGCCTAAAAAGGAGGGTGGTCTTGGTCTTCGATCTGCTCTATTGAGTAGTCAAGCTTTGGCTGCTAAACTTTATTGGCGATGGTGCTCTGGACAACATCAACTTTGGGCTCATATTATCACTCATAAATATTTTCATGGTGCTGATCCTTGCTTTGTTTCTGCACTTCCTCTTGAAGGTCGTGGCTCAATGGTTTGGCATACTTTGAAGACAGGTGTGATGTTAGTGAAGAGGGGTCTGTTCTGGATATGTAAAGGAGGTTCTCAAGCTTTGTTTTGGTTTGATGCTTGGGATGGATTCCCTTCCATTTTATCCATATACCCTCATCTTCAACCTCTTTGTGACTCTTTTCTTGCCGCTGGATGGGATAAAGTGGCTCATTACAAGACTCCTTATCAATTGGGACCTGTTGTTGGTTACAGATGGAAGCATTCTTCTGATTGGCCTCCTGGAGGTACAGATATGGATCGTCAGGAGCTTTCTCAAATTTTGGCCTCTAGAGAGTGTTCTTCTTTGCTTGGTCCAGATGTTTTGGCTTGGGGTGGTACCTTGTCTGGTAAATATCATGTCTCTGCTGGGTATCAGGAGATAACTAGACAGTTATTTGGGGATGCTGAGGTCCCTTGGTGGAAGCAAGTTTGGAATAAAGTTTCTTGGTCCAAGTGCAATTTTTTCATGTGGCTAGTGGCTCACAACTATTGTCTTACCTAGGATAATCTTTGTAAACGTGGATTTCAAGGCCCCTCTTATTGTGTTTTGTGTGGTAATGGAGAGGAGTCTGCCTCCCATCTGTTCTTCCACTGCTCCTATTCTACTCAGATATGGCACCTTTGGTGGAGCGCTTGGGGTTGCTCTTGTTGGCATGCTTCCTCTTTGCCTGAGTTCTGGGCCCGCTTGGGTAGTGCTCCCTCCAAGTCTTCTTCTCTCTATGTTGTTTGGATTGCTGGCCCATCTTTCATGCTTTGGCATATCTGGTTGGAGAGGAATCGTCACATATTCCAAGATGTTCGGCTTGGTGTTTTGCATCTTTGGTGGAAAATATCACATTCTCTTTAGGAAACTATTCTTGTGAAGTGTGAGCTTGATGGAGGTATGGATCCGGTTGATCTTGCTATCTGTAATCGCCTCAATTTTCATCTTCAGGATAGGGCTGCAGCTGATAGGTTTCCTTCTATGTCTAGGCAGCTTCACCATCAGAGGAAGGGTCAGGTTAACCGGGATGGGCACTGGACTCCTCCTCCCTGTGGAGTTCTGAAAATTAACACTGATGGTTCTTCCTGTGGGAATCCTGGTCCGGCTGGTATTGGCGGAGTGGCTCGTTGTAGTTCTGGGGATGTTAAATTTTTCTTCTCAGTTCATAAGGGTGATTATACTAACAATCTCATGGAAGCTCAGGCTATTTTATATGCTGTGTAGCAGTGTTTCTTGCGGGGATGGAGTAAGATTATCTGTGAGTCAGATTCCCAGGTGGTGGTGAACATGCTTTCTTCGCAAGAGCTTGAGGATGTTAGTTGGCAGTTGGCCACTGTTGTTAAGCAGATTCTTTTCTTCTCTTCCTCTTTTCAGTTCATTAGGTTCACGTATATTCCTCGTAAATGGAATAGAACTGCTGATTGTTTGGCCAAATGGGCTTTTAGTCATGATCTGGGTTGGAATATTAGGGATAGGAGGCAACTGTCCTTTGAGATGGTGCAAGAATTTGATGATCTTGTTGCTCAGGATCGGGCTCCGTGTTGAGCTCTCTTTGTTTTATTCCTTTCTGTCTTAATAAATTTTTACCCCTCTTTTTGCAAGATGGAATTGCAAGTTGCATAAGATATGAGATAAGACATCCAAAAAAATAAAATTTAAAAAAGATTATTAAAAAGTCTTCTAATTAGTGTTGTTTTTTTAACATATTTGCTAATATAGTGATAAGATTAATTATTTAGATAATACAAAATAAAACTATCTACTTCCAAACTATTTCTAATTTACTTGTATTGTAATTCTAAATTAGTAAATATTAATTAAATTTTATTAACAAACTAATATACAACAACTTAAATTATAACATAAAAAATAAAATATAAGGTTTTTATTTATTATATTTTTTATGTTTAGATTTAATTTTGATTACATTCTCATTGTTTTTCAACAAAAGTTAGATTTACATTTATATGTAATAGTTTATAATTGTTAATTTTTATCCCTTTGAAACTTTGTGTTTTGATGTTTAGATTTAGTATTAGATTGTATTATCATTTTTTTCCATTACAAGTCAAATTCTATGTTTAGATGCTATTTTTTATATGTAATATTTTTTAATTGTTGATTTATATTCTTTTGAAAGTTTGTCACTATTCAATAGGTGGCACCCCATCAAAATTGTTGTGTGACATTTTTGTCAAGTTTAAAATAATTGGGATAGTTATAAGATCATTGCGGTAGTTTCAACGAATAAAAGAGAGTACCCAAAAAGAGTCTTTGAAAAGTAGAGTAAGGTGTGGTGAGTTAAAATGAGTTAGAAGATATGCTAATAGATTTATAGGAAGGTGTGTCTACTTGGACTATCTTAGAATTAAGGTCAATTAATGCATACTGAAGACTTAGTTATTTAAATATCTTCAAACAAAAAAGTTGATTTACATATCATGTAGCACTTAGTATAAAATCTAATTTGAAATAAAGGATGATTTGATTCATCAATTATCAAATTAAACATAAATGAAACTTCCTATGCTTTAATGAAATGTAATGAAACTACAATTTATTAAAAATATAAAAAAAAATTAGATCATTTATCAAAATGAAGATACTAATATACAATCACAATCACAATGATCTAATAAAATTTTGAACCGTAATAACCACAAAAATACAACCACTTCTTATCTACAAGTTATAAAATGAAACCAAAACTATTTAATCTCCTACCTAAATATACAAAGAACGCGTGTAATTGACCTAAGCAAAGATAAATCTAAACGGAAGTGTAATGATAAATTTACTATGATTTTTAACTAAAGACACATAACATTTCAATTATAATATTGTTGCAGGCTATTAGGGTTGTCATAATATACAAACTAAGCCCTTAGAAAATATATTCAGTAGGTATCTGCCTCACACTGAATGCTCGTAGAGACGGCCCATAGTTCACTAAATGACACTGATAAGACAAGAGATGAGGTTTAAGAACTTTCCAATGACAGGCATTGAAAGGTGGCTAAAAGTTTTTAAATCCTACTTATCTTGTTTTATTTGCTTGAGAGCATCTTATGCAGATGCGTGAGATAGGCATAGATATTGGGAAGGGACATGTACATTGAAAATATCTACTACAAGGACATGAATAATAAAATACATATTAAAACAAGGAAATATATCCAAACATATAATCAATATAAAACCCATCTAATGTTTAAGTCATACCATGCACCTACCAGAAACAGTTGAATTAGGTCAACTGATTGAAGACAACCTAATAATCATAAGTATAGAATTCCTGCCATTGATTGAGCTCATCCTTTTTTCTTAAGGGTTGCTTTGCATCTGTCCAACTGATGAAAGCCATGTTAGCCTAATTATCAACTATAACAATAATTCTCTACAATACAAATCATTAAGAGAAGGAATAATGGTGGCCAAAGAAGCTACAGAGAGAGGCAGTATGGAATCTGAGGAAGGATTTACTATGGATGGGTCTGTTGATATGAAGGGCAGGCCTGTTCTCAGATCCAAAACTGGAAGATGGAAAGCTTGCTCATTTCTTGTTGGTAATATATGTGAAAAAAAATTCAAATATATTGTATTCTAGAATAAGTTGTGAGTTTAATTCAATGACAAGTAATTTTTCTTCGAAAGCCCATTTAAATTAGTTTGTAAGTTCTATCAAAATATCGATTTATAAAAGTTGGCATGACATAAGTTTATTCATTATTTATTTTTAGATTTTGATTGTGTATAAAATTTTGACATTTTGAATCACATTTTTGATCGCTGATCAGAATGAAAAAGAGATCTAAAGAGCTCATAGAAATGTCATACACAATCAAATTGAGAAATAATTGTAAGATGATGGATCACGAAGTTAGAAGGAGCTGTAAGATTGTTAATTGCAGCTCTTTAGAACTATTTTTTGTCACAATGATTTGAATGACACTCAATGATTCATCATCAAAATGAAACAAAGTTCTAAGGAGCTATAAGATGGTTCATCATAGATTTGATAGAAAAGAGTTCTAAGAAGTTGCAATTAATTATCTTACAGTACCTAAGAGCTATTTTTCATCCTGATAATAGATCTCCAAATGGGATTCAAAATATCAATATAAAAACTCTAGTACACAACCAAATTTTAAAATAATTACTAATAATCACATAGAATAACTAAATGATTATTGATTTTGATGTTATTGATATAAATAACTATTTTGAATAACTTCAAAGTACTTCGAGATTTGAATTTTAAAAAAACTCTCATACACAATGAAATTTAGTTGACTTCATATGGGTTTTGTGAACTTGATATGGCTTTTGTAGACCAGTTAAAATTTGAACATGGGTTTCCAAATATGTATGTAATCATTAATGTAGATTATTGAATGGATTGGTGATGACATGCAGGGTATGAAACATTTGAAAGAATGGCCTTCTATGGAATTGCCTCCAATTTAGTGAATTACTTAACGAGTAGCTTGCATGAGGGTACGGTGACTTCTTCAAAGAATGTAAGCAATTGGACTGGTGTCATTTGGATCACTCCAATATTTGGTGCATACATTGCAGATACCCATTGGGGACGTTACTGGACTTTCACAGTATTTTCCTTCATTTATATAGTGGTATGCATCTATTTTCAATCTCTATCACATATTATTATGTACACTTTTCATTGTTATATATATTTATAATAATTTCTTTATTACAAGTACATAAACAGGCAACTGCTAGTATTATATACGAAACCAAAAGAAATCAAAATTTTAATTCTGATATATTATGTTCAGGGCATGGCTATTTTGACATTGGCTGTCTCAGTGCCATCTCTGAGACCACCAAAATGTGCTAAAGGAGCCAGTGTGTGTCCAAAGGCCTCTACATTTCAGGTTGGGATTTTTTATTTTGGATTGTATGTGCTTGCTTTGGGGACAGGTGGCACAAAACCCAATATTTCCACCATTGGTGCTGATCAGTTTGATGAATTTGAGCCCAAAGAGAGGGTTCAGAAAGTTTCCTTCTTCAATTGGTGGATGTTCAGTGTGTTTTTTGGATCACTGTTTGCACAAACTTTTCTGATATATATCCAGGAGGATATTGGATTCTTTGTGGGATATGGAGTTCCTACTCTTGGCTTGATTATCTCGGTGGGTATATTCTTAGTGGGAACTCCATTTTATAGACATAAACTTCAGAAAGGGAATCCTTTTGGTCGAATTGCTCAGGTAATAGTTGCAGCATTTCGAAAAAGGAAAGTGAAGGTACCTGCTGATTCAGAGGAGCTTTATGAATTGGAGCCCAAAACATATCTTGCCAAAGGAAGATTTCCCATTTCAAACACTCCGATCTTGAGGTGAGTTTAACAATAATTTGTCCCATTGCATCATATTGACTTATTTTTCCCTTTTCTAATTAAGCATTATCAAAAATGAAGATAGAACACAGTTGCTATTTAAAAAATTTGGCATAATAATTCATGAACTGTAGTAAATTCATACCATCTAAACCAATTTTATCTTAATAAGAATTCCTAAAGGCTGTAAAGAAGAGGTTTCCCAATACTGATTGCATCTGCAATAGAATTATCAGTAGATTAGTTTTTGGTCATTTTCTTTCATTTCTGCTGTTAATAAATTATGCTCTACTTGTATAGATGAGATTTTTCTTGCTGGTCGATAGGTAGGTAGTGAAAGTTAGTATGTCGGTTTTGGCATTTACCTTTTTAATATATTATAAAGTCTTTTTTTCCCAAAATCAGACAGAACAACATAAGCATAAGCGTTACAACAACAATCGGATCATATACAACTACCCCCTCTAGCCTAAGTTTAATGGGTTTATGATCTTTATACAAATAGTGATGATATCCAACCAAATGGATTCTAACTTTAATCATAAAGGTTTGTTTGGTTTGTGGAATTAAAAAAATCAGGATTTCTACAAACCTTGGTTTAGCCAAATCAAGGTTTTACAAATCTTCATTCTGATTTTGGGGATTTTACTTGAACAGTTTGTGTGTGAAGTAACATTTTTATGCTTAAGCTTGCAGTTGAAGGCAAATTTCAAAAAGTACTTCAATCTAATGTATTTACACTCCTTAAAAAACATAACCAGGTTTTGATTTTCAATTCCTACTTGCTAGTAGAAAGTTGGAAAACCTGGTTTTGAGGCAAAATTGGAAGTCTGGTATGTTAATTTCATTTTGCCAATTTTGAAACAAACACAAGAATTTTTAAATCCAGATTTTGAAAAAGCCAATTCCTGTCATCTTCCAGGAACCAAGGTGTAGTGGTATGCCCACACAAGAAGTAGCTTTCAATATATGTCACCATATGCCTATTTTCTTCACAACTCTAAGCAGTACTTGACATTAATCACCTGTATGCTATATGTGGTTATCATTATATGCTTTTAAAATAATGGTTAGTTCTTTGTATCTATATGATAAGGTAACTAATCACACGATCTTTCATAATTAGGATAATCATGGTATATATTCATCTTTGTTAGCATAAGTGATTATCAAGTAAGCGCTACTAATAACTTAGAAATCTATTATTGACATAATCTAGTGATTTACTATCCCTTATATACTAGAATTTCCACACTCTCAACAATTTAAATAACTAACCCTTAACTATAGAAAATTTATGATTTTTCTAATTATTTTTTTCATAATTCCAACGTTCAAATGTGACCAAATATTTGAACATTTGACTTGTTGAGAAGTGTTAGCATAAATAATTAATTATTATTATACTTTACTTAAGTTTACTTAGGTTAAATGCATAATTTTTTAATTTATCATATTGACACCTAGAAGTATGCATAGTTAAATGAGTTGTCTTGGTGACAACACAGGAGTTTGCATATTCATCTAAGTTGTCATGTAGACAACATAGTTGTTCGCACTCTAATTAAGCACATGGTGTCTACAACATCTCTTTATAAGATACACCTCGGTATTCTTATCCTCTCATCATCGCACTAACTTTTGTGCTCAATGGAGAATAATCCACTCTTGCTGAACATGTGTTTAGTTGTGAGGCTTATCGCTTTGCTAACTCCTAATCATTCTAGAGGCCTTTATATAAAGGCACTTCTAGTATGTATGTACATATGATATTCTCATTATTGTTATTTCGAACATCCATTATTGGTCCATATTGTGCTAGTGTTTGAGCTTCTTGATCTTGGTGTTGTTTTGTCCTAAGACAAATTCTTATGTGGTATTAGAGCAAAGGAAGCTTCTCTTCACATAGCCATTGGAGAACATTTTTGCTTCACCTCAGAGAACCATGATTCAGATCTAAAATATTTGCAGCTATTAGGAGCATCTAGAGCCAAAGCGGAGCTCACCATTGCATCCAAAGTATCAATTCAGTGAATTTTGACTATAAATTTGCCTACCCTAGGCCATAGTCAAATTTGAGACAAAATTTTTTTGCAAACTGAAACTCAAAGGCCCAATTTCCAAATTTGGTATGACCTTTTAGATCTGTGAATTTAACTTTCAAATTTGTATTTTTTAATTTGTATCTCTGCAATTTTTTTTGGCCTATTAGGCTTGTAGAAAAGCTTTTATTGTAGGCAAATTGAGTGGTCAAATCCTAGTGCCTACGAAATATTCTGCCTACGCACTGTTGCGACGTCCATTTGGATGTCAATTTTAACACATTATTTTCCTCTACAGTCCCCTCACCATATGCAGTTTTGATTTGACAGTCCAACTTTGGGAGGCCATATCTCAATCATCTAAGCTCCAAATCAGGTGCAAATTTTTTTGATTTGGGCTAGAATTTTCTAAATTTTTTAGTGGTGCTATTATTTTCTAGTTTTTTTACATGATTTTGTTAACAAATTCAGTTTTTGGTGACTATACTTGTCCAATCTTACATTTTGCAACTTCAATTGCTCCGTACGGGCTCATCTAGACACATTTTCAAGTTCCATTTTTTTTTGGAAGTGCATAATATTTCCTCTACTTTCTATATCTACAATCATATTATAGGCTTGTATGGAAAGAAATACCACTTTTAGAAATAGGTCTTTTTTTGCATTGTATTGCTTTGATCAAACTTCAAAATTATTGTATAACTAAGCTACATTGCTAATTACTAGATTTGAGCTCCAAGAGGAGGTTGTAAGAAGCAAAATTATAAGTCCAATCTTGTCCATTTTGACAAGTGGCGTATTGTAAACACACTACATATAAAGTGCTTAAAGAATTCATTTGGGGGGGTTCTTTGATTCAGTGAAAAAGGGGAGGGGTGTCTTGTGTTCTTATGTCTTCTTGATATTGTGCTCTCTTCTTTGCATTACGGGTTCTTTTTCTAAGTTAACACCACATAATTATGCTACTTGGAAAGAAAAGACAAATGAACCATTAGTTGAAAGAGGTTTACTGTGTTATGTAGCTAGTGCAACAAAGAAACCTGATGATGATGTTGATGAGTCTCGTAAAGAAGATTGGGCATCAAAACAAGAAATGGCCCTAGGAACCTTGTTAAAGAATATCTTAGATCCTATCAAATATCATATTAAAAACCTTAACAATCCAATAGAAGTCTAGGATAAACTTGAAGAATTGTATGGGGTAGTAGATAAAGATATGGCCTACACCATTGAGGACAATCTTCTCAAATTGGATCCAAAGAATTTTGACACCATCAAAGACTATCTTACTCAAGTAGACATGTATAGGGCACAACTTAAGGATTGTGGTGAACCCATCAAGGATGGAAAGTTGATCAAAAATGTGATGATTCATCTTCCTCTTGAATATGAAACTTTTGTTTCTAGCTATAATACTCACAAATTAACAATGGGTAGTGCCTTCACTAAGCCTTCATTTGAGTCATTTTCAGGAATGTTGGTCTTAGAACATGAAAATTTAGTATGGGAATTCTCTAGTCTTCAAAGACCAAAGCCTTGGTAGCTAATCAAGGGAATCAAAGTAGTAAAAATTTCAACAAGAAGAAAAAGCAATGGAAGGCTAAGCCACAAGATGACACACAAAAATCTTCTTCTACCTCCTGGCATCAATCTTCCTCCACACAACGAGGCGAGTCTTTTTCCAAAAACAATAAGAAGGGAAACAACTTCAACAAAAGGGAGAAGAAAACTTGTGCCTATTGTAAGAATAATGGTCATAATGAACATGAGCGTAAGGATAAGTAGATTGATGAGCTGCTACAGTTAATGAGGAAACATAAAATTGATGTACCAAATGCCTATAAGGATAAGGGATCTTCAACCACTTCAAAAGGTAAGGGACAAGCTTTGGTAGCAAGTACAAACAATTTTGAGGAATGGGTTCTTGATTCAAGAGCTACACATCATATGGGTGCTTCAAGGGAGCAATTTTCCTCTTTGAAACCATCAAATGTACCTTACATCTATGTGGGAAATGACACACAAGTGGAAGTTGAAGGAAAAGGGAATGTTGAGTTGGAGAATGGAGTCTTCAATGATGTTCTTCATGTTCCCAACCTTAGCACCAACCTCCTTTTAGTCTATCAAATAACTCACTGTGGATGTGGCAACAAAGTGGAGTTCCTTCTTGATTCAGTTGTGGTGAAAAATCTAAAGGATGATTCTATGGTGGTGATTGGAAAGGCTAATCATGAGACAAGACTTTATTCTTTTTTCTCATTTTATGCCTAAGTCCACTTCCTTTGCCTTTTTGTCCCACTCAAATTCACAAAGTAAACTATGGTATGAGAGGTTTGGACATCTCAGTTACAACTACCTTCAACAACTTAGCAACAAGGATATGGTCACTAGTCTATCTCAAGTCAAGTATTCAAAGGGTGCATGTTTAGGTTGTGAAGTAGGCAAGCATCCTCAAGAGAATTTTGACAAGGGGAAGTCTTGGAGAGCTACTATTATTCTTGAATTTGTTCATAGTGATGTAGCTGGCCCATTTCTAGTACCATCATTTGGAAAGGCTCGGTATGTTCTCACCTTCATTGATGACTTTTCATGCTACACTTGGGTCTTTTTTCTAGCTCATAAGAGTGAAGTGTTTGATAAGTTTATCACCTTCAGAGCTCAAGTTGAGAAGCAATCAGGAAAATCCATCAAGATTCTACGAATAGAAAATGGAAGGGAATATGTGAAATCAAGGCTTATAGAATTTTTTACTCATGAGGGTATTGATCTTCAACATTTTTTAGATACACTCGACAACAAAATAGTGTTGTTGAACAAAAGAATAGAACCCTTAAGGAGATGACCACTTGTATGCTTCAACATAAGTCTCTAGATCAATTTTTTTGGGCGAAATCCATGTGTTGTGCCAATTACATCCAAAATAGAAGTCCACATAAGGCCTTAGATGGAATTACACCTTTTGAGGCTTGGTGTGGCAGAAAACCAAATGTAAAATAGTTTAAAGTTTTTGGTTGTCCAACATGGGTGAGGATACCTCCACAAAGATGAAAGGAATTGGAACCTCAAAGAAAACCGTGTATATTTGTTGGATATCCTAACCACATTAAGGCATACAAGCTCATGGATCTAAGACACATGAAATCTTCTTTGAGAGGAGTGTTCACTTTGAAGAGACTTGTTCAAGTTTGGCTTCTTCAACTCCTCATTCCTCCATCATGGAAAGTGATGATAGTGATGATAGTGACTTGGAAGATGATATTCCTTCAACTTTGACTCACAAGACACCACCTTCGCAGGATCCACAAATAGTTGAGGATATTCCTTCTTCTTCTTCCACTAGACCTTGTTGGACACAATAAACACTTGATTCAACAGGTTCATTGGTGGGGAATCCTTTAGATACTAAGAGGACAAGGTCACAACACAAATCATTTCCACATGCCTATATTGCCATTGCTCTTGATCCATAGTCATTTAAGGAAGCATCAAGGGTTCTTGAATGGGACAAGGCCATGGAGGAAGAATACAACTCTTTAATGAAAAATAACACTTGGGACTTAGTTCCTCTTCCTAAGGGAAGCAAGTTGGTTTGGTGTAAGTGGATCTATCAAACCAAGTTTGTAGTGAATGGAAGTGTGGATAAACAAAAGGCTAGACTTGTTGCCAGAGGTTTCTCATAGGTTCCTGGTATTGACTATACTGAGACCTTTGCACTGCTAGCTATGATGAACTTCATTCATTTGACACTAGCTATTGATGCAGCTCATGGTTGGGTTGTTCATCAGATGGATGTGAAGAGTGTGTTCTTGAACGGTGATCTTCTTGAGGAGATTTATATGGAGCAACCACAGGGGTTCATATAGGATTCTACTTTGGTTTGCAAGTTGAAGAAGTCTATCTATGGTCTTAAGCAGGCTCCTTGGACTTGTATGCCAAGATGGATTCCTTCCTACTCTCAATAGGATTCATCAGGTGTCATTCAGATTTGAATGTCTACATTCTTCAGAGGGATGACTCACACTTGATACTCGTGCTTTATGTAGATGACTTGATCATTATAGGAAGTACTTCATCCATCATTTCTAGTGTCAAGACAAATTTTCTATGATAAACTTGGGTTTACTCCATTATTTCCTTGGTATTGAGATCACATAGTCTTCAATTGGGATCACACTTTCTCAACCCAAGTATGCTCTTGATTTACTTGCTCAATTTCACACAAGTAATTGTAAGCCTACTCCTACTCCCTTTCTTTTAGGTATTAAGTTAGAAACCAAGTGTTCCACTCCACTTATTGATGCTGGGTATGTGCAGGATCATGGTGTGCCAAAAAGTGGCAATGTGAAAAAAATAGAGTTTGAACACGTCTAAAAGCGCTTCAAAATCCGCTCTGACTTTTTTTCACCTATCCAGGTACCAAACCTGGAAAGTAAGGCCCAAGCCTTATCGGATATCCGATTTGAGATCGGATATCGGATCTCATATCGGATATTCGATATGAGATCTGATATCCGATATCGGCGACATAAAAATTGGAGGGAAAAGGCACAAAAATTAGAGGGAAAAACAAATTTGTAAGTGATATAACTAATTTGAGTTATGAAATATGTAAAGATATAATATATAATCTATAAATATATAATATAATAACATAACTATTATATATAAAATAATATATAATCTATATATTATATAATAATATAATATTATATTATATATATATATATATATATATATATATATAACGTAATGTAAAGATATAATATGTAATCTATTAATATATAATAATATATTATGTTATTATTATTATTATTATTATCTATAAATATAATATATATTATTATAATATATTATTATTATTTTTACTATATTTTTATTAAATATAATAACATAATATATTATATATATGTTATTAATACATATTATTATTATTATCATATATAAATTATAATCTATAATATATTATTATTATTATCATATGTAAATTATAATATATAATATATTATGTTATTATTATTATAATCTATAAATTTTATATATATATATATATATGATTGTTATACTATATTATTATTATTTTTACTATATTATTTCTAGTGGAGTCATTTATATGGGTCAAAAGGGCTCACAGGATGACCTATGACCCCTTTCGACACATTCCATGACGAGATATGTCCCTAAGGGATCCACCCCTAGAGACATATTGGAATAGTTTATATGGGTCGTAGGGGGTCACAGGATGACCTATGAACCCTTTCGACATATTACAAGATGACATTTGTCCCTAGGGGTCCTAGGACCCTTAGGGACATATTAGAATCATTCATATGGGTCGAAGGGGGTCATAGGGTGACCAATGACCACCTTCAACACATTCCAATATGGCATATGTCCTTAGGGGTCCTAAGACCCCTAGGGACATATTAGAATCATTCATATGGGTCGAAGGGGATCGTAGGGTGACATATGACCCCCTTCGACACATTCCATGATGACATATGTCCCTAAGGGTCCTAAGACCCCTAGGGACATATTAGAATCTTTCATATGGTTTGAAGGGGGTCATAGGGTGAACTATGACCCCCTTCGACACATTACATGATGACATATGTCCCTAGGGGTCCTACGATAGCTAGGGACATATTAGAATGCTTCATATGGGTCAAAGTGGGTCATAGGTTGACCTATGACCCTCTTTGACCCATTAAATGATGACATATGTCTCTAGGGGTCCTAAGACCCCTAGGGACATATTAGAATCATTCTTATGGGTCAAAAGGGCTCATAGGGTGACCTATGACACCCTTCGACCCATTAGATGATGACATACGGGTCCCTAGGGGTCTTAGGACCCCTAGGGACATATTAGAATCATTCTTATGGGTCAAAGGGGGTCATAGGTTGATATATGACCCTCTTCGACACATTACATGAAGACATATGTCCCTAGGGGTCCTAGGACACCTAGGGACATATTAGAATGCTTCATATGGGTCAAACGGTGTCATAGGTTAACCTATGACCCCCTTCAACCCATTAAATGATGACATATATAGCTAGGGGTCCTAGGACCCCTAGGGACATATTACAATCGTTCTTATGGGTCAAAGGGGGTCATAGGTTGACCTATAACCCCCTCTGACCCTTTACATGACGACATATGTCCCTAGGGGTCCTAAGACCCCTAGGGACATATTAGAATGTTTCATATGGGTCAAAGGGGGTCATAGGTTAACCTATGACCCCCTTCGACCCATTAAATGACAACATATATCCCTAGGGGTCCTAGGACCCCTAGGGACATATTAGAATCTTCAACCCATTACATGATGACATATGTCCCCAGGGGTCCTAGGATCCCTAGGGACATATTAGAATCATTCATATGGGTTAAAGGGGGTCATAGATTGACCTATGACCCCGTTCAACCCATTACATGATGACATATGTCCCCAGGGGTCTTAGGATCCCTCAGGACATATTAGAATTGTTCATATGGGTCAAAGGGGGTCATAGGTTTACCAATGACCCCCTTTGACCCATTAAATGAAAACATATGTCCCTACCGGTCCTAGGACCCCTAGGGACATATTAGAACTGTTCTTATGGATCAACGGGGGTCATAGGTTGACCTATGACTCCCTTCAACCCATTAAATGATGACATTTGTCCCTAGGGGTGCTAGGACCCCTAAGGACATATTAGAATCATTCTTATGGGTCAAAGGGGGTCATAGGTTGACCTATCACCCCCTTCGACCCATTACATGACTACATATGTCCCTAGGGGTCCTAAGACCCCTAGGGACATATTAGAATCCTTCTAATTGGTCAAAGGGGGTCATAGGGTGACCTATGACCCCCTTCGACCCATTACCTAATGACATATGTCCATAGGGGTCCTAGGACCCCTAGGGACATATTAGAATTTTTCATATGGGTCAAAGTGGGTCATAGGTTGACATATGACCCCCTTCAACCCATCAAATGATGACATATCTGCCTAGGGGTCCTAGGATCCCTAAGGACATATTAGAATCATTTTTATGGCTCAAAGGGGGTCACAGGTTAACCTCTGACCCCCTTCGACATATTACATGACGACGTATGTCCCTAAGGGTCCTAGGACCCCTAGGAACATATTAGATTCATTCATATGGGTCAAAGTGGGTCATAGGTTGACCTATGACCCCCTTTAAACAATTAAATGATGACATATGTCCCTAGGGGTCCTAAGAGCCCTAGGGACATATTAGAATCATTCTTATGAGTCAAAGGGGGTCATAGGTTGACCTATGAACCCCTTTGACCAATTACATGATGACATATTTCCCTAGGGGTCCTAGGACCCCTAGGAACGTCTTAGAATTGTTCATGACCCATTACATGATGAGATAGTCCCTAGGGGTCCTAGGACCTCTAGGGACATATTAGAATCTTTCATATGGGTCTAAGGGGGTCATAGGTTGACCTATGACCCCCTTCGACCCATTATATGACGACATATGTCCCTAGGGGTCCTAGGACTCGTAGGGACATATTAGAATTGTTCATATGGATCAAAGGGGGTCATAGGTTGACCTATGACCCCCTTCGACCCATTAAATGATGACATATGTTCTTAGGGGTCTTAGGACCCCTAGGGACATATTAGAATTGTTCATATGGGTCAAAGGGAGTCATAGGTTGACATATGACCACCTTCGACACATTACATGATGACATACGTCCCTAGGGGTCCTAAGACCCTTAGGGACATATTAGAATGCTCCATATGGGTCAAACGGGGTCATATGATGACCTATGACCCCCTTTTACCCATTAAATGACAAGATATGTCCCTACGGGTCCTAGGACCCTTAGGGACATATTAGAATTGTTCTTATGGGTCAAAGGGGGTCATAGGGTGACCTATGACCCCCTTCGAACCATTACATGATGACATATGTCCTTAGGGATCCTAGGACACCTAGGGACATATTAGAATGCTTCATATGGGTCAAAGGGTGTCATAGGTTGACCTATGACCCCCTTCGACCCATTAAATGATGACATATATCCCTAGGGGTCTTAGGACCCCTAGGGACATATTAGAATCATTCTTATGGGTCAAAAGGGGTCATAGGTTGACCTATGACCCCCTTCGACCTATTACATGATGATATATGTCCCTAGGGGTCCTAAGACCCCTAGGGACATATTAGAATCATTCTTATGGATCAAAGGGGGTTATAGAGTGACGTATGACCCCATTTGACTCATTAAATGATGACATATGTCCCTAGGTGTCCTAGGACCCCTAGGGACATACTAGAATCGTTCTTATGGGTCAAAGAGGATCATAGGTTGACCTATGACCCCCTTCGATCCATTAAATGATGACATATATCCCTACGGGTTATAGGACCCCTAGGGACATATTAGAATCGTTCTTATGGGTCAAAGGGGGTCATAGGTTGACCTATGATCCCCTTCGACCCATTACATGATGACATATGTCCCTAGGGGTCCTAAGACCCCAAGGGACATATTAAAATCATTTTAATAGGTTAAAAGGGGTCAAAGGGTGACCTATGACCCCCTTCGACCCATTACGTAACAACATATGTCCATAGGGGTCCTAGGACCCCTAGGGACATATTAGAATGCTTCATATGGGTCAAAGGGGGTCATAGGTTGATCTATGACCTCCTTTGACCCATTAAATGATGACATATCTCCCTAGGGTCCTAGGACCCCTAAGGACATATTAGAATCATTCTTATGGCTCAAAGGGGGTCATATGTTAACCTATGACACCCTTCGACATATTACATGATGACATATGTCCATAGGGGTCCTAGGACCCCTAGGAACATATTAGATTCATTCATATGGGTCAAAGGGAGTCATAGGTTGACCTATGACCCCCTTTGACCCATTACATGATGACATATGTCCCTAGGGGTCCTAGGACCCCTAGGGACATATTAGAATCATTCTTGTGGGTCAAAGGAGGTCATAGGTTGACTTATGACCCACTTCGACACATTACATGATGACATATGTCCCTAGGGGTCCTAGGACACCTAGGGACATATTAGAATGCTTCATATGGGTCAAAGGGTGTCATAGGTTGACCTATGACCCCCTTCAACCCATTAAATGATGACATATATAGCTAGGGGTCCTAGGACCCCTAAGGACATATTAAAATCGTTCTTATGGGTCAAAGGGGGTCATGGGTTGACCTATAACCCCCTCTGATCCGTTACATGACGACATGTCTCTAGGGGTCCTAGGACCCCTAGGGACATATTAGAATGCTTCATATGGGTCAAAGGGGGTCATAGGTTGACCTATGACCCCCTTCGACCCATTAAATGACAACATATATCCCTAGGGGTCCTAGGACCCTTAGGAACATATTAGAATCTTCGACCCATTAGATGACGACATGTCCCCAGGGGTTCTAGGATCCCTCGGGACATATTAGAATCATTCATATGGGTTAAAAGGGGTTATATTTTGACCTATGACCCCGTTCGACCTATTACATGATGACATATGTCCCCAGGGATCCTAGGATCCCTAGGGACATATTAGAATCGTATATATGGGTCAAAGGGGGTCTTAGGGACTTATGTCCCTAGGGGTCCTAGGGACTTATTAGAATCATTCTTATGGGTCAAAGGGGGTCATAGCTTGACCTATGACCCCCTTGGACACATTACATGATGACATATGTTCCTAGGGGTCCTAGAACCCCTAGGGACATATTAGAATAGTTCTTATGGGTTAAAGGGGCTAATAGGGTGACCTATGACCCCCTTCGACCCATTAGATGATGACATATGTCCTAGGGATATATTAGAATCGTTCTTATGGGTGTAAGGGGGTCATAGGTTGACTTATGACCCACTTTGACACATTACATAATGACATATGTCCTTAAGAGTCCTAAGACCCTTAGGGACATATTAGAATGCTTCATATGGGTCAAAGGTTGTCATAGGTTGACCTATGACCCCCTTCAACCCATTAAATGATGACATATGTACCTAGCGGTCCTAGGACCCCTAGGGACATATTAGAATCGTTCTTATGGGTCAAAGGGGGTCATAGGTTGTCCTATGACCCCCTTTGACCTTTTAAATGATGACATATGTTTCTAGCGGTCCTAGGACCCCTAGAGACATATTAGAATCATTCTTATGGGTTCAAGGGGGTCATAGGTTGAACTATGACCCCTATGACCCCCTTCGACAGATTACATGATGACATATGTCCCTAGGTGTCCTAGGACCTCTAGGGACATATTAGAATTGTTCATATGGGTCAAATGGGGTTATAGTTTGACCTATGACTCCCTTCGACCCATTACATGACGACATATGTCATTATGTAATTTGTCGAAGGGGGTCATAGGTCAACCTATGACCCCATTTGACCCATAAGAAGCATTCTGATATGTCCCTAGGGGTCCTAGGACCCCTAGGGACATATGTCATCATGTCATGGGTCAAAGGGGGTCATAGGTTGACCTATGACCCCCTTTGACCCATATGAACAATTCTAATATGTCCCTAGGTGTCCTATGACTCGTAGGGATATATGTCATCATGTAATGGGTCAAAGGGGGTCATAGGTTGACCTATGACCCTGTTTGACCCATAAGAATGATTCTAATATGTCTCTAGGGGTCCTAGGACCCCTAGAGACATATGTCATCATGTAATGGGTTGAAGGGTGTCATAGATCACCCTATGACCACCTTTGACCTATAAGAACGATTCTAATATTTCCCTAGGGGTCCTAAGACCCGTAGGGACATATGCCATCATGTAATGCGTTGAAGGGGGTCATAGGCCAACCTATGATCCCCTTTGACCCATAAGAATGATTC
Source organism: Cupressus sempervirens (assembly GCA_028749045.1). Taxonomy (NCBI): domain Eukaryota; kingdom Viridiplantae; phylum Streptophyta; class Pinopsida; order Cupressales; family Cupressaceae; genus Cupressus; species Cupressus sempervirens. Next base: position 777,419,975 of record CM053789.1, read on the forward strand.
TCATATGTCCTTAAGGGTCGTAGGGACATATGTCGTCATGTAATGGGTCAAAGGGGGTCATAGGTTATAGGTCAACCTATGACCCCCTTTGACCCATATGAACAATTCTAATATGTCCCTAGTGGTCCTAGGACCCCTAGGGACATATGTTGTCATTTAATGGGTCGAAGGGGATCATAGGTCAACCTATGACCCCCTTCGACCCATATGAACGATTCTAATATGTCCCTAGGGGACCTAGGACCCCTAGGGACATATGTCATCATGTAATGTGTCGAATAGGGTTATAGGTCAACCTATGACCCCTTTTGACTCATAAGAATGATTCTCATATGTCCCTAGGGGTCCTCAGGACATATGTCATCATGTAATGGGTCAAAGGGGGCCATAGGTCAACCTATGACCCCCTTTGACCCATATGAACAATTCTAATATGTCTCTAGGCGTCCTAGGACCTCTAGGGACATATGTCATCATTTAATGGGTCGAAGGGGGTCATAGGTCAACCTATGACTCCCTTTGATCCATATGAACAATTCTAATATGTCCCTAGGGGTCCTAGGACCCCTAGGGACATATGTCGTCATTTAATGGGTCGAAGGGTTTCATAGGTCAACCTATGATCTGCTTTGATCCATATGAACAATTCTAATATGTCCCTATGGGTCCTAGGACCCCTAGGGACATATGTCATCGTTTAATGGGTTGAAGGGGGTCCTAGGTCACCCTATGACCCCCTTTGACCCATATGAACGATTTTAATATGTCCCTAGGGGTCCTAAGCCCCTAGGGACAAATGTCTTCATGTAATGGGTTGAAGGGTGTCATAGGTCAACCTATGACCCCGTTTGACCCATATGAACAATTCTAGTATGTCCCTAAGGGTCCCAAGACCCCTAGGGACATATGTCGTCATGTAATGTGTCGAAGGGGGTCATAAGTCAACCTATGACCCCCTTCGACCCATAAGAATGATTCTAATATGTCCCTAGGGGTCCTAGGACCTCTAGGGACATATGTCATTATGTAATGGGTCGAAGGGGATCATAAGTCAACCTATGAGCCCCTTCAACCCATATGAATGATTATAATATGTCCCTAGTGGTGCTAGGACCCTTAGGGACATATGTCGTCATGTAATTGGTCAAAGGGGGTCATAGCTCAACCTATGATGCCCTTTGACCCATATGGACGATTCTAATATGTCCCTAGGGGTCCTTGGACCCCTAGGGACATATGTCATCATTTAATGGGTCGAAGGAGGTCATAGGTCAACCTATGACCCCCTTTGACCCATAAGAACGATTCTAATATGTCCCTATGGGTCCTAGACCCCTAGGGACATATGTCATCATTTAATGGGTTGAATGGGGTCATAGGTCAACCTATGACCCCCTTTGACCCATAAGAACGATTCTAATATGTTCGTAGGGGTCCTAGGACCCCTAGGGACATATGCCGTCATGTAATGCGTCGAAGGGGGTCATAGGTCAACCTATGACCTCCTTCGACCCATAAGAACAATTCTAATATGTCACTAGGGGTCCTAGGACCCCTAGGGACATATGTTGTTATGTAATGGGTCGAAGGGGGTCATAGGTCAACCTATGACCCCCTTTGACTCATATATATTAATAACATATATATATATATATGGTTATTATATTTAATAAAAATATTACGTTATTATATATATATTAATAACATATATATATATATATATATATATATATATATATATATATGGGGTCATAGGTCAACCTATGACCCCCTTTGACTCATATATATTAATAATATACATATATATTAATAACATATATATATATGGTTATTATATTTAATAAAAATATTAAGTTATTATATTTAGTAAAAATAATAATAATATAAATTATATTTATAGATTATAATGAGAATAACATAATATATTATTATATATTAATATATTATATGTTATATCTTTACATTACGTTATTATGTATATATATATATAATTTATATATATATATATAATTTATTATAATACATATTTACATAGTAATATAACAAAAATAATTTATAAATCATAAGCTATAAAATATTATGTTATAATATATATTACATTATTATATATATTAATAACACACACACAGACACACACACACACACACACACACACACACACACATATATATATATAACTTTATTATATTTAATAAAAATATTACGTTATTATATATATATATATATATTAATAACATACTTATATATATATATATATATAATATATATATATATATATATATATAATATATATATATATATATAACGTTATTATATATATTAATAACATATATATATATAAGGTTATTATATTTAATAAAAATATTACGTTATAATAATAATATAAATTATTTTTATAGATTATAATGAGAATAACATAATATATTATTATATATTAATATATTATATGTTATATCTTTACATTACGTTATAATATATATATAATATATTATAATACATATTTACATAGTAATATAACAAAAATAATTTATAAATCATAAGCTATAAGTCTTAAATCCGGTTTTTCCTCCAAAATGGGTTGGGATTTCAAATTTCTCACCAAAATTCACCTAGCCATATCGGATATCCGATCCGATTAGGCTTGGTATTTACCAAGCCTACCCGGTCAACCCAAAAGACGTGTTTGAAGAGGGTTTTAGTGATACTCAGACTTCGGGTAGTCGTCTGACAATGTTATTTTGATTGAAATTGAATGAAATGAAAAGGGTTTTTTAATATCGCTCTCAAGATTCCATCAATATAATTTCTGTCAAATTCTGAGATTGATAAGTATTTATTAGTTAATTATCAATGAAGATTATTGTAAAGTGTTGATTAACATAGTGATTGAAAAATAGCTATAATTTTCAAACGGTATAACATTTTTTAAATCTAAAATTTGTGTCACATTCTATGCTTCGCCTAGTATAAGAAAGAATTAAATAAAATTAAATTTGGTAAAAAATTCTATTAGTTAAGGTGCTCAGACACGGGACTCTTTTTTTTCTGAAAAAGTTTTGGTAGAAAATTCATATTTAATTATTTGTTTGGAATAAAAATACCAAAAAATATGCGTCACATCCGGGCATGAGTCTACTTTTCATATCTATAATTATATTAAAAAAATATTATCATTTGATTTTGAATAAGGTGGTCAGACATACACCTACTTTTTATTTTTGCCCTGAAATTTTTGTAATACTGCATTAAAATTCAAACTTTTGACCAATCAATTATTTTTTTCTCCTGATAAGGCCTAGTAGTTTAGAAACTACATTCGTTTCAATTTCCTACAGATTATTTTCTTACAAATTTTTGATATAAAGTCCATAACCACTTTAAAATTATGTGTTAAGTTGACATAACCCTGATTTTCTGATTTTTCACTGCCACTTAAGGCCATAGTTTGGTACACCATGATCCTGCACATACCCTGCTACATTATACAGACGGTTGGGAGTCTTATCTACTTGACACATACACAACCTGACATAGCTTTTTCAGTTGGCATAGTTTCTCACTTCATGCAAGAGCCACATAAGCTTCATTGGAAGGCTGCCAAATGCATCTTACACTATATATAGGATACACATACACATGGGATACATTATGCAGCAAGCACTAGACATCTTTTGGTTTGATATACAGACTCAGACTATGCAAGGGATCTTGATTCTTGCAAGTCTACTTTAGGTTATGTGTTTCCCCTTGGTTCCAGCCACATTTGTTGGTAGAGTAAGAAGCAAAATACTATTGCTCTTTCTTCAACTGAGGCTGAGTATTGAGGAGCTAGCACTGTAGCTACATAAGCTATTTGGTTACAACATGTTCTTAAGGAGTTTGGATTTGATATACCTAATCCCACAGTCATTCACTGTGATAATCAGAGTGTTATTTGTAAGGAAACTTGCAACAAAGAATATAACCATTTCCACATAAGCCATAATAGATCTAAAATAAATATTCAATTAAAAATCTGCATGCAAGAGAATAGACAACATACCCACAAAATTGTAACATAAGATATACCCTAGGAAACCCTCATTGAGGGAAAAACCTAGCCTCCAAAAGCATCCATTACCATATATTAATAATTCAGCAAAAACACCATTGCAATACAACTATGGAAGCTTTTAAAGCCATAACCACCACTGAGTAATCCATGTGAATGAGCATGAATCCACACATCCCATGCCATGCTTCCAACCTTCACAAATGCTCCCTTGGCTAACTTGTCAAGCCTTGTCCTGCTCGACTCTTGCCTTTTTCCCTTCTCCTTGTTACACCAACAACTACCCTTGTGGTTGCTTATATAGTAGCAAGTCCCACAAAACCACTAAGTGGTATTACATAAACCAGGTGCTACCTAACCCATTGACCCCACATTTAATATTGGAAATTTAATCATTTTCCCCAATATTAAATAATTACATAAAATATTATCACAATGTTACAATATAACTCATCAAGAATATTCCATGAGAATCTTTACATGTTGCACGTCCATCTAGGTGCTCCTAGATACAACATCACATAATAAAATAAAAGAATAAAATTTAAGCAATATTATGCAATGTGTGCAACACCCATTACCTCAACACTATTGAGATCTTGAAACATCCAGTTTAGCATCAATGGACCAAACACATTGAGGTTCATATGCACTACATCAGAGAGTTGATACATGAGTAGGTCATTGCATTGTAGTATTGTCTTACAAAGCAGTAGATTGCAGATATCTTCACCAAACCCTTCACTGAGGTCAAGTATATCCATTTGTGAGATCTCTTCGGGGTGCAAGATATTTCAAAAAGGGGATTCCCTTAACTTCTCTCTTCTTTCTTATGGGAGGGATCTTTTCCTTCATAAGGTCTTCTTCTCTCTCATCTTCTTTATTGTACTTATCTCTCTTTTTGGGGGAGGGTTTATCCCATGAGGTTTTCCCTCTTTCTCCATTTTCAGAGAGATTGTGTTGCATTGCATCGCATTATGTAGAGCATTGCATTTGTACATGGGTACCTAACTTGGCCTAGTAGCTGAGACCCATCATGCATTTTCATCATAGCTTTTGTGAGCTTAAGTGCATTCCCCTTAGTTGCACTTAAGAGGGGGTGTTAGTGTAAATAATTAATTATTATTACACTTTACTTAAGTTTACTTAAGTTAAATGCATTATTTTATTATTTATCATATAAACACCTAGAAGTATGCATAGTTAAATGAGTTGTCTTGGTGACAACATATGAGTTTTCATATTCATCTGAGTTGTCATGTAGACAAATAGTTGTTTGCACTCTAATCAAGCACATGGTGTCTACAACATCTCTTTATGCAATACACCTAGGTATTCATATCCTCTTATCATCACACTAACTTCTGTGCTCAATGGAGGATAATCCACTCTTGGTGGACATGTGCTTAGTTGTGAGGTTTATCACTTTGCTAACTTCTAGTCATTCTAGAGGCCTTTATATACAGGCACTTCTAGTGTGTATGTACATATGATATTCTCATTATTGTTATTTTGATCATCCATTATTAGTCCATATTGTGCTAGTGTTTGAGCTTCTTGATCTTGGTGTTATTTTTCCCTAAGGAAAATTCTTACAAGAAGTTAGTATTAATTATCTCTTTCTTTATATATATAAGTAATTTTTAACCTAAATAATTTTGAGTTAATAACTTTTAATTCTAAAAATGGATAGTCAACAATTTTGTTGTGATTTTTGGAAAAAAAAACTTTTTAATATATTGTTAATATAATATATGTCTATAAAAAAAATTTTATTGAAATTTATTCTTAACCTTTATAAATGTGGCGGTTATGGGTAGCCATACAATTAACTTCAACTATAAAATCATGTGTATAGCTTCTAAGGGTAGTAAATCATAATGTTCACTACATTTCAATTAAGTCATAGATTAGACAAATTATGTACCATGTTACTTAAAGGTATGGTGAATTGACTAATCTCACATACCTACTTAACTAGATAATATTTCATTGTTATTTAGCTATATATATTTCTAGTTTCTAGTTTATATTTTGCAAATGCTACAATCTAGATAGAAGTTTACAAACTATAAGTTAGCATGTACCAAAAATATGCCACCAAAAACATAATTTATTCAATGTTTAGAAATAGATAGTTCCTTACTTTCCACTTTACTTATAGAAATGTTCACATAAATAATAGAATATTTATTTACAAAGAAGTTTTAAAATATATATTTTTCATCTAAAATTTCTATTGTTTCTTTCTTTCCATTTTCTTTTATGATCTAGTGGTACAAATTTGAATCAAGTTTAAAAAAATTATAGCCTATTTATGAACTATCAACTTCAATACAACTTGGATAACACTAAACAAGTCTAATGAAAGTTATCTAGTGAAAAGTTGGTAATGAGTAGAGCTCGTGAGAAACATTAAATTGATCAAAGATGGGTTGATGAAGAGAATGATCATTAACATACCTTGCACATTAAATATTTATAGATTTAGTAGACAAAAATGGATTTAAATGAGACAATTTAAGCATTTGTGGGAAGACTTTTAGATAGGAAACTCAACTAAAATTTTGAATTACAAAATCATCACTTTTTAAAGAGGTGTATAATTGACATGTAAGAAGGATCACACATGCCCATTTCTTTAGCTTTAACCCCCACTCATTGAGTATATACACTTGCAACAAGGCATCTAGTAAGTTTGTGGGATCACTTATATGGTGGAGAGAACATCTTGTTTAAAAGGAAACTACTTGTACATGTGCATTAAGATGTTAATATAATATTATTTTTATTTAGAAAACATGTGCCTTCATACTTGCACTCCATTTTTGTCTTATTATTTTATTTCTCATATTCTATAAGAATTTATAGCTTCCAATACATCATCAAATCCATTCACACCCCCAAAATAACATCTAACTTGTAAGGTCTCCTTCTTCCTCTTATAACCAATTTTTTAAAATCAGTTCCTCAACTTTGAGAATGAAAATCTCCCATTCAGTTGTTGGAGATCCATAGATATTTTGAAACTTATCATTTCAGCATTAGCAAGGGGTAAAAAGTCAAAGGATGTGGATTTTGGCGTTGTCACCTAACAATTTAATTTTCTTGAAGTTTTCTAAAGCTTTCGTAAATCACTTTTGTGCATTATCTACGATCATAGTATTTAATGGAAAAATATTTCTTCTTATAAATGTCATCTCAGATTCCCACTTCACCCATACTTATATCCTTCTACCTATATGTCTACAAATGCAATGACAAAAATTTCCACTTTTCTATCATCACCTTTTGCACTTATACGGAGTAATTCCAGTTCCTTATGCTTTATGAAGTTGACTAATACTTCCAACAAGGTGTTCTGTATGGTGAGAGGGAGCACCGTACTTCTTTAATGGTGCAATACGAACCTATTTGTCCAGAATACCAAATCCCTCACTATCTAGGTGGAAATGCCCACAACTACGATTGAATGCATTAATAAATGGTCATTCATGCTTCCTTATGTTTATTAATATTTATGCTTCTCATTCAACTCATCCCTAGCACCTTATGTGGACTAATACAATCATATTATTTTTCTATTTGCAAATTCTGCACTTGTTCCATTAATCTCTCTCACTACCATTCGATAAAATTTGGCTTTCTGAAATGTGATATCATAAAGTATCTATCTGCGTAGTCCCTTTTATAATTAGACATATCATAAAACTCATATACTCATGATAAAGGGTGTTAATCATGTTCTCTTGTATAAAGTATTTTTTATATTTTTTGAATTACATTCATTGAGTTTATAATTTTAGCTTAATGTATAATAGAATGGAAAACAAGTTCCATTTCCAATCAAGTATTGGTTCTATGATATCATTACTATACAATCACATAGAAAAATACGAAAGGATCATATCATTTTGAAATCACACATTCTCTTAGTAATTGGTTCAAGCATTCACCATTTATGCACAATATTGCTAGCTCCTACTTATATTACATATAAATATATGATCAACTCTTATACACCTCACAAATACACATTGGGGTTATGTCATATACATTCATAACACATACATATGATGGCTAGCTCATAATAGCATCATAGGTACATATACTAATTAACTCATAATCATATCGGAGTATAAATAGTGACTACCTTAAGCATGCATCATATTAACATGTACTATAAATAATTTACATATACATGGTGTGTGCCTCACATATAGATAATGTGAATAGCTCAATAATCCAATACATGTGAACAATGGGGACAACTTAATAGCTTTACAAGTATACATTGTGACTAGTTAGCAAAAGGGAAGTAGTTGTGACATTACAACAAGCATCTATTATGTCTTGGTTCACTAATCCATTTAATATTATAATTAAATCACATCTATAAAAATGAATGCTAGTCTGAAGATAATCTATACTATATTACATGGGTCTCATTTATTCCCCATATACTAGGCTACTTATAATGACGAGAAATAAAATCACATACTACTTGTCATCACTAGAAAGTGTAGAAATATAACATTATGCACAATAATTGAGAATATTTTTACACATGTGCATTGTGATTATATATATCTCTCACTCTCTCTCTCACACACATTCACTAACTAGAAATAGAGAATGGATGGACAATTCTATACTACACACATTTCCCATCTCCTAGTTCACTAGTACTTACCCCTTAAGTAGAATCCAAATTTCAAGGATTGCCAATGTAACATATGTACTAGATTATAGGACCCATCTTTATTTAGAATTATTTGAACTATTTGAAAAATGGTAGAAAATAATCTAATTTACTATTTTTAATTATTAATGGATGAAGGGTATCTATACAATTATTTGAATCTTTCAAGTCAATAGATCATGATATCTATTTTCTCCATGCCACTGAATAAAGTTGGTCCAACTTGGTGCGGAGTAGATCTTGATATTTACTGAGCTTGTGTAGTTATTGTGAATTTTTACCAATCTCTATCATACCATGAGTAGCTCCCATTATCTATCACCTTAGTTTTACTGGAAATAGATGAATGTATTGTAAGATATATTATTATCTTGGCATCAATTACTGTCATGGTATTGATAAAAATCAATTAGAATTTTCCTACATATTATTATGGAAAAACCATAGCATCATTCACCTTAGTGTTATATGTAAAATCTATCTAATCCTTAAGATACATTGAACATTACTTGGCATCAGTTACCTCCATATTACTAGTAATACTCAATTATCTACACCTATGCCAAACTTGGTTTTAACATGTAGGGATCATCTTATGATGAAGTACACTTGGTCAAGATATCATGAAAATTCAAAAATATAAGGTAGCTTGACTTGGTTATATACCATAATAAGTGATCCATAAACCTCATTACAAAGTCCTCTATATCTTGAAATTGCATTACTGACCTAGATCTTATTCATTGATCTCACATGAATTGTCTTCTATTCAAACACATAAACACAAATAAATACCACCTATAAAGTAATAAATGTATTTTTTGTATTTAATTTTTATTTAAAACCATATATTATTTATTGAATACAAATTAATTCACCAAAAAAATGTTAATCAATATCTTATCTTTGGTAGCAATTGAAATTCTTGTATAACATCAATCATAAAGCCTTATACCTCTATCAAGCCAACAAATATAAAGGTAAAATACAATAGTATGATTGGTAATATTCAATACCCATTTCCCATATTTCAAAAAGATAATCAAATGAAATCCATCCTACTCCCAACATAGATCCAAGTACATGTTAGAGCAGATAGTTTACTCATACAAATTAAAAGTTTCTCAGGCTATCATTTTTTAACACAACTAATTTTAATATTATCACCAAATATAAAGTTAGCAAAGTTTTTAAATTCGTCTATAACCAAATTTATGATTCATTTCTTTCTTGAAAGAATAGACCTCCCCAAATATTAAGGGGAGGTCTATGCTCTCTTTTATTAATCACCAATGGACAAGGCACAAGCCTATGGGATTCAATAGACAAGCACTAATTCTTTTAGTTTAGATAAAGCTGATAAACATTCTTCTCATTCACATCAAGACAGACCAAAATAAAAATACATCTAAAATCTCATCCAATATAGAAATATATTTCTAGAAATCTTAACTTTAAGAAACCTTACGAAGGTAAGATTGAAAATAATGTCTCATTGTCATCTAATCCATTACTTAATTTATAGCCGAGGCATAATGGAGAGGAGAGAATCAAATTTAGGAAGAACGTTGGAGCTTGAAGTTTGTCAAACATTTCCTAGGAATTTCCTACATAACCGCTTCGAAATGGGATCGAAATCTAATTTAGTTATCCTCACAAAAATCCCATACCACATGTGCATTAGCTCCTATGTGCCAGGTTTAGAGTAACCATTTGAATAACTATCCTTATACAGGTGATCTAGAAAACATATTCTTAAAATAAGTAGCTTGACAAATACCATGTACCAATACCTATTCTAGAACTAGAACAAGGTCATAAGTCATAGAGATGCACTGATCACCATTAAACATATCCCAGTGAGCTTTCATTTAGTTATTGCCATAAATTAATTGGCTTCTATTGGAAAGAGTTGCAGAGTTAAACACTAAAATGTAAAGAACTGGTTTATCCATCCAGGAAGGTCTATATTCTTATTTATGATAGATATCACATACACATTGTACTTTTATTAACTGTGAAGTGTTTCAAACATCATACAATCACAAATAGCAATCAATAGCCATGTAAAAGGACTTCTATCAATCCTTATGATAATATGGCTCTGAATCTAAAGATATATATTGCGTTTATCTATAACAAATTATTGCAACTAAATAGTGGATTGAAAACATATTAATTCTTATTAGAATATCATAAAAAGACTAGAACTGTACCTACCAAATATCAGATTCAAATTGCTTCATACATTTGATAATTAATATGGTAACACTTGAACTTCTTTTGGTTCAGCTTCCTGGATAAAGCAGCAACAAAGGATGGTCCTACAACAAGTCCATGGATGCTATGCACTGTGACTCAAATAGAAGAAGCCAAGCTCATGATAAAACTACTCCCAATATGGGTTGCCATGTTCATACCAAGCGCATTAGTAGCCCAAGTAAACACACTCTTCATAAAGCAAGGAAATACTCTCCAGAGAAACATGGGCCCTCACTTTATACTCCCCTCTGGCTGCCTCACAGCATTTGTCACCATGTCAATGTTGGTGTCCATTGTAATCTATGACAGAGTCCTTGTCAAACTCTTCAGAAAATTTACAAGAAAACCAAGAGGCATAACTATCTTGCAAAGAATGGGGATTGGTCTAGTTATGGATATAATACTCATGGTGGTTGCAGCAATTGTAGAGCAACAAAGGATTAGAGTTGTGAAAGAACATGGGATTGAAGGCAGCCCAAAAGCAATAACACCCCTCACAGTCTTCATTTTGCTTCCTCAGCTTTTACTCATGGGACTAAGAGATGCATTTCTTGAAGTGGGTAAGTTAGAATTTTTCTATGATCAGTCACCTGAGAGCATGCAAAGCATTGGAACTGCACTATTTGCTGCCACATTGGGTATTGGGAATTTTATCAATAGTTCTCTTCTGACTACAGTGACTAATATAACTGGGAAAAATGGCCACACAAGTTGGATTCTGAACAATCTGAATGCATCTAGGATTTACTATTATTATGCATTGTTGGCTGTTCTTAGTTTCTTGAATCTGATTTTCTTTCTGGTAGTTTCATGGCTGTATGTTTATAAGAGAGAAACCAATGAAGCTTTTGGCAGTAGTAATGGGAGGAGTGTTGTTCAAGGTGAAGATCAGAAGAAGCGTAGTACAGATGTAGACAATGGCAATGTTGTGTCCATGGATTCAAATATCCAACTCGTGCCCAAATGATACTTTATTGAACTCGAAGAATTATGGTGATTCATAGTTGTTTCATAAATGTTGTAGATTTTTCGAGGGGTTGAGATTGGCTGGTTAAAATACACAACTTTCATCATGGAGATTTAAGATTTCGGTAATGTGGAACTCTTAAGTTTAGTCTTTGATCTTCTATAATCGGTTTGGAGTGTGGAGGTGGTTCTAGAGTATTTGTTCTAAATGAGATCAAATTAATCTCATGGTTGTACTTATAAGAACTTGTAGTATTGGTTCCATATTGATGCTTGTATAAATTAAATATTTGAATGATTGAAAAAAAAACTATAGAATATGTTATGTGCTATTTTTTTTAAGAGAATAAATTTTAATTGTGAGAATAACTTTTCTCAAGTCATTTGTCAAAGTATATTAGATTAAATCTATTGACACCAATAAATGCAATCTTTTTTCCAATTTTTTGTTGTGATTGTGTTTTTTAATAATTTGAGCATTATATTGAGAGACTTTTAAATACTCTAAGTACTGAAGAGATATGTCAAGATGTCGATATGATTGACCACAAAACCCCCCACCCCACCCTAGCCTCTTCACTCTTTGTAGTTGTTTGTCTAATGAGACTTTTTTTGTTACAAATTAGGTATAAGTCATCTTTTCATATAGATTGCTTACATTTATTGTCTTAGAATACAAACATATTTGTAACTATGATATATAATACTTATAGATTTCTACATGTGTTATATGTTGTGCCTAAATAATTTTAGATTTCTTAACTCTCTATTCTATTTTGTAACACACATCTTATTTAATGAACATCTTAAGTCAAATTTCTATTCAAAATCTGCACATTAAATATATAATTAAACTTAGCCCTTCCTAAACTATATATAAATTATAAAATGCAAATATTGGGAACAAGCCTTTCAAATATGTTATGAAAATGACTCGTACATTGAAGTTACTACAAATGAAAATTGAAATCTTACTAGAATTCAAAATGATTTCATTGGATTTAGATGAAAATATGAATGTGGAATAATAATATAAAAAGTGCACTAGTGAAAAAAAATCCTCTCTAAATATTTAAAGGTATGTATTCTAAAGAAATTATCCTTTTTTAAACTTTTTAAAAATAAAATAATTAAAACATCACCAAATCTTTCTCATACCAAAAATTACTCAACAAAAACTATGATACTCAAACAAAAGACTAAGTTACTATATGATGATTCTAAATATTTGAAAGCATTAAAATATAAACCTAGTTCTATTGATGATATGAATAAAAGTGCATTAAGGAAAACATAGACATAGACTAAGTTACTATATGATGATTCTAAATATTTGAAAGCATTAAAATATAAACCTAGTTCTATTGATGATATGAATAAAAGTGCATTAAGGAGAACATAGACATAAAGTATAGTAACAAAGGATTTGAAACACAAGCTTAATCTAGAAAGAAAAACTTAAATTTAATATTTTATTTATGATATCTTTGAGTTATTTATATTATCCTAAAACTGTTTTTTGATGTGACAATTGAAACTATCCAAGTTTTCATTATATCAAACAATATTAGGAGTAATTATCAAAAGCACTTAAATAATTGAATGGGCACCAAAGAAAATTATACCAAGCTAAATATCATGAAATGGTGAATGAAAATGAAAGTTGTGTCTTAATGCAAGAAAATACCATCACTCTTTGCATGGTGTTATAGGTGTAGTTAACATAATTAAGTAGATAACATCAACAACTGATTCTTTCTCTAGAAAATTTAAATTTTTTTTCTATAACCAAATTTCAATATTAAGAAATGAGTAAGACCATTTACTATTATATTTTTAAGACACACTAACTTGTCGAAGAGATAAAATTATATAGACATTTAACGAATTTTATAAAAGATGCAAAAATGAGTAGATCTAGATGAGCATCTTGGTGACACTTCATGGAGGTAGGGCTCTAGCAAGGGTTGCAACAAGTGCAAAAATGATCATTTTCAATAGAAGAGAAAGGAATGTGAATTGTTGCATCATTTCATTTATTTCCATTTTAGTGGAAAATTATTCAACATGATTTTTGAATATATTTCCATGGGTGTAATTTTAGATTCAACAACAAAAACAACTCTTTCCTTATCAAAAATCACTCCCTTAAATTTCTTAAATATAAAATTATAATTACAATTTTTAGAATTATCATTTTTAATAGTTATTTCCCAATTTCTCACCTTACATTTAAATTTCTAGTGAGGTGAATTTGTATATATTTTATGCCAAAGCTTAGCAATATTGTTATGATTAGCTCACACTTGATTTTGACTCTATACCAAGTATACAGTACCTAATTTTCTTCCTTTTGTAATTATGAGGGACCCTTTCATCACCTTCTATTTATCTAATTCCAACTTAAAAATAAAATTCTTGAGAGAATGATTTCCCAACTAAAGTTGAATTATTTTTAAGTTGAGGGACACATTTAAAATTCCATAGTAGCCAACTATTTCCATTCACTAATTTTGACAAGATATCTCTATTTCTAACAATATTAATAAATTTATCATCTATATGAAATAACTTACCAAAATTACCACTTTAAAAGCTTTTGAGAAACTCCCACTACTACATTTGGGCCTGAATTACGATGGCAAGCCATCACAATTACAATGGTAACCCATCACCCAACTAACATCAGTAAGAATTGGCTTTCATTGGACAAGCATCAGACTTTTGTTGTCACAAGTTGCAATGGCAAGGGTGACCATCGTAATTGTGACAACCACATGTGTCATAAATTGAGCTACCATTCTAACAAATTGTTCATTTTTACCATCACAATTGCAACAAAAATTTTTGAAAGATACCATCGTAATTGCAATGTCTATGCGATAGAAATGCTATGGGCCCCACGATAAGCCATCGAAAATGTCTATTGCAATTGGGATGGGCATGTGGAAGGAATGTTGTGGGATCGACGACATGTTGTATTAATAAATAAAAATATTGGTGGAAAATATTGAATAGCTATGATGCAATCATAGGTTAATATTGTCATGCAATCATAGGTTAATATTGAGCTTCACT
Organism: Cupressus sempervirens; assembly: GCA_028749045.1. Taxonomy (NCBI): domain Eukaryota; kingdom Viridiplantae; phylum Streptophyta; class Pinopsida; order Cupressales; family Cupressaceae; genus Cupressus; species Cupressus sempervirens. The sequence continues at coordinate 777,435,034 of CM053789.1, forward strand.
TGCTTTTGAGAATAGTTCAATATTCTCTACTAATCAAGGCCAACCACATGAAGATGGAAGCTCATTTGGCCCCATGCACCCCCTCACCCCCTCGCCCCAACATCTAAATTCCCTATTAACATCTAAAATCTTTAAGGATGAATGTTTAAAGTACAAAAAAAGGTTTCAGACTTGCAAAAGTGATATCATTTTCCCATCTTTGGTGCGTGTCATTTTTCTATGGCATCCAAAATAAGATTCTTCCACTTTGAATCAAGAATGCATATGAAATTGTGTTTTGTATGCATGGACAATAGAAGGAGCTAAAAAACCCAGCATGTTTACATTTATTTAATAGGTTTGTGCAAACCTCTAACAAAAATGCAAACTTGTTGAGGTTTTTTTAGCTCCACCTGATGTCATATGCATATGAATTGAGATTTCATATTGAACTATGGTGTCCTTCTGCATTGCTTGAAACCAATAGATTCACACACTTAGTTGTCATACAATCATAGGTTAATGTTGAACTTCACTTGGTTTCAAGAATAGTTTAATATTCTCTACTAAGAAGGGCCAACCATGTGAAGGTGGAAGCTCATTTGCCCCCACCCATTCCCCCCCCACCCCCCCATCCAATCTAAAGTCCCCATTAACATCTAAAATATTTAACAAATGATCAATCTTTAAAGTACAAAAAAAGATTCCAAACCTGCAAAGTGAAATCATTTTCCCATCTTTTGGTGCATGTCATTTTTTCATTGCATCCAAATTTATTGAAGATTTTACTACTCGGAATCGAGAATCCATGTGCAACTAAATTCAAATGCATGGAAAATAGGTGGAGCAGATAAAACACATGATTATATTTATTTAATAGGTCTATTAAGTTTTTAAAATTATAGACCATCATCATGAACAATGTTCATGAAGGTCTATAACTTAAAATACCTAATCAAAGACCTCTAACAAAAATGCAAACCTATTGTGTTTTTTAGCTTTGCCTAACATTGTATGCATATGAATTGACATTTCATATTGAACTATGGTGTCCTTTTGCATTGCCTAAAACCAAGAGATTCACACAATTAGTTGTCATACAATCGTAGGTTATTGTTGAGCTTTACTTGGTTTCGAGAATAGTTTAATAGTCTCTACTAATTAGGGCCAACCATGTGAAGGTGGAAGCTCATTTGTCCCCCCCAAACATCTAAATTCCTTGTTAGCATCTAAAATCTTTAAGAAAGGATCAATCTTTAAAGTACTTGGAATTTTCTCATCACCTCCTACTACTCTCTAGGTAAGTCCATCTTCATTGCTTACGAGAAATTCATCACATGGGTACATCCAAAAATGTTCTCATTGCCTCCTATATAAAATGAGTCCAATTTTAGAAAGTGCCCCCTAAGAAATAATAGTTCAAGTATAATAAATACATGAAAAATAAGAGAGAAAAAGAGGAATCTACTTACCAATAGATGTTGTCATCGCATCTGTGGCCATGCTACCTATTGAGTGAGTTTTATTATTTTTCTATTGTGCCAAGATATATTTGCTTATATACATACATGCATACATGTACATGTACACACACACACACACACACACACACACACACATACATACATACATACATATACAAAGATCATAAGGGAATGGCAACAAGATGCAGAGATCACAAGGGCACAATAATGAAATGTAGCAATCACAAGGGCATATATATAGATAGATAGATAGATAGATAGATAGATATACATACATACATGTATATATATATACAAATAGATTTTTTTTAAGGTTATAAGTGACTTACCTCAAGATCCTCCACAAAAATAATGTAGACCAAAAAAAATGGGCAAAGTTCGCAAGAAATTATACAAAAACATATTACAGGAGATATTTTTAGAAAGAAACAAGCCATAACCCAGTTAAATGGGTCTAGTTTTTGATTAGTCAAGGATTGATATATACATATATTTAACAAGGTTATGACTTCTACAAGGGAATAAGCCTCATGATTATGGAATTTACATAGAAGCAGAACTTTCTTCTTCCACTCCTTACACTCAACTCTTCACTGAAGTTATTCTTCCAATAGTGAGAATAGAACTTGCTACAAATTCTTGGGAGCCAAGGGACCCTAAACCTATGCTATGTTTTTTGGAGACATGGGAGAAGCTACTACCAGATTCGATACTTCATAACATTCTGGATCATATAGTGATGCCCAAATTAACAAAAATAGTAGATACTTGGGATGCAAAGATCATAAGGGCACACCAACAAATTCCTATAGAACTGTCATCATGTTAGGTACAATAAAATGAATGAGATGCAGAGATCAAAAGGGTGCAACAATGAGATGCAAATATCACAAGGGTACATACATACATATACATGTGTGTATGTATGTATGTATGTATATAGAGAGATCCATTTTAAGGTGCTTATTACATCTTAGCACAATAGAAAAATTGATCCAACTGCATACATATTCTAGAATCCAAATAATTAAAAAATAAAACTCACTCAACCCGTGCTAAGTGACTTAGCTCAAGATCTTACACAAAAATAATGTTGATTGTTCCTTTTGTTGTACCTAATTTGATGAAAATTTGACATGAATTTGTAAGTAACCCAGCTAATCAATAACTAGACTCATTTAATTGGGTTATGGCTTATGCAAGGGAATGAGCCTCATGATTATGGCATTTACACAAAAGAAGAACTTGCTTCTCCAACTCCTTACACTCAACTCTTAACTAACGTTATTCTTCTAGCAGTAAGAATAGCTGCTACAAATTTCTGGGAGCCAAGGGACCCTAAACCTATACTACATTTTTTGGAGACATGAAAGAGTTTACTACTAGCTCTAGTACTTCATTACATTCTGGATCACATAGTGATGCTTAAATTAACAACAAAAGTAGATACTTGAGATCCTTGTAGGGAGAGCGTGTTAATACATGCATGGTTACATCCTTGGATTCCATTGTTGGGCCAGCATATGGAGCCTTTATATCCAATGATTCATTATAAATTGGGGAATGTGCTTCATGCTTGGCATTCAATTGATGCATCCACATATGCAATTTTATCACCTTAGAAAATTGTATTTGATCTTGCTAGCTAGGAATAGTTGATTGTTCATTTTATTGTACCTAATTTGATGACTGTTCTATAGGTTTTTGTAATCAACCCACATAATTAGCAACTAGACCAATTTAACTAGGTTATGGCTTGGGCATGTGCTATTTCCATTTATCATATGGTTGTAATGTTGGAGGTAGTATTTTTTATTTGCGAAGGATATGGAGGAAGAGCAGTGGTGTTGGTAGACATGAAAATTTAATAATGTGAAATCACCTTGAGGAACTTGTGTATGCTCTTGGCAAACATGCCATTGAAAATGTTCATCATGACCTTTTTTGCTTCTACATGTTTTTTCATGGAGCCTTCACACACCTAGTGTTCACAAATGTCTACTTAAGAATGTATGTAAACCTGCAATGCACTACTATGTGGTGAAATATGTAGAAAATCATATAATCCTTCATCACACAAGGTCTTTCACTTGATGTGCTCATTCATTAAGTTAAGCACCCAAGTTTTCATTTCAAATCATGATTTATCTATTTTGGGCTTAAGAATTGGTACAATGGCTTAGAAAGAGTACCTAAGAAGAGATGGATCTCACATTCATTCATTAGTAAAATATAGCATTCATTCATTATCACATGAAGTGAAAAAAAATTATGAGCATCCATAAAATAATCTCATAATGTCCAAAGCTAACATCTAACATTAGTTCATCCTTCAACATTTATTAACAGTAGCACATAAATACATAACATTCAATAACATGTGAAATAAGGCATTTAAACATGCCTCAACCAATTATGATTTAATTTTGGATCACCTACCTGATTAGTTTGGAATTTTGTTCTCACTAAAAATCATAAAATGTAAGAAAAATTGTGCCTAAAAGAGCATAAAAAGATGATTATTGTGCACCAATCATATTTTTTACCTCTTTTGGCACAATCATTCTTACCATTTTTTGGTTCAATATCCAACTAGTCAGTATGTGTTTTGAAAAATTATTGTTGGTCTGTGAGTCAAGAAAAAGAGAAATATCAACCTTGAAAATATGTACATAAATGCAATTAATTAAACTTCAATTGTATAAACTTACAAGAGAACCATATAATTATAAGAAATTTTTCTAGTTTGTACTATTGGAAAATTATACTTACAAGTGCTAAAGTTGTATACCTTTGATTCAGAGAGTGCAAATAATGGAAATGAAGTATTGTAGAAAGTGCAAGCTCAACTACCCCCCGCCCTCATGTGGATGGCATTGTTAAGTAGAGAATAATTACATCCATCCATACATACATCCATACATATATACATACATGGTTAATTGATACTTAACTATGTCTGAAGCTACCTAACTATCTCCAAGGTGTTTGCACACTAGAGGTAGAATCCGCCTACTAGGTTGCCTACATACCTATATCCATAGGATCAAGACCCTTGAACTACTCACTCTAATGAATATATAGTTATGGTTTCTAATTTTCTATATTCCTATAACCACTAGTGAGCTTTATTCACCTAATACAACTCTTCACCATCATACACCCACTTAGGTGAATCAGGTAGTTTTCTATAATTATAATATTGTAATACCATGGTACAACCTTCATATTGTAGTTTATAGTTATGTAAGGTTAAACTATATACATCCTAACTCACTCCTTATATAGTTATGTTTAAAATCTTGTGACAATAATCAATGGGTCTAAATAGACTAGTCAAGTTAATGTTGAAACACAAAGTTTAGCCTTCTATTTTCAAAAGCTAGGTACACTAGGTACATATAATGTTTTAAAATATAAGCCTTATGAGTTAACATATAATGTCTTAAAATAGTTAAGTGCTGCCTAACTATTTCCAAGGTGTCTATGCACTAGAGGCATGCTCTGCCTACCAGGTTCCCTACATACCCATATCTATGGGATCAAGACCCTTGAGCTGCTCACTCTAATGAATATGTAGTTCTAGTTTCTAATTATTTTGATGTAGTTGTATTCCTATAACCACTGGTGAGCTTCACTCACCTAATACAACTCTTCTCTATCATACACCCACTCGAGTGAAACAAGAAGTTTTCTGTAATTACAATATTCTAATACCCTGGTGCAACCTTTGTGATGTGGTTTATAGTTAATGTAAGGCTGACCTATATACGTCCTAACTCACTCCTTATATAGTTATGTTTAAAATCTTGTGACAATACATGTGGCCATGCTACCTATTGAGTGAATTTTATTATTTTTCTATTGTGTCAAGATCTCTTTGTTTATATACATACATGTTGAAAATAGATTGATATAGGATGAATATGTGTTTCAATCATTGTTTTGTCACTAATGTCAAACCTGCTACTTGCTAGTAATAAAATTGCTTAGATGATTTGAGTACTACCATTTTTTTGATTGATGAAAAGGTTTGATCAAATAAGATAATGATGACACATGGAAGAAAGGTTGAGTGATGACATGGAAAAGGAGTACAAGGATCAGTTAAGACAATGATATTATAGTGCATTGTCCTATAGTGGTAGATCAGACAAATGCTATAGGAACTAACATGGTTGAAAATGGTACGGGAAGATAATGAAATTTTTTATGTGTGTTTTTAATTTTTAATGTTTGTAATAAAGTCCTATGTGTGGTGGCACAAATGGATTATTAATTCGATGAATTCTCTAGGTATAGCTATTTAGGACAATGTGTGTTTGATATTGCATTGAGTTAGTTTTCTTTAAGTCAGAGCTTTGTGTGTTTAATAATTAAGCCAACTAAGCATTGGACAGTGATAGGAAGTTGGCAACAGTTTTGGATTCCTCATGATTTGGAAAAATGTCTCTCTATTATTGATTTTTGGATGACATTTCATATTCCTACATCAGAGATAGGAAAGGATGGAAAAAGGCAATTTTTTTGGAATTTAATGAAGAATTGAATACAAAGAGGAATAGAAAGTTTTTGAGTTTTTATGATTTGCGATTTCAATGTGTGATTTTTCTCTTTTTTTCCTAAATTCAAGAATATACGTTCTGAGAGTAGATTAATAATATAATCATCATATGACATGACATTCGATTGATTTATTTAGAAATTAAGTTGTGGTTTCAAATTTTTGTACTCTATTACAGAAAGTTTGATTTTCAGAACTTGTGAATGTAATTACAAGTTGTTTTGATGGTCACAAAAATTGATGGGAGTCTATTAGGCTCTCCATGATCCATTCTTTGGGATTGTAGAGGGGTTATGTATTATATTATTTTGTTTTCTTTTATTGTTCATGTTTCCCTTATTCCTACTCATACCCACATGAAAATTGATCTCTAAATCGGGTGAATATGATTATGTATTCATTGATTTAATAGATTCATATAAGTTGATATAATTTGGAAAAGGAAGTTCTTTAGATTATGATAAAAGTTATGAATGTATGGGAATGTTATATCCAACAGTCAACTCAATCCAGAGTTTTAAAACTCATATGCATATGGGTGGTGTTGATTTTCAACATAAGTTATTATTGATTGGGGGTTTAAGTTGCAAAAGGTTAGATGTCTAGTTTGTGTATTTGAAATTGTTCAATTCATATGTATTCCAAATCAAATAGGGTGGTGGTCAATTTATATTAAAATGATGAAGGGAATTATAGGTTGTTATAGGAGATCAAGAAAGTTCCTATCACATGCTAGTTTATGAAGTGTTATTAAAGATGTTAGTTGTATGACAATCTGAGATAAGTTGAAATTGATCCTAGAAGGTGTATGTTCCCCTTGGTGCAACTTAGTTGAGTGATTGATTTCCTCCTAAGTTTTTCAAGGTCAGGCTTTGCATCATTTTTGATATCAGAGCTAGAGAGTTTGTAGCTTGTGTGAAGTTATATGTTGTATGTACCTGATCAAGATTCTTCAGTAGGGTCAAGCAAGATGGTGACCAATTTAGAGTTAGCTAAGAAGGTTGAAGAGCAAGAAGAACTTCTTCAGAAAGAGAATAGATAAATGAAGGGGATATTGGCAAAATTAGCTAGTAAGTTGGTACACATGAAGAATTTGGTTGAGAAGAAAGAAATGAAAGCAGAAGAAGAAGAGGAGGAAGAAGTCCTAGATGATGATGAGGATGAATTATATGAAATTGAGAAGCCATTTTTTTTAAGCTTTGAAGGCTTTGGGAGGAAAACCCACTAAGTTACCTATGTTCATGGGAAAGATGGATGTTGAAATAGTTTTGGAATGGATTGAAGCTCTAGAGAATCACTTTGAATGTGAGAAGATTTCAGAATCACATAAAATCCAGATTGTTAAGTCTAGAATCAAGGGAGCAACCCTTACTTGGTGGAATTTTTGTGCGAGAATCTAAAGAGTAAAGAAAGAGAAGAGAAAAATTTGTTCATGGAAGAAGATGGTGTCTATGATAAGAGAGATCTATCTCCCCGAAGATTATGAAGTACAATTACATCAGAAAAGGCAGAATCTCAAATAAAGAGATATGGATATCTGAACTTATACAGAGGAATTTCAAAAGTTGAGTTTAAGATAAAAATTGGTAGAACCTGAGAGTATTAAGGTAGAAAGATACCTAAATGGTTTAAGAATGAATATACAAGAGGAGTTGCAGTTGTTGATTCCTAACATAGTAGCTAAGTGTTATCAACTAGCTTTGAAAGTGGAGGAGAAAATCAAGAGGAGTTAAGAGAATAAAAATAGAGGTAGAGGAAGACAATCATTTAGAGGAAGAGGCACATTTAGAGGAAGAAGCCCAAATTTTTAGCCACAAACAGAGACATATAATGAAGTGAATAGGTTTGATAATTTCAGAGGAAGTTTCAAAGGTAGAAGACCAAATTTCAGAGGAAGATCACCACGAAGAATGAATGGAACAATAAGATGTTACAATTGTAATCAAGAAGGTCACATGGCACATAAATGTCTAGGAAAGGAAAGCTCTAGTACTCATGGAAAAAGGAGAATGCACCTTACACAAGAAATTGATTTACAAGATGATTCAAAAACTTATGGTTATCCAAAAAGGGGAGAAGCACTTATGATGAGAAGAACAATATTGAATATTCCTATAAAAGTAGAACCATCACAGAGTAAGTCTATTTTCAAAACTACTTATAAGTCTAGAGGAAAGGTTTGCAAGGTATTGGTAAACTCTAGTTCTATAGCTCAAATTTCATAGCTCTTGAAATGGTGGAGAAGTTAAAGTTACCAAGAACACCACATCTGTATCCTTAAAAAGTGTCTTGGCTAAATAAAGGACAATAGACTATAGTGGAAGAACAAGCCTGGGTTGAATTTCATATTGGAGCACACAAAGACATATTATTGTTTGATATTGTTAATATGGATGAATGCCATTTACTTTTTGGCAGACCATGGCAATTTGATCTCAAGGTATAGCATGATGGAGTGAAGAATACATACACCATTAGAGTGGAAAGGTCATAGAATTAATACCTCTAATTGAACCAAGTCAAGAAGAAAAAAAAGCTACAAAAGCTAAGATCATGGTAATGGGTAAGAAATAAATTTTGAAAGAAGTGTTTTCTCTTTTCATTAATTCTAGTAAGCAAAGATAAATTACAAAATGATGTTGAAAATCATATTAAGGAAGAAAAATCAGAAATGGAACATTTGAAATTGAAGGTGGAAGTGATAGAAAAGAAGAAACAAAAGGTAGCGAAAGAAGTTAAACTAGTTCTAGACAAGTACAAGGAATTCATAGCTGATAGAATACCAAGAAGTCTCCCACCTATGAGAGAAATCAGTCATTGCATTGATCTCATACTAGGTTCAACATTACCCAACAAGGCTGCATACAAGCTAAGACCTCAATATAATAAAGAAATGGCAAGGAAAATTGAAGAGTTACTTGAAATTGGTTTGATTGGAAAAAGTCTAAGCCCATGGGTAGTACCTATACTCCTAGCACCAAAGAAAGAAGGAACATGGAGACTATGAATATATTCAAGAGCATTGAACAAGATCACTATAAGGCACAGATTTCCAATGCATAGAATAGAAGATTTACTTGATTGTTTGGGCAAGGCTGGATATTTTTCAAAAATTGATTTAAAAATTGGATTTCATCAAATAAGAATTAGGCTAGGAAATGAATGGAAAACAACATTCAAGACAAATGAGGGATTATATGAATGGAAGGTAATGCCATTTTCATTGTTTAACACTCCTAGTACATTTATGAGACTTATTAATGAAGTTTTCAAAGATTTTATAGGAAAGTTTGTGATAGTATATCTAGATAACATTTTAGTTTTCAACGACACAAGAGAGGAGCATTTGAAACATATAGATTTGATGTTGAGGAGGATACAAGAAGAAAAGTTGATGATTAATTTGGAGAAATGTAGTTTTATGCAAGAGGAGCTAACATACCTTGGATTTGTAATCTCAAAGGGAATAGCCAAGATGGATCAAGATTAGATAAGTGCAATTCTTTCATGGCCAATTCCTAGAACTATTGTAGCAGTTAGAATTTTTCATGGTTTAGCCACTTTCTACAAAAAGTTCATTAGAAATTTCAGTTTGATTTGTGCACCTATTTTGAATACCATAAAAGAAGGGAAGATATGAAAATTTGTTTGGACAACAAAAGCTAATGAAGCCTTTGAACTTCTTAAGAAAAAAGTAGCCCAACAACCAGTCCTTGCATTTCTTGATTTTAGTAAAGTCTTTCAAACAGAATGTGATGCCAACAATATAGCAATATGAGGTCTACTTAGTCAAGAGGGTAGGCCTATAGCATTCTTTAGTGAGAAACTCAATGAAGCTAAACAAAAATATTCTTCATATGATTTGGAAACACATGCCCTTGTCCAATCCCTTATGAAATGGAGACAATGTTTTTTGCCCAAAGAATTTATTGTATACATAGATAACTAGGCCCTTAGTCTCATAAATAGCCAAGAGAAATTGAATCATAGGCATATGAAATGGGTAGAGACATTACAAGCATTCACATTTTCTATTAAGCACAAAATGGGAGTTACAAATAAGGTTGTTGATGTGTTAAGTAGAAGGGCTTTGACTACCTCTCAAATTTAGTTGGAAACTATAGGAGTTTCAAATTTGAAATATATGTATTTTGATGATGTTGATTTCAAAGAGATTTATGAATCATGTACTAATTTGTATGATAGATACAATCATGAGTATGTTGATTTTCTAATTCAAGAAGGGTTATTATTCAAGGGAGGATAACTTTGCATACCAAAATGTTCAATGAGAGATCACATCATACAAGAGAAACTAGTGGAGCATTATATGGTCATTTTGAACTAGATAAAACTTTGGAGTTGGTTTGTAGAAATTACTTTTGGCCAAAGTTACAGAAAGATGTGAGAAAATTTGTGGAAGAGTGCACCATTTGTTAGAAAAGCAAAGGTAAAAGTACTAATGTAGGATTATATTAGCCCCTACCCATTCCTTCAAGGCCATGGGAAAGTATTGGTATGGATTTTGTTATGGGATTACCAAGAACTCAACAAGGATATGATAATGTTTTTGTTGTTGTGGATAGGTTTAGTAAAATGGCACATTTCTTACCATGCAAATCCACCAAAGATGCTTCATACATAACAGATTTATTTTTCAAAGAGATAGTTCGAATTCATGGATTACAATTGAATATTGTTTCAAATAGAGATGACATATTTGTAGGTCATTTTTGGAGGACACTTTGGAATAAACTTGTTACAAATATATCTTTTTCATCAATGCATCACTCACAAACCGATGGTCAAATGGAAGTTGTCAATATATCTTTGGTAAATTTATTAAGATGTCTTACAAAACAACATAGAGAAAAATAGGATTCTATATTTTCTCAATTTGAATTCTCATACAATGATACAATGAATAGAAGTACAGGGAAATCTCTATTTTAGATTGTGTATGGTACACACCCAAGAGGAATTCTTGAGCTAAGACAACTTCCAAAAACTTTTTCGAGTAGTTCACATTGTGGAGAATTTACTGCAACTATTAAAGAGGTCCAAGATCAATTTAAGTTGTAGCTATAGAATTCAAAACAAAAATACAAAGAAGTTGTTGATCAGAAAAAAAGAGAAGTACATTTCAAGGTTAGTGATTTAGTGTGGGCATATCTGAATAAAGAAAGATTATCTCAAACAAAGTATACAAGGTTATTACCTAAGAAGGTTGGTCCTTATCAAATTCTAGAAAAATGTGGACACAATGCATATAGAATTTAGTTACCTACAGACATTGGTATTTCACCCATATTTAATATTTTTGATCTCACACCATACAAAGGTTCTAAAACACAATCAACACATGAAGATTCAATAAAAATAGATTTGCAGTGGGTATCTACACTACCAACAACTCAATTAGAGAATATACTCGATACAAAGATAAAGAAGACTCAAAGGAGATAGTATACCCAATATTTAGTCAAATGGAAGAATAGACCAGCGACATGAGCTATTTGTATGGATAAGAAAAAATTTATCAAGCATGGTTCATCATTACAACATCTCATTTCAAGTGGACTTGAGATTTATTCTACAAGGGAGTATGTTGCAGTGATAGATCATACAAATGCTATAGGAACTAACATGGTTGAAAATTCTATATGAAGTTCATGAAATGTTTTATGTGTGTTTTGAATTTTTAATGTTTGTAATAAAGTCCTATGTGTGGTGGAATAAATGGAGTAGTAATTTGATGAACTCTCTAGGTATAGCCACTTAGGACAATATGTGTTTGATTTTTCGTTGAGTTAGTTTTCTTTAAGTCAGAGTTTTGTGTGTTTATAATTAAGCCAACTAAACATTGGACAGTGATAGAAAGTTGGTAGCAGTTTTGGATTCCTCATGATTTGGAAAAACATCTCTCTTTTCTTGATTTTTGGATTACATTTCATCTTCCTACATCAAAGATAGGAAAGGATGGAAAGAGGCAATTTTTTTGCAATGTAATGAAGAATCAAATATAGAGAGGAATAAAAAGTTTCTGAGTTTTTATGATCTACGATTTGAATGTGTGATTTTTCCCTCTTTTTTCCGAAGTGTGAGAACATACATTCTAAGAGTAGATTAATAATATAATCATCATATGACATGAAATTTGATTTATTTATTGAGAAATTAAGTTGTGGTTTTAGATTTTTGTATTTTATTACAGAAAGTTCAATTTTCTAAACTTGTGAATGTAATTACAAGTTGTTTTGAGGGTCACAAAAATTGATGGGAGTTTATTAGACTCTCTAGGATTACAGAGGGGTTGTATATTATATGTTTTGGTTTTATTTTATTGTTTGTATTTCACTTATTCCTACTGATACCCGTGTGTAAATCAACCTCTACATTGGGTGAGTATGATTGTGTATTCACCAATTTACTAGATTCATATAAGTTGATATATGTTGGAACAAGAAGTTCTTTGGACTTTGATAAAAGTTATGAATGTCTAGGAATGTTATATCTAATAGTCAACTCGATCCCAAGTTTTAAATCTTGTATGCATACGGGTGGTGTTGATTTCCAACATAAGTTATTATTGATTGGGGGTTAAGTTATAGTCAAATAGATGTCCAATTTTTGTATTCAAAATTGTTCAAGTCATATGCATTCCAAATCAAATAGGGAGATGGTTGATTTATATTAAACTGATGCAGGGAACCATAGGTTGTTATAGGAGGTCAAGAAATTTTCTATTGCATGTCCATTTATGAAGTGTTATTAAGGATGTCAGTTGTATAACAATCTAAGACAAGTTGAGATTGATTCTAGAAGGTGTATGTGCCCCTTGATGCAACTTAGTTGAGTGATTGATTTCCTCCTATGTTTTCCAAGGTGGAGCTCTACATCACATTGATAATCTACTTAAGGTTACAAATGATGGTTACACTGATTAAGTTTAGAAGAACAAGCTAAAGAATTGTGTCTACCAAGATTAACAATTTACATAGTAGGTCCTAAGAAGAAAAGAAAATTTAGTGTACACCGAGAAAAAAATTAGTTGGAGCTAAGAAAAAGTCAATTTCAGTGTAAGCCGAGTGAAACAGTGTAAGCCAAGTAAATTTTAGTTGATGTCGAGCACCAATAAACTTTAGTTTGTGTCAAGTGTTTTGATAATGGATGTTGAGCAATATAGTATGTGCTAAGCATCAGAAGCTATTAAATTTTGAGTTTCGGCATTATGAGAAAGATTGAGAATTTGATGAATCTGAACTGACAAGTTTGATTTCTTCGATTGTGTGAATCATGTGGAAGATAAACTTGATGAGCTAGTGGTATAGAATTTGAGATAAACCATTTTGAGGTGAATTTAGAGAGGATTGAGGAGAAGTTTCAAGAAGGGAATAAAATGAAATGGTGGGTAGGTTCATTGAATCCTACCTAATCCAACCTAACCCTAAAATGGACAATGGAGGATGAACGAAAAAAAGATCTTAATTTTCTATTTATAGAGATGGCTGGTTAGAAGCAAAGGTTGTCATGTGAGAGAACCTAATGAAAGACAAGGAGTCTAGAGTATTTGCTTCATTTAGTGACCTAAGAAAAGTGTCTACATTAGCAAGCAAAGCAAGAAGGCTTAAGGGTACAAATGTTTGAAGGGTGAACAAGCTGTTAGAGCTAAAGTGTGTGAAAGTTAAGCAAAATGGAGGATTGAAATAGAGACATATGATCTACAAGTGTATTGTAATTTGTTATTAGATCAAGCCTTACTATTAATTTTTAATCATTGTACAAGTCTAGGGTAAATCCTTTGGATTAAGGTTAACCTAATAGTCATTTGTAAATTATTTAACTAGGTGACATTCCAAGTGAATGATCTAAAGTCCTCTAACAAGGCTCACTCCTAATAGGATAATTGAAATCCTCTAACCAGGTCACATTTAATAGTGTACATTGTAACCTTTAATAGGGTTGGCCTTTCACAAGGCATCACTTTAGAAGAGTGAGAATGAGTAGCATGCTACTGGTGGTTTTTCCCAAATTGGATTTCCATATTAAATCATTGTGTCAAATGTGTTATTGAATCTATTATGTTTCATGTTTATATTTCTACAAAGTTGATTTAATAGTAACCTACAAGTTTAAGTCAATGTATGATCTAATGAATGCATGCATGATGAAATCTTTTTATGGATATGGGTTCACTAAGTTGTGAAAAGTTTTATTTGTACATTTAGACCTTGGATAATTGATTCACCACCCCCGCCCCCCCCCCCTCTCAATTATTCTAAAGAATTCCAACAATTTGTATCAGAGTCATCTATTTAAGAGGACTAGTTTGAAGGTACTAGAAGCAAAAAGATCAAGATGTCAAAAAGAGAGGTACCCAAGCTTAAAAGAGATAACTTTCCTGCATGGAAAAGTTTGATGAAGCTACACCTTGGAGGACTTGGAGATGATGCACAATCTACCATCACCATAAAGCATGTTGATCATGTTGGAGCCGTAACTGCTGAAGATCTAAAAAAGAAGAACAAACACAACTAGGCAATGTTGGAGATTACCTTGCCATAAGTTAGGTCGAATTTGATGATATCAAGGGGTTGTGATAATGCAAAGGAAATGTGGGATTCTCTTTGAACTATCTATGGAGGAGACATAAATATTCTAAGAGCCAAACTTGGAAGTCTTAGAGGTGAGTTTGATGGAGAATGCAAGACAATGAGAATATTACTCAATATTGCTCTAGGATAAAGGGTGTTGTTAATGCAATAAGGGGATCTAATGGTACAATAGATGATGAGACTATACTAAGAAAAGTTTTGAGAATACTCTTGCCCATTTATGGTATTAAAGTTTCTACAATACAAGAACTGAGATGTTTACCAAGTTCTAATCTGACTCTTGAAGGTCTGGTAGGTAGGCTCACTACTTTTGAGCTATCTAATTTTGATAATTTCAAACCTGACAATGTTGAATCTACTTTCAAAGCCAAGCTATCATTGAAGGAACCTAACGAGAAAAAGAAGAAAAAGGTAACATATGTGTCTAGTGATAGTGAAACAGTTGAGGAAGATGTAGAGCAACTTGAAGCACTACTAGTAAGGAGATTTCATAGAGGTAAAGGCAAGTTCAAAGGTAAATTACCTATCATGTTTTTGAATTATAATGAGGTTGATCATATTATCGTTAGATGCCTAGAGAAGAAGAATTATAGAGGTTGAGACAAGTACAAAAGTAGAAGAGATGAAGACAAAAAAGATTACAAATACAAAGGCAAGAAGTCTTGCTACATTTCTAAAGAGGAAATAAAAGATCAATATGATGATCATGATGATGAAGTGGTGTATGTTGCAATGAAGGATGAATTTGATGAGGTTGAGGCAACTGCACTAGTGTCTTGTGTAAACAAGAATGATAGATGGATCATTGATAGTGGGTGTTCACATCACATGATTGGAGATAAATGTAAGTTCATTACCTTGAATTATTACAATGGAAATAGTGTAAGATTTGGTAATGATGCACCTTGTTTGATAAAAGGAAAGGGTTCTATCCAACTCACAAAAAATATTTTATGTGACAATGCTTATTATGTTGAAGGACTTAACTATAATTTGTTGAGTGTGTCAGAACTAAATAATTTCAGGTTGTAAGGTTGAGTTTGAGAACAAAATTGCTGAGATATATGACACTGATAGAAAACTAATTGGAAAAATGATAGAATGGCAGAAAGATTTATTGATGCTAACAACAAAAACATGGTATGTAGATTGCACAAAGCTCTATATGGTTTGAAGCAAGCACTGAGAGCATGATATGAAAGGATTCATAATTATCTTGTGAAGATTGGATTTGAGAGGACTGATGATAACAACAATCTGTGCTTGAAGATAGAAAAAAAGGAAAAGGTATTTTAATATCTGAAATTTTTGTTGATGATATCATATTTGGAGGCCAAGATACTTTATATAAATTTTTTTTAAATGAAATGAAGAAAGAATTTGAGATGTCTATGTTTGGAGAGATCAAGTTCTTTGTGAGTTTGCAAGTAAATCATATGAAATATGGTATATGCATCACTCAGTCAAAGTATGTCAAAGAGATAATAAAAACTTTTGGATTGGAAGATTCAAAACTAGTAAACACACCTCTGGTAATAGGCCATAATTTTTTAAAGAATGATGATTCAGCTAAGGTGAATCAAACATTATATGGGTCTATGATTGGAAAATTATAATATATAGTACATTATATAATTGTTATTGCATTATTAGTTGGGATAGTTGCAAGATTCTCTGCTAATCCCAAAGAGAATCATTTGATGGCACTTAAGAGAATAATGAGATATTTGAAAGGAATAGAAGACTATGGTCTATAATACAAGAAAAATGAGAAATTTGAATTGAGAGCCTACACTAATGATGATTGGACTGAAAATAGTGATAATAGAAAGAGCACTAGTGGAGGAGCATTTTTCTTAGGCAAAAGGTTGGTTACATGGACTAGCAAGAAATAAAATTGCATCTCTCAATCTACTATTGAAGCTAAATATGTTGTTGTTGTAGTAAATTGTACAAACATTGTATGGATCAAACAACTACTCAAAGGTATGAAAGAGGAAATCACTGAACCTATGATACTTTATTGTGATAATACAAGTGTTATAAATATATCAAAGAATCTTGTGATGCATAAAAAGACAAAGCACATTGAAATCAAGTATTATTACTTATGAGAATTAGTCCAAGACAAAGAGGTGCAGATGGAATATGTTAATACAAAAGAGCAAATAGTTGATATCTTCACAAAATCATTACCTAAGGATGCTCATGAGTATCTAAGAGGTAAAATAGGGGTGATACCCCCATCAAATAAGTTGGTTGACATATGTTACACATTGATACAATGGATCCTACTTTAGGAGCTGCCTAAAGTAATCAAAGAGCTACAACTAGAAATCAGTCACAAGCTAGGTGACCAAAGGAGAAACTAAGAATGTTCATATCTGCATATTAAAGATGGCAAGTCTTTGACATTGTTGTTAAAGAGGGAGATAGTGGACTAAAGGGAGAAAGACATAAAGAGGGAGAAATCCAAAAAGAGACAAAAGATTATGTACCAAAGGGAGAAAGACATAAAGATGGAGAAATCTAGAAAGAGAGACATAGAGGGAGATAGAAGATACAGATAGAAGAAATATGGAATATCTACTCAGAGGGAGATAGTGTACCTATTTATTGCATCTACCTAGTAAGAGGGAGATAATGTTGAGGGAGATATAAGAAGTGATTTTAAGGGATTTATAAGGATGAGTTGATTGATTATCTATTAATCATAAAAAAAAAATTGTAACCTCTTCAGAAGATGAAAGTTGATTATAGAGGGAGAAATTTCAATTAAAAAGTATTATTTTATTTTTGATATTTTCTTGGTTATATTGATTAAGTTTGGTCAGTTTGGTTTTTCATCAATGCCAAAGAGGGAGATTGTTGAAAACATATTGATATAGGATGAATACGTTTTTCAATCATTATTTTGTCATTGATGTCAAACCTACTACTTGTTGGTAAGACAATTGATTAGATGATTTGAGTGCTATCATTTTTTTGATTGTTGAAGAGGATTTGATCAAATGAGGTAACAATAACACCTAGAGGAAAGGTTGAGTTATCATATGGAAAAAGAGTACAAGGATCAGTTAAGACAATGATATTATAGTGCATTGATAATATACTTAAGGTTGCAAATGATGGTTACACTAATTAAGTTCAGAAGAACAAGTTAAAAGAATTATGTCTACCAAGCTTAACAATTTGCACAGTAGGTGTTGAGCAGAAAAAAGAAAAGTTAGTGTAAACTAAGCAGAAAATTAGTTAGAGTCAAGCAACAGTTAATTTTAGTGTAAGCTGAGTGAAATAGTGTAAGCCAAGTTTAGTTGATGTTGAGCACCAGTGAACTTTAGTTTGTGTCGAGTGTTTTGATAGTAGATGTTGAGCAATGTAGTATATGTTAAGCATCAAAAGCCAGTAAATGTCGAATGTCAACATTATGAGAAAGATTCAAAATTCAATGAATCTGAGTTGACAAGTTTGATTTCTTGGATTGTATGAACTATGTGGAAGATAAGCTTGATGAGCTAGTGGCACAAAATTCAAGATAAACTGGTTTGAAGCAAATTCAAAGAGGATTGAAGGAGAAGTTTCTAGAAGGAAATAAAATTAAATGGTGGGTAGATTCATTGTATCCTACCTAATCCAACCTAACACTAAAATGGATGATAGAGGATGAATAGAAAATGATCTTAATTTTCTATTTATAGAGCTAGTTGGTTAGAAGAAAAGGTTATCATGTGAGAGAACCTCAGGAAAGACAAGGAGTATAGGGTATCTACTTCATTTAGTAACCTAAGAAAAGTGTCTGCATTGGCAAGAAAAGAAAGAAGGCTTAAGGGTATGAATGCTTGAAAGGTGAACAAGTTGTCAGAGATGAAGTGTGTGAAAGACAAGCAAAATTGAGGACTGAAATAAAGATCTATAATCTACAAGTGTGTTGTAATTTATTATCAGATCAAGCCCTATTGTTACTTTCTAATCATTATACCAATCTAGGGTAAATCCTTTGGATTAAGGTTGACCTAACAGTCATTTGTAAATCATTTAACTAGGTGACATTCCAAGTGAATGATCTAAAGTCCTCTAACAAGGCTCACTCCTAATAGGGTGATTGAAATCCTTTAATCAAGTCACATTTAACAGTGTCCATTGTAACCTTTAATAGGGTTGTCCTTTCATAGGACATCACTTCAAAAGAGTGAGAATGAGTAGTATGTTACTAATGGTTTTTCCCAAATTGGGTTTCCACATTAAATCATTGTGTCAAATGTGTTATTGAATCTATTATGTTTCATGTTTACATTTATGCAAAGTTAATTTGATAGTAACCTACAAGTTTAAGTGAATGTATGATCTAATAGATTCATGTGTGATGAAAATATTCTATGGATATGGGTTTACTAAGTTGTGAAAAGTTTTATTTGTACATCTAAACCTTGGATAACTAATTCACCCCTCCTTTTAGTTATTCTAAAGAATTCCAACAATAAATACATACATTCATATACATGTATATACATATACATATGTAAATATATGTATATACATAAATACATACATACATATATAGAGATCACAAGGACACGAGAATGAAATTCTAGATCTCCACTAATCTCCACAATCCACAAGATATATATACATATATATATATATATATATATATATATATATATATATATATATATATATATATATATATATATATATATATATATATATATGTATGTATGTATGTATGTATGTATGTATGTATGTATGTATGTATGTATGTATGTATGTATGTATATATGTATATTTATATATATATATGTATGTATATATATATGTATGTATATATATATATATGTATATATATATGTATATATATATATATATGTATGTATATATATGTATATATATACATATGTATATATATACACATATATATATACATATATATATACACATATATATATACATATATATATACGTATACATACATAAATATATAAATAGATACATATATACATACATATATATACAAAACATATATACATACATACATACATACATATCTTTATGTTAGAAACAATAGTCCACCAAGATAACTGAGAGGGGGGATGAATCAATTATCCAATAATTAAACCTCTTATTTTCATTAAAAAAACTTAACCATTCAATAAAAGTAAATAGTAACCATACAAAGATGCACATAGACAATTACACCAGATATGTTGACTAGGGAAACCCTTGATTAGAGGAAAAATCCTAGTGGGAATGATGCCCACAAGATGATGTACTAATATAAATATTTCTTGTTAGAGGATAGACCCTGTTAGGAGTCTATTACAACATTTAGTACAATGAGCCCCTATTGAGAGACTTTGAATCCTTGTTAGGAGATTCCAACCCTACTAGGAATTGTGGTATAATGTATGCAAGAAAAGCCCATTGCCCAAACATGCAATTTCAACTACAACAAGAGCTCACTAATCAAACAAGTAATTTACTAGTATCTTCTTCTTTCTTTTGTACTTTCCTCTATCTTGTCAATAGACCAATCACTATTAGACCTTGAAGACCAAGTCACAAACCTTATATCCAAATACCAAACCTTAGTTCACTTAGAAAAACCTTGGCAATGAAGTTTCCTTCACTTCCACATTGCTTTGCTTAACTTCGCATTTTGTACTGCTCTGTTGTTTTTCGAACATTTCCAAGTCACAAATATTCATGTCATGATAAAGTAAAATATCCTCCCTTTTTACTATGTCCATAAAAAAATTCTTGAGTCAGTTGTGATTCCTTCTCAACTAATTATTATGGGACCTCATTAAGAACATATACACTTAACAATAACATAAATCTTCTAGCTTGCAACTTGAATAACTTTATGTACACTCAATATTATAATGAACAAGCTTAGCCATGCCATCATCAACATGTCATCTTCATATCCTCAACCCTAATCATCAAGATATCAACTCTATTAAGAGATATAACTAATTTACCAGAACATGCCTCTATAAACTCTATTTTAGAACAGATATCACCAAAACTTACATAACTTCTTCTAGACTTGTCTTTTCTACTTTTGACATTAACTGCATATACTAGATACTCAGAAGTATCTCTCATAACCTCAAGTGGTTATTATGCTGAACTAGCCATTCATACTAATTTAAACTTTTTTTTGTTCTTCTGTCAAATACTACATAAGACATTAAACATGCTATGTTGACATCAATGACAAACTCAGTCAAGAATGTAACATATCATTATCAAACCAATCTTCCAACAATCTTGCCAATCTTCCAACTCTTTACACATACATACATACATACATCTACATATGCAATTTTATCACCTTGGAAAACTGTATTTGATCCTACTAACTAGGAACAACTAATTATTCATTTTATTATACCTAATCTGATGACAATTTCTATAAGGATTTGTAATCAACCCAAATAATTAGCAACAAGAAAACTTTAACTAGGTTATAGCTTGTTTCTTTTTAAAAACATTTGTTATGATATATTTTATCTAAAATTTCTTGCACATTTTTCCTAGTCTGCATTATTTTTTTACAAGATCTTGAGCTAAGTCAACTAGCACTGGTTGAGTGAGTTTTATTATTTTATTATGTAGATTTTGGAATATGGGTTTTGTTTTATCAATTTCTTTGTTCAATTCCTAATTTTAATGAAGTAGAAAAGTGGGTTTTAGGGTGGAAAGGACTATATAAATAAGAGAAAACTTGAAAACTTGAATGTTGAAATGTTGAAATGAAAGCTATCAAGGATCAAACACCTATGAGAAAGTTACAAAATAATGTGAAGTTGATTTTTAGATATTTAAAAAAATATATGCAACATAAATCATTCCCCATTTATTTTAATTGTGGAGAGTTGCATGCAAAAGAGGGTGGAGAGCTTTGAAAGTTGGTGAAGATTTCATTATTGTGCCCTTGTGATTATTGCATTTTGTTGTCAAGCCCTTATGATCTTTTCATTTTGTTTTCGTGCCCTTGGTGGAGATCAATGGAAATCTAGGATTTCATTGTCATGCCCTTGTGATCTCTATGCCCTTACTCTTTGATTTCATTGTCATGTCATGCCCTTGTGATCTCTATGCCATTTGTAGCACTAAAACACTTTGGTTCTAATTGTGGAGGCAATTTATAATGGCAATGTAATTTGTGGTATTTGGGCCCAAATGTAGTAGTGCTTGCTCTGCAATTTTCTTCAAGGGGAGAAGAGGTACCAATGTAAATGTTATTTTCTTTTCCTTCTAAACATGTATCCCTTTATATTTTCCCCAGTAGGTGATTAGAGAAGCTTCTCTTTATGTATGTGTATATATACATACATACATACACACACATGTTTTTGTGTCTATGTATGTATGTATAGAGAAGCTTCTATTTATGTATATATATACAAAGAGATCTGTGTATATATACACATACATATACATATACATATACATATACATATACATATACATATACATATACATATACATATACATATACATATACATATACATATATATATATATATATATATATATATATATATATATATACAAACATACATATACAGCTCGATCACAAGGGCACAACAATGAGATGTAGAGATACATATATACATACATACATATATATAGATAGATACATGTAAATATACATACATATACACATACATATATACATACATAAATACACCTACATATGCAATATTTTCATCTTGGAAAATTGTATTTGATCTTTACTCAATCACCAAGAGATAATATAATTTATAAGTACAGATTTTTGCATACTTAGTTTGGTATGAATAGTTTCGATTGAATTTGTCTTAGGAGAGTGAGTCTACTCATTATGATAATGGCTCCATGTATTGGGTCTTTAGAGGAGGGAAACTTATAGAAGATTAGATGTTTATGGATATGGGATGATTTTTTTATGATGCCAATATATCCTCCTCCATATTGAATTTCTATATCATCAATTTGCTAGATACAAATCAATGGACTTGGTCTTCTAAAATGGTGGGACTAAGATATAAACCTCAAACAAGGGTTGTGTGCTATGGTTGCGTAGGAGGATGATGGTTGTGTGAATGTCTGATTGAGCAAGTTGCAGAAAATAAGGGTGTCAATTGTAAGTAGTTTCATCAATTTGATAAGGGAGTCAACTTTGAAAGTGGGATGATCAAAATTGCATGTCCATCCTTACAATAGATGTCTCTATCTCATAACAGAAAATTACCTCAAATGACAAGGGAAAAATTATTAAATATATGGAAAATTAGAAGAACATTCACCTATAATATTTTTGAAGGACAAAAATATAATAAAAATATAATTTGGTGGAAAATCCATGAGCTATGTGGCTCAACATTGTGACTATTCCACTATCCAATAGTGGAAACTCTTCACATTAAATATGAAGATCTTGAAATTTAAAAAATTACTATCAAAGATCTATATTTGTGTTTTAGTGATAACAAATATATAGTCTAATTTTAAGAAAAATAATAGTCTTAAATGTATGTAATTAAATAAAATAAACAAGAGTACTAGCTGTAGCTATATAATTCTAGTATTACTAATTATATTAAACAAAATGTTCAATAAAACAAGTATGAAGTAACATAAATGGATCATCTACTCAATCCTATTACAACTTAATGTGAATGCATCTGATCATTGCTTGGATGATATTATGCACTAGATCTTTACTCAATCACCAAGAGATAAGATAATCTATAAGTACAGATTTTTCCATACTTAGTTTGGTATAATAAATTTGATTGAATGCAAGGATAATTTCTTGTGTGAATTCAAGACATGAATGATTAATTTAATTTAGCACAAGTACTATGCAAGTGTTTATTTATGCATGTAAAGTAGTTCACATAGTGAACAATTTACATACATACATGCACTTATGCACACAATCATCATAATCAGTTATCCTTTAATCTGATCAAAGCTATTATATATGAAGAAGAGATACATATTTAGAAGGAAAAGAAAAGAACATTTACATAGGTACCTCTTCTCCCCTTGAGGAAAATTTCAAAGCAAGGGCACAAAGATCACAAGGGAATGGCAACGAAATCCTAGATCTCCACTAATCTCCACCAATGTTCAGAGCTCTCCACCCTTGTTTAGATCTTTCCACCCTCTTCGCTCGTAGCTTTCCACAATCAATAAAAATAAATGGGGAATGATTAATGTCATATTTTTTTTGTTTTTTTAAATTTTATAATCCACAATCCACAAGATATCTCCATATATTTACATACATACATGAAAATAACAATGCACTTTCTAAGAGTTTACAATTGTTCAACAAAAGTAATGTTTTACAAGAAAAATTATCTAAAGAACTGTTAGCTCAGAAGAAAGAACATGGTGTTGAAATAGTACAAAAAGTGCTTGACATGAGAGGTCTGTAAGTGACGATATTGACCAATCTTGAAAACTTGAATGCTGAAATGAAATCTATCGATGATCAAACACCTATGCTAGAGTTACAATGCACTATGTAGTTTATTTTAGATAAGGTAGAGGGAGATATTCAAAAGTTTGATAATCAAAATTCAAGGCATGAAAGTGAAGGAGAAGGAGCATCTTTAGAAAGAGAATAAGAAGGAGTAACTTTAGAAAGAGATTGCATGGTAGAAACAACAACTAGAAAATATAGAGGATATTTGTTAGTGTAGTTTTTTATTTTTCCTATTTTGCTAAGTTTTTCCTACACTTTTAATAATCTCGCTTAGGTTAATAAAGCATGTCTTATTAGGTGAATGGTTTTGAGGTGTCACCTTCCTACATGTGAGCATCCATTGGCTATCTTGGGAAGATACTTTGCTATCTTTAGTCTGATAGATGGTTTCTCCTCATTGGTTGGTATTGCCACCTCCTCCCTCTTCCTAGCCTATATAAGCATGCTACCTGGCTTGTATTTGCATCTTTTATTTTTGCATCCTCTTAATGCTATTTTGCTTCCAGCATTTGCATTACTCTCTTGGAGACTAATTCTATGATGCTATTTTGATTTTGTATCATTTACATTCATAGTTTAGATATTTATTCTTTGCACTAGTTTTCTGGGTTATTAATCTTATCAGATTCTAACATGGTATCAGAGCTTTTCTATGTGCAAGAGTAGATTTTAGTTTCCTTATTTGAGAGATTCGGGGGGGACTAATAAAATTTATTGTATTTTTTGAAAAATGAAGTATGCTCTTCTCTTGCATCTTTGGATGATCCTGAGAATCAGAAAAGTTTTGACAAAAACAATTTTTCTCTAGGGTTTCAATCTCAAATCTGACAACCAACTTGCATATTTGGAGTTTTCAATCAGTATTGCAGGTTCTAGCATGCCATTGATGGACTTAGGAAGCTGATCCAGCATTTGCATGTCATATTTTGGTTTCTGGGGTCATTTTTTGATTTTTGGAGCCATTTTTTACTGTTAAAGGCATCTAATTTACACTACAGCAGCATCTTTTGTACATCAACAAGGAAAACGCTTTCTAAGTTTTGTTTGCAGCCCTGAAAAACCATTTGGGTATCTTTTAGATTTTGCATGCAAGCTGTATATTTTGCAGAATCAAGCATGAAAGGATATAGCCATACCCCTTTTTGTTGGCAATCACAGATTTGGATGTAGTTTTCAAATGTCTCGTTCTTGCTCATACGGACTCCGATCTTGATGATTCTTGTTATGACCTTGGCTATTTTTTTGTGCTCTATCCACTAGTGGAGTTTTTTTTTTATTTTCATGCATGAATTCTTCAGAAATTGCAGATTCTTAGCCATGGCTATGCATAGTTCTCGTTTTGGAAACTTCGGAGGATCATAACTTTCTCATACGACCTTGTATTGAGGTGATTTTTTTTTGAAAGTGCATGATTTTTCTAGTAGATCGCAGTGATGCTATTTATTTCCTTGATTATTGTGCCCAAGTTTCACTTTTAGCATATGCTCTTCATGAGGGTTTGTAATGCATTGAAATCAAGACCACTAAGTATTTCTTTCTAGTGGTAATTGTAAACACACTAAAATAAAGTGACAAATCATATTTCTTTGGGGGGGGTTCTTTGATTGAGTAAAAAGGGGGGTGCATTGTCGTGGTTGGGTTCTCTTCTTTTTAGCATTTCTTCTCTGCATTTCTTCATCATGGATCAAACAAATATACCCATCCTAACTCCATACAATTACTTTGAGTGGAAATCACGTATGACAATTCACTTAAAGAAAGCTGGATTAAATAGGATAACTATGGGACTTGAAACTGAACTTGCTAAAGATGAAGATAAGCCTAAGTGGTTTAACAAATGTGATGAGGCATATGGAACATTGTGTTTGTCTATTTCTCCTGACTTGCTATTTCACATTGAGTCTTTGGATACACCAAATGAAGTATGGACAAAGCTAGAAACACTATTTGGCACACAAGATTCAATGAGGGGTCATATGTTGGAAAATGAATTAATTAGTTTGAGTCCAAGCAATTTCAACACAATCCAAGATTTCTTCACCAAATTGAAATCACTAAGGCTGCAGTTAAAATAATGTGGAATTGAAAAGAAAGATGAACAAGTGATTCTTAGTATTCTCTCTAAGCTAAGTTCAAAATATTCTATGTTTGTCTCTACCTTCTATGATACTAAGGGTGCACTTGGTACTCAATTCACCATGCCATCTTTAGATGATTTTGCTGTCAATCTCACTCGAGAATAAGACAAGCTAATCCAGATGGGCACTCTTAAGTCCTCTAAGTCACATGCCTTGGCTGCCAACCAAGGCATAAAAGAACAACAAGGAAAAAGTAGTAACAACAATAGTAAGGACAAGAAACAAAAGAATAGCGAGGAGAAGAAGGATCAGATATCAATTTCTTCAAAAGCAACTATTGATACACCATCTTCCAAGGGCGATAAGCCTAAGAAAGAAAAGGTCAAATGTGCCTATTGTAAAACACCTAGTCATGATGAATATAAATGTTTGCAAAGACAACTTGATCACTTGAAATACATTCTTGAGAAGAATAATATCAGTGTTCCCGAGTCTATCAAAAAAAGTTCTAATGAAGGGTCTAACAAGGAAAAAGAAAATAGCAAGGGGAAAGGAAAGGGCAAGGCCCTTTTTACAGTTGCTTCCTCACCATCCAATTGTGTTCTTGATTCAGGTGCTTCACACCACATGGCTTCATCTAAGGAAGAACTTGCATCCTTGGAGTCATGTACTATGCCTTCTATTTTGATGGGTGATAACACTTTTGTTGAGGTGTGCGGGAGAGGGTCTGTTGATGTGGGGGATGGCACATTCCATGATGTTCCTTGTGTACCCTCATTGTCAACTAATCTCCTATCAATAAACCAAATCACTCACACAGGTTTAGACAAGTGGGTTGAGTTCACTCCTGATTTAGTGGAGATACGTGAGTTGCACAATGATTCTACAGTTGTAGTTGGGAAAGCAGATCATCAGTCACAACTCTATATGTTTTCTCACCTTGTTCATGATCCTCCTTTGATTATTTCACTCACTCTAATGATGTGAGCAGATTATGGCATGAGTAGTTTGGCCATCTTTACTTCCACTACTTGCATCAGTTTAACCAGTAGAGCATGGTCATAGGGTTGCCTTCTACTTTGACATTGGAGTCACTTGGAATACATGATAGATCTTCTAATGGGTTAGATTCACTTGAGCAGTCTTCTACATCCACTTCTGATGTAGAGAGTGATTCAGAGGACTCACCTCCTTCCTCTCCTAGTCATCATTTATAGGTTGATGATTCTCCTCTAGATTCGCCATCTTCTGGTCCACTTTAGGCTAGACAGACCTTGCAGTTTGCAGGTGATTGGGTTGGGGATCCATCAGACACCAAGCAGACTCATTTACAATTCCAGGATGCTCTACATATCTTCATTGCTATTGTCTCAAATCCACAGTCCTTTCATGAGGCTTATGGTATTTTTGAGTGGGATACAGCTATGCAGGAAGAGTATAGTTCCTTGATGAGGAACCACACTTGGGATCTTGTCCCTTTTCCTAAGGGAAGAAAACTTGTTCGATGTAAGTGGATCTACCGGACAAAATTTGCAAGCTTTTCTGGAGGTGCGAGATGCTTCATCTTTTGGGGGGGCCTCTTCCTCTCACTTGGAGTCCTAATTTTCTTTGGGGAG
Organism: Cupressus sempervirens; assembly: GCA_028749045.1. Lineage (NCBI taxonomy): Eukaryota > Viridiplantae > Streptophyta > Pinopsida > Cupressales > Cupressaceae > Cupressus > Cupressus sempervirens. Next base: position 777,462,857 of record CM053789.1, read on the forward strand.
TCTCTTTTCTCTCTCTTTTGGGGGAATTTTATGTACATGGGTACCTCATCAGGCTTGACTTTCCGGGACCCATTTCTACATCCACCTAAGCTTCGCTTATGGGGGGGTGTTAGTGTAGTTTTTTATTTTTCCTATTTTGCTAGGTTTTTCCTACACTTTTAATAATCTCGCTTAGGTTAATAAAGCATGTCTTATTAGATGAATGGTTGTGAGGTGTCACCTTCCTACATGTGAGCATCCATTAGCTATCTTGGGAAGATACTTTGCTATCTTTAGTCTGATAGATGGTTGCTCCTCATTGGTTGGTGTTGCCACCTCCTCCCTCTTCCTCGCCTATATAAGCATTCTACCTGGCTTGTATTTGCATATTTTATTTTTGCATCCTCTTAATGCTATTTTTCTTCCATCATTTGCATTACTCTCTTACAGACTAACTCTATGATGCTATTTTGATTTTGTATTATTTGCATTCATAGTTTAGATATTTATTCTTTGCACTAGTTTTCTAGGTTATTAATCTTATCAGATTCTAACAATATTATGGGAGCCACTAGATAGAATCGAAGAAAGTGTTGTGGTAGATACTATGAAATTGGAATCACTTGCAAGTGTCTTTGAGAATTTACAGTCCAAATATCAAATGATTATAAGAGTGTTTCAAGTATTGGCACAGTCTCCCTACAATGATCCCAAGTATCAAATGCTTATAAGAGTGTTTCAAGGTTTGGAACAACTTCAACTTCCTTTGCATGGTTTAGAGGTAATGTCATTGTGGCAAAGGCTTCTATAAGGGAATGAGCATTGTGATTATCGAATTTACACAGAAGTAGAATTTGTTTCTTCAACTCATTACACTCAACTCTTCACTAAAGTTATTCTTCAATTCCTTGCATATGCAATTTTATCACCTTGGAAAACTATATTTGATCCTACTAATTGGGAACAATTGATTGTTCATTTTATTGTACCTAATCTTGTGATAGTTCTATAGGAATTTGTAATCAACCTAGTTAATCAGCAACTAGATCCATTTAACTAGTTATGGCTAGTTTCTTTCTAAAAATATCTTGTATGATATGTTTTTGTAAAATTTCTTGTGAACTCTGCACATTTTTCCTAGTTTGCATTCTTTTTGTGGAGGATCTTGAGGTAAGTCACTTTGCATGGGTTGAGTGAGGTTTTTTTTTTTTTTTTTTTTTGATTCTGGAATATGTATGCAGCTAGATCAATTTGTCTATTGTGTAGCTAAGATGTAAGAAGTACCTTAAAAAAGATTTCTAAATATACATGTTCAAAAGGAGATATCAAGAGATACCTATTTAGAAGGAAAAGAAACCAGCATTTACATACCCTTAAAGAAAATCATAGATCTAGAGCATGGTAACAAAATCACAAAGCAAGGGCACAACATGATAACAAAATCATAGAGCAAGGGTACAACATGGCAACAAATCATAAAGCAAGGGAACTACACTAAAATCACAAAGAAAGGATACAACAATGAAATGCAGAGATCACAAGGGCATGGTAGCCAAATTATAGTAAAAAATCACAAAGCTAGGGCATGACAACAAAATGCAGAGATATATCATAGGAATGAAATGCACCAAGAACATATGCATAATCACGAGGATCATTCCCTTGCAGAAGCCAAAACCTAGATAAATATACGTATATAACTATCCAACTAACTAACAACTAGACCCATTTAACTATTTATGGCTTGTTTCTTTCTAAAAATATCTGCTATGATATGTTTTTGTAAAATTTCTTGTGAACTCTGCCAATTTTTCCTAGTCTACATTCTTTTTGTAGAGGATCTTGAGGTAAGTCACTTAGCATAGGTTGAGTGAATTTATTTTTTTATTATTTGGATTTTGGAATATGTATGTACCTAGATCAATTTTTTTGTTATGTAGCTAAGATGTAATAAGACCTTTAGAAATATCTTTAAATATACATGTTTAGTAGGAGATATCAAGAGATACCTATTAGAAGGAAAAGAAATCAACATTTATATACCCTTGAAGAAAATCGTAGAGCTAGGGCAATGCAATGAAATAGTAGAGTGTTGGTAAACAAATTTGTTCTTTCAGATTATCATTCTTTAATTCCCAATTTGAAACAATGTCTGATCACAAATAGTTGGAAAGCTCTCTGTGAATGTACTAGCTTTCCTCTAAATTGGTAGGTGCAACTCCCTGAAATAAATTTGCGATGAATTTTGTTTTCTTCCTAAACTACTTTAGGATATGTTCTTAACATGAGAATAATAGAGGGATAACCGAGCTAGACCTAAATAAAATCCAACTCAGGCAGATAAAAGCTTCTCAACACTGGAACAAATTCATGTACCCACACATCTTATGAGTCCATAAATTTCATCCAAATAATCAACTGATGCTGAACTAAGCAAATTCAAACCTAAAATATAACTAATAAATTAGAAATACTAATAGAATCTCTTTGTCGAATGAAATTGTAACAATACTTATCACACTCATCCATTGCCTCAAAACAAGGGGGAAAGCTTTGTTCTTCCTTTATTCCAAGTAAAATAGAAAGAGAAACATGAACTAAATATAGTACCTACTAGAACATAAAATAATTGACATAAAATACCATTCAATTGTCTCTGCAACAAAAAGTACTTCACACCAAAAATTTTCCAACCTTTCATTAATCTTTTCAATTCATAAATATAGAGTGTTTTGAGATGACTATTACAATTGAAGTCTAATCGGTTCATCTTTTGAGGGTGACAAATTAGAAGATGCTAGCTTGTCATATTACAAAATTATGAAAGAAAACAAAAAGAGGGCATCATATAAATCATTTAGGCTTCTTCCCCTTTTCTATTTATGCTCTATGTAACTTGGTGGCAAACATTACTGGGATCAGTTCCTCATGATTGGACATGTGTATATTGGTGAATCTTAAAATCCATTTTGCATGTTCCCTTGCCAACTCTTTTATGCTATTCAACTAATCTGGCAACTCCATCATAACCACATGTATCCATCCGTTGAGCACCTAGAGTTCTTTAGTTCTGTTTTGGCAATTGGAGGCCACTATGGAAAAATTATCCAAATAGGTTGACAAGTTTCCTTTCATCGCTTCCACTCTAATGAGGTCTTTTCCTTGACCAATAGTTTGAGAGTCAGTGTGTAGCCCTCTCATCAATTCAAATCCTCTATCTTGGGTCTTTTTTATCTTATCTTCTATTTCTCTGAGCCCTTTCTTAGCTTCTTGAATCATTTCAAGCTTAAACTACATACTTTGGAACCATTCAAACAAAAGTTCATTACCCTTTTTTAGAATCTTAGCTTCGACTACTTCCTTGGCCTTCATCTGCATGATCATCTTTAAGAGGGAGAGACATTCATCACACCTGACTCTTTCTCTAGCCAGAGTGTTACTATTAAATAATATGTTATCTTTTTTTGTTTCCAATCTAAGGATAACATTCCCAATTTGATCTATGAGAGAAACTCCCTCTAACTTGAGTTTCTCAATCCACTCTCTTCCAATTTGGCCGTAGTTCCTATCTTCCTGGAGATGGGAAATGCAAGCTTGCACTTTGGTTGCACTAGGAGTCTGAGTCATAGACACTCCAAAAATAGTTGCCGATGGAGTGACTAGTTGTCTAATGAACTTATTCAACTCTTCTATTTCTACCTTCATATTGATCTTGGACAATTTGAGACTCTCTAATTGTCCTTCTATCACTTCATTGCTCAATCTCTACAAGCCAACCTTTATATCATGTCTGGCTTCCCCAAGGTCTGTTGAATGCAAAGTAAAATCCTCAAGAGTCATATCCTCAATTCTCCCTCCTTTGTTTGGCTTTGCTATCTCCATTGTTAAGTGCCCTATTTTTGGATCTTGTCCAAGTATGGACAAAGTCTTTTGCTTCTTAACCTTTGTCAATGTAGTCCTAGAATAAATTGTGAGGGACATAGTGTCTTTTGCAAAAACACCCTCATCTTTTCTCTTTCTTTTCCTCTCCAAAGTATCTTTTAGCCAAGAGTCAGTTTCTATCACCTTGGAAGTTGTTCTGAGTGATTTGATGCTAAACATCTTCTTCTTCACTAGAGTCATGGCCATAGTAGTTGAAGAGAAAGGATTCTTTGGATCCTTGGAGATAAGTCTGGAAGAAGCTTGGCCTTTCTCCATCTTCAAAGTCTTCCTCATCTCTTTATCTAATTCCTTTGACTCACTAGTGCTACTTTTTCCATCCCTTAAGTCCACTATCTATATAGGGGAATCACCTAGTTTCAAAAGGGGAGCACTTGTTAATGGCACGAGGTTATGATGAGGGGATGGGATTGGAGTGGTATGCAGAGAAGGAACAAGGGTAGTGTGAGGAGATGGAATGGGAGTAGTATGTGGGGAAGGTATTGGAGAAGGAGCACGGCCCTTTAGTTCTTCTGCTTTCTTCTCTTCAGTGCTAGTCTAGATTCCTATAATTTGCAAGGATCCATCATGACATGTTGGGGCTATAGGAACATTCTTGTCTGGGGGTTAATCACCTCCACCCACAAGTTGAGCTAGTCCTTGGGTGGAAGCTATGATCATACCCATTGTAACACTCTAAGATGAACTAGGTGTTGTAGTTGCTAGAGAGGATTAAGTGGCTGCTCACTTACTCTGGCTCTTTCTGGCTGTCCACTCAACCCACTTCCCAATTCTTTTGATTATCCTTGCCATCATAATATCGAGACTCTCCTCCATGTCCACATATGGCTCAAAACTGATAGGAACTCCTCTTAATTTAGTAAGATATGTATTGCTATACATATTTTGACCATCATCCTCTAATCTCTCTACATTCAGATCAACACCATATGTCTTTATTTGTTCCACCATGAGTCTGGAAAATGCATGATCATGGCTCTCCAACTCATCTTTGTAATCTACCCAATAATGTTCCAGAGTGGTGACATGTTTGATCACACTCCCAATCTAAAGCACCTCCCTTGCATATCCATTTGGGTCAATAATAGGCCTCATAGCTTCATATTCCTCCAATTTGTAGTTACTCTCGAATGCTTTGAGTATGTTTTTAGCCTTAGAATGAGAATCACAACTATAAGCCCCAACCTTCATGGGGAACTCATATCCCTTCTTCCTTAGACTGGCGCTCAACATGTTCACTTGGATAGCTTGTCTTATGATCTCTATGAGCATGATCATGTCACTTGGTTATCTAGGCAGCTTCAGAAGAAATCAGTTGAAAGCTACAAGACACAAATATGAAAAGGATGAGAATTGAATGAAATAGCTACCAAATTGACTGATGGCTACCATCACTTCTAGGCTAAACCTCTTCTCTAGGCATCCTTGTAGCTCCCTGCAAATTCTCATTGTAAAAGAGTCATTAACCTTGACATATTCTACATAACTATTCTGTAACTGCAAGCACAGATAAAATTCATAACTTTTTACATCATCAAGAAAATCCTCTATTCTGGGGAGCCCCAGCCACAATTATAAAGAAGCCAAAATATAAATTAGGAAAGAGGACATGTATAAGGTATTGTAGAATTTTGTAGCACTCAAAGCTCTGGACATATGTTCACTAACCTCATATGCCCAATCAACATAATGTGTGTCTGAACAGATGATTTGCACTAAAAAGAAATATTGTTCTATGAAATTGAGGGCTTCTACCTCACCTTTCAACCAATGTAAAAGAACTAGGATGTCCACAATTTTGAGCTTAAGATCAGTGCCGCAAAGATTCTTAGGAACCTTACTCTTAGGTCCTCGTAATTTCTGGAAACAAGACCTCATGATTTCCTTCCGCCACACCATCTTCTTCAAGGAAAACTTGGACATGGATCCTCCCATGGTCAATTTGTTAAATTCTTCCCATTCTGGAATCCGAAGGCAATTGACTATAGTTTATCGGTCAATTGAGATTAAAATTGTATGATATGTCAACATAATTTGTTTAGTATCCTTATTGTAATGGTTAATGCATTCAATGATCAACTGAGGGGCTTGAATTGCTATTGGAAACCCAGCTGCTTCCACTAACCCAATTTCTCAGATTTTCTCTGTTATTGGGTGGATTGGCTCTATCTTCAACCTCCTTTGGAAATATTGCATGTCGAAGAAGTGGAGTGAAGTATCTGTAACATTTTGCAATGTTCACTTAATCCCACCCAGTCCATCAAAACCAGTGAATCTTGTTGCCAACTTAACTGAGATAGTGATGGACTGCAAATTTTTAAATTGAAAATAGTACAAAGAGTAGGGCCTTGTAACTATGAGAATTTTGAAATCACTTTACAATTCAACAACATAATAGTTCAAATAAGAAAGTGGTAGTTTAAAAATTACTTATGTTCATCTCTATATAGAAATATCAATCCACCCATTAATCTTCAAGATTTGCACCACACGAGTGAATTAAAGGATAAATCAGTTAGATCATTAATTGTGGGGATTTTTAATGAATTTTTACATGTCATTTCATTGTTCCCATTGGCCCAATAGTTACTTTCCTTTATTATAGACTTACTTTCCCATTTTTCACCAAGTTGTAGAGAATTAAGAATAGAGTACTCCGTGGCGAAAAATTAATCAACTAGCTTCCATTATCTTTTTTAAGCATCCTACGATTGATTTGTGAGCTCAACATGTTTGCAGAAGTGATTTTTCAATGGATGCAAAAAATCATTTCAAGGGGTTGAAAACCCGCCGCGGAGAAGTTAACTTCTATTTTTCCACCCTTGTTCTTATTTTCACTTAGCCTTTAAATTTAATATGTCCCTAGACTTCAAAAAGTCTCAAAAGAGCTATGAAAATAAAAATGAGACCACTTACTTGCTTTTCTCTCTTACAAGCACCTTTGTTGGAAAACTGACTTCCCGGGTTGAAAACTCGCAGTGGAGAGGCTGCTTTAGAATTTTCTGCCAGATGCTATTTTGACCATTCTAATGATTTTTGAGTAACTCCCAAGGTAGAATACTACAACGTAAGAAAAATCCACCCATAAAATGACTCATTTCCTCCTTTTTCTAGCTTGTATTCCTTTTTTTTTGGCCTCTGCAAAAAATCACCTATGCAATGCGAAAATCTGCCAAGGAGGAGTTGATGCTAGGTTTTCCACCGACTTCATTTTCTTTGTGTGTAAAATATAATGAGTCATGAGAAATTTCTTTCTTGGAGATTACTTTGTGAAGATCATCATACAAACTAAGAATCTCCATCAAAAGGATCTTAGACTACCCACAAACTCATGACAACAAGGGAAACCCACCTGGTTATGTAATGCGGGAGAAGGAAGAAGGTGAAAATTCAATGGAGAGACTTTTCAATTGGGGAAAGAAACCAAATTAGACATACCTAAACCTAATTGAGACATAAGACCATTTTTCACTTTGCATAATGGGTACAGGATGAAAAGTGGGGCTACACGGAGCAAGGGCATAACATGGCAATAAAATCGTAGAGCAAAGGCACGACATGGCAACAAAATCATAGAGCAAGGACATGGTACTGAAATTTTAGAGCAAGGGAACAAAAATGAAGCATAGAGATCACAAAGGGCATGACAACTAAATCGCAAAGCAAAGGCACATCAATGAAATACAAAGATCACAACAATGAAATCATAGGGCAAGGGCATGACAATGAAATGTAGAGATATATCATAGGGAAAAAATGCACCAAGCACAAGGGAAAGATGATATTTAGAGCTCTCCACCCTCATTCAGAACTCTCCACCTTCTTTCACATGCAGCTCTCCACAATCAAAACAAATGGGGAATAATTTATGTTGTGTTTTCTTTTTTTTCGTTTATACTTACAAGGGCTTCTCAATTACAATGCTTATGTCGATATTGTGACAACATCTAGGAAAATTGTTTAAAAAAAATGAAAATCACCACAAATTAGACCGTTGTCACAATTTGACCCAAAATGTTGTATTGTCCCTAAGTGAGTAGTATTGAAATGATGCTCCTATATTGAGCACCAAAAAATTATAGGAACTTTTTGGGTAGTCAAAATAAGAGCATCATTATATATTCAACATTTGTGTTGGATAATTATGTGGTTTGGGGGGGGGTAGGGGGGGGCATTGAATCAGTCATGTTTAGTTATCCTATAGTCACTTCAAACAATTTTAGTACCAAACAACATTCATAATCATCATAAGAATCCACTCAATATATTCATTTAACTTATCAATTAACTCACTCAATCACTTTATTCCAAACTATTCATTCACTATTTTGTTGTAACCAATTGACAACAATAAAACTTAGTTATTACTAATCATTAACTTGGTTTTTACCGAGTTGCAATAAAATGAAAATAACATGTAAAACAACTTGCAACATAACAACATCAACACATTTGACACTGAGATTTTTAACATTGAAACCCTATAAAGGGAAAACCCCACATGGGACTGGCAACCCAAAATATTTACTCTTCTAAAGTGAGTGTTGTTAGGAGCCAATCTTGTTAAAGGTTTACATATGCATTGTTAATGTGACTTTGTTAGAGGATTTACACCAAAAGATCATCTAGATAAAAAGTGGCCTGCTCTAAAGGACTTATAAACACTACTAATTGATGTTACCATATAGGATTTCATAGACTTGTTAGGTTCACTTGGTGAAGAGTTTTTTTTGCTACAATTATTTTAAAAAGTAACAATATTATGTTAGAAATAATAGTCCACCAAGATAACTAAGATTTGGGGGGACGAGGGGGGAGGGGAGGTGAATCAGTTATCCAACTAAAATATTTATTAGCCTTAATTAATTGTAACCATGGAACCAAAGTAAACAACAACTATAACAAGATGCATATGCACAATTACACGAGATTTGTTAACTAGGGAAACCCTTGATTAGATGGAAAACCACGATGTGAATGATGCCTACAATGATATATTGATATATATATTCCTTGTTAGAAGATGGACCCTGTTAGGAGTCTATAAACACATTTAGTACATAAGAGTCCATGTTAGGAGACTTTGAATCCTTGTTAGGAGATTCCAACCTTGTTAGGAGTTGTGGAAGGTAGAAGGACTCACTGTCCAAACAACTTCTTGGGCAAGACCACTAAACTTCACTGTCCAACTGATCTCTCAACTATTCCTTGTAGAATAATTGTTCATATTGTGCTTTATCCTCTTTCCTTTGTTTTTTCAACTAGACCAATCACTGTCAGACCTTGTAGACCAGGTGGTAAACCTTAGATCCAAATATCAAACCTTTTATTTCTAAATAAAACCTCAAAAATGAAGTTTTCTCCAACTTTGTTATGCTCTACTTATCTTCACAATTAACATGTTTCTCTTCTATTCTTCTCTTTGTGCTTGCTTCTTTCTTCCAAACATAACAAAGGAAAATTTCCTTCCTTTATATAGAATTCATAAAAAAATTCCCTAAGTTGGTTATTACACCTTCTCAATTAATTATTATAGGACCTCGTTAAGAACATGTTATACTTTTGTGGAAACATCAATTTGTCGCCTTATAACTTGAATAACTTTTTGTATGTGTAATTTAATGATGAGCGAGCATAGCCATGTTATCTTCAACATGTCTTCTACACACCTTTAACCTTTCTTCTTAGAATAACAACTTTGCTAAGAGATATAATAAGTTTACTAGAACATGCTTCTATAAACTCTATCTCAGAATAGTCTTCACCAAAACTTGCATAACTTCTTCCAAACTTAATATTTTTTTCTTATAAGGTTAGCTACATATTCTAGACACTTATTATTATCTCCCATTAACCTCACTAGTGAAAATACTCAATGATTAGTCTCTACCAACTTGATCTTTACTGTTGTTCTTCTATTAGATACCACAAAAAACTACTATTTTGACATCAAGAAAAAACACAGTCATGAATGTAAATGATAATGACCTAATCATGTTTCTACAATACTCCCCCATAGGAATATCATTTGATTTCATTTTTCCAACAATCTCCCCCTTTCGTATTGATGGCAACATAGATGAAAAATATCTAGTTCCAAAAATACCAACAATTAAAGACTATTATCCTTTCTTTTCAAATCCTCTTTATCAATCATTCTCCCCCATTGATATACCTCAATGTACTCTATATTAAGATGTTTTTCATACTATAATCTCTCCCCTATTGACATCAATGTCAAAGGTTTCAACAACCATCTATCTCTGCAACAACTATCATTGATCTACTCAAGTGTCCAAAGACACTATTCAAAATAACATCTATCAAGAGTCCTAGATGACTCTGTCCATCACAAATACTCCCCCATACAAGAAGCATCAGCATTCAGTCTAGACAAATAATAGTGCTTTGTAACACTAGACTGATGCACTCTTACACCATCTACTATGAGGTAGGTAGGGACATAACCCCTAGCATACCTCGCAAATACTAAAAAAGCCCCTTTGGGAAGAGAAATGGTAAAAATATCTACAATTTGTTCTTTGGTGCTTACATACGCCAATCTAATTTCCTTTTCTATAGGTTTCTCTCTCAACATGTGATATTTGATAGAAATGTGTTTATTCTTATAATGTAACACTGGATTCTTAGACATATTCATTGTGCTTGTGTTATCACAATATATGACAATAGTATCACTGAATTCTATCTTTATATCCTTTAACATATGCTTCATCCAAACAACTCGATTACAATTGTTTGTTGTTGCAACATATTCTGCCTCTATTTTACTCTATGAGATACAATCCTACTTCTTTCTTAACCAAGAAACCAATCTTCCTCCAAGAAAGAATGCTCCACCACCGGTGCTCTTTCTATCATCCATACTACCTACTCAATCAACATCAGTATAAGCATATAAAGTGAAATCATTAGATCTGTCATACCACAATCTGAACTTTGGTGTTCCCTTTAGATATCTAAATATCCTTTTAACTATTTCATAATTTGCTTCTCTAGGATTAGCTTGAAATCTTGCAACAATTCTAACTGCATTTGTTATATATGGCCTTGTTTGAGTCAAATATTGTAATCCTCCAATCATAGATCTATACTTCTTCTACTCAACAATAGGTGTCTCATCCTTTGTAGATAACTTGTGTCTAGTTATCATAGGTGTTCCAACTAATTTACATGTTTCCAAACCAAACCTTTTCAATAGATCTTTCAAATACCTAGTCTGAGAAATAAAGATTCCTTCTTTATCCTATACAATCTATAATCCTAGGAAGTACTTCATTTCCCCTATCATACTCATTTTAAATTCCTTCTTCATTTCTTCTACAAACTTTTCACTTTCATTATCATCTCCTCCAAATATGATATCATCAAAAAATATTACCAAAATCATCAATCCATCATCTATTTCTTTCCAATATATATTATTGTATGTCATACCTTTGTTAAATCCAAGTTTTGTCAAATGCTTGTCCAACCTTGCATAATAGGTTCTGGGTGCTTGTTTTAAGCCATACGATGCTTTCTTCAATCTGCATACCATGTCCTTGTCATCTATTAAATTAAAACCTTTAGGATGTTCTATTTATACCTCTTCTTCAAGTTCTCCATTTAGAAATGATGACTTGACATCCATATAATAAATATACTTTGAATTTCTTATGTGTTGCATAGGCTAAGAATAACATTACTACTTCAATTCTTACCACAGGAGCATAGGTTTTGTTAGAATCTGAAAAGATTAATAACCCATAAAACTAGTGCAAAGAATAAATATCTAAACTATGAATGCAAATGATACAAAATCAAAATAGCAACACAGAGTTAGTCTCCAAGAGAGTAATGCAAATGCTAGAAGCAAAATAGCATTAAGAGGATGCAAAAATAAGAGATGCAAATACAAGCTAGGTAGCATGCTTATATAGGCTAGGAAGAGGGAGGAGGTGGCAACACCAACCAATGAGGAGCAACCATTTATTGAACTAAAGATAGCAAAGTATCTTCCCAAGATAGCTAATGGATGTTCACATGTAGGAAGGTGACACCTCACAACCATTCACCTAATAAGACATGCTTTATTAACCTAAGCGAGATTATTAAAAGTGTAGGAAAAATAAAAAAACTACACTAACACCCCCCCATAAGTGAAGCTTAGGTGGATGTAGAAATGGGTCCCGGCAAGTCGAGCCTGATGAGGTACCCATGTACATAAGATTTCCCAAAAGAGAGAGAAAAGAGACCCCCCAAAAAAAAATTCAGGACTCCGAGTGAGACGAAGAGGCCCCCACAAAAGATGAAGCATCCCACACCCCTAGCAAAGCTGGCAAATGAAGGAACTTGCTCTCAGTGAAGGGTTTGGTGAAGATATCAGAAACTTGCTCGAAAGTCAAACAATAGCGAAGGTCAATGACATAACCATGGATGAGCTCCCAGATGTAGTGCATGTGGACCTCTATGTGTTTGGTCCACTGATGATGTACTAGATTTTGTGAGATCTGAATGGCACTCTGGTTGTCACAAAATATGAATGATGGCCATCTAATCTAGATACCAAACTCAGCAAGAAGATGTTGAAGCCAAATGGCCTTAGTGGCAGCATTTACAGCCCCTCGATACTCAGCCTCAATAGAAGATAGAGCAATAGCAGACTACTTTTTTCTCGACCAACAAACAAGACCTAACCCAAGTGAGAAGCTATACCCTAAAGTAGACTTGTGATCCTCAGAATCACCTGCCCAATCTGAATCTGTGTAGCCCACCAAATCAAGCTCAATACCTGTTGCGTAGTGAATCCCACAACTATGAGAACCCTAAATGTAGTCAAGGATCCACTTGGCTTCTTTCCAGTGCAACTCATGGGGCTCCTACATGAATTGAGAGACCATGCCTACAACATAGAAGATGTCAGGTCTCGAATGAGTCAAATAAATGAAACTCCCAACAAGTTAGTAGTACAAAGTGTCATCAACAAGTGGAGAAGAACATTGAGCCTCAAGTTTGACTCCAAAAAGGAAGGGAGTCGGAGCAGGCTTACAGTCAGCCATATGAAACCTTGAGAGTAAATCTAGAGCATACTTGGATTGTGTGATGGTGATCCCAGAAGGAGACTGAAGGATCTCAATCTTGAGAAAGTAATGCAACAAGCCCAAGTTAGTCATCAAAAAACTGTCTTGAAGAGCCACTTTGATAGCCTTAATGGTGGGTAAAGAACTTCCTATGATCAGCAAGTCATCAACATACAAAACCAAAAAGAGAAGTGAATCACCCTCTTGCAAAATGTAGACATTAGGATAAGAATGGAACCGAGTGAACCCAACTAATAGAAGGAAGGATTCCATCTTGGCATACCAAGCCCAAGGAGCCTATTTGAGGCCATAGAAAGACTTTTGAAGATGGCACACAAGTGAAGAATCTTGAAGGAAGCCCTATGGCTGCTCCATGTAGATCTCCTCATGAAGGTCACCATGAAGAAAAGCACTCTTCACATCCATCTGATGTACTTCCCAACGATTAGCTGTAGTAATTGCAAGAACAATTTGAATGGAATTCATTCGAGAAACTGGTGCAAAAGTCTCAGAGTAGTCAATCCCAGGAACCTAGGAGAATCCTTTGGCGACCAAGCAAGCCTTATGTTTTTCAACTAACCCATCTATTGAAAATTTTGTCTAATAGATCCACTTACATTGAACAAGTTTTCTTCCTTTAGGAAGAGGGACAAGATCCCAAGTGTGGTTCCTCATCAAGGAACTATACTCTTCCTTCATAGTTGTATCCCACTTAGGAATACCAAAAGCCTCATGAAAGGACTATGGATCTGAGGTAGTAGCAATGAAGACATGTGGAGCATCTTAGAATTGTGAACGAGTTCACCTAGTGTCTAATGGATCCCCAACCCAATCACCTGCAAATTGCAAGGTTTGTCTAGCCCAAAGTGGACAGGAATATGGAGAATCTAGAGGAGAATCATTAACCTCTAAATGATGACTAGGAGAGGAAGGAGGTGAGTTGTCTAAATCACTTTCTGCATCAGAAGTAGAGGTAGAAGACTATTCAGGTGAATCTAACTCATTAGAAGATTTGTCATGTATTCCAAGTGACTCTAAGATCAAGGTAGAAGGAGTTGGAGAAGTGATAGAAAGTGAGCTTGAAGATCCCTCCTCAAACTAAACAATCCTCTTAATGAATAACTCATGTGTAGTAGGGTGGAGCAACTGATAACCCTTCACACCATCAGGATAACCTAAAAATATGCAAGGTCTACTTTGCAGATCCAAGGCCTTACATTTCTCTGTAGGAATGTGGGCCCATGTAGGGGAGCCAAAAACTCAAAAGTGCTTAACTGATGGTTTTCGACCGCTCCAAGCTCCAAAAGGAGTAACTCCCTTCAAGGCTCGGTGAGGAACATAGTTCTGGATATAACAAGCACAGTTAATGGCTTCTGCCCAATACTGTGGTGCAAGAGATCTAGAGTGAATCATACAGTTTGCCATTTCCTTCAAGGATCTATTCTTCTATTCTAAAACACCATTTTGCTAAGGATTGTATGGAACTGAATGTTGTAAAATAATCCCCTCTGAAGTGCAAAATCTTTCAAACTAATGGTTGACATACTCACCACCATTGTTTGTGCGCAAAACCTTGATGGCTTTCCCAGATTGCTTTTCTAAAAAAAATTTGAAGTCTTGAAAATGATCAAATACCTCTAACTTTTGTTTGAGAAAGTACACCCATGTATATCGAGAAAGGTCATCAATGAATGTGAGGACATATCAGGCCCTGCTGAAAGAAGGATGTTGAAATGGACTAGCCAAATCACTGTGGACTAACTCTAGTATCTATGAAGCTCTCCATGCCTTACTTTTGTCAAACTTTTCCTTAGGATGCTTACCAAGAATGCAACCTTGGTAAACACCTCCTGAGAATTGAACTGAAGGCAACCCTGTGACCATGCTCTGCTAGTTGAGCTTATGAAAATAGCGAAAGTTAAGATGGCCAAATTGCTCATGCCATAATTTACTCACATGATTAGAGTGAGTGATCAAAACAGATGAAGGAGGATCAGGAACAAAGTGAAAAAATAGATAGAGTTGTGACTGATGATCTGCTCTCCCAACTGCAACTACAGAATCACTATGCAAATCACGTATCTCCACTGAATTAGGAGTGAACTCAACCTGCTTGCCTAAACCTGTGTGACTGATTTGGTATATTTATAAGAGATTAGTTGATAATGAGGGTACACAAAGAACATCATGGAATGTGCCATCCCCCACATTAACAGACCCTCTCCCACACACCTCAATAGGAGTGTCATCACCCATCAAAATAGAAGGCATAGTACATGGCTCCAAGGATGCAAGTTCTTTCTTTAATGAAGCCATGTGGTGCAAAGCACCTGAATCAAGAACCCAAGTGGATGGTGAGGAAGCAATTGTAACAAGAGCCTTGCCCTTTCCTTTCCCCTTGTTGTTTCCTTTTGCCTTGTTAGACTCTTCATTAGATATTTGTTTGATAGACTCAGGAACACTAATATTATTCTTCTCAAGAATGTATGTCAACTGATCAATTTTTTTCTTCAAACATTTATGTGCATCATGACCAGGTCTTTTACAATAGGCACATTTAACCTTTTCTTTCTTAGGCTTATCGTCCTTAGAGGATGAGGTATCAATAGTTTCTTTTGAAGCAATTGGTATCTAGTCCTTCTTTTCCTCACTATTATTTTTTTCTCTCATCCTTACTATTGTTGTTACTACTTTGTTCTTTTTTTTCTTTTGTGCCTTGGTTGGTTGCTAAGGCATGTGACTTAGAGGACTTAAGAGTGCCCATCTGGATTAGCTTGTCCTGTTCTCGAGTGAGATTGACAGAAAAATCATCTAGAGATGGCATGGTGAATTGAGTACCAAGTGCACCCTTAGTAGCATAGAAGGTAGAGACAAACACAAAATATTCTGAACTTAGCTTAGAGAGAATACTAAGAATCAATTGTTCATCTTTCTTTTCAATTCCACATTGTTTTAACTGTAGCCTTAGTGATTTCAATTTGGTGAAGAAATCTTGGATTGTGTTGAAATTGCTTGGACTTAAACTAATTAATTCATTTTCCAACATATGACCCCTTATTGAATCTTGTGTGCCAAATAGTGTTTCTAGCTTTGTCCATACTTCATTTGGTGTATCCAAAGACTCAATGTGAAATAGCAAGTCAGGAGAAATAGACAAATATAATGTTTCATATGCCTCATCACATTTGTTGAACCACTTAGGCTTATCTTCATCTTTATCAAGTTCAGTTTCAAGTCCCATAGTTATCCTATTTAATCCCGCTTTCCTTAAGTGAATTGTCATGTGTGATTTTTACTCAAAGTAATTGTATGGAGTTAGGATGGGCATATTTGTTTGATCCATGATGAAGAAATGCAGAGAAGAAATGCTAAAAAGAAGAGAACCTAGCCACGACAATGCCCCCCCTTTTTACTCAATCAAAGAACCCCCCTCAAAAGAAATATGATTTGGAACTTTATTTTAGTGTGTTTACAACTACCACTAGAAAGAAATACTTAGTGGTCTTGATTTCAATGCATTACAAACCCTCATGAAGAGCATATGTTGAAAGTGAAACTTAGCCACAATAATCAAGAAAAAAAATAGCACCATTGTGATCTACTCAAAAAATCATGCACTTTCAAAAAAGAAATTTCCTAGATACGAGGTCATATGAGAAAGTTATGATCCTCCGAAGTTTCCAAAATGAGAATTGTGCATAGTTACGGCCAAGAATCTATAATTTCTAAAAAATTTATGCATGAAAATAAAAAAACAACTCCACTAGTGGATAGAGCACAAAAAAATAGCCAAGGTCATAACAAGAATCGTCAAAATCGGAGTCCGTATGAGCAAGAACCAGACATTTGAAAACTGTGTTCAAATTTGTGACTGCCAATGGAGAGAGGTACGGTTGTAGCTTTCTACACTCAATCCTACAAAATATATAGATTGCATGCAAAATCTAAAAGATATGCAGATGATTTTTTGGGGCTACGAACAAAACCCAAAAAGCATTTTTTCTTGCTGATGTACAAAAGATGTTGCTATAGTGTAAATCAGACGCCTTTAACAGTAAAAAATGGCATCAAAAATCAAGAAATGACCCCAGCAACCAAAATATGACATGCAAATTCTGGATTAGTTTCTTACGTCCATCAATGGCATGCTGGAACCTGCAATATTGATTGAAAATTCCAAATATGAAAGGTGGTTGTCAGATTTGAGATTGAAACCTTAGAGAAAAACCATTTTTGTCAAAACTTTTTTGATTCTCAAGATCATCCAAAGATGCAAGAGAAGAGCATACTTCATTTTTAAAAAACTACAATAAAATTTATTAGCCCCACACCCCCCCCCCCCCCCCCCCCTCGAATCTCTCAAATAAGAAAACTAAAATCTACTCTTACACATAGAAAAGCTCTGATACCATGTTAGAATCTGAAAAGATTAATAACCCAAAAAACTAGTGCAAAGAATAAATATCTAAACTATGAATGCAAATGATACAAAATCAAAATAGCAACACAGAGTTAGTCTCCAAAAGAGTAATGCAAATGCTAGAATCAAAATAGCATTAAGAGGATGCAAAAACAAGAGATGCAAATACAAGCCAGGTAGCATGCTTATATAGGCTAGGAAGAGGGAGGAGGTGGCAACACCAACCAATGAGGAGAAACCATCTATCAGACTAAAGATAGCAAAGTATCTTCTCAAGATAGCTAATGGATGCTCACATGTAGAAAGGTGACACCTCACAACCATTCACCTAATAAGACATGCTTTATTAACTAAGCGAGATTATTAAAAGTCTAGGAAAAACCTAGCAAAATAGGAAAAATAAAAAACTACACTAATAGGTTTCATCATAGTCTATTCCTTCTTGATGTGAGTAACCTTTATATACCAATATTTCTTTGTTCCTTACAACTTCACCTTGTTCCTGAATACCCATTTTGTTCCTATCAAATTCTTGTGTACTAGTCTAGGGACCAATTCCCATGTTTCATTCTTCACTATTTGATCCAATTCTTCTTTCATAGCTTGCTTCCAATACTCATCTTTTCATGCCTCATCTACATTCTTTGGTTCTACTTGAGATATCAAACATAGTCCTTCATGGATTCTACTTCTTTTCATCACACCTTTATCTTTGCTACCAATTATCTACTCTGGTGGATGATTTTTTATCATATTCTTACCAGAAGTAGGATTTGTTATCGTAGCTCTTAGCTCTATTCTAGGTTCTAAACTTTGTTCCTACCTTAGCTCACCTTCATTCTACAAATCATTGTTAGTCTCAAAGAATACTTCATCATTCTTTGGTTTAGTAATAACAACATTCTCATCATCAAAAGTGTAGTCAACTATTCTTTCTTGTATCCTAAATTTTTCATCAACTCTTACACTTGCACTTTCAATAATAGTTTTAGTTCTTATATTATAAGATCTATAAGCTCTACTTTTCAATTAATAACCAAGAAACATACCTTCATCACTTCTAGCATCAAATTTTCCAACATTGTCATATCTTTCAATATAACATTTGCTACCAAAAATTCTGAAATACTTAACTGATGGTGAATTACAAAACCATAACTCATAGGGTGTCTTGCTCATACCTATTCTAATCTATACATTGTTCATAGTATATATTGTAGAGTTAATTGCTTCTCTCCAAAATGTCTTTGAGACATCATTCTCAAATAACATTGCTCTTGTTTCTTTTGCTACTAACCTATTTCTTCTCTCTCCAACCCCATTCTACTCAGGAGTCTTCAACTAAACTCTTTCTTTTGCTCTAGGATTAGATCTTTTCTCTTCAATCTGAATCCCATTCTGCAAATCATTGCTAATGATAACTTCCACATTTTCATGGTTATCCTTTGGATCAACAATAGTTACCAAAGCTATCTGTTCTAATACTTCATCTTTCTTAACTAATTTAGGTTCATTATCACAATCATTCAAGAATCTTTCCATACTTGCTTTAAATTCTTCATCTTCATCAAAAAGAAAACTCTTTCTAGTTTTCCTTACTCTCTTAGGGCATGTAGATGAAAAATGACCAAACTCATTACATGTCCAACAAGAAAAAACTTTCATACCTTATGGCTCTATTTTCATGAGGAGATCAATTACCTTCCTTGATCTTCATGTCTTCTTCAGATCTCAATCTATCTTTACTTATGCCTCTATCAAGAAGCTTGGTGCTCAATTATGTACACAATTCTAATCTCTCACTAAGAAGCTCAATCTTCTAAGTCAAAATTTTCTCCATCAGACTTAGGACTCTCTTTTCTAAAGTGAATCACCATAGATCTCCCAAAGTTGTTAAGTCTTATCTGTAAGGACCTGATGCTCTGATACCAATTATTAGAAATAATAGTCCACCAAGATAACTAGGGGGGTGAATCAGTTATCCAATTAAAATATTTATCAACCTTAATTAATCTTAACCATAAAACCAAAGTAAATAGCAACCATAACAAGATGCAAATACACAATTACACTAGATTTGTTAACTAGAAAAACCCTTGGTCAACGGAAAAATCCCAATGGGAATGATGCTCACAAAGATATATATATATATACTCACAAAGATACATTAATATATATATATATGTGTGTGTGTGTGTGTGTATACATATATACATATATATATACATACATATATATATGTATATATGTATATTATATATATATATATATGTATATCTATATATATGACATATGTATATACATATATATATGTATATATATGTCATATATATAGATATACATATGTATATATGTATATATATATGTATATATGTATATCTATATATATGACATATATATATACATATATATATGTATATATGTATATATATGTATACATATACATATATACATATATATATATGTATACATATATATATATATACATATATATATGTATACATATATATATACAGATATATGTGTATATATATATATATATATATATATATATATATATATATTTATTTATTTATTCCTTGTTAGAGGATGGACTTTGTTAGGAGTCTATAAACACATTTAGTACATAAGAATCCATGTTAGGAGACTTTGAATTCCTATTAGGAGATTCCAACCCTATTAGGAGTTGTGCCAACCTTGTTAGGAGTTGTGGAAGGCAAAAGGACCCATTGTCCAAATAGCTTATGGGGGAAGGCCACTAAACTTCAATGTCCAACTGATCTCTCAACTATTCCTTGCAGAATAATTGTTTGTATTGTGCATTATCCTCTTTCCTCTATCTTGTCAACTAGACAAATCACTATCAAACCTTGTAGACTAGGTCACAAACCTTAGATCCAAATATCAAACCTGAGATCTCTAAATAAAATCTTGACAATGAAGTTTTCTCCAACTTTGCTTTGCTCTTCTTATCTTCATAATTAACTTGTTTCTCTTTTATTCCTCTCTTTTTGTTTTCTTCTTTCTTGCATATAAAAAAAAGGAAAATGTCCTTCCTTTATACCAAATCCATAAAACAATTCCTTGAGTTGGCTATTACACCTTCTCAATTAATTATTATAGGACCTCATTAAGAACACATTATACTTTAGTGATAACATTAATCTGTCACCTTGTAACTTGAATAACTTTTTATATGTGTAATATTATGATGAGCAAGCCTAGCCATGCCATCTCCAACATGTCTTCTACACACCTTTAACCTTTCTTCTCAAAATAAAGACTCTACTAAGAGATATAACAAGTTTATGTGAACATGCTTCTATAAACTCTATCTCAAAGTCTTCACCAAAAATTGCATAAATTCTTCCAAACTTAATATCTTTTGCTTCTGAGGTTAGTTGCATATGCTAGACACTTCATAGTATCTCCCTTTAACCTTGCTAGTGAAAATACTCAATGACCTATCTGTACTAGCCAACTTGATCTTTACTATTGTTCTTCTGTCAAATACCATAGAAAATTGTTATGTTGACATCAATGACAAATACAATCATGAATATAACATATCATCATGATAAAGATCTAATCATGTTTCTACAATACTCCCACATAGGAATATCATCAATATTCATGTTTCCAACATATAAATGATCTATTTAGTTATAACACTACCTTACTTGTTCATATCTTATTTATGCTTGATCTCTTTCTGATCTCAATGCTCTAATATCTTCACTCAGTTCTCTTAATTAGTTGAGTCACTTCTTCTGTCTTTCTACTTCTTTTAACTCTTCTTGGTTCACCTCACTCAACTATCTTCTTTTAGCTCCAATAACTTCTCATAATTACCACCTTAACAATAACAATCAACCTCAACCAGCAACTCGATCAACAACCTAACAAATTTCTCAACTCCTTAAATAGTTATCTATGTAATGCTTCTTGATTCTTCCAATTATTTCTACTTAATCATGATTGTTAATCTCGGATTAATACCTCATGCAATGAATCTAGAAACTCAAAAAATAGAATTTGTATAGAACTTTGTCTCCATCCTTCACCTTCTTCAATTGTCATCATTAGATCTTCCTTGAATTTTCCTAGTTGTTGATCTTGTAAAAAACTTTGACCTATGACTTTGAACTTCTCAAAAATTCCATATTTTTATTGAAAGTTGGCCTTAGATACTATTTTTCAATATTGTTCTTCCAGTTATTACTCAGTGAGCATAACATTTCATTCGAGTGGTATAACACTTTTAATACTAAAATTTCTCAAGTAATACTAAATATCTAACTTACTTAGCCAACTTCTTGGTGAACATTGTAGTCACTTGATGAATATTTTTTTCCTTCTTTAACCTTGTCACTCAACTAAGCTTGTATAGGTCAATACAATATAATATTTCATTATTGTTAAAAAATGAAACCAACATTACATTATCATTTTCCAACTCATTCAAGTGCCTATTGAATACCATATTTATCAACTTTGTCTTCAACACACTTTCTTCAAATCCTCTTCATCAATCAACT
Organism: Cupressus sempervirens; assembly: GCA_028749045.1. Taxonomy (NCBI): domain Eukaryota; kingdom Viridiplantae; phylum Streptophyta; class Pinopsida; order Cupressales; family Cupressaceae; genus Cupressus; species Cupressus sempervirens. Next base: position 777,484,816 of record CM053789.1, read on the forward strand.
TGATATAGCACTCTACTGAGTTAGCATAATGTCTAGCCAACTAAGACTTGACAATAATGACAACATAACAAATGATATTAATCTTTTACATACACTCATATCATCATCAATTACATTATTAGTTGGGGCTGACAATCTACCTTTATGGCATTGATGGCAACACATAACATAACTTTTTACATTACATAAAATAATCAAATGTATGCATGGACAATAATACAACTATTAGGATTAACCAAGGATAGAAATAATAATTACATGCAAATATAAACACTATCAAAAAATAATAGATCACAGAAAAGAGAACACAAGACACCAAAACTTAATGTGGTTCACACAAACCCTAGTACATCCACCAATAGCAAGTCCAATATTATTACTATCTAGTAATTTCAATCTGCAATCCCTTAGTGCTCAATACTGCTGCAAGAAGCTACAATATCACTATACATTATGAAATTCCTAACCCTAATCCTTTTTATACAAGATTTTTTCTGCTTACAAAATTAAGGCTAGAATAAGTCATCCAATAGAAAAATAGTAGCTCGTGCCTTTTACAATATAAGGTCATTTTTGGCACCCAAAACCCCCATGGAGGTGTTTTCCCTCGACCCCACCCTATACTTTGGGTGCTACCCCAAGAACCCATAGGGGTGTTTCCCCTTGACCCCATCTTGGGGGCACTACCACCAAACCCTTGTAGAAATAATCTAGGGAGAAACCACACCAAATAAACCTTTGAGTCTAACTAGGCTCCACATCATGACAACTATTCACCTCTTTGACTTTACCAACGAGTTCTCTGTAACTTAGTTTGTATTAATAGGAACAACAATCTTCATCAACGTTTCTCCCCCTTAGGATATGATCTTTGTATTATGCAACAACATCATTCATTCTGACATCTTATTCATTATCTCCCTCAGTGCAATCTTGATAACCTTTGATGTTCTCCACCTTTTTTTATTCTTCTTCATTGGATCTCTCTTCTTTACCAATTCTCTCCCTCTTTGTATTCTATGTATATTCCCCCTTTTTATAGATTCTATCCCCTTTTGATAGAAATGCCAAAGGTCATTATAAATTTCAATTTGAAACTTATAAAACCTTGTGTTTATCCTTGTACTTGACATGTACATCAAGTCCACAAAGGTATTTATATTTATCCATGAATTGATGTAGCGTACATCTTCACCTAGTGAATTTTGGATAGGGGCAGGACCACAAATTTACCTCTTAGGTATTCAAAAGCATCCTTAGGCAATGGTTTAGTAAATATGTCTTCAATTTGTTCTTTAGAATTAACATATTCAAGCCTCGCCTGTTCCTCTTATACTTACTCCCTCAAATAATGATACTTGGCTGATATGTTCTTTGTTTTTGCTTTCATCACTGGGTTTTTTGATATATTTATTGCACTAGTGTTATCATAATAAATAGTAATAGGCTCAGTTATCTCTTTTTGCATACCTTCCAACCACTTCTTAATCCATACAATATTTGAACAATTGATTGTAGAAATTGCATATTCAACTTCAGCAGTAGATTGGAAAGTATAGCTCTATTTCTTGCTTATTCATGTAATAAATCTTTCTCCTAAAAAGGAAGCTCCACCACTTGTATTTTTCCTATCATCAACATTACCAGCCCCATTAGCATATGTTTAGACTTTAATATTAAAGTCATCACCTTATGTATAACATAAGCCATAATTTTAAATTCCATTTAGATATCTAAATATCATTTTCACAGAAGTCATGTGTGGCTCCTTTGGATTTGATGAAAACCTTGCAACTATACTAGAAACATGTGCAATATTTGGTTTACTATGTACAACATACTATAGTTTTTCAATCATAGATCTGTATTTTGTTTCATTTAGCTCTCTAGAAGTGTCTTCCTTTGATAGTTTTACTCCAACCACCATAGGTGTACTGGTTGGCTTAGACTTATCCATCCCAGATGTCTTTAAGATTTCATTCACTTACTTAGATTGATTCACATATGTACCTTTCCTTTTTTGATGAACTTGCAATCTAATGAATAATTTGGTCTCACCAAACATTATCATCTCAAATTTTATACTTATTTGATTGTAAAATTCTTTCACGACATGTCATTTCCTCCAAATATAATGTCATCAACAAATATTTCAGCAATCAATACCATATCATCAGATTCACATTTCAAATATAGAGCATTGTTCTCACTTGTTCTAGAAAATCCAATCTTAATCAAATAGGAATGTGACCTTTCATACCATGCTCTAAGTTCTTTTTTCAATTCATACAGTGACATTTTTAGTTTGCAAACCATGTTCCTCTAATCAGGTCCAATGAATCTTCAGTTTTTTCAATATAGACTTCCTCTTCAAGTATTCCATTTAGAAACGTAGATTTGACATCCATTTGATAATCTCTTAACTTCTTATATGTAGCATAGGCTAACAATGTTCTTATTCCTTCCAATCTTTCCACAGGTGCAAAATTCTCTCCATAATCTGTTCCTTCTTCTTGTATAAAACCTTTGCAGACCAGTCTTGTCTTGTTTATTACCACTTCTTCATTTTCATTTAGCTTATTTTTGAAAATCCATTCGATTCCCTTAGTACTAATGTCCATGTATTGTTCTTCTCAATCTAATCAATCTCTTTATTCATAGCATTTATCTGATCCTCATTTTCAAAAGCAGCTTAATTGTTCTTGGTTCAAAATCAGATATCAAATAGGTATTGTCTCTTAACTTAATTTCTTTACTCTAGGATTTATGTCAACAATAATTTGTTCAGGAGAATTATTATTTCTCACATATTTAGCCAATATAGGTTTAGTTCTTTGATTCTCAACAATTTCTCCACTTGCTAGGGGTTCAACATCTTACTCGAGATGTATTGTCTGATGCTTTGAAAAAGTATTATGTAACTTGGGTGATATTATTTGGTGCTCAATGTCTCTCTATTATAACTTAGGTAGTGCTTTTGGTACCTCTTCATACACATACACAAACTTTTTCTAATCTTCAAGTTCTTTGTTACTTTCTGCGTCATTCTTCTCTACAAACTCATCAATCTTTACATTTTCACTTTCAATCATCTTGTTAGTATTATTGTTCAAACATTTATAATATTTTCTCTTAGATGAATAACCATGGAATATACCTTCATCTCCTTTAAAATCAAATTTACCATTCCTTTCATCCTTTTGAATATAGTACCTACTTCCAAAGATTTTGAAATAATTTACATTTAGTGTATGACCATACTAGAGTTCATAAGGTGTCTTATTTGTTCCTTTCTTCAACTGAACTCAGTTGAGAGTTTAAATAACAATGTTAACAATTTCTCTCCAGAATATCAGAGCAACCTCTTTTTCAATCATCAATGTCCTTGAACAATCAACACTTGACCTATTTATTCTCTCAACAATTTCATTTTTTTGTAGTGTCCTCGGTGTAGATAATTATCTCTTAATAGCATTCTCAGCACAAAATTTAGTTAATTCATTAGATATAAACTCAATATCTCAAATATTTGCCAATTTATTTCTCAACTCTAGCTTTATACCATCTAAACATATCAAAAGCATGTGATTTCACCTTCATGAACATAACAATCATCACTCTAGAATAGTCATCAACAAACAATATGAAATATATGTCACCATAGTAATTGTCAACACATATCGGTCTACATAGATCAATATTCACTACTTCTAGGATATCACTGAAGTGTGTGTCTTTCTTGAAAAATTATATTTTTTCATCTTACAAAGCTGACATTATTTATACCTATCATTCTTATATTTTTGCAAATTCAATAAGCCTCTAATTATTTTCTTTCTATTGACCTTCACCATGTCCTAACAATTTACATGACAAGACCTTTTATGCCATAACCATAGATCCTCAACTTTAGTGAATAAGAATGTCTCAATAGTAGGATCAAGATAAAACAAGTTACCTCTTATATGAATTCTAGTTCCAATTAGATTACCTTTATCATCAAAGATCTTGACTTTTCTACTCAGAAAATTTAGCTTATGACCTGAATTATTCAACTGAGCAATAATAAAAAGATTATACTTTAGTCCTTGTACTTATCATGCATCATCACTTGTGATCTCATCATCAAGATTAATGATCCTCTACATTTCACCATACATGGGACATCATTACCTAGCGTAACAGTTCCAACATTATTAGTTTCTTAAAAATTCATCAAATTCACTTAAATCAATAATAGTCATCTGATGTGAGCATCCACTATCTATATTCCATGAACCATTCATGCTAATATACAACATAAGATTAGTTTCTTTCATACCTTTCTCCATTGAGATCCTCCTTGATTGCAACATATACCATCTCAACTACTTTCTTCTCTTCATCAGTATTGGACTCAATGAGTTCTTCCTTAGCAATGTAGCATGATTTCTTCCCTTTGTCTTTGTAATCCTCATTCTTCGTTTAGATGTAATCTTTCTTGTCATCCTTGTCACTCTTACATCTATTCGGAAATTTAGAAGAAAAATGACCAACTTTAGTACACTTAAAACAAATTAGGGGTAGTGTTAACCTTATGACCAGACTAGTTGTCAATTAGTGCCAAAACACTTAGGCATTTGGTTGGTTACATTATTGCAAAGAACTAAAGAGTAAACCTTGCAAAGAATCTAAACTGAGCTAGTCATGGAATGTTAACCAAGCATAGTAGAAAGTAGTGTTGACTAAACTACAATAGTAACCGAGTTGTTGCAATATCAACCGAGCTCTTCAATGCTTTTCAAGTCATCAATATTAACCAAGTTCTACACCAACACTTGAGTGATCAATGTGGACCAAGTGATAGTGTCAACCAAGTGCCAGAAATTGATAAGTTCACTATGTTGCTGAGTATCTATATATCACCTGAGTGTCAGCACTAAGCCAACTAGGTGAAGATTTTTCAATATCGTATTGTAGCCAACTTCATAAGGTAATTATTTGGATTAGTATAAATGTGATATATCTTGTCAAATCCAAATGAGAACAAGAATAAAAAGAGAGAAAGAAAAAAGAAGATGAAGATTGACTAAAGGCTACAAGTAGTATAAGAGGAAAAGCAAAGTCTCATCCATTACATTTAGGTGATCATTCTACATTAAAGGAATCTCATTCAAAAAATCAAGTTTCATAGTAGAGATCAACTATTGGTTCATACTAATAGATGCATCAGTCAAATCCTCTAACAAGGTGGACTTAACAATCTTATGTAAAATCTCCTAAATTAGTACATACTTCATTTTATTATATAAATCCTTTTACAAATTAGACCTAACAATCCTTATTGCTCCTAACATGGAAAATCACTAGAAGTGGTCAATTGTAAGCCTTAATAGGCCAACTTTATATTGCAATAATAAAGCTTGTCAGTATCATCCCCACCCTAATTTTACTTTCTTTTTGGAAGGTTTTTGGGTCACCAAATATTGTGTCAAGTGTTATGAATATTTTATTGGTTTCATTCTTTCATGCATGTAATTAGATCATATTAGTATATAAAGGATTAAATGGTGAATTGAAGTAAAAGTTTTATTGGTTCCTAATTCATCACCCCCCCCCCCCCCCCCCAGTGACCTAACCTACTCTATATTTCCAATAATTGGTATCAAAGCAAAGTTCTCATATTAGAAGTTTAGTAGCTTGAGAAAATATTAGAGGCAATGGAAGTGTACAAACTAACTAAAGCTATTGAAAATGAAAAGTTAAGTTTGCATATGACCATGGAGCAATTCAAGAAATTGAAGGAGAAACTCTCTAAATCCTTGCAAAGAAGGAAAGAAATAGTAGCACAAATAAATGACAATCTTTATATAGAAGAAAGAATTGAAGATAGTTTCCAAGATAGAAGTTAAGATGAAGTTGATGCAACAGTTAAAGATCTACTTGAAAAGAACCTCACTCTACATGAAGAAGTTAGAAAATTGAAAAGAGAACAAGAAATACAATCAATCAGAATGTGTGAAAACATGGAACAAAAGGACATGGAAAAAGAAGAGAAAAGATTGCTAACTAAAAAGATACAATAAGGATAAAGAAATTCATCACCTATCTCTTCACCAAGCATATTTGATAAATCAACTCAATTGTGCAAAGCAGAATCTTATCAACTTGAGGACAAATAAGATAAGATTGTAGAATGATCTCAGCATAGAAAGGAAAACCAATGAAAGGGTGATGAAATCTCAAGATTGCTCCTAACATGGAAAATCACTAGAAGTGGTCAATTATAAGCCTTAATAGGCCAACTTTATACTGCAATACTAAATCTTGTTAGTATCATCCCCAACCCAATTTTACTTTCTTTTTAGAAGGTTTCTGGGTTACCAAATATTGTGTCAAGTGCTATGAATATTTTATTGGTTTCAATATTTCACGCATGCATTTAGATCATATTAGTTATAAAGGATTAATTGGTGAATTGAAGTAAAAGTTTTATTGGTTCCTAATTCACCCCCCCTAGTGACATAACCTACTCTAGATTTCCAATAATTGGTATCAAAGTAGGGTTCTCATATTAGAAGTTTAGTAGCTTGAGAAAAGATTAGAGACAATGGAAGTGTACAAACTAATGAAAGCTATTGAAAATGAAAAGTTGGATTTGCATATGGCCATGGAACAATTCAAGAAATTGAAGGAGAAACTCTCTAAATCCTTGCAAAGAAGGAAAGAAATAGTACCACAAATGAATGACAATCTTTACATAGAAGAAAGAATTGAAGAAATTTTCCAAGATAGAAGTTAAGATGAAGCTAATACAACAAATAAAGAACTACTTGGAAAGAACCTCACTCTACATGAAGAAGTTAGAAAATTGAAAAGAGAACAAGAAATATAGTCAATCAGAATGTTTGAAAACATGGAACAAAAGGACATGGAAAAAGAAGAGAAAAGATTGCTAACTAAAAAGATACAAGAAAAGGATAATGAAATTCATCACCTATCTCTTCAGCAAGCAGATTTGATAAATCAACTTAATTGTGCAAAGCAAGAGCCTATCAACTTGAGGACAAATAAGATAACATTGTAGAATGATCTCAGCATAGAAAGGAAAACCAATGAAAATATGATGAAATCTCATGAAATCATGAATCAATTTAGAAAGAAAGCTCAATTCAGACACAGAGGCAAAACTAAATTAGGCTATATAGATGAAGGTGAATCATCACAATAAGGAGCTTAGAAGAAATTTTTTTTTACATGTAATCATTATGGAAAGATAGGACATACATCAAACAAGTGTTGGAGAAATGGTAAATCAAAATTTAGTGGCGTTGGCACTCAAAATTGTAGCTCAAATTTTGAGTACCATTGATGAAATTAAGCCCTATAAATGTTTTTTGATGCATATGTACTCGGTTGTCCATTTGAGGCCTAAGAGATGTTTGATGTTTCTAATACCTTCCATTCAGCATATCCACTTGTTTCATGAAGTCAAATTGCCATTCCAAGCCATTTTGCGAAGTCCTATTTTGAGCAACTTCCAAATCTGCATTTTTCACCGAAGTGTTAAACAGCGATAAGAGCATGTGTTTGAAATTGAATATCTCACACCCAGTAACATTTCATGATTCACCACTTTTGGAGTGTTTATTTTCCATACCAAAGAGCCTATTTTTTAGATTTTGAGTTGTTTCAAATCCATTTGACTAGGTTTTGAATCCCTCAAAGTTGGTAGTTTACTGTTTTCATGCATTTGCAAATTGTGCAAAATTCTAGAAAGCCATGTTTGACCTATCATAACTTTTGATCAGTTGACTAAAATGAGAAAACTCCTTTTGTCTTGCATTTTAGAGGTTATAGACTTTTTATGTTTCAAATTTGAGCTTATGATGAATCTGTTTGATTAGTTTTCAAACACGATTCCATTTGCAATTTATAAAGTTTCACTGGTGTCATGAAATGCAGATGGATTAGTAGTGAGATCAAATGGATTGTACCCCTACATTGTACTCTAAAAATACTTCAAGTATTCCAATTTTTAGGTCTTAAAAAATCCATCTACACACTTTCCCAGGTCAATTCCATTTGCAAAAAATTGCTTTTCTACTAGTGTTTCCAGTCTGCAAAATCTGAGTAGGCCACTTTGACCACTCTCCAAATGCATCCTATTATTCATCATGAGCCCAAATCCTAGATTTATATTATCTTCATAATAGTGAGCCAATATGCTAGTTTTCATTTCCCCAAGTGTCAGTTTGCCAAGCTTTTAAAGCCAATTTTGAATGCGATTTGTTGTTTTCTAACATGTTTACTTCTAGGTAATTCTGAGAGGGAAACTTTGATAGTCAATATCTTTTGACTGAGGATTCCTCATGAGACGAGATTCGACGGGGTAGGAGTAGGCAAAACAAAGAATCAATGTGCCAATTTTTAGACTAGTCAAAGGACCTCCTGGGACAAAGTTGACAATTGCAAGAAAGTTGTAAAATGAGTTTCAAATTCATTTCTAGTGGTCAAATTTGTTTCAAATCAGTGCCAGAGGGTAAATGAGGTAGTTTTGCAGTTCCCTTGTTTGAAAATGAATTTTTTTTTAGCCAAACCCACTTTGGGGCCCGACTAATTGCATCAGGTTGATAGGCATGTGGGTTTGTGCATATTTTGGGAGAATCAAATAATTGTGACTCATTGAATGATAGTATCTGATTGATTATTATCAATTGGACGATCTTTTAACTTTTAAAGAGAGGGTCATTCTTAACAAAGTTAGGGAAGTTGTTGAAGTTGAAATTGTTCCTATAATTCCAACACATCTACTAATCAAATAAATGGGTCTATTGTTAAGAAAGGAACTCCTAGATTAAAAGTATCAAAGATAGAAAATAAAATTGGGGTTGTGTTCATTGGTAAGCCATACAGGATGGTACTATCAAAAGATGGAATGATTGACTGATTCAGTCTAGTGGGTTGTTGTGGGTTTAATTGAATTCAAACCCAAATGGGTTTGCTACCCCGATTTCATGCCCTTCCAATTTCTCCTATTCATATTTGACTCAAAAGAATGTCTCATTCCAAGTGTAATCAGGCTTTTAATTAAATCCCATTTTGGGTGACTTTCTTGACTCTTGGATCAGACCATTGGTGTTATAATGGACATTTTAGAGGCCATAGGAAAGATTGGGAATAAGGAAAAAAGGAGAATCTGCAGACTCAAAAGGAGAAGAAGCCATTTATTGTAGACTAGAGTGACAGGGAAGCCCTCATGAAAGAATTTGATTGTGTTGGGAACTAGCTCATGGAAGGAAGATGCTTGTAAGGAAAGATTTCGTGGCCTCTTACCCAACATGTAAAATACTTTGTGAAATATCTTGACTGAGTCGCAACATACACATAAGCTTTCCAATAGACCCAACATTGTGGTTCTTTATATCTCAACATCTTTCCATTGAAAAGAGTTTAAAATATGAGATATCTGCCAAAAAATTCTACCAAAGAATGAAGCTACAATATAAGGCAGATTCGTTAAAATGTTCCAATGTAGGAGGGCATTTTGCAAATTAAGTTGCCTTGTTTAAGAAGGTGGCTTGTGAAAATCAAGGAAGCCTATGAATTTGAATGGGAGTTGCCAAAGGTAGAGGAGCCCACGTTATAACAAAGGAAGCCCCTACTAGCAACAAAGTTGAGTCGTAGCACTAAGAGGCAATGGTAGATATGGAAAAGAGTTCCCACGTAGCTAATGAATACTCCAAGCTGCCAGTCAAAGAAAAATGCCTATGCCTTTTAAGCCGTTGCAATGAAGAAAGATTAAAAGTGTAGGCCAAAGCCATGAGATGGAGTTTTCTTTCAAAATGTATATCCTACATTGGTTCCACAGTGAACTTTTGACATATTTAAATATAACAACATGCAATAAGGTTACTATCTTTAAGGCACGGGCTTTTGAAAGGCAACGAAGGAAGAGGAGGGGCCCACTTATCTAGATGACAAAGACATTGGCACAAACATCAAGGTAAATTTTAAATAAGCACGTGGATAGAGATGCTAATGTGGAAGATGGAGGTACTAGATTACGACACGTGGATGATCTTGTGGTTGTCACTATGTTGCTAAGTAGAGTTGCTCACTTGATAACTATGGCAACATAGGGACCATTAAGGTGGTAGTGACACATGGGACCAAGTGGCAGTGATGTGGCAATGAGTAGGCATAGAGTTTGCAATGACACGTGGTAGCCAAAGATGGAGTTCACTGGTAAAGTTGTCGGAATCTAATGGTCACCATGTTGCCACTAGAAAACGGGAGATTTTTCAGCAAGCAACATGGCGACTTGCCAAAAAATCCAAAAATTTGGCAAGAGTTAGGAAGGATATGTGGGATCGCTTGAGTTCATTGGCCTATCAGAGATTGACAAGTGGTACTTGCCCAAAGGACCTACTAGAGATGTGACAAATGGTGTTGTTCAATTGGTTGAGGGGATATAAAGGAGTTTAAAATTTAAAAATATCCCTGTTTGCACGTTTATTCTGAAATTTGAGAAATTTGATTTCAAATAGTGAATTCCTATGGTTTAAACTATAGGCTTTTTTAAAAATTTCAAATTTATTCTTTTATTTGCTTTGGCCATGGAGTGGGAGCCCAATCTTCAAAGAGGCATAACAGGGGCATTTTTTGCTCAAAATATGCACTCCAATATATCGTCAGAACTGGGACAGTTTGAATTTTTTGAATTTGAGGTCAATTTTTGCACAGGTGCTCAATGATTCAATCTATAAGCCAATTTGTAAATTTTGGGGCATTCTCAGCAAAATGGGCAGATTTCATAATGGAGTATCAAAATTGGTTAGAAGGAAGATTTGAGAGTTTGTTGAATCCTGGGTGTGAAAGAAAATGATTTTGAAAAGTTTATTTTTCCTATTGAGGTCATATAACTAATTTTTTGCTTTGGCCTTTAGTTTCAAATCTGGCATCAAAATTAGTTATCTTTTCTACCAAATATCTGAGATTCTTTATGCCTTTAAGAGCCAAAATGATGAGAATTTGATATGATTGCGAAGAGAGATTAGAGAGAGTCTTTTCATTGCTAGGAGAGGGAATTTCAAGTGGACACATGTTAGATGTAGAGCAAATTCGAGAATTCCTTCCCTTGTATTATTCTCATTCTTTCTCATTGTAGAGGTTCCAATTTTTGGGAAGAAAATTTTTTATTGCTGTAATACCATTAGGGGTTCTAGTTTTTTGTAGTGAGACCATTGGTTCCAATTTTTGACATGTTTCCTTGACTATGACACCATTCTTTCAGCATAATTCTCTTGTATGAACATCAATAGTGCATATTATAGAATAAGTTTAGATCTATTAGGTGTTTTATGTTTTGATTTCATGCATATGAATGTATTATTTCAAGGAAATTAATATGAAGAACATTAGATGATTGAGTTTCATTTTAAATCTTGTCTCCTTTCTCAGTGAATTGTAATGTTTTATGATCTTTGAACAAAGAGCCTAGGTCATAGTTGCAGTCCCTTAAGTTTGTATGTTGTTTCATTATTGCTTATAATTCAAGGAGTTATGTAAATGCTTCAGGAAATCAATAGGGTTGCAAGTTTATTGAGGAGGATATTAGGTAAGAATGAGATTTAGATTGAATACAGATGTCTATTTACAAGGTGAATGGATAGATCGGATATCTGAATATATGAATAAGTATCAGATTTCCATATGTATGTATTTGATTCATGAAATTGCCCAATAGATAAGGCATTGATCAGTTATAGGATCACTTGTTCATAGATCTATGTCATTACATGAGTTTTTAGGAGATATAAGGATTGTTATCTACTTTGTTTGATTCAAGAGTATGTTTTTGCACTAGTACCATATTAATTGAATCTAAGGTCCACCCGCCTAGGTTTTGTAGAGCCTAAAGTAGAAGACGGGTCTAGCCTTATAGTTGGCCCAATGTCTGAAAAGATTTTTTAAGGATGGGAGTTAGCTACCCCTAGATATGTCTTATTCTCATCGGGGTAATTGGAAACCTATAGAATTTTCAAACACCAACAAGTGGAAAATGTTATAGTTGTAACAAATCTTCAGAATGCAAAACCAAGAAATGGAATCCAATAGAACAAATTATGAAAGTTATCTTTGGTTGGGATTATAACACGTGGTACAGATGTCACTTTTTTGGTGATCATGGACACACTGGAGAAAATTGCATAGAACTCACATGAGGAAGAGAGAAACTACAAAGAGATGTTTTTTATGCAAAGAACTTGGTCATCTAGCCAAAAATTGTATGAACCAAGTTATAGTTGAAGATGGAAAGCAAGAAAAGGTTGAAAATATCAGAAATCAAATAAGGTTGTAATGGGTAAAGGAATCTCTAGAGAATAAAAGTGAAAGTCATGAAAGTTTTGACACCCAAGTCAATGAATTGGGTGATTCAACCACTTCAAGCTAATTATCCATGGAGATCACTAAAACTATGATTCAAAGAAACATATTATATAAATTTGAGACAAGCAAGAAAGAAGATCCAAATTAGCATTTCAAATGCATTGGGATCATCAAGTTGAATATTAGTTTGAACCAAGTAACTTAGACCTAACCGAGACAAAGTTAGGTTGCATGACCTAACCAAGGTAAGTCAAAAGATAGTTTTAATCGATCTTGGATGTAGATGGCATATACAAAGTTTGGAGACCTAACCGAGCTTATGATCACCAAGTTGAAAACCAAAGATATTAGGCAAGCATCTCAAATCTACCAAGTTAAATAGGCTATCATCGATATGTCTATCATACGATGAATTTATGGTGAACTAAAGACAAATTTTGAATAAAAGGAAGAATTGAATGTTTTCATTCTTCACCTTGAATTCAAGAGAAAATAGAGCAAAGAAACCTTGATCCCCTGAGCAACTTAGAGAAAATTTATCAAAGACTATCCTTCCATCACCAAGCTTAATGGCATCCTCATTTAGTAGCAAGCTAGTTAAGAAGGGATCTAAGATGTTAGTAAGGGACATTATGTGTGAACACCCAAAGTTCAAGGTTTTTCCTATGATTTCAAAGAAATTGGACCCAATTTTTCCACACTCAAAAATTCCACCAAAGGTACTATTAATTCATGACATCAAATTTTTTTATCACTATTCAATTCGTGAATTGGGAACACTAGAGTTGAATTAAGCATATGAAGCATTGTGTGTGGATGAAAACCTCAAATTTGAGCATAGACACCTAGAAATTGAGGGCTTAACTCATATTCTACATATGCCAAAGAATTTTCAAATCAAATGGATTAGGTTCATCTTGAGTCATGTTCACAATATGTAATGTTGGCTCAACCAATCCATCAAGATCATGAAGCAAATGATTCATATGGTTACCAAGTTTCCCATGATTGAAAATTCCAAGACAACTAAAACACTAGGTCAGGCTGAGATGGCAAAGAAGACTCTTGCTAAGTGGGATGGTAAAGAAATGAAACTAAATGGTGTCATTGACATGGAAATTAAGTTTGGTATTCATGTGATTACACATAAAATATACAGTTCAAGCTAACCAAATAGTGTTTCATGTGAAGTTGTGGAATTGGCTTACATGGTAGTCAAGAATAATCTTTCTTTTGACCTTGCCAAGTTGTAGCTAAACTAGTTGAGCAAAATATGGAAAGTATTTGGGCATCAAAGAAAAATCCATGTAAGTTTGGTTTACTTTTAGTCTTCTTATTCTTTTATGTTCAAAATTGTTTCCCTTCCAAGGTAAATGTAGTATGGAAGAAGGACAAACCCATTGTGTATCAAATTAATGAGTCCATAACTAAAATGAGAGATAACTTTGAAGGCATCATGGAGGAATACTTTGAAACTTTCAAGGAAAGGATGAAAAGTAGATTCAAAATTCCTAAGAAACTAGTAGAAGACTATGAACAAGACATATGTTTCCTTGTAGACTATGATAAGGTACATATTCAGGTAGTCAGACCTAGGGTTGTATGCGTAAGACCTCTTGCCTATGAGGTAAATATTGATGATACTAAGGACATCATTGAGGCTCTTTTCAATGAGCCTGTAGACCCTAAAATGCCTTATTTTGAAACCTACAAAGAAGGTCAAACCAAGATTTCACTTGAAATCAAGATTCCCCAAATTTTGAAGAGAGGAAGGAAGAAAATTAAAAAGATTGAGAAGGACAATATGAAATATGGTTACCCTCTTCTACTCACTAAGGGTAAGGGTGATGAAATTGCAGAGGAAGAAGAAGCAGAGGAACATAAAGAAGAAGAAGAAGAAGAAGAAGAAGAACCAACTAAGAAAAAGGATAAATCTACATCAAGGAGAGTAACAAGGTCAAAACATGCTTTTACCACCAGCGAACCCACCAAATCAAGAAAGAAGCTCAAACTTGAAGATGAAGAAGAAGAGCAACATATATCATTCAAAAGGTCAACTCTAACCTTTGAAGAAAGACTCAATCAACTCAAAGAAGTTGGAGGTATGGAAGATTTCAAATATCTTAAATATGAGACAAGAAATAAAGAAGAATATATGTAGATAGAAGAATCCTTAGTAGCAAAGATGGAAAAATGGAAATACTTCTAAGTCAATTAAGAGGACAAGTCCCTGATATTCTACTTAAGGTAGTCTCACATCATTGGGATAATGCAATAATGGTTGCCAAGGATATTTGTGATCAAACCTTGAGAAAGCTAGTGCTAGACCTATCAGACAAAGAAGTGAAGGAGGAATTGAAAAAGCATGAACAAAAATTAACACCTAAGTTCAATGCATTCTTAATTCTATCGAATGATATTGAATCTATTATGCAATCAAATACAAATGCATGAAAAAATATTTATGGATTGAATGTTTTGAAGCCCAATGAGGAAGTAGTACAAATAGACGATGTGAATGATGATGAAGAGGACAGGGAAGATCAAATAGTCAGTGAGGATCTACCTAAAATTTAGAATATTGAAGATTTAGATCTGGAAAATATTGTAGTAGAGGAAATGGCCTCCCTCCCTAATTCACTGAGCAAAGCATTAATGACATGAAGTTCAAAGAAGGTTGTATCCAAGTCTCAGACCATTGGGTTAAACATAGTTCATCCAAGCAGTTAATTGGTTGTTGGATCTATCTTACCAAGTTCAAAGATGAGTGTTGTCATCACTACTTCATCTATCGAGCTGCACACTCCACTTATCTCAAGATCAAGTTAGACCAAGTTGTAACAAGGCACTATAAGTACTTCTACAATTTTTGGTGTTTCTCCAATTAGTCATGGTGTTATTGTTGCAAGTGATTTCATAGCAAGTGTAATGATAGTTGAATTCAAGCCTCAACCCAACACTAAAGATATGAGTAAAGGTAAGGAAATCATTCCTTCACCTAGTCCAAAAGATAAGGGAAAAGAAATAGAAATCTCCAATAATGAAATTGATCTAGATGAAGACATAGTTATTCCAAATTGGGATCTCTCCAATCTTACTCTAATCAAATTGACACACTTGGAGAACTTTAGAAGAAAAGAACCAAACAAAAAAAGCTTAGAGAAGAGAAGAAGAAAATAAATCAAGTGTTCGAAGACATCAAAGGTATATTTCTTGATGCACTGAATATTGAAATTGATGAAAAGAACTCTATCTTGGACCAACTTGTTAACATAGTCCACAAGCTCAATGAAGATTTAAATGGTCAAGAGAAACTACTATAGAGGGTAGAGAGAAATTTTGAAAATAACGTTTTGGAAAATGTAGCATAGAAGATTGCCACAGACCAAGTGGAATTGTCCACTATTTTTATTTCTTTTGAAAGCATTGAAAATACTGTTGTTTTCTTGTTTTTAAAATTAAGTGATACCACAAATTTTACCAAGGAAATAAAAGACAAGATGTCCAAGAATGATATTGATCTAAAGGCAAGTGCAAACTAGTTTACACTTGACCCTAGTACTAGCTCAGTACATTTTGTCAAGATGAGGTATCTAACTGACTTGTAGGTAGAGTTATTGAGAGAAGAAGCAAGAATTAGTTCTACACAGAAAAATATTCAAAGTTTGACAATTTCAAACATGGATGTAATGTAGAAACATGTTGTTCATAAAAATAAATTTATTTATGATAACAACTTTTCTATTGCCAACCATATGATGGAGTTATCAGCTAAAATCAGATAGCTTTGCATACTTCTAAAATTTTGAAAGAAAATTGGGACAAAACCATGTGTAACATCCCACCATGTGACCCAAAAGAAGTCAACCTAAAGTTTTACTAATTTTTCCAAACATTTTTTTTTTTTTTAAAGTTAAAGATAATAACTTAACAACAACAATTATAACATAGCGGAAGCAATTAACATTCACATAAACACATACCATGAAACATATTACAATTCTTAAGGGTCCCATGATGTTGAGTCACATTTAAATTTAATTAATACTAAGTCAAATAAATAACACATCCATATGAAAGAATAATTACAAGTCCAAGTCTATTTAAATAATATACAATTATATATGATGCCACGTGGTAATAAATAGAATGCACAATCATCCATTGTATAGGCCATAGGGTGTGAAAGACTAAAATAATATACATCATGAAATAATCATCTTTTAAGATCTTATGAAATCAAATACAATACAATAGTACAACCATCCATCATAGAAATACAAGAATAGACAGAAAGGAACATCTGCACAAAAATATCCAACAGCAAAATCTTACGTTCAAATCTCAATGGTATAAGAAAAAACACTACCACCCGACCTCATGGAACCCAAAAAGGTCCACTCCCACCATGCTGAGGAGATAGTCTCAAATCCCAAATAGGATAACAAACTCAAAAGTCAAAAACCAACATCTAGGTTCAAGGTATCACCCAAAAGAAAACTAACTCAAAGGTACCAAGACACAAGTATCAACTAATCCCAGAGGCAACACAAACACGTAGGAAATCTACTATGTAAGTGGGCAAGTGTTATTTCATGAACCAACTCTAGGGTTACCTGGCTAGTCTTTTAATCCTCTGGCCCCCTAATGACTCTATGTGGCACTAGAATCCTTGCATACTGACAAGGCATCCTAATGAGTCAACTCTAAGGTTACTTAGCTGGGCTTTTAATCCTCCAGCCCCTTAGTGACTTTCTGTGGTACCAATATTTTGTTAATTCATTTTAAACCCATTTAGTGTAATGTTTTCACTTATTAAACAACTTACAATGGGTTACCCTGGTAGCCACTTTCCAATATTACATATAGATAACCTACCCTAGGCTCATAAAAGTATAAATCAAAGAATCACAAATTTCACCTTAGCCCTATACAAGTGACTGGAAAGCATCAAAACATAATTCATAATAACACCTTAGTTTCTTACAGCAACTGGAAAGCATCCCAAAAATAACTGATCAAAGACTCAAAAAGGTTAAGTCAAACATGTCATAACATGACATCACCAAGAACAAATCATACAAACACCTCAATCCTATTAAAATGACTAGAAAGTAATCCAAATATAACTAATCAAAGACTCAAAGGTTATATCGAATGGGTCACACCACTCACCTTAGTTTCACACAAGAACACTGGAAAGCAATAACAATCAATGCATCAAAACATCTCATAGAGCATACCAAACAAATTACCATGGTTGAATATAAAAGATCATATACAAACATCATCATGGCATCACAAACAAACCCCCAAGCCTCTAGTAAACATCCTAACAGGCCAAAGCTAAGACAAACCCAAAAACTCCAACACTAGTAAATCATACATCATATAAAGTGCATACAAAATTGAATTTCATAATTTATTAGGTTTTGAAAACACTAAAATTCAATATTTACTAAAAATTTTCAGATTAAATCACAGATAATTCTATAATGGAGATCAATTTTCTCAAACAAGGGTTTCAACCTAGAGAAATTATGAAAATAGAAATACAACAGACATGAAGAAGACAGGAATTTGAAGCATGAACAACTACTACACAAACCCACAAGATCCTACTTGGATCTAATGCTAAAACAATGAACGCACAAACATGCAAGAATCTTCCTTTTCCTTCAAAAAGCCTCTTTTTAAAAATTGGCTCCTCCAAACCTGTGTATCTAGAAATGAGCTCTAATTTCCTTAATAAAGACTTTTTCCACCAAGTCAAGGCTTTGATCATGCAATCATGTGAAAACCCTTTGCCTTTAATTACTATAGTTTAATTTTCATACACACACTTTATGCAATTTAATTAAAATAAACTTTATTAAATTAAAGCTTTCTCTCCCTTATTAATCTATTATATTTTAATTTCATGCATAAGTTTAAAAAAATTTAGTTAAAATAAACTTTATTAAATTATTTCTTACTCTCTCTTATTAATTTATTATATTTTAATTTCATGCATAAGCTTTATGCTATTTAATTAAAATAAACTTTATTAAATAATTGCTTACCCTTTCTTATTAATTTATTATATTTTAATTTCATGCATAAGCTTTATTCTATTTAATTAAAATAACTTTATTAAATTTATGTTTTCTCTCCCTAGTTAATTATGAGATATTTTAATAATATATTTATTAATTCAATTAATAATATTATTTAGAGTTTATTATTTAAAATAAAATTCTTAAATAATAATTATTAATTTGAATAAATAATTATGCCTAATTTAGAAACAAACCTTTATCTTTAAGTTGAATTCTTTTATTTAATTAATTCATGAGATGTTTTTAATAATATATTTATTAACTTAATTAATAAAAATATTTAGAGTTTATTATTAAAATAAAACTCCTAAATAATTATCATTAAATTAAATAAATAGAACTTTAATAAAATCTTTAAATTAAATTATTTTATTTAATTAATTTCTCAATTAATTAAATATGATTAAATATCAAATTTCTTTATAAAAATTTTGTTAAATTAAATCATTAAATTATCTTTTAATTTGATTTAATTATAACAGAAAATCACAACAGACCCACAAAACTAAATACGACAACACAACTGAAAGCAAAGAACATAATCAAACTCTAGGGTCAAAATCATGAATTCGTGTCACTTGATCAATTCGGATGGGTAAACTAACTCAAATATTTGTCATATTTTCTAGGACAGTCGGCTTAGGGTTTAGGATTTGAACTTAAGAGTTATCCCCCGACTTATACCATTCAAATATTGTGATAGGGTATGCTCATCCTAGCAATTCAGGGAAGTCAATACCTGGTACCAACAATCTACATAAAATTGACACATGTACAAACATAATATTCTAAACTAAATAGGAAATGGTAGGAAGTGGTGCATTATGTAGATCGTGACTAGCAAGTGACTACAACTCCCTTCCTTAACCACATCAAAAATATCAAACATAAAGAAAACATACATGCACACCATACATGCAAGTATGAGGTAAGTATCCATAGAAATCGCATAAAAATCATTCCTCTAACTAACATGATTAAATAATTGAAAGTCACTGCATGAACATATATATCATCATCAAACAATCATGCATACATGAAATAACTAGGTAACTTAATATATAATCAACTAAGTATGAAATACAACTAATCAATTTCAATAATCCAACATTGCTAATCATAAAACATAATAATCGAACAAGCCTAAAAGAATCCAGTCAAAATAAATCAGAAAAGTCAAGTAGAGGTAGGCATTACATCCACTCTCCCTAGAATTAAGCTTACTCCTGGAAGCCTACAAGAAAGATAAACTAAACTAGGGGTAGGCATTACACCATGTCTCTAATTTTGAAGGTACATAGTGATTTCCTCTCACATTTTGGTATATCTTGTAAATGTGCATTTTTGGCATTTGTGTCAAAAACAAGGGGGAAATATTTAAAAGGAGAAAATATAGCATATGAGGGGATCTATGTACAAGATAGAAAAGATAGAAGGAATCTATGTATATAGATACAAAAAAAAAAATTGAAAAATAAAAAATAGAGTTAGTATTAGTTGTGTATTAGCACATAAGTCAAAACTGAGCTACAGACACAAGTACATTGATAGGGGTGTTTTGACTCATCATTTTGAGTACTTAGAATTTTTGGTATTGTAAGTGTTTTTGTTACTAATGCCAAAGGGGGAGATTGTTGACCTTATGGCCAGACTAGTTGTCAATTAGTGCCAAAATAGTTAGTCATTTAGTTGGTTACATTGTTTTCAAGCACCATAGAGTAAACCTTTTAGACAATGTAAACCGAGCTAGTCATGGAATGTTAACCAAGCATAGAAGAAAGTAGTGTTGACCATGCTGCAATAGTAACCAAGTTGTTGTTGTATCAACCAAGCTCTTCAATGTTTTCCAATTCATTAGTGTTAATTGAGTTCCACACCAACTCCTAACTAATCATTATGGACCGAGCACTAGTTTCAACTGAGTGCCATAGATTGTCGAGTTCACCATGTTACCAAGTATCAATATATTACCTGAGTGGTCCTCTAAACCCCCAAGTGTCAGCACTGAGCTAACTAGGAAAATATTTTTTGATATGGTATTGTAGCCAACTTCATAAGGTAATTATTTGGATTGGTATAAATGTGAGATATCTTGTCAAATCCAAATGAGAACAAGAATAAAAAGAGCGAGAGTGAAAAGAAAATGAAGATTGACTAAAGGCTACAAGTAGTATAAGAGGAAAAGAAGATTCTTATCCATCACATTTAGGTGATCATTCTAAATTAAAGGAATCTCATTCAACAAACTGAGTTTCATAGCAGAGATCGGCTACTGGTTCATCCTAATAGGTGCATCAGTCAAATCCTCTAACAAGGTGGACTTAACAGTCTTATGTAGAATCTCCTAACTAATACATACTTCATTGTATTGTATAAATCCTTTTACAAAGTGGATCTAACAATCCTTATTACTTCTAATAGGGTAGAGCACTAGAAGTGATCAATTATAAGCCTCAACAGGCCAACTTTATACTAAAGTACTAAAGTCTATGGATATCATCCCAACCCTAGTTTTACTTTCTTTTTGGAAGGTTTCTAAGTTACCAAATATTGTGTCAAGTGTTATGAGTGTTTTATTGCTTTCATGCATTCCACAACCAAGAAATCTATGTGAATATGCATGATTCCACACATCCCATGTCATGCTTCCAACCTTGACAAATTCTCCCTTGGCTAACCTATCAAGCCTTGTCTTTCTTGACTTTCCTTTTTGAATTTATTTTCCCTTCTAATGCAACAACTACCTATGGGGTTGCTTATATAGTAGCAAGTCCCACAAAACCACCAAGTGGTATTACATAAACCATGTTCCAAAACCATTTGCTACCAAACCCCCATTGACCCACATCTAATATTGGATATTTAATTATATTTCTCCAATATTAAATAATTACATCGTATACTATCAGAATGTTACAATAAAACTCATCAAGTATATCTCATGAGAATGTTTACATGTTGTACGTCCATCTAGATGCTCTTGGGTGCAACATTACATAATAAAATAATATAATATAATATAACAATATTATGCAATGTGTGCAACACCCATTATCTCAAAAATATCCAACTTGTTGTATACAATGCATAGGGTCAATTCGTAGCCACATAAATGAACAAGGAAATAATCCCTCCTTGAACATCCACTATCATGGATCAAAGTACACCATGTGCTCTATCCTAGTAGCCATAACAAAATCAAAGTATTCAATATCTCAAACATGAATGATTCCACCTCCTATTATGCCACTACCACTAAACATCCATAAAAGTCATCCAAACATAAAAACCACTCAACCTTTAACTTAAGAATCATAAAATCCTGTACCAACTAAAATGTCAAGCATAAACACTTAATCAAAAGGTAATCACATGTATCTATAGCTATCAAAATCCATTGTTGAAATAGCATCCACAACAAGTGCTAACCCATCCAACTATCTATACCTCTAAAGATATACCAAATGAATCTCACACCATTAACATATCCAATCTATAACCTATCATCACAAGCCTCAAGAGAAATACTTGCCACATAAATACCAAGAATCTCCCACTACAAAAGATAATGTCAAATCTATAGCCAATCCACTCACAATTTCTCAAAGAAATGAATCCATATAGTATCAAGAACATCCACAATACATAAACTAATAACCTACAAGAAAAACTATCATAACAATCTCCAATGCTCTCCCAAGTTCTCCACAACCAATAATGGAAATAGATAAATGAACAACCATGTCATTTCGCACATGACATACATGAGCACAAACCAATAATCAAAAGCTCTAAACAATCTAAAATCCAATGTAAGTGAAACTCTAATAACCAAGACCAAAGAGAAACCATGAAAATCATAACATGTATTATGTTTTTTCTACACACACCTCTAGATATAAATTGTGCCAAGTAAGATCTCCTCCATAAACCCCAACCAAGAAGCTCCAACAACACCCAAAGCATACCATATAGCCAATCAAGGATATAAGCCTCTCACAAGAAGATCAAACTTATAAACCATTCCTAAACCAAGTAATAACCATTCCTAATCCAAGGAATATGCCCAATATAAAACCATCTCCCAAATCAACCAACATAACAAAAATGTATGCACATGGAGATAACCAATGCTAAACCATCTCTTAAATGAACCCTCTAGAACTAACTCATGTACCATAGCTCAAGATCCATATCCATGTAAGATAGGCATAAATATAATACACCTAAGATAAATAATCGGCTATGCCTCTCAAGTAGTAAATCACAAAGTAGAGAATGCTCCAACCAAGACTCATCTAAGAAAAATCTCCTCTCAAGTCCATATCAAGTGAATTCCCCTTACACTTCCTATTGAAACCAAACAAATGTCCCAACAAATACATCTCTAATCCAAGAGAAATCAGCATCACCACCATCCTTAAGTATCCATGAGCACTTGTAACCAATCAATTCATGCTAATTCCAAATGCAACATAGCAATATAAATAAGTACCCAACAAATTATCAATGTACTCAATACCAAGAGACTAAACCAAGATAAATGTGAAAGTTCCAACCATGGCTTTGGGAACATAAACATGACAACATGATCTAACCATCTCAACCAAAATATATAACATGCTCCATATGAACACACCATAACATATCAAAAATCTAAAGACATATCAAGAGTATACCATGACATAATAATAAAACCATCCTAATACCAAGGATAACATGTTAAATGAAAGCATAAACCACACATTTACCAAGAACCCCATGTGTCCTCAAGATGCAACCATCTCTACACACCATGAAGAACCAAGTGCACCATGCAAATGTCAAAGACACTTCTATCACAATAGGATCTAAGAAATTCTCCAACATCTACAAACACTCAATAAATATATCAATGCTAAAATCTCCCACTCAACTATGGTACCAAGTCATAGATGACATCGTAAAATCCATCTCCTACACAAAGATCCTTCAAGGTCTACACACACATAACCAAAGTGTCAATACCAAGTGAAACCAAGATCTCCAACCCAAGAAGATACAAACCAAACTAGGAACTAATTGGGTATTGCCACCTCATTACTGTTACAAGCTACCACTAAAATGTGTATCCAAGATATGCATGAAATCATGATGAAAAACCATCCTCTAACCATGAGAATAAACTAAGGCATCAAACCATCAAAGAACTCAAAGTGCACATCATGAGTTCCTCAAAAAAAAAACCAAATAACCATGATCCTCAAACCAAGAAGATATAATGCCATAACTAAATTAGGAATTCAAATCTATAAACATCAATTAAGTACCTACATATCCAATCATGTCATGCCAAAATCCATGGCACCATGATCACATCCACGAACTGAGCATCTAACTCTCAAAGTGCCCAACCTATTAGCATAAAATATTTAACCACAATCCTTCACCATGACTATACCTAATAAAAACATCTCATCCCTTCTACATGAAAAAAAATTAGAAAATCATGTGAGTAAGGGCATAGACAACCCAAATCCAAGCCACCAATATGAATATGCATCAATAATAAAGATCAATGGGAAAAGGCGATCCATATCCAAGCCATAATTGCAACCTGTAAATATAGACCACTTACAATACTACACAACTTGTAGACCTAACAAGTCATCATACATATTCAATCAAAATACTAATAAACATATCATCATGAGACCAATCTAAAATATATCATGAGTATACAATGACATCAAACTCCAAATCTCCAAAAAATACAATGCCATAAACCCACAATGTTACCATAGTCAATATATATCATAAAACCATTTAGATCAATATTTTATTGATTAAACTATGTCAAACCTACACCAAATTTAAACCAATGTGTAGAGCTCTCCAAGAGCTTTCCATTGACTACTTGTGGTCCAGAATCTGACTTTGTTTTCCCAAGTTATGCCCAAATTTATGCTCAAAATAAAAACATCTAACTCATAGGCTCATAAAACCTAAAAAAATGTCAAAATCACATAATCAAGTCTGTACCAAGTTTTACTACTCTAAATTAGCTTTCCAATGACTATATGAACTCCAAAATCTAATATCTTGAGTGAAAGTAATGGTCATTTTAATAAGACAGCCTTTTTACCATTTTCTAAGTGATCTTTTTTATTTTGTGATGAAAATTCTAATAGGATTAAATTTGAGGGCCATTACAAACTGAAACTAAAAATATTTTGCATTTTTTATCAATATGGCCAAACTAGGAAATATTATATATCTAAATTTATGCAAAAACCAACCTTGATCCTTTGTCGAGGTCTATTTTTTCACATCATGCCAATTTTGCAAGATCCCCCTTAAAACTTGTTGAAATATTGTTGAATCATGAATGCTAGTGATATTCTTATGGGGGAGTATTGTAGATATGTTACTATGATGATATGTTACATTCATGACTAAGTTTTTCATTGATGTCAACATAGCAGTTTCCCATGGTATTTGACAAAAGAACAATGGAAAGATCAAGTTGGTATAGATGACTAGTTGAGTATTCTCACTACCTGAGGTTATAAGAGATATGTCTAAGTATCTAATATATATAGTTAAATTCAAATGAAGAAATGATTATTTTGTCAGAAGTTATGTAAATTTTGGTGATGTCTATTCTGAGATAGATTTTATAGAGGCATGTTCTAGTAAACTTGTTATATCTCTTAGCAAAGTTTTTATTCTGAGAATCGAGGTTGAGGATACATAGAAAACATGTTGGTGATGATGTGGCTAAGTATGCTTGTCATAATATTGCATGTACAAAAATTTATTCAAGTTGCAAAGCAAAAGATTGATGTTATCACGAAGTGTAACATGTTCCTAATATGGTCCTATAATGATTAATTGAGAAGGTCTAGCAGTTGACTCAAGGAATTGTTTTATGGACTTGGTATAAAGAACGGACATTTTCCTTTATCATGAAAGATATATGGATGAGATTGAGAAGTGATTATAAGTAGTAGAGAGAGTGGAATGTGAAGTTGAGTAGAGCATAACAAAAGTGAAGAAAACTTCATTTTTGAGGTTTTGTTAAGTGATCTGAGGTTTGATATTTGGATCTAAGGTTTGTGACCTAGTCTACAAGGTCTGAGAGTATTTGGTTCATTTGATAGAATAAAGGAAACAAGAACATAACAGTAAATTGCATGTTTGTGTTGTTATATCTTATTGGAAAGAATGCTTATGAGAGGGGGGGGTGAATCAAAAGTACTAGCTTCTAACGTATTTTAAATCCTTAATAACATATCTTTGAAATGAACATGCATGCATAGAAACATTAAGCAATCATGAGAAACAAATATGCATCACCACATAACACTTGAGATTTTGGTAACCCAGAAACCCTCCAAGAATAAGAAGGTAAAATTGGGGTGGGGATGATACCCACAAAATCACTGCAGTAATAATGTTTGACCACTTCTGATGATCTACCTTGTTAAAGGATTTACACTATATCAATAGTGACCTGGATAAAGGATTTACAAACACTTTACATGAAGTGTTACCCTGTCAAAGGATTTAATCGCCTATTTAAAGGATCTACAAAATAGTTGTTAAGCTAACCTATCATCATAGGATTTCCTTTCTAATACAATGGCTAAAGAGTATTAGGTATAATAAACCTGATAGCTTACAATCCTTGATTGCTGAATATAGGCACTTGATCTGCTTTCTTCTGATCTTAATCCTCTGAGATTTGATATTCTTCACTCTGAAAATAGTTTTCCTTCCACACCTTCGTCCCTCTACATACAATGAGACTTAGTCTTCCTTATAAAGACATTCAAAGAGTTAGGGTTAGATGTGGATCTACAATCCATATTGAATCTCTATTTCCCACTCATTCCTTATACTTCTATCATGGTTGCATGCCTTCTCCATTTTTCTTATTGGTTGCATGTAGATTGCATAGGAAATATAAATTATTTGATCTTATCACTTAAATCCTTCAAGATTCATCATATGTCAGCCATGAAAATGGTTTACATCTGAGTTTGTGAAGTTACAAACTCATATGTTGATTCTGAGTTACTTGGCACTTACAAATTCTTGATGCTCGGCACCTTCTGTAACTTGGCTCTTGTATTGTTGCTATCTTGCTCGGCATTGTTTATGACTCAGTATCTAAATATTTCTTGGCACTTGTATCATACTCAACACCTGAAGGCTGCTTGGCACCTGATGGCTTTCCTGACTTGGCACATGCTATGGCTCAACATACATAGTGTACTTGGCTTTAATGTAGAAAGTGGTTAAGTGTGTTGGCACTCAAGTGTAAAAACCATTCTTGGACTAACAATCTCCCCCTTTGACATGAGTGTCAAAAACACTTAACTAAGCATTATTTATTTGATCTTATGAGTACGTTCACTAATCCCAAAATTACTATAACTCCCCTTGAGTTGATCATGCCTTGTCATGTCATGAATTCTGATGTCTTGTGTCATTATGCCTAATGTTCTCTTTAATATATCTTCACAATATTCACAATATTATCTCCCCCTTAAAATATTATATCCCCCTTTTTGATACGGATGTCAAAGGGTCCTAAATAGTAATGCCATGCTTGGCCAAAAATGTCTTATTTACCTCAAGAAGTATTTGGAGAGTTGTATCCCAGTTATTTAAGGCAATATCCAATGACTTTTGTTGGATTGCAAGCTCTACTACTAGATCAACAAGTCCTTCATGTGTAGAAATATTTGGATCCTTCTTCAGAACTATTTCTGCACACATTTTCTCCTTGTGTAATACTTCCAAGTGAGAAGTGATGGAGGTTTGGATTTGCATCAGTTTTTCTTTGATAGTGGCCTCTTCTGCTGATAATGCAGCTAATTCCCTCTAAATGTGAAGTGTTTGAGAAAATTTCTTTTCACTCTATGCAAGATCTGACGGTAGTTGCATGCTAGAGAGCTTTAATTTACTCTCAAGGTTCAAAATTTTTGGATTTATTTCTTGTGTGAACCTGGAAAAATCACACAATTTGCTATAAAGGGAAAATATGTTCTCTAATACACTCTTTACATTTTCCAATTTCTTAGCTAGGTCAAACTATCCCAAAATTATGTTATTAGCTATTTTTTGGTTGACTTTGACTGCAAACTTCTTTTCTAACCATTCCATCAGATTAACATTAGTATCATGGTCTTCATTATTCACTTGGTCAACTATATCAGATAGTTGCTCAAGTATTCGCCTGTTTGCATCTAGAGGTTGAAGACTAAAAGCATCCATGAATATATCTTTTATCTCATTCATTTCCAACTTGTATTTGTAGTCTTTCCTCATTTCCTCGTGCCTCCTTCTCTTATCCAATGCACTCTATATTTCATTCATCTTTTCCTCATTTAGAGTGCTTGAATCATAATAGGGTATTTTAATTTCTTCATCAAGCTCAGGAATACCATAATGAATGGTCCTGGCTACCCTAGTAGAGCTTGAGCTTGGTGTACTGACATGTAAGGTCATCGTTTCAGTACTCATCTTATGACTGGGCTTGGTGGGAGTTCTTGTTTTTGGTAATTCAACCAAATTTTGTATTGCAAACTCCTCTTTATCTTGTGTTTCTTCTTTGTCCTCTTTTTCTTTCTTGGCTTCTTCTTGTGTCACTGCTGTTGGAGGTATACTTGCTGTCTGAACTGTTATCCCTGTGACTACCTCTGTTGTTGCACTCGGCTCATGATGAGCTTGAATGGCTATTCTTGGTGGTGATGGAGGTGGTAGAAATGTAAGCCCAGTAGTTTGAAGCATCTCTTCAAATTGACCTTGCAACATCACAAAAGCACAAAATACAGTGGTACATTATTGAAGCATGATTTTTCATCATTCATAGTTGACTTGTGATCCTATGCATGCATAAAAATACACTGGCATGACTTTGTAGCAAAAAAAGCTCTTCCTACACAAGAGGCTTGTGATTTTGCATAGAACATGAAAATACACTTTAGTTTTAGCTCGTGTGTGCATCGAATGAGAAAAATAAGTTAAATGAGGAGAGAAGGCTTCCCATGATGCTTGAACTCATTTGATGTCAGCCCCTATGATGTCCAAAAATGAACAATATTTTTGGCCTGCGTAACATCACACCAAGCTTTTATATCTCATTGATTTGACTTGCAAAGTTGTGCAAGCATGAAAATATACTAGAGTTTTGGTCTATGCACAAAAAATGAGCAAAAAAGAATTCCTACAATTTCCAAACTCATTCGATGCCAACTCCTACAAAGTGCACAAGTCAAAAATGTAGAGTATTCTTCATAAAAGAATTCAAGACTTAGTAGAAATATTCCTATCTTATCTAATTTGAAGGAGAATTTAGACTCGTCTTTCATTATAACTACTCATAAATATAGTGATATCAATCACATAGCTTAAACATAACTTATTTTATAGCCTCATATATGAAAATGCTATGTAGATTGTGGTTGTTTAACTCATAGAATAACAGAAAAATATGGTTGGAAAGGGGGAACGAAACAACTGACAGAAAAGTGCACAAAACTAAATGGGAGTGAAAGGGTAAGTAGAATTGATCCACATCCACCTAAGGATTCAAAGCTTAGTGTGTGATGTTTAAGGGGGGCCATCATATAGTACTAAATTTATATTATAAACCTACACAATGTCATATTTCTTGATTGACAAAGACACATTCATATTCCTAGTCTACTAAATGATGATTAAACTTGGTGACTCCTCCAAACATCCAACTTGAAAACCCACTTTTTCAAGATTCTAGTCAACATATTGACCCAAATATCTTGTGGATTCTAAGACAATTTTAATGACACCTCTAACAGAAAATGACAAGTTTAATGGTTTAATTTTAATGATGTAAGGTTTTATTTCTCTTCCTTGGCTCTTACTCATGAGATTAAGAGATGCATTTCTTGAAGTGGGTAACTTGGAATTTTTCTATGATTAATCCCCTAAGAGCATGTAGAGAATTAGAACTGCACTATTTGCCACCACATTCAACATTGAAAATATTATCAATAGTTCTCTTCTAACTACAGTGACTGAAATAACAAGGAAAAATGGCTACACAAGTTGGATTATGAACAATCTAAATACATCTAGGATTTACTAGTATTATGCATTGTTAGTTTTTATTTGATTTTATTTTTGGTAGTTTCATGTTTGTATGTTTATAAGAGAGAAACCAGTGAATTTTTTGGCAGTAATAATGGGAGGAGTGGTGTTCAAGCTGAAGATCAGAAGAAGACTTGTACAGATGTAGATAATGGTAATGTTGTGTCCACAGATTCAAATATCCAACTCGTGCTAATTGATACTTGTATTGAACACTAATATTGTAAATTGTTTCATAGATGTTGTAAATTGTTTAAGGGGTTGAGTGGGCTGGTTAAAATTTTGAGTTTCTATTGTAGAGATTTAAGATTTTAGTTTAAATCACAAACATCTAACGTGGAATTCTAAATTGTAGTGTGAAGGTGATTCTAGAGTATTTATTTAAAATGATCTCAAATTATTCTTATGATTGTACATATAAGAACTTGTATAGGTCTTACATTTTTTTTGGATTAAGGTAAAATGGGTTTTATAGGGACCCAAAACCCAATAGTTTCAAAATACAAAGATAGATACAAAGGAGTCCAAAATTACAACTATACTAGTGACATATAGAAATTTTGAAAAAACAACATCATAAAGCCAACAACCAGCATATAGACTAGACCAGAAAAAGCAACAAGACAAAAAAATAAACAGAGAGCTAGAACTAAGCCAACACCTTTAGGAGCTTGGCCACCTAGATCTCAGCTACATCTAATCCTCCTTTGTAGACTTTGCAATAGTGGTCATCTTTCAGTTCAACTTTCCTCTTGTTATTTTACCAAGTCCTCTCACTACATCCACCTGCTAACCTTTATCATCTTTAGTCAGGTCCACCCTAAGCTCAATGCCCTCAGCTTCCACTTTATCTTTGTCAATGATGAGAATCTAGACTAAACCTTGGACTTTGGAGTTGTTATCCCCAATAAATTTCTTTAAGTCCTAAATTTTTCCTAGGATACCTTCTTCCATTTTTTTCCTATCTTCTACCTCTTGCTACAAATTTTTAACTATTTTTTCCACTACCTCCTTAATAGGTTTAATCTTGTTGATGACCCATTTATCAAAGGAAATGGAGGTCTTCTCTTTATCCTCAACCCTACCAATGTTATCAGGATCACCCTTTATTGGTCTTATGTTGATGTTTGTATAAGTGAAATATTTGAATGATTGAGAAATTTAAAAAATCATGCAATATGTTGTGTTCTAGTTTTTAAAAAAGAATATATTGCAATTATGAGAATACATTTTTCTAAGTCTTTTGCAATGGTTAAAGAGTATTTAACCATGGACACCAACAAATGCAACGATTTGTTGATTTTTTTTTGTGATTGTATTTTTTTATTTGAGCATTATATATAGAGGATTCCTAAGTACTCTAAATACTAAATATATGTGTCAAGATGTTGAGTTGATAAATGACACAATAAAAATAGATCAAGATCAAACACATTACTTAGATTCCAAACATAAATATTATTTATTTTTGTAATAGGATAGTTATTCTAAAATATTATAAGTATTTTATATGTTATTAATAATATTATTTGACTTAGTTCTAAGGTGAGGTACAAATATTTTAGTGTACTTGAACAACCTTGAATCATTGAAAACCTCCCTCTTTTTATTTATTGGTAATCTTCTATCTAATAGGAATTTTTTGTCACTAGTGCATACGTTGGTTACAAATTAGGTATAAGTTATTTTTACTTATAGGTTGTCTACATGTATTATCTTAAAATACAAACATATTTGCACCTATGTTGTGTGTGTGTGTGTGTGTGTGTGTGTAAAAGTCTGAAGATGAGAAATATCAATACTTTGTCAAATAAAGCCTTGGATAATATCAATGGATAAAGGGATATAAATATCACAAGGATGGATATAGAACTTGCATTGAGTCAAAGAAGCGAGTGTTTGTTGAAAATAAAGCATAGTTTGAGCTAAGTTATTATGGCAGAATTGGAAAAAGAGTGATAGAAAGAGAAACATTGAAAGTGTTAGGAAAGTTTTTTTTTGAAGTGGAAGGTATATTGGAAGTGTGAATAATGTTAGGAATAGTATGTTGAGAAAATATTGTTACAAGTATGAGAATGTGTTTCAATCATTGTTTTGTCACTAATGTCAAACCTGCTACTTATTGGTAAGACATCTACTTAGTTGATTTGAATATTATCAATTGTTTGATTGATGAAGAGGATTTGATCAAATGTGATAACAAGAGTACCTAGAGGAAAGGTTGAGTTATGGTATGAAAAAAGGAGTACAAAGATCACTTAAGATAGTGATGCTATAGTGTATTTATTATCTACTTTAGGTTGCAAAGGATGGATATACTAATTAAGTCTAGAAGAACAAGTAAGAAGAATTGAGTCTACCAAGCTTGACTGAGTGGATAGTAGGTGCTGAGAAAAGTTAGTGCAAGCTAAGAAGAAAATAAGTTGAAGTCGAGTAAAGTGAAGATTTATTGTATGCCAAGTGAAGTTAGTGTAAGCCAAGTAAATTTTAGTTGATGTCGAGCACTAGTAAACGTTAGTGTTTGTCCAATAATCTAGTGGATGACAAGTGGGAGAATAGTATGGAAGCTAAGTGATAGTATATTGATTTCAAGTGTCAATATTCATGGTAAATCATAGATTTAACAAATTTGAGATGACTATTTTGTTTTCTTGAATTATGTGAAGCATGTGGAAGATAACTATGATGAGCTAGTGGTACAAAATTCAAGGTAAATTATTTTAAGGCAAATTCAAGGGAGAAGTTTCTAGAGAAACCAAATAAAAAAGAGGGTAGATTCATTGTATCCTACCTAATCCTACCTAACCCTAAAATGGATGATTGAGATTGAACAACAAAAGATCTTAAATCTCTATTTATAGATAGAGTTGGTCAGAAGCAAAGGTTGTCATGTACGACAACCTAAGTAAGACAAGGAGTCTAGGGTATTGCTTCATTCAATGACCAAATAGTAGAGTCTGCTATTGGTATGTAAAGTAATAAAGCTTAAGAGTATGAATGCTTGAAGGGTGAACAAATTATCAAAGCTAAAAGGTGTGAAAGACAAGATAAATGGAGGGCTGAAATATAGATATATAATCTACAAGTGATTTGTAATTTGTTATCAGATCAAGCCTTACTGTTACTTTCTAATCATTGTATCAATCTCAGGTAAATCCTTTGGATTAAGGTTAACCTAACAATCATTTGTAAATCCTTTAACTAGGTGACATTCCAAGTGAATGATCTAAAGTCCTCTAACAAGGCTCACTTGTAATAGGGCGATTGAAATCCTCTAACTAGGTCACATTTAACAGTGTGTATTGTAACCTTTAACAAGGTTGGTCTTTCACAGAGCATCATTTCATAAGAGTGAGAATTAGTAGCATGTTACTGGTGATTTTTCCAAAATTGGGTTTCCACATAAAATCATTGTGTCAAATGGTTTATTGAATCTGTTATATTTCATGATTACATTTATGCAAAGTTGTTTTGACAGTAACCTACAAAGTTTTTGTATGATATAATGGATGCATGCATGAAAATGTTTTATGGATATGGGTTTACTAAGATATGAAAAGTTTTATTTATACATCTAGACCTTAGATAACTAATTTACTCCCCCCTACTCTTAGTTATTCTAAAGAGTTCCAACAATTAGTATTAGAGTCATCTACTTATGAAGGTACTAGAAGCAAAAGATCAAGATGTCAAAGAGAGAGGTACCCAAGCTTAACAAGGATAACTTCCCTGCATGACAAAGTTTGATGAAGCTACACTTAGGAGGTCTTGGAGATCATGCACAATCTACCATCATCACTGAGTATTTTGATCATATTGGAGACCTAACTACTGAAGATCTAAAAAAGAAGAAAGAATACAACCAGACAATGTTGAAAAGTGCCTCTACCCTAAGTTATTCTAAGTTTGATGATATCAAGGATTGTGATAGTGCAAAGAAGATGTGGGATGCTCTTTACACCATTTATGGAGGAGATAAAAATGTTCTGAGATCCAAATCTAAAAGTCTTAGAGGTAAGTTTGATGGTATGAGAATGCACGAAGGTGAGAATGTTGCTCAATATTGCTCCAGAATAAAAGATGTTATTAATGCAATAATAGGAGCCACTAGTAAGATAGATGATGCTATTGTATTAAGAAAAATATCGAGAACATTGTTGTCCATATATGCTATTAGAATTTCTACAATACAAGAACTAAGATGTATACCAAGTTCTAATGTGACTCTAGAAGGTTTGGTAGGTAGGCTTACTGTCTTTGAGCTATCTACTTTTGATAACTTCAACTCTGACAATGTTGAATCTAATTTCAAAGCTAAGTTGTCATTAAAGGAACCTAAGGAGAAGAAGAAAAAGGTTCAAATTTTTATAGTGATAGTGACATAGATGAGGAGGATGTAGAATAGCTTGAAGCACTACTAGCAAGGATATTTCATAGAGGCAAAGGAAAATTTAAAGGTAAGTTACCTATCATGTATTTTAATTGCAATAAGGTTAGTCATATTGCTGCTAGATGTCTAGAGAAGAAGAACTATAGAACTAGAGACAAATACAAAAGTAAGAGAGATGACAATAGAAAAGATTACAAAGACAAAGGCAAGAAGTCTTGCTACATTGCAAATGAGGAAACCAAAGATGGATCTGATGATCATGAAGATGAAGTGGTGTATGTCGCAATGAAGGATGAATATGATGATGATGAGGCAATTGCATTGGTATCTTTTGTGAACAAGAGTGACAAATGGATCATTGATAGTTGGTGTTTACATCACATGACTGGAGATAAAAGTAGGTTCATTGCCCTGAATTACCATGATGGAAACAGTGTAAGGATTGGTAATGATGCACCCTATCTAATAAAAGGAAATGGTTTTATCAAACTCATAGAAAATATTTTATGTGACAATACTTATTATATTAAAGGACTTAACTATAATTTTTTGAGTGTGTCACAACTAAAAGGTTCATGTTGGAAGGTTGAGTTCAAGAACAAGATACCTAAGATCTATGATACTTATGGGAAACTAATTGGAAAAGGTGATCAAATTAGAGGTAATCTATTTTATCTTTATATGAATGATGTTACTTGTCTTCTTGTATAATTTGATGATGTGTGGTTATTGTAAAAGAGGTTACATCATGTTAACTTTGACAACTTGGTTAGTATAAGTAACATGAATAGAGTCAAAGGTTTGCCTAAATTGAACAAGCCTAACAATATAATTTGCAAACAATGTGAGTTAGCCAAAATGACAAACTTTAGTTTTAAGAGTAAGACTCAAACCTCTAAAGAAATTTTGGAGATTGTTCATACTGACTTGGGTGGACCAATTAATGTGCAAAGCTACAAGTATGTTAAGTACATTATTCTGTTTGTTGATGATTATTCTAGGATGATGACAGTTATGTTTCTAAAACTAAAATCTGATGTTTTTCAAATGTTTAAGTGGTATTTAGCAAGAGTTGAGATGGAAATAGGTAAAAGCTTGAAATGCCTGAGATCTGACAAAGGAGGAGAATTTAGATCAAATGAGTTTGAGATGTTCTATAATGATAGAGGAATCAAAAGATAGACATTTGTACCTAGGACCCCTCCACGAAATGGAATTTTTGAAAGGAGGAACAAATCTATAATGGATTGTGCTAGGACACTCATGATGGAGAAGAATATTTCTTTGAAATATTGGAGAGAGGTTGTAAGTACATCTATCTATACCTTGAACCATGTGCAAGTCAAGAAAGGTACTCATTCAACACCTTTTTAATTATGGTATGGATATCCCCCAATGTAAAATATTTTAATGTATTTGGAAGCAAGTTTTATATTCTCAAAGATTTCAAGAATGGTAAATTAGATGCTAAAAGTGAAGAAGGTATATTCCTTGGCTATTCCACAAGAAGTAAACCTTATAAGTGTTTAAATACTAACACTAAAAAAATTGTGAAAAGTGAAAATGTGAAATTTGATGAATTTACAGAAGTACATAAGGATGAACCTATGAAGGAACCAGAGTGTTAGAGTTTTAGGTGACCCTACAACACCCCCAAGATCAAATGAAAGACCACGAGAATGACAAGACAATTGCATGAAGATGCAAGAATGCTATTATTGATAATGGACTTGATTGACATCCAATGGATTGATTTGAAATGTACATAATAGGCCTCCTTATATGGGAGAGGCAATAAGAGACAATGATAAGGATAATATAAGATATCACCTAAACAAGGTGGAATCACATGTCCACAAAAGGTGGACCATCCTCTATTATGCAGTGAAGTATATGTGATGATGAGGATGATAATGTGATAAATACACTAAAGGTGGAATGATATAACAACTATTACCACCCAAATTGGAATTCTCCTACACCATGTGTTTAATTGAGGTGCAAACTCCCAAGTGTCTCAATCACAAACTACTATGCAATGCATTATCCTAAGTAAGCTTAAGTAAGTGTAATTAGTGAATATCTAATTACAACAAAACCCTCCCCCCCCCCCAAGTGCAACTTAGGAGAATGCACTTAAACTCACAATGCAAGATGGGTCCTAGCTAAAAGGCCATTTTAGGTACCCATGTACAATATGCAAAGAAATACATGAAATGTAATCTCTCATAAAGTGGAGAAAATCATGGGAAAAACCATCCTCCAAAAAGAGATGAAAACAAGATGCATGGATGGATGGAGTACTCAAGACCCGCCCAATAAAATTACATACATCATGTATAGACAAAGCATGATCCCCCCATAGGAAGGAAATAAGGAGACATGATATCCCCCCATAATGAAGAAGCTCCAATGTAGATGAAGAGTACATGCAAGAAAAATATAATCTGATGCCTACAAGAAACATGTCTCTCCTTAGGAAGAGATAAATACATCAAAAGATGAAGAAGTCACTCCATGTAAATAGTGAGGAAGGAGGAAGAAGGTCTCCATGTATACATCTCTGAAGACTAAATAGGTGTCTCCAAGCTCAAAGATTATATCACACCATCAAGTTGACCTATGAGATGTGAAAAACCAAGAGAACATGAAGATTTGGGAAATCCAATCTCCAAAGAAGGTGAATTATCTCAAAGAGAAACCCCCTCAGATGTATCAACCATATCTACATTATGAGACTCATCTAAAAGAGCATCCAAGAATTCATCCCACACTACAAGATCTGAAGCATAAAGATCATCATGTTGAATAGTAGAACTCATGTCTAAAGAAGTAGGAGGTGGAGGAGTAGGAAGTTCAACACTTGTCTCAAGAACAAAATTATTCAAGTGTCCAATATTCTCCTCACATGAATTATTCACCCTTAATAAAGGGTTAGGTACATCATGAATATCATCATCATTATCAAAAAAATGTGCAAAATAATAAAAGCGTGATGTATGATCAACAACTCCCATAGCTATGACATCTCTAGTCTCCATGTCCCTAATATAGACATAATTAGGAGTGAACTCAACAATTTTACCTTATGCCCCATGAGTAATTTGGTAAATGGAAAGGATATTAGTGGTTAAGGATGGTAAACAAAGAACATCATTAAATGTACCCTGTCCCATAGGAATAGAAGCTTTCCCATAAACCTTCATGTATGTATTACTACCCATCAATATAGGTGGAGAATTAGAAGGCTCAATAGAAGAAAACATATCCATAGAAGATTCCATATGATGTGATGCACCTGAATCAAGAAGTCATTTACCTTTCTCAGGACGTGTGGAAGCAATGAGTGCTTTTCCTATGCCTCTAGATGGTGATGTAGATGTAGAAGTTGTATGAATTTGAGAAGATGGAGAAGACACTGATGAGGGCAACTAGATATTGTTCCTTTTGAGAATGTGAGTGAGCTCATCAATCTTCTTATGGAAGCATTTATGCTCATCATGTCCTAACTTTTTGCAATAAGAACATTTATCTCTCTTTCTTCTAGATGTTTCCTCTCTTGAAGAGGACTTGGATTCAATATTATGTTTTGAAGGAGAGTTATCACCTTTTACATGTTTCTTAGGATCCTTGTGTTGTTTGTTTCCATTTCCTTTGGTATCCTTTGGAGAGGAGTCATTTGCAACCAATGCTTGATGCTTTGAAAGCTTCAATTGACCCATGTGTGCTAACTTTGCGTGTTCCATTTTGAGCTGAGTTGGAAATTCATCAAGAGAAGGCATTTTGTATGTACTACCAAGAGCATCCATAGTAGTATAGAATGTGGAAATAAAGATTGAATCTTCAGGACCTAGATTGGAAGAATATAAACATCAAATTTCTCATCATCTTTAATAATGCAACAATTAGAAAGCTCCAGTCTAATGGAATTGAACTTAGAGAAAAAGTCTTGAATATTGTCAAAATCACATGGACTTAGACCTATAAGCTCATTCTCCAATTTGAATTTTCTTATTCTATAAGGTTTACCAAAGATTCCTTCCAATGTTGTCCAAGTATCATGAGGATGTGTGTAGGATGCAATATGATATAGCAAATCATTGGAGATGGTAGATCTAAGAGAGCCAAGTGCTTTATCTCTTCTATCAAACCATTTCCTTCTTTCTACAACACCTGTTGTTGGTTCTAGATCCTATCCAAGAATCATTCTAAGAAATCCAATACTCATCAACTAATTAGAAACTGCTTGTTTTCATTTATGATAGTTATATGAAGTGAGTAATGGAACTTTTGAAAAATCCATAATAAATCAAAGAATGACTAAAATCAACTAATAACTCTTTCAAATTATTGATTCAATTAATAAAATTGCAATCCAAGTATTCACCAAGTGCAAATATAGCCAAAAAAGACCTATTTTTGAAAGATATATGCCCACTCCAAATCACTGAAATATGATTACAAATCTGGAAAGTAGAGGAAAAATATACACTTTCAAAAAAATTGCACCTGAAAATGTTATCGGATGTGCCCAAACAAAGCTTTGAAAGTTGCAAAAAATGGGATTTAAGATTTTTAGAAAAAATTAGAGATAGAGATCCAAAATCACCTACACCACTATGTATATTGTGAGATTCTACCCCAAAACAAAAAAAATTGCTCCAAAAAAGGAGTCTATATGAGGGAGATATCACTGCTTGAAAATCGCCTTTGAAATTATTTTTTCTAAATCACTGCCACCACACCTTCAAAAATTAAATGGCTATAGATTTGGCCTTAGATGTCCAATTTGGATGAAAAAAAAATTGATTTAGGAGTTTTTGGACCTCCTCTATATGATGCCAACCTCTAATTTGCACCAAAAGCTCCAATGTTCACCTAGAATAGGTCACAAAATAGGACTCTCAAACCAAATTGTGACGTCCAAATTACCAAATGCTACAACAACAATGAGTCAAGCCAAGATTGCACTTCTTGAGAAGAGATCTTCACACCATGAGAGCTTTGATACCATGTTAGATTTTTAGGTGACTCTACAACACCCCCAAGATCAAATGAAAGACCAAGATAACTTCCATAAGAGAATGGCAAGACAATTGCATGAAGATGCAAGAATGCTATTATTGATAATGGACTTGATTGACATCCAATGAAATGTACATAATAGGCCTTCTTATATAGGAGAGGCGATAAGAGACAATGATAAGGAGAAGATAAGCTATCATCCACACAAGGTGGAATCACATGACCTCAAAAGGTGGACCATCCTCCATTATGCAATGAAGCATGTGCGATGATGAGGATGATAATGTGATAAGTACACTAAAGGTGGAATGAGATAACAACTATGACCACCTAGAATGGAATTCTCCTACACCATGTGTTTAATTGAGGTGCAAACTCCTAAGTGTCTCAATCACAAACTACTATGCAACGCATTATCCTAAGTAAGCTTAAGTAAGTGTAATTAGTGAATATTTAATATACAGAAGTACATAAGGATGAACCTATGAAAGAACCAGAGGAATAAAAATATATTGTATACTTTTATGAAGGTATGTCTATTGGTAAAGACACTAGAAACCAAGTTCGAAATCAGTAGCAAGTTTTAGTGACTGTCAATTCACATAAAATGAATGTCAGGTTGCATTCAAGAACTGAGCTGCAAGTAGGTGTTGAGTTACAGACTGAAGTTGAGGCACATTTTAATTTTGAGATTAGTGTACATGAAAGAGATGTTCAATTACCTGATAGAGAAGTACATAGTGATTCAAAATTTGACAGACCTAATGAGGAAAATAGAGAAGAACCAAGATTGTCAAAGTATGTCAAAAGATATCACCCTGCTGAACAAATTATTGGAGATAAAGATGCTAGATGAATGACAAGAAATAGGTTGAAAAGTGATTTTTTTTTTGAGCATGAATGAACCTAAGATAGTGAAATATGCCTTAGATAATGTGGACTAGAGTAAATCCATGAAAGAAGAGATTGAACAGATTGAGAAAAACTAGAATGGACTCTAGTTCCCAAACTAGAAGATAAGAATGTGATTGGAACCAAGTGGGTTTACATTAAAAAATTAGATGAAAATGGTGAAGTCACAAGAAATAAGGAAATATTAGTTTTCAAAGGATATGCACAAGAAGAAGGGATAGACTATGGAGAAACATTTTCCCCTATTGTAAGATTGGAAGGAGTAAGTACTTTGCTTGCTTACTCAACATACAAATATTTTAAAGTTTATCAAATGGATGTGAAATCTACATTTCTAAATGCCATATTAGAAGAAGAGGTCTATATAGAAAAACCAAAAGGATTTTTTGATGCTAACAACAAGAACATGGTATGTAGACTACACAAATCTTTATATGGTTTAAAGAAAGCACCAAGAGCTTGGTATGAAAGGCTTCACAATCATCTTGTGAAGATTAGATTTGAGAGGACTGATGATAATAGCAATCTGTACTTGAAGACAAAAAAAGGAAAAGTAATTTTACTAGCTGAAATTTTTTTTGATGATATCATATTTGGAGGTCAAGATGGATTATGTAAGGTATTGGCCAATCAAATAAAGAAAGAATTTGAGATGTCTATGCTTCAAGAGATCAAGTTATTTGTTGGCTTGCAAGCATATCAAATGCATATATGTTATATACATCACTCAATCTAATTATGTGAATGAAATATTAAAAAAAATTGGATTAGAAGATTCTAAACTAATTAGTACACCTATGGTGAGAGGACATGACTTGTCAAAGAATGATGATTCAGTTAATGTGAATCAAACATTGTACATGTCTATGATTGGGAAATTGTAATATGTAGTGCATAGCAGACCTAACATTGCATTATTTGTTGGGATAGTTACAATATTCTCTACTAATCTTAAGTAGAGTAATTTAATGACTATTAAGAGAATTATGAGATATCTGAAAGGAACAAAAGACTATGGTCTATACTATAAGAAAAATGAGAAATTTAAGTTGAGAACCTACACTAATGTTGATTGGGTTGGAAATATTGATGAAAAAAAGAGTACCAGTGAAGGAGCATTCTTCTTAGGAAAGAGGTTGGTTACATGGACCAGTAAGAAATAAAAATGCATATCTCAATCTACTGTTGAAGATGAATATGTTGCTGTTGTAGTAAATTGTACAAACATTGTATGGATCAAATAGCTACTCAAGGGTATGAAGGAAGAAATCATTGAACCTATGATACTTTATTGTGATAATCAAGTGCTATAAATATATCAAAGAACCATGTGATGCACATAAAGTCTAAGCACATTGCAATCAAGTATCATGACTTAAGATAGTTAGTTCAAAATAAAGAGGTGAAGATGGAATATGTGAATACAAAAGTGCAAATAGATATCTTCACAAAAGCATTACCTAAGGATGCTCATGAGTATCTAAGAGGTAAACTAGGGGTGATACTCCTATCCAAATATTCTTGAGAAGTATAAGTAGTGCCCTATATCAACTACAGCTGAAATTTGTATCTTAGAACTTGATGCAGTGGATCTTACTTTTAGGAGTTGCCTAAAGTAATCATAGAACTAGAACAAAAGATAAGTCGCATCAAAGGTGACAGAGGGAGATACTAAAATTGTTAACACCTGCATGTTGAGATGACAAGTCGTTGGCATTATTATCAAAGAGGGAGAAATACATAATAAGGAGAAAAAAATGAGAAATACAAAATAGGAAGAAATAAGGAATATCTACTCAGAGGGAGATAGTGTACCTGATGTTTACTAAAGAAGGAGAAATGACTAAAAGAAATACATCTACCTAGTAAGAGGGAGAAAAATACTAAGGGAGATATAAGTCATAATGAAGAGTTGATTGTCCATTGATCATAACAGAATTTTGTAGCCTATACAAAAGATGAAAATTGTTGATAGAGGGAGAGATTTCAATACAAGGAATTATTTTTTTTTGGTATTATTGTTGGTACTAGTTTTCCATTAATGCCAAAGAGGGAGATGGTTGAGAAACTATTAATACAAGTATGAGAATGTGTTTCAATCATTATTTTTTCACTGATGTCAAACCTATTACTTGCTAGTAAAATAACTGCTTATTTGATTTGAGTACTATCATTTGTTTGATTGATGAAGAGGAATTGATCAAATGTGATAACAAGAGCACCAAGATGAAAGGTTGAGTTATGGTATGAAAAAGGAGTACAAAGATGAGTTAAGATAGATGTTATAGTGTATTGATTATCTACTTAAGGTTACAAAGGATGGATACACTAATTAAGTCTAGAAGAAAAAGTAAGAAGAATTGAGTCTGCCAAGCTTGACCGAGTGAATAGTTGGTGTCAAGAAAAGTTAGTGCAAGCCTAGTAAAAAATTAGTTGGAGCCAATTACAGTGAAGATTTAGTATATGTCGAGTGAACTTAGTGTAAGTTGAGTAAAGTTTAGTTGATGCTAAGCGCCAGTAAACTTTAGTGTTTGTTGAGTTGTCTAGTGGATGATGAGTGGAAGAATAGTATGGAAGCCAAGTGATAGCATATTGATATCGAGTATTTCTATTCATTTTAAATCATAGATTTGACAAATCTAAGCTAACTATTTTTTTTTCTTGAATTGTGTGAAGCATGTGGAAGATAACTATTATGAGTTAGTGGTATAGAATTCAAGGTAAATCATTTTAAGGTGAATTCAAGGGAGAAGTTTCTAGAGGAACCAAGTGGAAAAGTGGGTAGATTCATTGTATCCTACCTAATCCTACCTAGCCCTAAAATGGACAATTTACGTTGAATGGCAAAAGATCTTAAATCTCCATTTATAGAGAGAGATGTTCAGAAGCAAAGGTTGTCATGTGTGATAACCTAAGGAAGAAAAGGAGTCTAGGGTATTGCTTCATTTAGTGATTGAAATGAAAAGACTAATATGGGTATGTAAATAAAGAAGACTTAAGAGTATTAATACTTGAAGGGTGAACAAGCTATTAGAGTTAAAGTGTGTGAAAGCCAAGAAAAATAGAGGACTAAAACATAGATCTATAATCTACAAGTGAGTTGTAATTTCTTATCAAATCAAGCCTTACTATTACTTGGATTAAGATTGACCTAAAAGTCATTTGTAAATCCTTTAATTGGTGACATTCCAAGAGAATGATCTAAAGTCCTCTAACAAGGCTCACTCATAACAAGGTGATTAAAATCCTCTAACCAAGTCACATTTAATAGTGTGTATTGTAACCTTTAATATGGTTGGCCTTTTATAGCGTATCACTTCAAAAGAGTGAGAATTAGTAGCATGTTATTGATGGTTTTTCCCAAATTGGGTTTCCACATAAAATGTGTTATTGAATCTATTATGTTTCATGATTACATTTTTGCAAAGTTGTTTTGACAGTATTTTATGATCTAATGGATGCATACATGAAAATGTTTTACGGATATCAATTCACTAAGCTATGAAAAGTTTTATTTGTACATCTGGACCTTAGATAACTAATTCACCCCCCCCCCCCTAATGAATTCCCACATAGTATTGGAAGAAATATTTGAATATGAAAAAGAAACTCTATGCTAAGAAGGCATAGATAAAGTAAATAAAACACATGGAATATTCATAGGAAAATAAGGAAGAATTTGATTAGGGGGAATCACATGCATAAGATTAGAATCTT
Organism: Cupressus sempervirens; assembly: GCA_028749045.1. Lineage (NCBI taxonomy): Eukaryota > Viridiplantae > Streptophyta > Pinopsida > Cupressales > Cupressaceae > Cupressus > Cupressus sempervirens. The sequence goes on from CM053789.1 coordinate 777,528,451, forward strand.
GAATTGAATCCATTGATGAGAGGTAGTGCATAAATGGAGATGTTAGGTGTAGAAGTAGAAATAGGAAAAGAAGTTTCAACACTTGTAGAAGGTGGGACATATCCTAGCTCTTGAGAACATTTAATAATAGGTCTATAATTATAATAAATAAGATGGGAAATTATACACAAGAGGTGAAAACCATGTTCATCATCATTAATGATTTTCCTTGAGCATTCTTTAGTGAAAAGAGTAAGGATTGTGATTTACTTGAGCTAACCAATATTTAAAGTTTTCAAATTCATGGGTCAGTTTTTGAACTTGAGAGGGAGGAACTCCTAATGTTTCATCTTTGTCATAAGAGAAGTAAGAAGATTGATTCTCTATGATAGGATTGGGATCATGAGGAAAATTGTTGGTTTCATCATGATTGCTAGGAAAGGAGGGTTTATTATCAAAATAACACGAGTCTATAACCTATTTTTATCATAATACTATAGGTTGGACTCAAAGTGACAAAGCTCATACACAGAGGAATAAAAGGAAAATATGATGCAATGCAAAATAAAAGGTATCACAATGTATACAAAATAGGACAATGTAACCAATGCAAAATGGATAAAAACTATATCTGATGGGGACACAACCCAAGAACAGAATGGAACCAACAGAAAGGGAAAATTATATTAACTGAGAAAATAAGCTAGTACAAATAGTGCAGAGAAAATAAACTTCAAAACATGCCCTAAGGGCTTACAATAGCATAAATCTGGAGAATATTTCTTCTTTTAGCACCTCTTTTCAAACTCCACTCCGAACTGCCTTTTACAATGCCAAAAATCTCCTTAAATAGACCTCGGAGGGTTAAGGACTAGGAGTACATTCTAGAAAGTGCTAGTAGGCATCCATCGACAAAATAGAAGGTTCCAGAAGCTGCGTTAGAAGTCGGTGCAAATCTAGAAGAATCCAGAAACGGTAGCCGAACTTTCGGGAGGCATAACTTTTGAACCGTAGCTCCGATTGACGAACCGTTTACATTTTCGGAAAGCTCTCGAAGTGCTCTATAGCCCTATGGACCAGATTCTCTCGTCCCCCATTTTTTGACCCTTTTCAAGGTCATTTAATGCCCCAAACCTGACTTTGAAGCATTCTTAGGAGGTCTCTAAAACCCAAAAAATTGCAATAACTTTCAAACCGTGGGGCCTGTTGACCTGATTCTTTTTCTGGAATGCTCTAAATCATGATTACATTCATCTGGCCAATTTACACCTTCTAGTTTACCAAAATGATGGCCCAGATACATGCTCCTATTTTTTTGGGATTTTCAAATGCACTGATAGTTGAACTATGAGAATTGGAAACTTTATTTGAGCCAAATGGGTATCCAAAAATGTAAAGACATGAAACAGAAACTAAGTCTAAGTACATTTATTTTTTGGGTGACACGGGATTGCCCTTATACCTCTGGATGCTCCTGCATCAGACACCCAGGGTAGATTGAAAAGTGACCCTGTCACTTTATAGATGGTAGAGGAAATCCCAAATGGGAAACCTCAGCTGCTAAAATCAAAGTTGAGTCCTCGATCGGTCGTCCTTTCCATTTGACCAAATACTCTTCATACTGCCTATTTCTGGTACTCCTACCCACACGATGATCTAGAATGTCTTCTATCTCCTCCTTCTTAGAAGCAGGAATTGGACATGGCTCTAAAACCAGCTCCTCATCTGCACCATCATCATGATACTCTGTTAAATCTGCAATGTTGAAAATGAGAGAAATGTGAATACCATCTGGCAGCTCCACCTCATATGCATTTCCTGAGTTATGTTTCTTCAAAACTTTGCAGGGGCCAAATTTCTTCATTTTTAGCTTGTTGTAAGTACAAACTGGAAATCTTTCTTTTCGTAAGTGCACCATGACAAGATCCCCTACTTGGAATTCCTTATGTCTTCTCCTTGCATCAGCCCTAGCTTTATACTCTTGATTCATCTTGATAATGTGTGCTTGAACCTCCTCATGTAGACACTTGATGTGTTCAGCAAATTCCTCAGCTTCAGCACTTGTTCTCTCCCCTTGTTCTATCTTCCTCAATTCTGGTGCAGTCCTTGGGCTATTTCCATATACAATTTGAAATGGTGATTTTCCAGTACTCCTATTTACAGAGTTATTATAAGAAAACTCTGCCTATGGTAGAATCAAATCCCATCCCTTGGGCTTATTTCCAACTAAACATCTCAGCAAATGCCCAGACTTCTATTTACCACTTATGTTTGGCCATCAGTCTGTGGGTGATGCGTGGAACTGAATTTCAAGTCTGTTCTCAACTTCTTCCACAATGTCCTCCAGAAATACCCCACAAATTTAGTATCTCTGTCAAAAACTATACTCCTTGGAAGACCATGTAGTCTTACCACCTCTTTGAAAAACAAGTCTGCAATATGGACAGCATCATGAGTTTTGTGGCATGGAATGAAATGTGCCATTTTGGAGAACCTATCCACCACCATGAATACTGAGTCATTACCCCTTTGTGTCCTTGGCAATCCAAGAACAAAATCCATACTTATGTCCTCCCATGGCCTTGATGGAACAGGCAATGGCTGATATAGGCCAGTATTTTGACTAAACCCCTTGGCAACTTGGCAAACCTGGCAACTCTGTACAAACTTCTTCACATCCTGTGAAATTTGAGGCCAAAAATAATGTTCTTTAAGAATGAAAATGGTCTTATCTCGACAAAAATGTCCTGCCATCCCTCCACTGTGTTTCTCCTTAATCAGATTTTCCCTCATGGAACTCCTTGGAATGCACAATTGACTACCTTTGAACAACATGCAATCCTGAATCAAATAATCTAACCACTTGGTTCTATCTACAGCAACAGGTTCTTTACAAGCTTTCCATGCTTCAGCAAAATCAGGATCCTCGGGGTACAAATTCTTGAGTTCATCAAACCCAACTACTTCAACCTGCATTGTTGTAAGCAACAACTGTCTCCTACTTAGTGCATCTGCAACCCTGTTAGATTTTCCACTTCTATGCTTCAACACAAATGTATAACTCTGCAAGAATTCTACCCACTTCATATGCCTCTGATTCAATTTACCTTGGCTATTTAGGTACTGTAATGCCTGATGATCAGTATACAAAACAAATTCCTTTGGCAATAAATAATGCCTCCATTTCTTTAAGGCCTGAACTATTGCATAGAACTCTTGATCATAAACAGAATACTTCTTCTTTGCATCATTCAATTTTTCACTAAAATATGAAATAGGCTTACCTTCTTGGCTTAATACAGCCCCAATAGCACTACCACTAGCATCACAATCCACCTGGAATACTTTTCTAAAATTTGGAAGTGCCAACACACGCTGTTCAGTCACCTTCTTCTTCAGCAATTCAAAACTTCTCGTAGCTGCTGCAGTCCATTTGAACTCTTTTCTATCCCCTCTTATTGTATCAGTTAGAGGTGCACATATGCCACTGAAATTCTTAATAAACTTCCTATAAAAACTAACCAGACCATGAAATGATCTTACCTCAGTAGCAGACCTTGGAGTAGGCCATTCCAAGATGGCTTTTACCTTCTCTGGATCCATTTTGAGAACTTCAGGTGATATAACAAATCCCAAATAGACTAACTCCCTTTTTGCAAAGACACACTTCTTTAGATTAATTAACAGTTTCTCTTCCCTTAGCCTTTCAAGGACACTACGAATATGCAGTAAATGTTCTTCCAAAGTCTTGCTGAAAATTAAAATATCATCCAAATAGACAATAACAAATTTTCACAAGAACTTCTTAAGTACCTCATTCATGAGCTGCATGAAGGTCCTTGGGGCGTTCATCAATCCAAAGGGCATGACTAACCACTCATAAAGACCCTCCTTGGTCTTGAAGGCTGTTTTCCACTCATCTCCTTCTCGAATTCGTATCTGATGATAGCCACTCTTGAGATCTATCTTTGTGAAGTACTGAGCTCCACTCAAGCAGTCCATAAGATCATCCATCCTAGATAAAGGAAATCGGTACTTGATGGTTATCCTATTTATAGCTCGAGAATCTATACACATCCTCCACTCTCCATCCTTCTTTGGTGCAAGTACTGCAGGTACTGCACATGGACTCAGGCTCTCTCGAATCAAGCCCTTCCTCAACAGCTCCTGAACCTGTCTATTTAGCTCCTCTGTTTCAGTAGGAGTCATCCTGTGAGCAGCCTTGTTAGGCAAACTAGCTCCTGGAATCAGATCTATCTGATGACTGATTTGCCTTACTGGTGGCAATCCATCTGGAACATTATCAGAGATAATATCTCCAAATTCCCCTAGTAAATCTGAAACTTCAAATGGCATTTCACTACTACCTTCTTTATCTTTCCTAGGAATCAAAGCATAGCACATACGCTGATGTTTCATGCCATCTAAAAACTTCCTTCCATCAACAAGACAAATCCTAGCACTGCTACATACCTTTTCACCTTCCTTTTTCATGGGCTTCAATTTGTGGCGAACTCCATCCTTTGTCAGAGAGTATGTGTTTGCATGGCCATCATGTATTGCATGTCTATCAAACTGCCATGGTCTACCCAACAATAGATGGCAAACATCCATCGAAATAACATCACAGAGAACTTCATCATGGTAACTCCCAATTTTGAATTTTACTAAACATTGTTCACTTACCAGGACCTTATGATCATCTTTTACCCAAGAAATCCGATAGGTTTGGGGATGTTTCTCCCTCTTGAGCTTCAGCTTAGAGACCATCTCTTCTGATACCAAGTTATCAGTGCTACCACCATCAATGATCACATCACAACATTTATCCTCACACTTGCATCTGGTACAGAACAAACTCCTCCGTTGTCCTGGTTCATTCTCACCACTTAGTAGGACTCTTTCATTTACCAAGGTCTCTCCTCTTTCTGCATCCTCTGAATGTGATGATTGTGCATCCTCATCCACATGAGCAACCCTAGCTTGGCCCTCAGCTCTCCTATCTATCCTTCCTCGTCGTTGAGGGCATTCAAAGGCACGATAACCTTCTTCATTACAATGGAAACATGTACCATGGAAGCCTCCTCTTCCTTGTCCATGTCCTCTACCTCTTCCTCTTTGATTTCCAAAGTCTTGATCACGGGAGCGGTTGAAACCCTCATTCCTCTGGTTCCTGCTAGTACCCTCATCTTCATTTTTCTTTTGAGTTTCATTGCGGCCTCTAGATGATCTACCACTTCCCCTTCCTCCTTGACTATGCCCTCTTTGTCTTCCTTCAAACCTTTTACTCAGCTTCTCTTCAACTCGTAGGGAAAACTGGTATGCTTCTTCAACTCTGGTCATTCTTACCAGACTTAATTCCTCCTGGATGCTAGGTTGCAACCCACTGATATAACGAGCAACCTTCTCCTTATTTGCTTCTGCATGCCCCGCTCTAATCAGGAGTCGGTAAAACTCCTCTGTATATTCTTGGATTGATCTTCCTGCTTGCTTTAACCCATGCATCTTCTTAAACAGATCAAGCTCGTAGTCCACAGGAATGAACTGCTTCTTCAATTTGTCCACCATGCGATCCCATCTTGTGATCTTCTCCTTTCCTCTTCTAAGTCTTTCTAGTTGAATCTCTTGCCACCAGATTTTGGCATGGCCTTTCAGTTTGGCCTTTGCAAACTTAACCCTATCTGGGTCCCTTACATCCTCATACTCAAAGTATTCTTCCAGTTCATTGATCCAATCGATCAACTCATCTGGTTTCAAATTTCCTGAAAATATACCCACTTCAATTGTAGGTGTTTTCCCAAACTTACTAATGGCCCTAAAAAGCCTTTCCTCTATAGGATTCAGAACTTCCCCGTCAACTTCCATTACTTCCTCTTCATTGTCATCCTCACTATTGTCATCTGCGGCAATATTTGCTCCTCTACGAAGCTCCTCTTGCAATGCTTGTACCTATCTCTGGAGGGCTCTAACCTCCTCAGGATCAATAGATCTGGCCTTTCTGCTATGCTCTCTTCATGGAGGCATCTTCTAACTCGAACCCACAACCACACAGTCCTGGTGCAAACTGCCTCACAGTCGGCGCTCTGTCTACACACTCAGGAAAACCCGCTCTGATACCACTTGATGGGGACACAACCCAAGAACAGAATGGAACCAACAGAAAGAGAAAATTATATTAACTGAGAAAATAAGCTAGTACAAATAGTGCAGAGAAAATAAACTTCAAAACATGCCCTAAGGGCTTACAATAGCATAAATCTGGAGAATATTTCTCCTTTTAGCACCTCTTTTCAAACTCCACTCCGAATTGCCTTTTACAATGCCAAAAATCTCCTTAAATAGACCTCAGAGGGTTAAGGACTAGGATTACATTCTAGAAAGTGCTAGTAGGCATCCACCGACAAAATAGAAGGTTCCAGAAGCTGCGTTAGAAGTCGGTGCAAATCTAGAAGAATCCAGAAATGGTAGCCGAACTTTCGGGAGGCATAACTTTTGAACCGTAGCTCCGATTGACGAACCGTTTACATTTTTGGAAAGCTCTCAAAGCTCTCTATAGCCCTATGGACTAGCTTTGCTCGTCCCCCATTTTTCAACCCTTTTTGAGGTCATTTAATGCCCCAAACCTGACTTTGAAGCATTCTTAGGAGGTCTCCAAAACCCGAAAAACTGCAATAACTTTCAAACCGTGGGGCCTATTGACCTGATTCTTTTTCTGGAATGCTCTAAATCATGATTACATTCATCAGGCCAATTTACACCTTCTAGTTTACCGAAATGATGGCCCAGATACATGCTCCTATTTTTTCAGGATTTTCAAATGCACTGATAGTTGAACTATGAGAGTTGGAACCTTTATTTGAGCCAAATGGGTATCCAAAAATGTAAAGACATGAAACAGAAACTAAGTCTAAGTACATTTTTTTTTGGGTGACACAAGATTGCCCTTATACCTCTGGATGCTCCTACATCAATATCTAAATATGAAGGTGTAAAGATCAATGCACATAAAGGAGCTAACATTACAAGGTAAAATGTGAAGCAATTGGAATAGGTCTTAACTAATTCACATTTTAGGGGTTTGACAACCTTGTACCTTAAAGGGAAGTTAATGATATTTATCCTTTCAATTCCAACTCTAAGGTAATTAGATCTAGGAAGGCTAGTGCAATCCAAATGATGAAGGGGCACTAATACAAGCAAAGCTCTACTGATTATAGAAGTAGAGAAAGAATGCAAAACCCTTAAAACCCTAATGTAGCAAGAGACATGAAATATAATTAAGACTAAAGATAAATAAATATATGTGTTGAAATAATGAAATAAATTAAGTGACTTACCTTGAGAATGAGGAGTAATATTAGCTCTAATTTTTTGATGTCTATGCAACTCCAATCAATAACTATGGTTCTAAAACTAAAATGGTGAGAGCTATGAAACCAAAAAAGATTTTGGTTGTCTAGTACAGTGACCTAAGGTAGTAGGGTTGACCTAAGGCAATATGGTTGACTTGGTAGGCCTGCAATGCCTCCCTACGCAACTGTGTCCAATCACAAAAAAAATTCCAAATCTCTAAAGTTTGCAAAAAGGGTATTCAAATTTCTACCTTATTTTTTCATCTAAGATTTGCAACTTGCAAGAAAAATGGTTTTTTTTATTTATGGGGGTTTGCATTGGTCAAACACTAGTTTTGGAATCAACCTTGAACTTGAAATAATTGAAATGTAAAGTAAATGCATAAATTCACCTTACACTAGTAGGATTCCTCAAATCAAATGCAATAAGATCACTTTATCAATACAATAAAATGGATGGTATAAAAGAAGGATAAATGTAGAAGATGAAGCCTTAAAATGAACTCCTCGAAGCTCCTTGAAAGTAGCTTGAATGCAAGGGATCTCCTCTCTAGTGAATTACAAAAGGATCTCCTTGAATGTATTTGAAGATGGCTTTGATTCTTGAAGACTTGTTGGAAACTTACTTACAATTGGAAAAATTATAATTTTTTCATTGATGTCAAATCTATTGATAAGACATATTTCTACCCAATCTAAATGTTATATCTATTTGATTGATGAAGAGGATTTGAGAAGTTTTTCATAACAATAGCACCTAAAGGAAAGGTTGAGTTATGAAAATGAAGTTACAATGGGCATTTGATTAGATAGACTTTGATAAAGCAAAGTGATTTTTTATGTCAAGAAAGCTAAGCCAAGCTAAGCAATAGAGTAAAAGGAAAAAGGAATGTTGAGTAATGCTAGTATCAACTAAGCTACAGTTAGTGTTGAAAAAGTCTAGTGTTGACCAAGAATTAGTATGAACTGAGTGAGACAGACAATGCCAAGCCAAGAAGTTTTACAGTGTCCAAGTATTAAGTGATGATCAAGTGTTAGAACTTAGTGATTGTCAAGTAATATTGTTTAAGATGAATTCAAAAAATTCATGATTCTCAGTCGACTCAATTAATTTCTTTGGAGATGTAAACCATATTGAAAATAAGACTATTGAGTTGGATCATTAAATTCAAGGTGAGGATTAGGTAAATACCTAACAGATAGATTCTAGAGAATTTTCTAGAAGAAGATCAAGAAAATGAAGAGTTACATTGAATTAACTTGAACCTGATTGTAAACCCTAAGATCTATAGTGGATGTAGAAATTGTTAAAGCATAAATATCCTATTTAAAGAGATATAGAGCCAAACAAATTATTGAGGATTACAAGTATATGTAAGAGGGATACAGAGCAAGGTTGATCAAAAACACACAAGTGGGAGTGAATGCAAAGCTAAATGAGAAAGCTTGTAGGGATGATGTTGATGTTGATAAGTGAATCTAAGTAGAAGACTTAAGTGTTGTTGAGAAGATTGGACTGATTTCTTGAAGGGTTTCCAAGAAAATCAAGATTAGAGATGAAAATGGAAGGCTTATTAGCAAGTCAGCAAAAGGACCAAACTGAGATCTAAAACTACAAAAGTGAGTTGTAATCACACAGATTAAAACCTATTTTTTCCTTTCTATTCATTGTAAATAGTTTATATTGAAATCATTTTAACAAAGGTTGACCTGACAGTCATTTGGAAGACTTAACATTCTATGTAAATCCTTTAACTCTGTGACATTCTAAATGGAATGATGAAATTCCTTTGTCAAGGCCACTCCTAATAGGGTGATTAAATCCTTTAACAAGGTCACATTTAATACTGTGCTTTGTAACCTTTAACAAGGTTGGCTCCTAATAGAGCTCACTTCGAAAGAGTGAAAAAGAGTGACATGCTACTGGTGGTGCTTGGATACTTATGGATGATATGAGATGAAAAATGAGGAAAATGGATGTGATTGTGTAGAACTTAGAATAAACTTTCTTTTATCAATCGAACGAGCATTAAAATTAACACCTTGGATCAACCCTAGAACTAGACCCAAGAAGGGCACAAAAAATGGGTGCCTAGGGACACAATGTGTTCATGATTCCCATGAAGGGACACAATGCATCCTTTATTGAGAAAGGGCACACTATGTTCCTGCTAACTAGGTCCATAAATCCTCAAGAATCCCTTGGGGTCCCAAAAGAGATCCCATTTTCCATAAATTAGGTGTAGCTTTCGAGATAACCCAATTTTGATGCGAAAAAGGGATTCTAACTAGCAGGAAAGAGGAAAGGGAGGACCCAAATGGATAGATCATATTTCAATATTTTCATCATGTAATATGAATATCAAGGAGGATCTATAAGGTCCTACTTGATTTTGTCCAGAAGAAACAAAGAGAGACAAGAAAAAAGTGGGGAATGAAAATTAAATGCAAGTCTAGAATTAAATCTCACTAAATAGGTGTTAAACCATCATTAAATTGAAGTGCTTCCAATTTATGATGGTAAATTTATCCCCCACTTTAGAAAGAGTATGGAATCAACTCAAACTCTTGGTAAAGTAGAGCACAAGACATGAGATGATCTCATCATGATAAAGGAGAAAAAGAATCCATCAAGCCCCTAAGGGATTTGAGTCCTTGCTAACTCCAAGATCATAATAAAAGAGAAATTAATGACTAGGAGAAGAAGAGAAAGAATGGGTGTGATTAATTCATCATTTAGAAATATACATCTCATTGTGAATCACACAAAAATAAAAAATAAAAAACATGTTACTTGTATATGGGACTTAGTATATGTGCTTGAATTTGAATTTGTTATCCATATATGAGATTTACCCAATTTGTATGGTTTAACCATATATGATATTTAGCATATATCTAGATGTTTTATCCATATATGAGATTTAGCAAATTTGTATTCATTTTGCATATATGAGATTTACCATATGTGAAAGTGCAAAAGAAAAAAAAAACCCAATCCTAGGGATACTTTCTTTCTCAAAGAAAGTGTGCATGGAGAATCCATTTTTTAGGATCATGCATAATCCATAAATGGATTCACAAGTAAGTGTGTGTGTGTGTGTGTGTGTGTGTGTGTGTGGGTGCGCGCACGCACGCATGTGCGTGCGCGTGTGTGCGTGTGTGTAAGATCTCGAGTAAGTCTATGTGTGCAAAAAGTGAGCAAAGTGTATGCCCCCACATTAAATTCATTTCTAACACTTTAACAAGATTAATAAATTTAACATACTATACCTATATCAACTTAGAGACATTTCCACTATGAAATGCCCACGAGAGAAGAAAATTAAAGGGAAATAATCACATAACATATAGAGAACACAAAAGGGATCTACTAAACTTGGGGTTGCATGATCATGAGATAATATATGTAAATATTATTGCAAATGAAAATTCATCATTCCCCAAAGGAAGTAAAACTATAAAATAATGGAAGAAAGACATTTAAGAGTTACAAAAAAGAGTTTGTTTGGACTACTACCATGGAGACCAAAAATAATTGGTGCTACCATGTTGCAAATCAAGTGGACAAACAAAAGAATACATGGACAAACATTGGAACGTATACAACGCAACATGTAACAACATATAGAAGAAGTGAGATACAAATAGAGGAATGATACAACATGTTGATTCCTTTATCACCTTGTGCCAATAGAGAAGCAAGGGTCATTTAAAGAAATCTAAATAAACATATAGAAAACACAATAAGGGGGAAGCACATCATGATAGGAAAACACACAAACACTAATATGCTAGAGAAATGACTCAAACACATCACTCACCTACCCAATCTTGGTCTATACCATTTAGGGAAGGCAGATGAATCAAAAGAAGAGAAACATCTACACAACATGAAGAATGAATAAGTTTGAATATGTACCCCCTTGAGAGTCACAATGTTCAAGATTAGATGTAAGTGAAAATTATTTTCAAAGCATGTTAGGAAATTTTTTATCAAGATCAATAATATCATATTCATCATCATTATAATCAACAAGAATATCTAATATATATTCTTCATGAAGATAAATAGAAATAGAATCCAAAATATGAATATCATAGTTATATATCTTATCATTATTAGTAACATCCTCTGCATACATAGGTTAGTCAAAGGAAGGAAAGGAAGAGTGAGAAGCATGAAATTAAGCGTTATCTTTGGGTTAGTTCTTCTTTTGAAAACCAAAAGCATGTCAATTATGCTTAAGTGGTTGAGAAGAAGAAGGATCAATAGGCATAGTTCCTTTCCATCTTTAGATGGGAGAGTAGAAGGTATAACACCAGGTTAAGAAACAAGAAGTTTCCACCACACAAGAAGGAGAATTGGATGTAGAAGGTGGTTTCTCATTAGAAATTTAATAATTTTAATAAATAGTTGTAGAATGCATAGGAAAAATACCAAGAGTAATATCCTTAGGCATACTCAACTCAAAAATATTTTTGCATTTATGAGCTTTATACAATTGAAAAACATAATCAAGACAAGTAAGAGGTTTAATAAGTATAGAAGGCCAAAAGAAGTCAAGAACAACATAGTTCATAGGATTAGAAGGATGATAAAAACTATGATTGATCATCCTAATCTCACTATCATGGGGGAACTTGATGCATTGATGAATAGGAGAAGCAATGGCTTTCATGGAAGTCAACCAAGTTAAAACAAGCATCACTTGGAATTAATTGGAAGTAGCAATGAAAAAAAAAGTATTGTTCACCACTTTACCACAAATTTAAACAAAAAAGGAAATGGAACCATGACATGGACACAAGAAAATATTACAAGATTTAATCCAAGTATTTGTTGAATCATAAAAGTCTTAATGCAATCTTTATAAAAAAGATGTTCTTTAGTGATGAAATTAACCATGGAAGTAGGATCAACAAGAAAACCATAAAAAGGATACTTAGCAACACTAGAAGTAAAGTGAAGAGGACCATCAAGATTACAAAAAATCTTAGAATCATCAAAGGTAATAGTAAGATCTCTAGCATGCTTAAAAGGAGGTTTAGGCTTAGGTTGAACTTGAAGGTTAGGTTTGGTCTTAGGCTTAATTTAAGGTGGAGGTTGAGGGACACACTCTGCAATGTTAATGGTATGGTCATTTTCTTCCCACTATTGAATATAAAATTTTCATATCAAATAAAGAAGAAGGTTGAGAAATCACATTAGTAGTATTTTGGGGTAAAGGATTGGTGTAGACTTGAAGATTTTGATTAGGAGGTGCCAAAAACATTTTCACACAATCATGATTATCAACTGAAAAAGCATTTGAATCAACTAATTCTTGAATCTTGTGTTTCAAGGTATAACACTTTTTAGTATCATGGCCAGGATGATGATGATATTAACAAAAGTCTTGGGAATCAGCATGAAAACTAGATGTGGTAGAAAGAAGAAGTTTTCTAACAAGATGGAGTGTAATAATATTAGTACTTACTAACCATCCCATAATGGATTGCAAAGATTTAGAGAGAGGAGTAAACTTAAGGTTAATCCCAAAAATAGAGGAAGAAGAAGCAAAACCTTTGGATGTAATATTGACTTGTTCATCTATCATATTTGTGGTCTTGATGATCTTGATAGAATTTTTAGGTTTCTAAAAAAAAATTTACTAGGTGTGACATCACTTTTATCAATGAATACAAGAGCCACTAGAGTGGTGCTCTGAAATTGTGTCGCTTGTAATTGATAATGATGAAGCACCACACAAAGTTGTGAAAAGGAGGTGAATTTAGTAAGAAAATGTTAATATCTATGTCTTTTTGTAAATTGGAAATAAATATATGTTGAATATCAATATCAAGAACAAGATAAGAAATTTGAGCATGCAAATGCTTAATCTACCAATAAAATCAATCACTTTTTCCTTAGGACCTTGTCTATAATGCATTAAACCAATCAAGGACACTTGATGACCTATATTTATCTAAAAATTTGGATGAAAGAATTAGCAAGTTTGTGGAAGGAATCAATGGAATAAGGTGGCAAAGAGAAATACCATTACAAGGCCTTGTCACAAAAGGTACAAGAAAACAACTTGGATAAAATCCTATGATCATGGTCATAATCACTGTTTAGGACTTGAAATTTTTTAATGATTCACATGATCACCCTTGCCATTAGAAAGTGTCAAGGAAAGGCATATCAAATTATTGAGTGGAAGTGATACAAATAATTTCTAAGGACAAAGGACTATCCATGTCACATGTAGGCACATTAAACTTGGATTGAGTCAAGAAAAAAATTTCTATTGCAAAGAAGAAATAGTTTGAGCAAGGCTAATGATGGTGGAATCAATAGAGGAAGTAGTTGGAAAATGAAAAATTGATACAACTAGGAAGAGTGTATGAATTAGCAGAAATGGAAGGTTCTACAGGTGGAACACTAAGAACCACAATAGTAGGGGGATTAGGATAAGTGTAAGGGACACTATTGTGTGAAGGTTGTGAGGTAGGAAATGAAGAAAGTGGAACACTCATAAAAAGAGAAGGAATATGAAGACTCATGATAGAAGGATTGGATGGTTGAATAAATGTAATCACAATAGGTGAAACATAGGTAGGAGTGCTAGATATAACACTACTACATTTGGCCCTAATTTTCAATGTTAAGTTTTGATAGCAGAGTAGATTTTGTAAAATTGGTGTTTTTTTAAATTTTTAATTTTCCCCCAATATCATCAAATGACTGACTACTTTTGTCATGAACTATCAAAATTTAGACAATAATGGGCTATGTTTTTTTTAAAGACAAGCACCAAATAATTTTCATTGAAGATCATGCACGAAAGGTAAGATTTGTTGGAATATTCAAATGGGAAGAATGCTTCTGAGGGGGGGGTGAATCAGAAGTAATGTATTTAAAATCTTTAAACCGAAAGTAGATTACATACATACAAACCTATCAAACAATTATAAGAAACACATAAGAATCACCACATAACACTTGAGATTTTGGTAACCTAGAAACCCTCCAGGAATAAGAAGGTAAAACTGGGGTGGGGATGATACAAACAAAATTTGCTACAGTAGTAAGGTTTTAACCACTTCTGATGGTCTGCCCTGTTAAAGGCTTTACACTTTATCAATAGTGACCTGGTTAGAGGATTTACAAACACTTTACATGAAGTGTCACCCTGTTAAAGGATTTAATCACCTATTTAAAGGATCTATGAAATAGCTGTTAAGCTAACCTATTACCATAAGATTTTCATTCTAATACAATTGCTAGAAAGTATTAAGTACAATAAACCTGATAGATTACAATCCTTCGATTGCTGAATACAGGCACTTGATCTGCTTTCTCTGATCTTGATCCTTTGTGATGTGATAGTCCTTACTCTGAAACTATTTTTCCTTACACACCCTTGTAAATCCACTCATATGTTTTACAATGAAATTTCATCTTCCTTATAAAGAAATTCAAGGATTTAGGGTTAGGTATGGATCTACGATCCATATTCAATCTCTATTTCTTGCTCATTGTCTGCACTTCTTCCATTGGTTGCATGCCTTCATCATTTTTCTTATTGGTTGCATGTAGATTGCATATGAAAAATAAAAGATTCGATCTTATCATTTAATCCTTCGAGATTCATCACATGTCGGCCATGAAAATGACTTACATATGAATCAATGAAGTTACAAACTCATATGTACATTCTGTGTTGCTCGGTACTTGTTGATTCCAGTTGCTCGGCACTAATAACAAACCGGCTTACTCGACACTTGTTTCATTTCTGTATTGCTCGGCATCATCTATGACTCGGCACTTGAATATCACTTGGCACTTGTATCTGCTCGACACTTTATTCTGCTCGGCACTTAAAGTCATTCGGCACTTGAACTTCACTCGGCACCTGAAGACTACTCAGCACGTGAAGATCACTCAGCACCTAAAGTCTTTCCTAACTTGGCTTTTGTTGTGGCTCGACATACATGGTGTACTCGACTCTAATATAGAAATTAGTTAAGTGTATTGGCAATCAAGTGTCAAAAACCATTATGAGGTTAACAATCTCCCCCTTTGACATGAGTGACAAAAACACTTAACTGACCTTGTGAGTACATTAACTAATTTGTTTGGTATATACAGAGTTTTTAAAGAAAACTTGATCAAAATTTGTAACTTACAATATATACCTCAAAATTATTGTAACTCCCCCTGAGTTGGTTGTGCCTCATACATCATATAGTATCTCCTCTTTAGTTAATATCTCCCCCTTTTATTCTTATATCCTCCTTTTATTCTTATCTCCCCCTTTTTGACACTTATGTCAAAGGATTTTAAGGTTTAAGACCATATTTCACCAAAAATGTGTTGTTTACCTCCATAATCATCCTGAGAGCTGCATCCCAATTGTTCAAAGCAATTTCTAGTGACTTATGCTAGATGGCAGTCTCTACAACAAGATGAATAAGTCCATCTGATGTAGAAAGATTAGAATCTTTCTTGAGAATAGTTTCTGCATAGACTTGTTCCTTATGGAGTAATTCCAAATGTGGGGTAATGGAGGACTGTAGCTGTATCAATTTTGCTTTGATATTGGCCTCATCTACTATTCATACGGCTATTTCTTTGTGAGTCTGAAGTGATTGAGCAAAATGCTTCTCACTTTGAGCTGGATCATTTGGTAGCTATATGCTTGAAATGTTTAAATTTCTTTCCAAGCTCAGTATCTTTTGGCTTGTCTCTTGTGTGAAGTATGAAAAGTCACACAACTTTTTGTACAATGAGAATATATTCTCAAGTACCTTTTTCACTTTGTCTACTAACTTTGCCAATTCAACTTGTGAAAGTGTTATTTCACTAGATACTTTCTCATTCACTTTCCCTTGAAATTTTCTTTCAGACCATTCCATAAGTTTTGCATTTGTTTCTTGGTCTTCATTTGTCACCTGGTCAACAATATATGATAATTGCTCCGTGATATGCTTTGACTCATCTGGTGATTGCAAACTGAAGGCATCCATAAAGATGTCCTTAATCTCATGTAGTGTTTGCTTTTGTTTATACTCCTTCCTGAGTATCTCTTGTCTCTTTCTTCTATTCAGTGCTTCCTGCACCTCATTTATTTGATCAATGGTTATTTTTTTTGAGTCATAGCCTGGTATGACTATCTCCTCATCTAATTCAGGGTCTCCATAGTGAAGTACCCTTGCAACTTTTGTAGTACTAGATGTTTGTACAGATATTTGCAATGGTTGTTGTGAAGGAGTTCCTGAGGTAGGCAAATTTATCAATGTTTGTATTGCCTCCTGCTCTTTAGGGGTTTCCACTATTTTCTCCTCCTACTATCTACTATCTATTGGTGTGATTTTTCACAGTATAGAAAAATTTTGATATTTGGATGAAAAATCAATTAAGTCTTTGTTTCTTGTAGACTAGGGTTTTATTGTGTGAAATCCTGAAAATTATTAGATTACCCTAATTATGCCCTATTATGTAGGTTGTGTCTTCCTTTTAATTTCTCAGGGTTTGGCCCTAAAATTATCCATAAAAGGGCCCTAAGTGCGTGAAAAACCCTTATACCTTTGTTTTGTGTTGCCCTAGTTTTCATAATTTTCAAAGGGTATTGTTTCAAAAAAAAATTTGGCACGGCATTTTATCTTAAAGTTTTGGTTGCATCAGAATACCTTTTATCCTTATTGATAAACCTTTTATGTGCTCAAATTAGATATTTTATTTCAAAAAGGACGCCAAGCTAAAATGTTTTTCAATGCCATTGATTTTCTCAAGATCAACAGATTCCTGCATTCTCACATTTTAAATTTGCGAGGTCTTTACATAATGCGAGGAAACAAATTTGTGACACATAGCCCCTGATGGTTTCTGAGATTCAGTGCACCACAAAAGGTCTGGTATGTTAGCATTTGTCAGGACACTTTTGCAGATTTGTTAGGACACATTTTATTTTCCTGCACTATCATTGGTTGTCTAAATTAATGAAACTTCAAGTCATGAGCAATACTCGTCAACCGTGGATCTTGTTTAGATCTACAGTTCCCGCATTCCCGCATTATCAAGATGCACGAGTTTTAAATAATGTGGGAAAGCGGGCATGGTGGGACCTGGACAAAGCTTAAAGAAGTACTTCGAATCATGCCATGTTGGAAAAAGACTAAACGAAATGGAACATGCTCATTGGTCATGGGTGACAAGTATGCCAAGTTGGAAGTAGCAATATCAAGGGTGCAGAAACTTTAATTGCTATCAGAAGCACATGGACAAAAGGTTAAGTTTTCATTGGTCAAGTTGATCTAGTGGGCTGCCAAATAAAGAAATCTTGGTTCGCCATTGATCAAGGTAAAATCGACGGTGCTCGCATTCTCGCATTATCAAGATGCGAGGGTTTTAAATAATGTGGGCAAGCAGGCTTCCAACGCATGTCCGAAGATCCTAAAGTTTTAAAAGGCTTTTTGCTTTTGAAATAAAGCTGTCCAATGCATGGGAGATCAATAGGTAGAATTCAAATTCAAGATACAACATGAAAGTAGCAGTTGCAGGAATAAATATGATACAGAGTTTCCTTCGTGTGACCTAAATACTCTAATATAGCACGCAAATTTTCCATTGTTAAAGCATAGTTACAGATTTTTGCAGTATGAGAGGATTTCCAGAGCTAGGGCACAGAATTTTTCAAAGTTTTCATCATAATTCACAAAATAAACTGCAGAGAAAGGAGGGCAAATATAGCGGGTAAGTGATCTGTAACCAGTAGAAATAAGAATTTGTTGTTATAAAGTTTCTGAACTCTTAAAGATGCCTCCACGAAAGGATTTCTCTGGGCAAACTGAATATTTAAAAAGGGGTGTGCATGATGATTTTCTGGAACAATTTCCTTTGTCAGTACATGAGATAACTAAGGGGAGGGAGTTAATTCCTAAAAGCCCTAGAGTAGCTGTAGCAGAGGGTTTTTATGACAAGGCCAATTGGATAAGAGATGCTCAGGTATCCATGGGAGGTTTGGAATTATTCAAAAAGTGGTCTTCAGAGCAAAAACTGGATACTCCTATGAGAAATTTTTGGGAATGTGATATTGGAAAATTGATATTCCCCACTATTTTCTTTGATAGTGATTTATTGATGGACCTAGCCAAGAAGTATGATCCTATCACGGGATGGGTAAAAAATCATTCTAGAGTCAATCTTTTTAGGGTTTTTCCTGAGCTGTTCAGTGAGGTTTTCAACCTTAACCCTAACCATGCTATGCATGAAATCATTGATATGGATGATTTGCAAGCCAGATATGATGCACAACGAACCTACTTGAAAAGAGGGCCACTACAAGAGCATGCTGCCAAGGTTGGTAATTTGTCTGTAATTACTATCAGCACCCCAGAGCCATTATTAAAAAGACATTTCAACATTAGGGCTAAGGCATTATATGTTTCCCTTTGTAAGATTTTTGGAATAGATGAGGCAGAACAAATTTCAGGCTCAATTGTCCTCATCATGGCACAAACCCTTCAATTTGGAATAAGCTCTATCCTGGATTTTGCAACATTTCTAGCAAAAGAGATTCACAATGGTTTGGTTTGAATAGAAAAGGGAAAAGTAAACAAACCATTATGTTGGTATTCATTGATGATGCATGTATGCTTATACAAAGGATATACTTTCTTCTTCAAGGGTATGGAGTTGGAAACAACCAAGGATGGAGAGAGGAATCCAGTGCAGTTGTGGAGTGTGGATATGACTTTAGAAGCCAAAAATGCTAGTTATGTAAGATTTGACAAGTATTTTGCATCAAAGCTTAGACTGCTTTTAAGAGGAGATAGCCCTAGAGTCCCACAAGCATTGCTAGAATTGGTTAGACCCAAGGACCATGCTAAAGGGCTACTTGTCAGTCATAACTAGGGGGATATAATTCCCTACAATGTTTCAACAATAATAAGAGTGTATGGTTTTTTGGGAAAACCTCATGTGCTACCATTTCATGTGCCTTTGAAGATAGGAGTTGCTAAGTTGTTATGGCAGATAGGTACCATAGATGAGAGGGAGTTGGTTAGGAAGGGCACATTTTTTCCAATAGTCATTGTGGCCCATGATTTTGTTTTTGTAAGGAAAGGTTGGAAACATCTGAACTTGTTTTTAGACAAATATAACATGGCAGAATCTCATGCCAGATTTATTGATCCTGAAGGTTTCTATGATATCTTCAGGGAGAGAATAAAAGC
The DNA here is from genome assembly GCA_028749045.1 of Cupressus sempervirens. Lineage (NCBI taxonomy): Eukaryota > Viridiplantae > Streptophyta > Pinopsida > Cupressales > Cupressaceae > Cupressus > Cupressus sempervirens. Next base: position 777,548,004 of record CM053789.1, read on the forward strand.
TTCTCGCATGATCCAACAAGTCTATTATCCTAAAGATGTGATTAGAAACTTTTTCACCTTACAAGAACAAGGATTGAGAAAATAAAAGTGGATGGTGTTTAGCAAAACTCTTGAATTCATTAATGCTTTTGATCCCCACTATGACCCATTGAAGGAAAAGAAATACTGGGGAGCCAAGATGCAGGCCTTGATGAATAATTTTGCTAAGATAACATAGGCTATGAATGAAAAAAGGGCTACCTATGTTAAGGCATACCCAACAAGGCTGCAGAAGTGCAGAAAAGAATTAATAGTAAAACCATAGTAGCTCCTGGCCAATATACCTTGCAGAAAAGGCCAGGTTATGTAATGATTCAGAGTGTGCAACAGGGACCTCTTCATCAAGGAAAAAGACTAGGAAGTCCATCTACAACCAGTGCTCCAAAAAGGCAGAAGTTAGAATAGGGATCTTCTTCTTCTCTACCAGAACAATACTCCTCGAGCCAATCCCTAATCAGGATAGATGATGAAGCATCTTTCCGGGAACAATTGAAACAAATTGGAGGAGAAGGGGATATAATTGTTACTTCCACAGATCTGGAGATTGGGGAACCACAAGAACCCCTTGCACCTTCCTTGGAACTTATTGTTGTTGACTACAAAGGTAAGGAAATTGATCCTATAGTTGCCCAAGCCTCTGAGAGGTTTGTAAATGATGAAAATTTTGTGAAATCTAGAGCATTTGCACAATTTTTGTGGAGGCTGAATATAGGCAATTTTGAAAATACTTGTAAAAAGATAAAAGAAGAGCAACTAGATAAACCAGACTCTATTATTAAAGAAGAGGTAAAATCTAAATTTTTGAATGATTTTGCCCAGTTTACACCTGAGGCCGAGAGGCAATTAGTTAAACAATCAGGAGTCCTTATCTTACCTGAATGGAATATAGTGAATGCTATGGTTTTTGATTCAGTACAAAAACAAAAGGATGTTCAGTTACAAACTGAAGAAGAGATATTATAGGCTCATAGAGGAGTCAAATTTAGTGATGATCACCAAGCCCTTGTAATTTGGTCAATTGAGAAAAGGGATAAAACTAGGATGCAGGAAATCTCTACTACAAAACATACTGGTACATTGACAGTATACAGTGCTAGTGCGCAAGCAAATAATGGAAATGGCCTCAAAAGTGCTGAAATTTGGTGGTATTGTATCTGGCAAGGAAGAAGATAGATTTACCCAACTCAATGCTAGATTTGAAGAAGTTTTAAAAGCATATGAGGAAAGGGGTATACAGATACAGTCATTGGAAAACAAAGTATCTCAAATGGAGAAGATACTTGGGAAGAGAAAAGTGGGAGAATCCAGTGCACCTAGAATTGCCTACCCTTCACAGTCATTTGTTGGAGAAACCCCTATCATTGAAATACCAGACACCCCTGAAAGGCCCCAATTCTATACTGCAGAGGACTTTGAAGAAGAAAAAACCAAATTACATGAGTTGCAGGCAGAATTAAAGAATCCATATGAAGGAAAATTGAAGCAAGGTGTGATGTATTTAAGGGATAAAATACAATGGTCAACCTTCTTTGATCAGTTGACAAGAATTACAACTCTCATGGATGAGTTGAATAGAGATGAGGTTAAATTAACTCCTCTGGCACAGAAGTGGAGGGAGAGAAACAATGATATCACATTCATGTGTATATCTACCATTCAAATGCCTTGTCATCAAGTAGAGAAAATTTTTGATTTATTAAATAAGCTAGTAGATTTTGATGATAAAAGGGATTCTTTGCAAAAAAAGATTAGCACTTTGTTTTTACAAGTATATTGCTGAAAATTTCATTTTATTTCCTTGTGCCTTAGAATCTGTTGACACAATAAAGGAAAAAGAAAAGTGGAAAAAGGAGTTAGATGAAATATTTTATGAAAGGATCAGGAACATCATGAGTGAAACTAGCCATTGGTTTTGGGCAAGGACAAATGAAGAGTTGGTAAAGATACAGTTATTTTATAATGTCATCAGAAAAGAGCTTGATGATTTAGAGGAATTGGCAAATTATTTAGTGCTTATACAAAGAGAGGCTCTAAATTTTTATTGGCCAGATGATGATGCTTATAATGAATGGAAAAATTAGTTCTTAGTATAGATGTCAGAAGATGATGAGGAGGAAGATGCAAAGGTAAAAGTTACCCTCATAGTTAGTAATGAAGACATGGAAAATCCCTAGATCAAAGTAAGTTTGCAGGTAGTTGAAGATGATACATCACTTTTTAACCTTATGGCTACTTACTCCGAGGATGAAGAATAAATGAAGAATCAGATCATATTTTCTTGTCTCAACAACTGAGAAGCATAACAGAAAGGTACCCACCAAGGAATGTTTGATGTAATAGCCTTTCTGTTATTTGCTTTTGTCTTTTATGACAGATGTATGTTGGTATCTTTTAGAAGACACCTGTCACTTTCTTTTAGCCTGAAACTTGTTGCACCTCACACTATTTAAGTGTGATTCCAAGGCTAAAGAATGGTCTGAATTCTATTTTTCTAAGTAATATGCTTTGTCTTTTTTTGGTCCAAATTTTGAAAGCAAGTTTATAATGTATTTTCTCTGTCAATTGTTTGAGAATACATGAATATAGAATGAGCTATGTTTCTTTCTGAAGGTCATTCAGAGTTTATTGTAAATGATATACCATTTTCAAAGAAGATGAATACAAATTGTGAATTGTCCCCATATTATTCTTTTCTGAATATTGTCTCCTTCCAATTACTTGGTTGTCTTGATATTGTATAAGTAAAGGCTTGTGCAATTGAATGCAATCTAGTTAGGTTGTATATCTATTTATACTGTTGTTAATTCAATGGATTAAATAAAAGCTTTGATGAATGTGATAAGGTTTCTTTAGTAGTGGAAAGGGTTTTAAATGATGAATTCTGATAAGAATTGCCGATAGAATTTGCTGTAAGGCAACAAAATAGATCTGAGAACTTGCTATAGACTCTGAACCCCAATGGATTAGGCACTGATCAAGTTGATATAGTTGAAGGAGAAATATATAATAAATGATTATCAAAATGCAGCATCAAATCAAATTTTACTTTTATTTCCTGTAGATCTTCAAAGTTGGTCAGCACTTGTCTGCATGGAATGTTTTAGCTTCAATCAGCCACTATTGTTAAAAACATCTACAGATCTATAGAAGAATTCTTGGCCATATCTATTTTATGGGATGTGTTTATCAAGTTAGTAAAGAATTACGTATATGTTTGAGGATTTTTGAAATGAGAATCAGAATGAAACCAAGAATAATCCTCATACAGTTGTTCCAGTTTTGAATCATCCCTGGGTATACCCACCCTAGTTTTGCAGAGCCAAAATAGTAGAAAACCATCTGTGGTTTTGTTGAAGTTGGGTCCAAATACTTTGCATATGCAATTGTTAATAAGAATTGGCTAGTCTTTAGATTGTGTATGTGTTGTCATTCTGGTATTAAGCATTTTGTCGCTTAGTAGTTTTAGTGCATTTTAAAACACCAACACTATCTTGATCAATTATGGTAATCTTAGGAAGTTCACCTTGTGTTTGTGTTGTAGGATCAGATGTAATAGTCTGTCCTGTTTGTTCTGTTCCTTTTTCTACAGCTGCACTTGGCTTCTATATTGTAGTGTCAACTATGCCTATTGAAATAAATGTTGGCATTTGAAGTTGACCACTAGTAGCTATAGAGATGATGGAAGGTGGTTCTTGTGGATTCACCTTATCTCTAACTATGCTTTCTACTAGTTTTTGCAATTCATCCATACTGACCAATACTGAATCTACACATAATATTGCTTTTTGTGTAGATTGGTCAAGGATTCTTTTGAGATCTTCTGTAGTTAATGGGTTGATGTTCTGAACAGAAGTATCAGGAACATCAACAATAGTTACAATTTCTGCAAGTGTGATGGGTACATGAGGAGGGCTAGAGGGTGGTAGTTGTATGTCTTGCACACTCTAATCTGGTTGTTGCTCTTGCTCAGCTATTGTTGATACATCTTGTTTTTGTGTCTCTTCCTCTCCATCTTTCGTTTCTTCTTCTTTCTTCTCTTCTTCTACTTTCTTTTCTTCTTCTTCCTTCTCTACTACTGTCTTCTCTTCTCTCCTTTTTCTCCTCTCTTCTAGTGGAGCAGTAGCTTGTTCCTTGTATTCTTCTTCAAGAAAATCTTTAATCTTTTTGTACAAGTTTTTCCATGATTTCATTGTTCTTTGAACAATTTCTTCCATCTTGTTTTGGAGAACGAAGAATGCCCTGTACTTAGGTGTAAACCTATTATTATGCCTTTTGACTGCTTTCTTTATTTGTTCCCTAGTCAAATCTGGAAATACGCTTGCTAGGGTTGATTCCCTCATCTCCTTTTCCATTTTCAAACAAAAATGCCATCTGTCTTCTACAATTTTAGATAGTTCTTTTGGCAATTGTCCATCTAGTTCAAGTGGACTGTACTTGAACTATGCCATCATTCCATAAATTGTTTCTTCTATCCTATTTTGTTCTTCTTTAGAAAACTTATTGAAATCAACTATATTTAAGTTTCTTAAATCATCATTTCAAATATTTTTACATAAAGTATCAACTAAAGAATGGCTTACCTTTTCAGATTGATCTTCTTCATCAGAAACAGGTTGAGCCACATATCTTCTTCTTTTCCTCGGCTCTTCCTGTGTTTCCTTAATTGGTTTCTTCTTTGTAACTTCCTCTTTAGCCTTTTGAGTGGAGGCCCTTATTGCAGCTCGTGTTGTAGGCTTTTGAGGTGATGGCATGGCAGATTTCTTTGGTTTTTGCTGAGCTGGAGGCTGTTCTGTTGCCTTTCTTTTCTTTGACTCAGCTTCAGCTGGTGCTTCCTTGGCTTCTTTGTCTTCTGCACCTTCCTCCTTGTCTTCACCCAAGCCTTGAGTTAATTCTATTGGGCCTTTTTCTTGTTCATCTTCATCATCATTGTCATCTTCTTCTTCTTCTACTTCAGCCTCAATTTCTTCACCAAATTTCTTCTTAATATTCTTTAACAATTTGTCTTTCTTCTTTAATGTGGAAGCAGTCTTTAATTCCATGTTTATTTTTTACCTTACTACATCATAAGTGCCAAAATGTGGAGCACTTTTATCTATTTCTTTTGCCAATAATGCAGTTATTGCTGCAGATGCCTCATCAACATTGATTTCATATCCAAATGGCCTTAGCCATCTCACTCTTGGAATTATAGCTTGAATGTATTTGAAGTCAATATCAACCAAGAAGCATATATCATTAACATGTTCTTCTACTAAAGAAACTAGTATTCTCACCCTTTGTTTCATAAATTTCTTGAAATCTTCAAAATAACTTGTCATTAGGATATCAAAATTTTCTCCCATTTGTTCTATATATTCATTGATTTGGGCAATGATAGTTCTATCATTCCTCCATGTAATTTTTTCAAAAGAGGGAAACTCATTTTGAACATAGAAGAATATACAAATTAAGATTGCTCCAAATTTGCATTGAGCACCCTTTGTCCTTCTTATGGCAGCTAGATTTTCAGTAATCTGTTGTAGTTGTAGTTCTGCAAGATCATAAGTATGATCCTTTTTCACCAATTTGTAACCTACATCTACTGCAATACACAGAACACTGTTGAGTCTACTGGATTGATAGAACTTATGGGCAATGACTCTAACAACAAACTCAACTAGAGGATCCTGAATTGTGTGAATTGTCATTCCTCTCTTATTCCACTGAGCACTAGTGTTCTTTTCAATAACCTCCTTCGATTCACTTCTCAAGGTTTTGAACCAATCTAGGGTAGGGTACCCTGTTACTCTATGTATGATTTCTTTGGTTAATTTTATGGGAGTATCTTCTAACCATAAACTTCCACCATGAATTCTGCTTAACACAAGTTTAACCCATTCTGTCTTGAATACGGTGGGAAAGCTCAAAACTCGAGCCCAACCCCTTCTTTCAACAATTTTGAATTCATCTTTTAAGACTCTATCTACGCATAATTTCTCATAGGCTTGCCTTATTTCCACATCTTCTAAGGCTCCTATCTTACAATTGTAGCATCTCCTCATGTCTTGAACCATTACAACTTTTGGGGGTGTTTGGGAGAGAGCTCCGGCTGGGTCATTTTTGTATGCAACTTTAGGTATGGGGAAAAAATCAAGTTGCTTGACCTCATTGGACACTAACTAAACTTCAAATGACTCTTTGTGCTCGATTTTCTTGGAACTTGATGCCATTTATGCAAACTAGGGTTTCCTTTTTACGAAATATGAAATTGCATAGCTCGGCACAAATGAAAAATATCTCAAGATCAATGAAAACATGTTGAGAGATGTTGCAATCTGCTTGAAATGTTGGATTCTATGCTGTGAAGTTTCTCTGCTCTCTTTCTCTTCTTTGCTTCTTGATCACGATGAGGAAAACTGATTAGAATTGCGATAATACCCTATTTTCATTGCATTAAATGCTCAACTACCAACTTGGATTCTAAAAAATTTTAACCTAACTCAGCATCAGTTATCAACTCGGTCATTGTTAGGAGCTCGACATGTGTTGGAGTTTAACTCGACATCCAAAGATAGCTTGGCAACATCATTTAGATTTTGTCTTGACATCTTGTCTCATGTAGATTTATACTTTGCATTGCTTCTTTGTCTTGGGACTGATGTGTGATATAGCTTTGTATATCAGTCCCGTATACTTCTCATGCTTAGTTTAATGAAGTGTGATCACTTGACCTATTGGGTGAAGTGATCCCTCCACTTGATGTGTTGCATTCATCTTTCTATTTCCAAGTCTTATTCATTTGCCCCCTTATCTTTTCGACATCAATCTTTTCTTTGCCCTTATTTTCTTCAGTCTTGGGTGCCTTTGATCTTGTAGGACAGTTTTTGCTGATATGACCAACTTTCAAACAACTGAAACATGTGGTTTGATTCAACCATCTTTTGTAGTTCCCTTTGAAATGTGTTCTTATGCAGTTCTATGGTATATGTCCATATTCCTGACAATAATGATAGCTATACCTGGTGTTGTAATCCCAATGATAGTGACTTTCATTCCCTTTTGATTTTGGTAGTTGATTTGATGTCTATATAGGCTTTGATCTGCATTCAAATGCTCTATGCCCATACTTCTTGCAATTGTGACAGTTTCCATCAAATTTTTGTGTCCTTGTAACTCTAGATCTGCAATCTTGTGTCATATGTCCTTGCATGTTGCACTTGTGATAGTAACTCTTGCTCTTGAGTGTATTTGGTTGATTGAATTTCCTATTCCTACAAATATTAGCAATATGCCCCTTCTTATTATAGTAATGACAAGTGGGTTTTGAATTCTTACCTATGTCATCTTTTTGGTCGACACTCTTTGATGATTCTCCAACCTCGGTGTTGTTGTATCCTATTCCTGATGTATCATGGGCAAATTTTGGAGATTTTAGCAACTATTCAAAATACTTGATGGCTTCACTTGACTTGTTGAGATTCTCAGCTACCTCTTTTTCTCTGTTCAATTCATTCTGTAGTTGTTCATTGTGTATCTTCAAAGTAGAGATCTCAATATCTTTCATATTGAGTTAATGATGAAGGTTCATCATTTGGGCAAGTGTATCCATCTGCATATTTGAGATCCTTGTTAATTCAGTACATTTTTCTTCAAGCCTGTTTGCAAGATTTCTTTTGTCATTTTCTATCATGACTCTATCCTCAACTGCTCTTTTCTTTTGTTCAGTGATTTCACATATCATTATGGCCTATGATTCATGTTCCATCTTGAGAGATCTTATCTCCTCTGCTTGAACTTTGTTTTTCTCCATCAGTTCTACTATTGCTGCATCAAACTCTTTAGTGTCTCCATTGGCACACAGTTTTGTGGTATCAATCTCCTTATAGTTTATATCATTTTCATCTATGGCTATATCCTTCTCTTCAAGGATTTTCTCAATTCTTCCCTTGCTTCCTCTACTCTGTGTAGAGCCAGTTGCACATCAATCACTTGATTTTCAATAATCTTCCCAAGTTTGAAGACTTCCATCTTTAGATCTTTTTCTTCAAGTTGTTAGACTTTTTTTTGTGAGAACCAGTTGCTCTAATACCAATTGTTGGAATATTCAAATGGGAAGAATGCTTCTGAGAGGAGGGGGGAATCAAAAGTAATGTATTTAAAATCTTTAAACTGAAAGTAGATTGCACACATACAAACCTATCAAACAATTATAAGAAACACATAAGAATCACCACATAACACTTGAGATTTTGGTAACCCAGAAACCCTCGAGGAATAAGAAGGTAAAACTGGGGTGGGGATGATACCCACAAAATTTTTTGCAGCAGTAAGGTTTTAACCACTTCTGATGGTCTGCCCTGTTAAGAGCCTGCCCTGTTAAAGGCTTTACACTGTATCAATAGTGACCTAGTTAGAGGATTTACAAACACTTTACATGAAGTGTCACCCTGTTAAAGGATTTAATCACCTATTTAAAGGATCTATGAAATAGTTGTTAAGCTAACCTATTAGCATAGGATTTTCATTCTAGTACAATTGCTAGAAAGTATTAGGTATAATAAACTTGATAGATTATGATCCTTCGATTGCTGAATACAGGCACTTGATCTGCTTTCTCTGATCTTGATCCTTTGTGATCTGATAGTCCTTACTCTGAAAGTATTTTTCCTTACACACCCTTGTTTATCCACTCATATGTTTTACAATGAAATTTCGTCTTCCTTATAAAGACATTTGAAGATTTAGGGTTAGGTATGGATCTACGATCCATATTCAATCTCTATTTCCCGCTTATTGTTTGCACTTCTTCCATTGGTTGCATGCCTTCATCATTTTTCTTATTGGCTGCATGTAGATTGCATAGGAAAAATAAAAGATTCGATCTTATCATTTAATCCTTCGAGATTCGTCACATGTCGGCCATGAAAATGATTTACATATGAATCAATGAAGTTACAAACTCATATGTACATTCTGTGTTGCTCGGCACTTGTTGATTCCAGATGCTTGGCACTAATAACAAACTGGCTTACTCGGCACTTGTTTCATTTCTATACTGCTTGGCATCATTTATGACTCGGCACTTGAATATCACTCAGCACTTGTATCTGCTCGGCACTTTATTCTACTCGGCAGTTAAAGTCATTCGGCACTTGAACTTCACTCGGCACCTGATCTTCACTCGGCACCTAAAGAGTACTCGGCACATGAAGATCACTCAGCACCTGAAGTCTTTCCTAACTCGACTTTTTTTGTGGCTCGGCATACATGGTGTACTCGGATCCAATATAGAAAGTAGTTAAGTGTATTGGCACTCAAGAGTCAAAAATCATTATGAGGTTAACAAGATTCTCGTTTGAGCATGAAAATGTGAGTGCTACTAAATGTTGCAAACCCACTAGTGACACTAACTAGGTAAGGACTTGTATTTGTTTTGTGAACCAACCAGTGACACTATGTGGGTAAGGATGTGTATTACTTCAAGTTTATGTGATTTGAAAATGAAATTGCTTGAAACATGATTTATGTGATTTGAAAATGAATTTTTTTGAAACTTGATTTATGTAATTTAAAAATGAAATTTCTTAGCTTGAAAATTTATTTAATTTGAAAACTAAATTTCCTAGAATGGAAAAAAAAAGTGCAAAAACAACATCAATTACACGCTAAGAACATTGTAACCCTTGTGGCATTTTAGCAACACAATTTGGGGCACCAATATTTTTGAGATGACTTCCTAACAACACTAAGTTGCAGCACCAACACAACCCCCTAGCCCAACTATACAACATGCCCATTCTTGTGGAATTCATATATTCATTTAGTATATCTATGCACTAACCCTGATTATGGTTTTTTTAATTCTAGCTTGTGGGGTTTTGATTTATAAAGCTAGGTGAGATTTGATGAGAAGTAGCTAGGATTTTCCAAGGTGGGTAAGAATATAAACCAAAACCTCCCCTCCCCATCTTATAATGATAATGATATATACTCATACTCTTCTAACACCAATCAAGCCTATCTATGGTGATGTTTTTCTTACACAATTAAACACCAGGCTAAGGGAATCTATTTTAGACTTGTAATAAGATTCATTTATATTCATCTTTGATATGTTCCTCTCCACACATCCCATCCTGCCTCATTTTCCCACCTCTCCTAACACCCATATAAGAAGCCAATAAAATGTCTCCCCAAACCCACATATCAAATATTGCAAAAGGCTAAGTGGGCATCTGGCGGATTGGGCAAGGTTTCCTTAAGTTTAACCTATATAGTGGAGGATAGTTGAAATAATCTATTTTTTTGTTGTGTTTTTGTGAGCAGATTGGGAAGAGAATTCCATAACAAAAGCTCTTAATTTTAGTAACAATCGTGATAAGGGTGATGCACACCTACCTCTTGAATTTAGGTTTCATCCCATTGATGAAGAGCTCATAACATATTATCTCATCAAAAAGGTTTTAGATAGAAGTTTCACAGTTTTATTTTAGGTTTGTCTATAATATGTATATGTATATGTCTATGTATGAGTGACTCAACATTGTAAACCAACATAGCATTGACACTAACTAGGTAAGGATGTGTGTTGATTCAAGTTTATGTGATTTGAAAATGAAATTGTGTGAAACCTAATGTGATTTGAAAATTAATTGTTTTGAAACCTATTTTATGTGATTTGAAATTGAAATTGTTTGACACCTAATTTATGTGATTTGAAAATGAGATTGTCTATCTTGAAACCTAATTTTATTCAAAAATGAAATATCTTGAAACCACAAAAAAAATGTGCAAAAGCATCATCATGGGCCCTTGAGTTCTTTTTCACACTTTTCAACCTTTTGAAATAAATTGCAAACATCTAAGAATGAATATACAACATAAATGTGTTGGACATGATTAATGATTTTTCCATGCATTTCCTTCTAGTATTCTAAATTTTCCATGCATTACTTTCTATTATTTTGAATGACTACCTAATATGGTCAAAATTGTGTTTAGGCTTAGGGTTTTCAACATGGTTTAAAGGTTAAGCCTAGGACCCGGTAGATCTCACTAAATAAGGTTGATGCACAACTACCTCATGGGTTCAGGTTCCATTTGACTAATGAAGAGATCATAACACATTATCTCATATATATGTGTATGTGTATGTACATGTGCATATCAATATGTATGTGTAATGCTTCAAGTTTATGTGGTTTCAAGCAATTTCATTTTTAAATAGAATCAGGTTTCAAAAAAATTCTTTTTTAAATCACATAAATCATGTTTCAAGGAATTTCATTTTAAAATCACATAAACTTGAAGTAGTACGCACTCTCATCATGGCTCTTAACTTTGTTAATGCACAACTACCTCCTGATTTAGGTTCTATATGACTAATAAAAACCTCATAACTCATTACCTCATGTGTATGTGTATGTTTGTGTGTATGTGTATGTGATTGTGTATATGTATGTATATGGGTATGTCTATGCATGTGTATGTGTATGTGTATGTGCATGTGTATGCATATGCATATGTGTATGCATATGCATATGTGTATGTGTATGCATATATTAAAGACTATCCTTAGTTACTGAGAGGGGAGGGGTGAATCAGTAACTTCTAAAACTTCAACAATTTCAACTCTTAATCCAATAATCCAATTAGCATATAATCCATCACATATAATCTGATCTAATTGCATGCATAAGAAATTAAAAACATGAAATCATTCATAACACTGTGACACAAACATTTGGTGACCCATAAACCTTCCAAATAGAAAGTAAAACTAGGGTGGGGATGATACCCACAAACTTTAGTACTGTAATATAAAGTTAGCCTATTAAAGCTTACATTGATCACTTCTAATGATCTACCCTGTTAGGAGCCATTGAGGATTGCTAGGTCCACCTTGTGAAAGGAAAACATGCAATGAAGTATGCACTCGGTAAAGAGATTTACAAAAGATTATTAGGTCTACCTTGTGAAATAATTTGACTAATCTACTTGTTAGGATGAAATAGTAGATGATCTTTGATCTGCAACTTGGTTTGTTTAATGAGATTCTTTAAGTACTAATCACCTTGTTGTGATAGGTATAACTTTGCTACTCCTTATATTGTTTTAGCCTTTGTAATTCACTCTTATTGATCTTCTATGAGTAATTCCATGCATTCATACACACTTGGATATGAAACAATTCATTACATATATATCAATCCAATCATACAAATTACAAAGCTGGCCACAATACAAGTTAACAAAAATATTACAAAGTCAGCCCACATGAAGACACTTGAGCTCTAAAGACTGACTCGGTGAGGTTTTGATACTCGGCATCCACTATCAATGCATGACATCATCATGCACTTGGTAGATGTAGAAGCTCAGTCCATACTAATCACTTCCAAGTAGTCTTGAACTCAGTCTGCATTGATGACTCAGTAGATACTATAAAACTCGTCATATAAACTAAATCACTTGTTTACCATAGCCAGACTTAGTAAACACAATCACCTCAAACTCAGTATAAACTAAGTCACTTGGTTGACACTGAGAAGCTCGATTAACACTAGACTCGCATCACATACACTATGAACTCAGTGAACACTGTACAACTCAATTTGCACTAGTAAACTCAACATACATTGAGATGCATGGTTTACACTACTGATCTTCACTATAATTGTGACTACTCGGTAACCACTAAGATTTGTCCAAAGGAATTGGTAGCAACTATAGAACTTGGTAACAACTAAAATGCTTGGCAAACACTGATAGTTGTACAAATAGCTTGGTAGCTATATACAATCTGAATAAGTGTGTGTCACTAATCACAAACTTGACTGATATGTCAATAATCTCCTCTTTTTTTATTATTGACAAAAACACTTATCAGCCAAAACCAAATTCAAAAAGTTTCCTGAATACCTTTTATCCATCATCTTGTGATACTAGCTCAGTAGAGTATACTATTTTGAGATTTTTCAAAATTGATTTTGTAAGGTATATATCTGTACATGGTAAGGTTCTTTCATATAGTATATTATACATTTGTTTTCTATATACAACATATATTAGTGTACATATCTTACTCCCCCATTTTTTTTACAACTTGTTGCATGATCTCCCCCATAACATATGTCTTTCTCCATACATGTATCTTCCTCCCCCTTTTTGACATTAATGCCAAAGATTTATTTTATTTATTTATATGGTAATACCAAAATGAGATAATAAAAAATTGAATGTACCTTGAGAATGATTGCGAAGGTTTTATCCCAATTTTCTTGTAGGACCTTACATGTGTGAAGTGCCATTTGAACTTTTGCTGATAATTCTATCGTATGGTCCATTGTGGAGAAATTATTGTCATGGATGAGAGCTTTTGAATGTACAATATGTTTATGCAATGTATCCATGATGGGAAGAATCATATTTTGTATATCTATCAATGTGGATCTAACCCTTGCTTCTTCTCTAAGAAATTCTACTTACATATCTAACAAAAATCTTATCCTTTGAAAATGTGTAGAGCTTGAACTAGGGTCAAGTTGTAGCTGCTAAGCACTAGCCTTTAGATCTTCATCTATTTTGGACAATTTGTCCTTTATTTCTTTAGTAAACTCAGAAACATCACATAGCTTTCCAAGATACTTCTAAATTTCCCAAAATGTAGAAAGTTCTACTTGATAAATAACTATCTGTTGAGCAATGTGCTCTGGCACTTTATTATCGAAATTCTTTTTTGCTTTTTGCACTAAATTATCTTGTCCCTTAGTATCTTCATTAAATTTTGTACTGTCTCTCCTAGCTGATACAAAATTGGCTAAGAAGAGTCAACCTCAATACCTATGGCCTCTACCAAAATGTTCTTTGCATCTTCAATTATTTTAAATTCCATATCTCTCTCCTCTCTTAGTCTTTTTTGTTTAGCCTTCTTTTGGAGGAGTTCACCAAATTATTGCATTTGATCTAGAGTAAGCTTGGAAATGTCCCAATTTGGGATTACAAGTTCCTCATCTAAATCAATTTCTTCCTCCAGCCCTTTTCCTTTACTCAAAAATTTTGTGCTCGGTTGAACCTTGGGCTCAAGTTTCCTTACACTTATTGCTTTTGTACCCAAAATAGAAATAATAGTAAACATGCTAGGACTAGTTGTAAAAATTGATAATGTGCTTATTGAAGGAATATTTATAGAAATTCCTGTAGAATCCAAAATTGATGTGCTCAAAATTGAAGTGCTCAAAACTGATGTGGTCAAAACTAAAGTACTCAACTCAGTTGATGAAGGAAGAGTTTGTAGTTTAGTACATGAAGTCAAGGTCACTTCTATCAGTGATGGGTTGAGCTGAGTAGGAGCAAAGAGTAATTGTACATTTGGATTGGCACTGATGGTCATAATCAAACTTGTTGGGGTTGTCTCTGCACTTGATGTTGTCACTAGTTTTCTTGGAGAGTGAAGAAGTGAGGCAATGACTAAGTTGCAACTATCTTAACTAGATCAATTTCCTCATCATCTTGCTTTGCTTCCTTGGTAGCCTCTTGTCCTTGATACTCTTCATCTTCTTTGTTGTCAAAATGAGTTACTTCTTGAATATCCTCTTCTTCATCTTTCTCCTTATCTTCTTCATCATCATCATCATAATAATCTTTAACATCAACTAGAAAATCACTTGGTTTATGTAATAGATAGATATTATTCCAAGTGTTTGTTGCATTATTTGCAATATGTTCAATATTCTTTATCAAAATTAGATAGGTATTAAACTTCAAAGTCAATTTTTCTTCATTTTTCTTTAGTGACTCTTTTACCTTTGTATCTGATATGCTCAGTAATAGCTACCTCAAGGTTTTCCCACATATGTCTTTGATAGTTTGCATGGAAAATACCCATCTTGGCTTTATCTTTTCCAACAAATCATTAGGAATTTGAGAAGCTAGCTAGTTTGGTGAGTATTTCCATTTTCTCATCTTATCCATCACTAGATCTTCAATCTACTTCTACTCCTCTACTGTCCTAATTTCATATTTTAATGATTTAAAAAAATGTATTCTGGCTCCTGCTTCCAAATCTTTCAATCTATCTTGGAAGGTGGGTAGAGGTTTTCTAAATACAATGTCCCCTCCTTCCTTGTCAAATTTCTTCCTTAAAGATCTCCTTGTGAATACTACAATGGATGGCTTTTGGGGCTTGGTGATATTCACCTTGCCTTTCTTCCTTAATGGCTCTTCTTCCTCATATTCTACCTCACTCTACTTCTACATCCTCTTCTTCCTCATCTTCACCTTTTCCCTCAGTTAACAAAAGGGTAGAACTAGTTTTCAATTTAGCAATCCTCTTCTTTCCTTTGTTTACCACTTGAGGAAGCTTTATTTCAAGTTCAATCCTAGCTTTTGCTTCATCATATGTTCCAAAATATGTAGCCTTAGGATCAACTAGCTCATTGACAAGAACTTCAATGATATCTTTAGTTTCATCAAATTAACCTCATAACCAAGAGGTTTTACCCATGTAATTCTAGGCTTAACTACCTGTATGTAAACTTTGTCACAATTTACCATAAAACATACATCATCCTTATAATCTTCAACTAGTTTCTTGGGGATTCAGAACCTATTGTTCATTTTCTCTTTGAATCCATCAAAATAATTATCCACAATACTATTATAATTTTCACCTGTTTCAGCAATAAACTCATTTATCTAATATAACATAGGCACATCTTTTCTCCACACAATAGTGCCTTTTGAAGGGAAGAATTTATGAACGTAAAAGAATAGACAAGTTAACAAGGAACCAAACTTACACAAGTTATTCTTTGAAGTCCTTATGCTTTCCATATTTTTGTTGAACTATCTCAACAATAGCTCGGCAAGGTCAAATGGTAAGTTGTTCTTTACCACCTTGTATACCAAGTCCACGGCTTCACACACTATTCAATCTGCTAGAGCTATATATCTTGTGTGCAATAATGTGAATACCAAACTTCAATTCCATATCTAAAACACTACTAATCTTCATCTTCATTCCTTTGCCATCCCATTCTACTAGTATTTTCTTTTCAAGTTTAGATCGACCTAGGGTTGTTGTTGTTTTGGCTTTGGCTAATGTTAAGAGGCCAGTGATTCGATGAATCATCTTCTTTGTAATCAACACTAGTTGTTCCAACCACAACTGACCATTATGCACCCAATTGAGGATAAACCTAATCCATTTAACTTGAAATTTGTGGGGCATGTGAGGGATGTGAGTTAACCCTTTGGTTTTTAAGTGTTGGTGCTTGGACTTCAAAACTCCATTTACACACAGTTGGTCTAGGGCATCATCCATTTCCAATGTACCAATCTCTTAAATAACACATTTTAAATGAGTGTGAATATCATTAATTAGAAGTACCTTTGGAGGGATTTGAGATTGTGCTCCACTTGGATCTAGGTTTTTGACAATCACAAGAGTGAGCTTGAAATTTAGTGCTTTCCACTCCACTCCACAAACCAACATGTCAAATCCTTACTTAACCTTTCTACTTATGGATGCCATCTTCACTTGGTTGGGTTTGAGGGAATTCAATAACTTTCACTGGAAATTCACTTAAATCACTTGGAAGTTTTGAAGATTACACTTTCACAATAGCACTTGAAATTTCACAATAAGAAATGACTTCAATTTCATGTCTTTTGTTAAAATTTTGCCATAAATGCTCAGTACAAAAGGTAGATGGACTAATATCATGTTGATAGAATGTCATCCACTACGCTTGCATTAAACACTTGGTGAAGTCTTCGTGACTCAGTTTGTGACCCAACCTCACTTAGTACTTGATAGACACTTATACTCGGTGATCCCTTTATATCTTGAACATAGATTTGGATCATGTTGTTCTTTCAATCTAGAACTATTTTTGGATGTCTTCTTTGATAGCATAGTTCCAATTTCTCCTTTGAGAATTTAAGTAGAAATGGCAGAGTCACCCAATTCTTGAGTGACTTGATTGTTATTACTTGGACTTGTATCCTTGGTAGACTTAGGAACCCATTGTTGTCTCATCTATTTTTAGATGTTATCATCTTTTGCCTTTTTCTCATCTTCAATTCTACCAATATTCATGCAGTTCTTGGCAAGATGACCAAGTTCTATATGAATGAAACATCTTTTAGTAGTGTCTCTTTTCCTCAAATGATTCTTTACACAATTTATTCCAATGTGTCCAAATTCTCCACTATAATGACATATGTACTAGGTGTTGTAGTCCCAACCAAATATTGTTTTCACAGTTTACTCTGTTGAATTCAATACCTTGGTTTTGCATTCTGATGACTTGTGTACATGTTTCTTACATTTGTGACATTTACCTCCAAATCTTGGTTTCTCTTTCCATTCATTAACCTTATGACCATGCTGATTGCAATTGTAGCATTTTCCATTGAATTTTGCTTTTCCATTGCTCCAAAATTTGTTTGATGTATGACCTATCTTACCATAGTGATTGCAAGTAGGTCTTTGGTTCTTTTGAGCTCCTTGCTTGGATGATTCTCCTTCTTTTGTATATCCAATTCCTACTTTTCCTTTTTTCCTATAGAGATTTTGCTCATTCAATTGATTCATGTCTTCTTGGGATTTCATCATTCTTTCATTGATTTTCCTTTCAGAGTTCAGGTCATTTTGCAATCTTTCATTGATTTTCTTTTCAAAATTTAGATCATTTCTTATTCTTTCATTTTCAAATCTTAGGTTTATGATTTCCTCATTTGCATTGGAGAGCTGATCAATAAGATCTACTTGCTGAAGGGATTGGTTCTAGATTTCATTGTTCCTTCCGTCTATCTCTTCTTTTATCTTGTTTTTTTGTTCCATGACTTCACGTAACCTTACTAACTGAATTTCTTATTCTCTTCTTAATTTTCTTACTTCTTGTTGCAAGGATCCATTCTTTTCTAGGAGTTCTTTGATTACTTCATTGGCTTCATCTGAATTGCTTGAATGAAGGTCTTCAATTCTTTCTTCAATGTAGAGATGATTACTTATTTGAATTGCAAGTTCTTTTCTTCTTTTCATGGATTGAAAGAATTTCTCCTTTGCTTTCTTGAGTTAGGAAATGGCCATTTCCAAATCTAGCTTCTCATTGTTAATAGCTTTGTCAAGTTTGAATATGTCCTTAGCTTTGATCTTTTCTCAAGCTATTAAAATTTTTCTTGAGAACCACAAAGCTTTGATACCAATTTTTAGAAATATTCAAGACTATGCTTAGTTACTGAGAGGGGAGGGGTGAATCAGTAACTTCTAAAACTTCAACAATTTCAACTCTTAATCCAATAATCCAATTAGCATATAATATAATCTAATTGCATGCATAAGAAACTAAAAACATAAAAGCATTCATAACACTGTGACACAAAATTTTGGTGACTCAGAAACCTTTCAAATAGAAAGTAAAATTTAGGTGGGGATGATACCCACAAACTTTAGTACTATAGTATAAAGTTAGCTTGTTAAAGCTTACATTGATCACTTCTGATGATCTTCCCTATTAGGAGCAATAAGGACTGCTAGGTCCACCTTGTGAAAGGATTTACAAACATACAATGAAGTATGCACTCAGTAAAGGGATTTACAAAAGACTATTAGGTCTACCTTGTGAAAGGATTTGACTGATCCATCTATTAGAATGGAACAATAGATGATCTCTGATCTACAACTTGGTTTGCTAAATGAGATTATTTAAGCACTAATCACCTTGTTGTGATAGATATGATTTTTATGCTCCTCATACTGTTGTAGCCTTTGTAATTCGCTCTTACTGATCTTCACTAATTAATTCCACGCATACATGCACACTTGGATATGAAACAATTCATTATATATATATATATATATATATCCAATTATACAAATTAAAAAGTTGGCCACAATACAAGTTAACACAAATATTACAATGTCGGCCCACATGAAGACACTCGAGTTCTAAAGATTGAATCTGTGAGGTTCTGATACTCAACATCCACTGTCAATGCTTTTCATCATCATTCACTTGGTGGACATAGAAGCTCAGTCCATACTGATCACTTCCAAGTAGTCTTGAACTTGGCCTATAGTGGTGACTCAGTAGATACTGTGAAACTCATCATATAAATTGAATCACTTGTTTACCATGGCAAGACTCAGTAAACACTATCACCTTGAGCTTGATATAAACTGAGTCACTTGGTTAACACTGAGAAGCTCGGTTAACATTGGACTCACATCACATACACTATGAACTTGGTGAACACTACATAGCTCAGCTTGCACTAGTAAACTCGGCATACATTGAGATGCACGGTTTACACTATTGATCTTCACTATAACTGTGACTGCTCTATAACCACTAAGATTTGTCCAAAGGACTTAGTAGCAACTGTAGAACTTGGTAACAACTAAAATGCTTGGCAAACACTAATAGCTATACAAAGATCTCAATAGCTATATACAATCTAAATAAGTGTGTGTCACTAATAACAAACTTGACTGATATGTCAACAATGCATAGGTGTATGTGTATGCATATGTATATGTGTATGGCTATGGCTATGTGTATGGGTATGCAGATGCATGTTTATGTGCATGGGCATGCACATGTGTATGTGTATGCATGTGTATGTGTATGCATGTGTGTGTGTGTGTGTGTGTGTGTGTGTGTGTGTGTGTGTGTGCGTGCGTGCACGCATCATATTCATATACATATGCATATGTACATGTATTGCTTCAAGTTTATATGGTTTCAATCAATTCCATTTTCAAATAAAATCAAGTTTCAAGCTAGGCAATTTCCTATTCAAATCACATAAATGAGGTTTCAAAAAATTTCATTTTCAAATCACATAAATCATGTTTCAAGAAATTTCATTTTCAAATCACATAAACTTGAAGCAACACACATCCTTACCTAGGTAGTATCGGTGGTGGGTTTGCAACTTTCAGTGATCTCACATTTTTACACTCAAATGAGAATCCTCCTTTTTGCACATGGTCTTGGTTGAAAATGATTTGATGTGTGTCTTTTTTAAATTTTTTAATGATATCACATTATATTTATATGTATATGTATATGTATATGTATATGTATATGTATATGTATATGTATATGTATATGTATATGTATATGTATATGTATATGTATATGTATATATATATGTATATATATATATGTATGTATGTATGTATATGTATATGTATATGTATATGTATATGTATATGCATATGTATATGTATATGCATATGTATATGTATATGCATATGTCTATGCATATGTCTATGTATATTTATATGTATATATATCTATATGTATATGGATATGATATGCATATGTATATGTATATGTATATGTATATGTATATGTATATGTATATGTATATGTATCTATATGTATATGGATATGATATGCATATGTATATGTATATGCATATGGATATGTATATGTATATGTATATGTATATGTATATGTATATGTATATGTATATGTATATATTTCAAACAATTTTATTTTCAAATAAAATCAGGTTTCAAGCTAGGCAATTTCATTTTCAAATGACATAAATTAGGTTTCAAACAATTTCATTTTCCCACCTCTCCTAACACCCATATAAGAAGTCAACACAACTTCTACCCACAATCCACATATTAGATTTTGAAAAAGGCTAAGTGGGCATTCCACACATATTTTCACTATGTCTATAATCCCACACACCCATTTGATCTCGAATAATGATATGTGCATACTAAATATTGAGTGTTTGTTCTGATTACTCCAAAATTATCCATTTCATACCTTCATATGTACACAATATCTTTCTAGTTTCTTTATACTCACATACCCATTTCATTTCATATGGCCATCTAAAAATTATTTCAATCTAATTAAGATCTCAATTGATTCCTCTTGTTCGATGATCTCATAATTGCTAAATGGTGATGCTTTAGCAGAAACATATGCAAAATACAAAAGAATAGACAAGGCACATTATTATTTCAAATAATGCTTTAAAGAGATGTCATCTCATCAAAATCCATGATTGTGGGATATGCAGTAAATGAATATATTAAATATAAGTTGTTTGAACTTGTAATAAATGTAAATGTTCATTTCTAGATGCACAATTCTAGAATTGATAGGATTATGTTAGTTGGAGAGGAAGACTTCCACCATTAACCACTTTGCATAGTTCCATTTGTTTACAAGTTCAAATGACCTATATTTAATATATCCATCTATAGATGGGACAAGGGGTTTCTTTTGTGTAGTAACTTAGTGTTGTCAGGAAGTTAATCTGAAAATATCAATGTCATAATTGTGTTGGAGATGAAGACTTCTACCATTTGATAGGAAACAACTGTAATATAACCTCTTAATGATCACTCTAAAATCATGCTACAATATTGGATATCAATGATTCATTTGCCCTTCGAAATTAGAATAGTTCATAATGATCAAATTATACATCAGATTGAACTTTTATAGTTAGAACAATTCAAAACAAAATTGGGTTGAACTTGTATAATTATAATAGTTAATAACTATTCTAAGTATGATTGCCATCCTTTAACTATTCCAATTATGAACTAATATTTCATAACACAATTGCAATGTATGAACTAAAGTATGATTTCCAGTCTTTAACTATTTGAATTATGAATGAATAGTTCATTACAAGATTTCGTTATGATTTTTTATGGACATAATGTAATTGAGCTAAACTTTATTATGAACTATTGTAATAGTTAGCCTAATGTAATTGGGTTGAACTTTATTATGAACTATTCTAATCATACTTCACTTCGTACATTGTAATATTGTTATGAACTATTATAATAGTCAGCTTAATGTAATTGAGATGATATTATCTTTGAATTAAACTACAAAACCTTGATGATCTTTAAAGAACTTCTATTGCACAGGTATCTTCTTCACTTTTTTTCTTCTTCTATAAATTGAAATCCTTAATTTAGATTATAGAAGGATATAAAGAGGGTTCAATACAAATTATGATGCTATTATCACATAATCTTTCGACCCAGTAAGTTGTAATGAAATATTGAATTATAAATAAAGTTCAATAATGGTTTTTTTTTTTTGTTTTATATCATTAACTAAAATATGGATGTGTTGTTTTTACAAAAAACATTGTGTAATCATGAGTCTTGTTTCCTTAATTAGGGTATTTCAAGTAGATTACATGACTCCCATCTTCTATCCCCTACTTGTGTTTTCCATTGAATATATAGGAATGAATGTTAGATGTTAATGATGAATTTAGAGTTATGTTGGGGGGGCCAAAGGGGGTCAGTTGAGCTTCCACCTTTACATGGTTGGCCCTACTAAATAGAGAATAGTAAATTGTTCTTAAAACAAAGTGAAACTCGATACCCAATCACCTTCTCAAACTTTGATCTTAAAAAAAGTCTACCCATTATGACATGTATACCCTCTCCTTCTCCCCTTATTGTTTCAGATAGAACCCCTCAACTAGGTTGTTGTATCAGTTCTTAAGCACAAAATAGATAAATCATGATTTGAAATGGTAGCTTCTATTCAATACTATATTTCTATTATTTGTGCACCCAAAATTAGTTTAAGGTATATTTTTCTCCTTATTATTAGTATTTTAAATCTCTTTATTATGCATTTCACAATTTCTTGGTTTATCATTTAATGAAATTGGTCTCTTTTGTATGCATGACTATCACAGAGTAGTGATTTTTTTAGCTTCAACATTTACACTGTCCTAGTCAATCAACTATTTGCATCCTTTGTTTGTGCACCCAGAATCAAAGGTATGTAACTTTATCACTTGTAATTATAATTACAAAAAATATAAACTACAATAGTTTCTTCTAATTATATGGTTTTCTTTATAAGTTTATCAAATTGAAGTTTAAAAAGTAACTACATTTACGTACATCTTTTTCAAGTTTGATATTTCTCTTTTGCTCGGCTTATAGTCCACCAATAATTTTTCAAAACACATGTTGACTAGTTGGAGATTGAGCCAAAAATTTGTAAGAACAATTGTGCCAAAAGAGCATAAAAATCAGTGGTGTGTGATCATTATGAGTTTACTTTATGGATGCTCATAAATTTTTTTTACTTCATATGATAATGAATGAATGTTATATTTTATTAATGGATGAAAGAATGAAAGAATGTTAGATGTTAATGGGGAATTTAGAGTTATGTTGGGGGAATGAGCATACATATTTGTTTGCAAGTTTTATGAAATGTTGAACATGTTCTTATCAAATTAGCTTACATATGTTGCTTTACTTGACATAGTGGGAGAAAACTTCTGAGTCAATTTAGTAGGTGTAGTTCAAACTCTGCAATGCCTTGTTACAAGGCAAGCAGGCTTAAAATTCTACCAATAAATAGATATAATGTAAAATATGAATTATTCCCTAAGGACCCAAGATTACTCTTTTATTGTGAACTAATTTGGATTCCACATTCCAAAACTTTCATAGAACTTATTAGGGGAAGTTTTTTTTTTATGTATTATTGTGGCATAGTTATAGTAACTCTGACAAGTAGTATATTTTAAGCCCAAGAAAAATAATTGTTTCAAAAGTTCTTTGCAAGTTTTGGAAATTGACTGGTTCTTGCATCAGATTTCTCTTAGACAACCATTTCCATACCTCATTATATTTGGTAATACAATGTACATGTTATTATGTCTCATGGAACAATACATGCATCTACCCTTGTCAAAATCACAATAACAACACTTTTTTAGTATATATAACTGGATTATAACTAACATAGACCTCCTTTTCTATGATGAAAATGCTAATAAATCCATAATTTGGATTCGTATTTCTTATTATCCTATGTTTTTGAACTTGCAGATCACACCAGTGCTCTTTGTTCGAAGTTCGATGACATCTGCATAATATAATTATGTCAGGCAAAATATTCTACAATTAATGATTACCACATTGCTAGTGGTATAGTATTCTCCCACCACAAACCTTTTTTTTTCAATTTGACATAAAAAATATAGAAATGTTCTAAAATAACATCCAAATGGTAATGTGAAGAGTGTTGATTGTACAACTAGTAAATATTGAGATTAAGGTCCCATTATTGGAATGAGAAACAACTTAAAGACATTTATTTAAGAGATTGATATATGGTGACTTTAATCTTGATATATGCCACTTGTATAATGAACAATCCTCATTTAATAATTTGAGCATTATTTTAAAACATTTCTACAATTTTTAAGTCAAAATTTTTAAAACGATTTATGGTGGAAGAATAATTTATCACTACCAAAATGGAACTCATTAAGTGGCAAATTTTTTTCCTAACACAATTATACTATTAGGATATCATCATATTTGTGAAATAAAACAAGGAGTTTTTTGAGGTAATGTATGATGAGAATGCCATACATTCAACGACATCCTCATCAAAAAATGTAACTCAATATCATCTTATGACTTACAATATAACGTCCTAAGGTTGGCGGTAACATTAATAGTCATGTTGATTTCATGACCTACTTGACCATGACCTATCGATTGTATTTGGCATTGGTATTGTGATTACTTTTGAGTTTTTATCACAAATTTTGATGCTCATTCAACAAAAACTTTTTTTTTGGGCGTCTAATAGTTATTTGTCACTTGGTGCAATAAACTAGCATCAAAAAATGGGCCCAAATGTAGTAGTGTAAGAGGGAGATAGGAAAAAAGGGCTCAACTTTAGTGATAAGTGGAACCATTTCTACTTAATGTGTGGCTTGAACAAATGGCTTGACATGTGAATGGACATTATGTGCAAGTGTTCATCCCTATAATTTGTTGTCTATTAGTGTCAAACATTTAATCATTTATTTCGTAGGGTTAGTTGGTCATCACTGTGATTGAGCCATCCTACTAAGGTTGAGAAATGTATTTATAATTGTTCATATTTTAATGAAGGATGAGAAATTATTATTGCCAAGTAATTCTATGGTCACTGAGTGCTCTTGTTCATGTTGAGTAAGACAGAAGTTAGTTTGTGTCGAGCAACATACAGTCATTTCATGTCGAGTTACATAGTGAATGTCAAGAAATTAGAAGTCAAGGGATAACATGAAGGCTACTCATGACCAAGCATCATAGTGTTCATGTGTTGAGTGAACTAGTTTTAGCATATTTGTTTGGAATTGTACAAACACTAAGGTAAACAATTTTTGTCCAACTTATTGTATGTTTTAATGATCAAGGAGTAATTTAAGGAGTTGGTTACACATTTTGAGATGGATCATTAATCCCTATGAAAGGTGTTTAACTAGTTAAAAAGATGGAAGGTTTAAGTGGCAAAAGGAAGAAATCAGGATTTTTGATCTTAATCTAGAGCCTTCTCTAGATGGTTATATGAGGAGGATCTAAACCCTAATTTCATATAGAGTAATGGTCAAAGTGTATGTGTGAGAAGTAAAGTTTGGATTCCTAAGAAAAATTTGAAGGTGAAGTAAGATAGAGTGACCAAGCAGATCAATGAAGTGTAGAAAAAATTTATATCAAATTAGAGAAGGATCAAACAGTGGAAAGAGGATATTTGTAATCAGGAATTACAAGGCTAACCCAAGGATCAAGTACTGAAACATTTTTTCAAAGTGAATGAGGGTAAATCTCTTAACAAAGTGGTCCTAATAGGCCTATGTAAATCTCCTAATAGAGTGCTTACTTTGTTGTAAGTTTTTAATCATTTAATCAAGGTAGACTGAATAAGTCTTGTAAGCTCTTAGCAAGGAAAACTCCTTACAAGGTAGATAATCATAAGTGATCAAAATTGTAGCCTTAATAGGAAAACTTTGTTACTATAGTGAATATTTATGGGTCTAATCCCCACCCCAATTTTACTTTCACCTTGGAGGGTTTCTAGGTAACCAAATCTTTGTATTATGTGTTGATCATTTACTTTAATGTTTATGTAATTTTTTATATTGATGAGATAAGGGTTAGTAGTGAAAGATATTAGTTTGATAGTTATTTAGAAGGTTAAAGTTTTATAGATCATGATTCTCCTCCCCCCCCCCCCCCCCCATCTTAGTATCTTACTTTCCCAATAGGCTTCCAATAATTGGTATAAGATTCATGTTCTCTTAGCATAATTCTAACCACTTGAGAGTCAAGATATTGGAGATGGAGACCTACAAGCTAGGAAAGACCATTGAAAACTAGGAGCTTAAGATACAACTTATACTGTAGCAACTTGAATCAACAAGAAAAGAATTGGGGGAATCCCTAAAGAAAAATAAAAAAGATTTGTTAATCATGCAGAATGATACACAATATGAGGAAGACAATGAAGTTTTACTTGATGATGGAAATACCAATGAGAGTGATGCAACAATAGAAGATCTATTGGAAAAGAACAACCCACTAAATGAAGAGGTTAGAGCACTAAAGAGAGCATGAAATCTAGTTAGTACAATTTTGTGAAGTGACTAAACAAAAAAATAAAGTTGAAGAGGAAAAAAGGCATATATATACAATACTTGATGAAAAGAACAATGGATTATAAGGGATTTCTCAAAATCAGTTTGACGTGGCTAGTAGGCTTCTCCTTAAAACTCAAGAGTTCAATAGAAATGATGTAGAGATTATGAATCTAAAATATGAGAATGAGCATCTAAAGAATGAACTGAAACATGAAAAGGAATTCATTGAAAGGTTGAACAAACCTAAAGAATCTGTAAGATATTATGAAGAGAAAATGAGATCACAAACATGACTTCATGACACATCTGGTCTATGCTATACTAAGCACCTATCATCTTCTAAGGATGTAGAATCATCAAAGAGTGGAGAACAAAGAAATAAAAAGCCAAAGAAAAAACCTACATGCTATCATTGTGGAAAGCTAGGTCATACAAAAAATATCTATAGAAGCAAAGCTGGAAAGCAAAACCCTAAGCCTAAATTTATTGGTAATTTTTTTTATTTGCAAGAAGAAAGGACATCAAGCACATGAGTGTAGATCCAAAATCAATAAAACACTAGTTACACTTATATTCAAATGTCTTTTCTATAATTGTCAAAAGTATGGACATGAAGCTCAAGAATGCAAATCAAAGGCTAAACCTAACTGGACATCTAAGAAGCAAGCAAATGCACCTAAGAAAGGAAACAAAATTAATTGGGATTAATATACATGGTACAACTGTTAGTTACATGGTGAGTATGCTCATGTTGTAGTAAATTGCATCACAAAACATTTGAGAGGAAAAACCAAGATTTGGATGAATGGAAGTTTAGTTTATTATAGTTGTCACTAGATTGAACATGTAAGAAAAAACAACAAGACACGAGCACTAGCACCTAGAAATGAAAAAAAAGAGGAAAAAGCAAAATTGATATAGAAAAAATAAGGAATGAGATTAATCAAACATGGAGAAAGAAGGAATAAGGAAACAACAGTGAAAACAGTGAAGAAGAGATCACCCAATCCAATGGATAAGGTGATCGCACTACCTCAACCTAAGAAAAGAAGGTATGCGAGGGATTGTACTTCAAATGATTTATCATACATTAGTTCTTGACATATAATGAGGTGAAGTTAATATTTTCATGAGATAAGATGCATTAGGATAGTTAAAAAGTGTGAACTGAGCAAGTGCACATATAACAAGTTGAAGCATAGTCGATGACGAGCATCAATATTGATGTATGTAGTGGTTTAGTCACGATGTTGACCAATACATGATTAAGAACTAAAATGAAGTTGAGACTAAATTGGTATATTGAGCAAGCTAGCTAATGAAGAATGAATTCAAAGTTGTCACTAGATGCTGAGATAGTTGTCATACACTATGTGTGTACCTACTATATGTACAGAACAATTAATACAAGGGTGTTTCAATTGTTTGAGGTATATAGTGAATTTTGTGTTTATTTCTTCACTCACCTAGTGGTTTAGAGTTTACAGAGTGATTCCAATGTGATTCAAAGCAATTTTTGTAAAGTGTGTAGTGAGAAAAAGTAAGTAAAGTTTATGAAGCATATTTGAACTGAATTTGGTTTCTTTGTGAAATTTTTTTCAAGTTTTGAAACCCTAGTTTGTAATGGCATCTACTACATTTGTAATTGGAAAGGACACATTGAAGGATAGTAATGCCCAAATTATGTGAAATGATACATGAACCCCACCGAAGTTCAAGGCTTATCCTAATATTACGATGACTAGAGACGTATCTAGTGCATCTTCATCTATTCCTCCATGTATTATTATAGTACATGATGTGTGATCTTGTTACATGTGTAAGATAAGAGAAATTTGAGATTTTGAATTGAGGAATACTTACAACAAACTATGCAAAAATGAAGTTCTGAAGGAAGAGAACAAGGTAGTTGTCGAGAAAGGGCTTACCCATTCCCTAGCCTTTCCAAAGAATTTAAAGGTCAAACAAATCAAAATAGTTTTGAGCAGAATTCATGATATGAAGCTTTGGCTAGAAAATAGGCATGTGAAGATAACAAAATCAATCATCCATCAAGTTACTTGTTACCCTACCCTAGATTGAGTGAATACTATGCGATGCCCAACCATGAATGTGATAGAGGAACTTAAAAAGGAAAAATTGAATGGCCAAGGGATATCAATTAATGATATTGATGATCCTATCATAGAGTTTGTAGTCATAATAATTTCTCTAAAATTCTATCAGTCAAGCTGATTGAATAGTGTACCCCATGTAGCTATTGATTTGGGTTACAAAATTGTCAAGAAGGACCACAACTATGATTTGGCTGAGTTGCAGTTGATTTAACTAGTAGAGAATCTAGTAGCCATAAAAAAAGTGAAGAACACTTCATGTAATCTTGGTTTTCTTTTTTTGTGCATATACTTTTATGCACAAACTTTATTTCCTACCATTGGTGAAGTAGTATGGGACAAGACCAAGCTTGTAACTAAGAAGATTAATGATTACATTGAGCAATTAGGTGAGAATTTTGAAATAATTTTGGATGGTTATTTTGATGAGTTTAAGAGAAAGATGAAGAAAAAGATGATAATTCCTAATTTAGTTGTGGATCAATATTATGATCACATTTATTTCATGATGAACACTGACTACACCTATGCTCAGGCAATTATTTCAAGGGTTGCATGGTTGAGGCCTATGCAAGACAAAGTAAATGTTGATGAAGTATCTACAGAAATCACAACCTTAGTGTCAGAAGAAATAGATAAGAATGTCGAGTCATTTGCACATATGAAACTACAAAGATAAAAATGGTGATGTAGACCAAGGTTCCAAATATGGACTAAAAAAGAAAAAAAAAATGATTGAGGATTTAGAAGGAAAACTTGGTGAGGCACCCTTGCAAATTACAAAAGGTAAAGGAGAAGATCAAGAGAGTGATGATGAAGAAGACAATGAGTCTAAGGGAAAGGAATTGGTGGTTGTCAAAACTTATGCACTAAATGGAAAAAAAATAGTAATTGTTAATCCTAAGGTCAAGAGGAGTTTGAAGAAAGTGATTACACCACCTACTTCTCAAAGAAGAGTCACCATACATGGATTGAAGGTAGCATCCCCTACATCTACCAAGCCCAACATAGGAAATATAAATACCACCAAGTCAACAAGGGGAAAGTCTCCTAAGAAATGGAAACCAGAGGCTAAAGAAGACCAAGAAAGGTCGAAAGAAAAGATCGAGGAAGAAGCTAATTATAAAGCCTAATGATGAAGAAGAGGATGATGAAGGAGAAAGAACATAATCTTATGATCTGAGAAAGTTTCAAATTGTACACAAGCATGATCCTTAGGATATAGAAAAGGTATGTGAAAACATTTGAAGTTCAACAAGATTTTCTGTTTTTAAACATGCAAAATATGGTTCTTTAGATAAAGGTGACAAAGAAAAAGTAAAATAAGTAGTTTTGGATATCATGATAAATTTTAAGTATACTCCCATAGAGTTAGGCAAAGCACTACCAAATGAGTTGTATAATAGAATGGATTCTAAATAGAAATGGGCATTATCTACTAAGAGACAAATAAGGGAAATAAACTCTAGCCCAAAAAATGTCATATTTAGGGAAGACACATATGTCTATAGCCCTAAGATATTATGCAAAGAATTTTTTGCCCAAGATAAGGGCTTATTAAATTTTGAGAAACAATATTGAGGATGTAGTTCAAGAAAGTAAGTTGGTGTGGAAGAAATCATTTGGATTGTTAGCACCAACTATAGAGGAAGAGGAAAAAGAAGATGAGAAAATAGAACTGGAAAATATAGAGGATCTATATAGTGATGTTGAACAATTTGTAGAGGCTATGGAGAAGATGGCTCAAGAAAAGGAAAAACAGATAGAGATAGTTGTACACTCAAAAGTGTCCCACTCTAAACCCTTCTATCCAAATGATTCCATGAGTTTGGAATGCTTGGATGCTAGCTTAGAGCTCCCTATCCACGGAGTGCAAGAGAGTGTATTTCAAGTTCAAGGGCTCTCAGCTGAGCCTTCAAAATACTCTTCTTTCTAGTAAACCATGCAATGGGAGGTTCCAAAGGCAAGATGCAAGAATGCAAATGTCCCAAGGAGTTCCTCAAGGATGCAATGCAAATGAAGATTAAGCTAGAATGAGATGCAAAGTGTAGCTATGCTAAGCATGTATGAGAGTGTTACAATCCAACTATTAGACTATATGATTTAAGCTATTTGTAAAAATGAAAGCTAAGCTAAGCTAGAATACCATGGATGAGAGAATGTAGAC
The DNA here is from genome assembly GCA_028749045.1 of Cupressus sempervirens. Classification (NCBI taxonomy): domain Eukaryota; kingdom Viridiplantae; phylum Streptophyta; class Pinopsida; order Cupressales; family Cupressaceae; genus Cupressus; species Cupressus sempervirens. Next base: position 777,578,760 of record CM053789.1, read on the forward strand.
AAGAAAGAGAAGTTCTCCACAAAGCTCTAAAGAAACCTGTTAGAAAACTTGCAACATAACAATACTCAAAAGATGGATGCTTTGAGGGGGAAAGCTCTCTCCCTTTTAAAGTTGTACAAATGATAGAGATCAAGATGAAGATGGTGGATGATCAATGGTGGAATTTGAAAAGAGGAGTGATCCATGTGCACACACAAGTCAACCAATAGAATATAAGTTGACTATCATATAAGACAAAAGTTATAAAGCCTTTTCTTTTAATTGCAAAATAGAAAAATGACTTTATGTGTGCACTTTAAGTGGGTTAGAAGAATGGGGTCTTTTATTTAATTAAAAGGGGACGTGTTCTTTTAATCAAATAATGAACTTAGGATAGCATAGTCAAACTATAGGTTATAATCAAATAAATTGATTATTAGCAATTTGGTCTAGGTAAATGATTAAATTAATTTAGCCAAAATGTTGAAAAGGGGGCTAATAGTCTAGATGACCATTTTTAGGTGATTACATTTTCCCCTCTTTGACTAATGCGTGATCAATCTGGAAACACATTATGTCAAAGAAAATAGAAAGCCAAGTAGGCGGTGATAGATATAGATATCTAATTTTGAAGAACGAAATGTAGAAAAAGATAGCAAGTCCTGAATGTATAGCTTGATAGTGGTAGTACTGAACACTAGGAAGAGAACAATGTTAGAATTCTAGAAGAATGTTAACACCTAGAAAAGTGGATAGAGTGAGAGCAAGTCAGAAGATCAAAAAAATGCTCCTAAGCAGTGATAGAGTATTTCTACCCCCTCAGGATCAAAATCGAAATGAGGTAAGGGGACATAGAAACAAGCTAGATATGAGAAAATCAGAATATAGAAATTTCCAAGATGATAGATAGATGATTAGAACCAAAGAATGACTATTAAAGAGACTAGTAAAATGCCCCAGTTTAACTAGAATTGACCATGAAGGATACAGTGTAAAAATTAGGTCAAAACTAGTAAAAAGATGATTTTAGACATGAAAAGGTTGAATTTGAGTAGATATAAAGCATAGAAATGATGAAGACATGAAGAAATGAAGATGCCCCAGTGATGATTCAGAGATTAGACCAAAGAGGTAGAATTTTAAAATGTGATTTTGACTACCAAGATGAACTCAAATTTTGATTTTGATCTCGAAAATGAATCCAAGACATCAAAATTATGTAAGAGGTCAAAATGTTATATAATATGATGACAGGATAGAAAAGAGATGAAGCAAAAGATTAAGAAGGTGAAAAGACATGAACAAGAAGAAAGTAAAGAAATATATGAAAGGAGTTAGCCGATATGTCCACAAAAAGATGAAGAGAGAGCTCTCCCCATGTGCAAGAATATAAGATTAAGCTAGAAAATGAACCTAAAATACAAGCTAATATGCAAAGTGGTTAACCAGCAAGAAGCACATAACATTTAGACTCTTAATTTCATCATTGAGCATTTATTAGGGACATCATGAGATCATACAACCATCACTAGTATAACTTATGAGGATATGAATATGATCAATATCAAAGAGGTATGTGGAAATCCAATGTAAGCATCAGAGACATGTAAGTCAAGATAACTACGCAATTAGATTCCTTAAGTTTAATTTAGCAAGATTACACTTGTATCAAGGCATAAGTGTCAGGATAAACCTCGAGTGTGGTCTTGCAAAATAGTCAAGGATGATACATTTGTAAGTCAAAATGTTGAATAGGACAAGCATAAATTCTTACAACACTATAGACAAACAAAGTATACCCACAAGTAGAAATCAAGAAAATATGTCTCATGCCCCCAGTCTTCTAGTCAATCACATCCTCAAAAGACTTTTAGGGAGGGAACAAGTGGCAAAGAAATCATCATAGACAACACACAAAGTAGATAAAGATCAACATAGCTCAATCATTTAAATGTTTAGGTGCGTGTGTGTGAGTCACTTGGCCATTTCTTCAAGACTTGATCCTGATAGTGAAAAATATCGAGGCATCGAAGACCGTAGGTAAACTATCTAAAAATTGTTGAAAAACACTTGATGTCAAGGTGGGGGAAGTGTTGAGAAACACTATTTTGTGAGTTGTCAAAGAAACCCTAATGCACAAGAATACCTCAATAGGCTAAGAAGTTGTGCCCCCAAGACGGGGACAAGAAACAATTCCAAGCTAGGAAATGTTTAGCAAAGTAGGTGATTAAGACTGATAGACATAGGTGCAAGGGTTTCAAGTAGTGCCTGTTTCCAAGTTTTCACCGCTTGATAGATTTTTTAAGGACTTTTTTCAATTCTATTGTTTTTTTTTTAATTTTTTGGTGATACATCAAAGTGCCTATTGCTAGGTTTTCACTAAGATGATCATTTTTTTTCAAGACATTTTCTAATTTTTAGTATTTTTTTAGGATCATAGATATATACAAGATAGCTGAGCAGCAAGCCTCTAAGCATAGAACTTCTTCAAATGTAGGGTGTTGATAGGATCTGCAAGTTATTCACCCTCTAAAGTAGACAACTAATAAGCACCAGACCCAAATACTTCTGTGATAATGTACGGGCCTAACCAATTAGGTTCAAACGTTCCTTTCTATTCTCGATGTTGCTGATTTTTGGGATTTTCTCTAAGCGAGTGAACCTTCTTGTTATATTGGGTAGACATACACTTTTGATAAGCCCTCATGTGATCAAAAGTGGCTTTGTGGTGTTCATCAAGAGTTTCCAGTTCTTGTACTCGCATAGCTCTATGGTCTTCATTGGTTATTAACCCATGCAAGGAGACACACAAGGAAGGTATCTCAACTTCTAATAGGAGAACAGCCTCAGAGCCATGGACTAGAGAAAATGGTGTAGCCCCTATAGGAGCATGAATAGAGGTTCTATAGGCCCAAAGTGCCAGATTTATTTGCAAGTGCCAATCTTTCCTAGATTTGTGAACTATGCAGTGTAGGATTTTCGGCAATGTTTCATTAGAGGCCTCAGCTTGGTCATTCCCTTGGGGATAGTAAATAGAGGATCAGTGTTTCTTAATTCAAAACTTTTTGCACAGCTGCTTTAAGTCCTTATTCTTGAACTTCCCTCCATTATCCATAACAATAGAGGATGGGATACCATATTGACAAATGATGTGATTCAGTATAAACAGGGCAACATGTTTGCCTATAGTAGTAGATAATGGTACAACTTCAAACAATTTAGTGAAATACTCTGTTGCTATGATGATGAATTTATGATTATTGGATGAGCTTGGATGAATCTTTCCTACCAAGTCAAAGGCCCATTTTTGAAATGGCCAATATATCACAGAAGGGATTAACTCTCGCCTGGGAGCATGTATCAAGTTGCCATGGAGCTGACATTTCTAATAGGACTTCGCATAGTGCACAGCATCAGCTTGCATGGTGGGCTAGTAATAACCTGTCCTAAACATTTTTTAGGCAAGTGCAAGGCCATTAGAATGTGCCCCACAAATGCCATCATGGACTTTGGCAAGTGCCTTCTCAGAATCTTCTAGCTCTAAACACCTAAGCAGTGTTTCATTGAGACCCTTCCTATACAAGTCACCAAAGACCAAAGTGTAATGTGAAGCATTAGAAAGGAATTGGCATTTGTGGTTTCATGTGAGGGTTTTAGGTATAACCTGATCATGCAAGTAGGAGAAGATAGCTACGTAGCAAGAGGAATCATGACCCACAATAGTGCAGAACACCTGATTATCTAAGGAACATAGTCTTCCATGTTTTTATGCATCATATCATGAAAGATGGTTGTTATTGTTGTTTGATATGTAGCACCAGCATTTTTAAGCCCAAAAGGCATGACATTCCAGTAAAAGGTACCCCATGCAGATGTAAAAGCTATCTTTTCTTGGTCTGTTGGAGCTATCTTGATTTGATTATACCCAGAAAATCCATCCATGGGTGAGTACATCTCATAACCCGCAGTCATGTCCACTATCATATCGATGTTTGGTAGTGGAAATTCATCCTTGGGGCATGCTTTGTTGAGATCTCTAAAATTAGTACAAACTCATATGGATTTGTCATGCCTAGAGATAGGTACAATGTTGGAAATCCACTCTACATAATCAATGACCCTAATGAAGTTTGCACTTAAGAGTTTTTCCAACTCTACCTTGACCAGTAGGACCACATGTGGATGCATTTTTCTCAACTTCTGTTTAACAGGCTTAACATCTGGTGAGATTGATAAGTGATGCATGATGAGATCTGTATCAAGCCTTGGCATATCAGAGTATGTCCATGCAAAGTTGACCTTCTTGTCTTAAAAGAATTGAGCAAACTGTATCTTTTCTTTGTTTGACAAGGACTGAGCTACATGAATAATCTTATGACATTCTTCTGTACCCAAGTTGATAGGATGTGTAAGTTCAATGAGAACTAAAGATCTATCCTAGATATAGCTTGGTAGACTACCAAGTACCTCATCTGTAGGTGCCTCAGGGAGGTTTTCACCATTAGATACACCTTTATTTTTACTTTTTTGAGGATCCGACACCACCACAATGTGGTTTTCACCATCTGACTATTTATTTTTTCTTTTAATTTTTTGACTAAGGTACTTGATATCTGATTCCATCATGTTAACCATGGGTTAGCTGGTGGAAGAAGTGATAGGTTCAATGGCATTCAGGTAACAAGCGATCGCATAGTCATTTTGGAAAGACCGTATTTCAGGTCTTTGATTTTGGAGAGACCAATCTATGAGATCCAGGTGAATTAGTGAGATTGGGTCAAAAGTTTCAATGTGATTGATATGGAAGGAGTCATCTCTGGTGACTTTTGAAGTTGAGCCTATAGAGAATTTTGCAAAGGAGTCTAGCTCAGGAATAGACCTAGAGGGACTAGCATGATCCATTGAGACATGTTGTGAGTCAAACTCATCCGGCCCTATACTAGTCCATTCGACTACATTTGGTTTTGTTGTATAGGCATGAATTACATCCACCCCTAGCTCACATGATGCATCAGAGAGATTTTCCCACTCATACTCATGAGAATCTATACTCTAATCCCTAGCTTTGAGATGAGTAATATTATGTCTAATTCATCCTCTATTCATGTCCTCAAGAGTAGATTCTTCTTGTTCCTATTGTTGGGAGGTAGAAGCTTCCTCATTATTATTAGTATTCAATATTTCTTCTCCCCAAAGGAGGGAAGTGAGAGGGACAAAGTCTTCATCTTATGAAGTGGTAGCAATTATGGGAGGGTCATCACCCTCCAATTTTCTAGACGTGAGCAATCTTCGATCACATGTTGGTATATCATTGTCTAGCCCAAAGCCTACACCAGCAGTGTCTTGAGTATCACAACCTTGAGTGTGATTTAAAGGTTCAACTAGAGCATTTTTATGACTAGTTAGGACCCATGGTCCTGATAGCCCATTTTTGTTAGAAATTTATAGCCTTTTCCATATCTTTTAGGAGAAATAGGAGTAGTCACTATAACTTCCTCATCTTCCTCTTCTCTATAGATCAAGTCCTTAATGGTCTGTTCTTCCTTTTCTGCTTCTAGAGGTATTGATGAATGTACAAAAGTGCCAAAAAGTGTCATAGTGAAAGTGGAAGGCTTCTTTGCGATAATTGGTTTCCAATAGGACCAAGGGGAAACTGGTAAGGCAGCAATAGAGTCCAAAGTGTACTCACCCATACCAAGGCTCATCATTTTTAGTTTTTTTTCACACTCTATGAAAGATGGTGCTGGCTCATGAGAAGAGCGGTTGTGTGGGACTAGCATTTCAGCAGCGGACAATGTGTTGATGGACATTGAGTTGTCACCAGGGACAACTATCTTAGTACCATTAAATGGGAACTTGACGCACTAATGGTATGTAGAGGGCACCGCTTGCATGTTGTGAATCCACGGTCATCCCAACAACAAGTTATATGTGAGAGGTATATCTAGGACCTGGAAGACAACATCATTTTCCACTGGACCAACTCGAATTGGTAGCACAATTAAACCCTTAGAAGGGCATTCAACCTCATCATAGGCTTTTATGGTGATCTTTCACCTAGGGTTAATGGAAAATTCTGACATGCCCAACTATTGTATCACATTGAATGAGATAATATTTAACCCTACACCATTTTCTATTAGGACTCAATGGACACGGGTATGAAAGATTTGAACTTCAACATGGAGAGCAAGGTTATAGGGATGACTGAGAGCTCAATCATCTTCTTCAAAAAAGGTGAGATAGTGAGGTGAGGAGATGTGATTCACCATAGCTTGGAATCATTCTGCATCAATATCTATGGGAATTTTGGCAGAGTGTAAAGCTTTCTCAAGGATATCCTTGTGCAAAGGAAATAACTCTAGCAATTTGAAAATGGAGATTTGGGCTTGTGTGCATTGTAGTTGGTTAACAAGATCATAGTTGGAGATCTTGGAAGTAATCAGTTGCTTGGATGATGAAGAATTTTTAGGGTCATGAGAAACTTTTAGGACAACCTTAGATTGCCCCCTACTAATAGCGTTAAGTGGTTCACTCTGAGAATATGAAGACTCAGCCGCTCGGAGTACCACCTTGGGTCTAGTATCAATATGGTCTTGAGGAGTGGATCGTGTCCTTAAGACCACTTTTGGTCGTTCATCTTCAGCATCATAATTTGGCCAATTGTCATTGTTGGAGCTTGCTATACATATGTATTCAATGGGCTCAAGCATGCCTATAACATTATCAATGTCAGCGTAAGCATAACTGATTTGTGCATCATGATTCTTTTTGGCAGCTGCCTTTGAGGTCTCACCATTTTCATACACGAGTAGGGGTTATTTAAAGGCCTTATGATCAGCATTTTTCACAAGGCCATCTGTGACAACTTTGCCAGCTTCAATGAGGTCTTGAATTACATCTTTGAGCTTGAAGCAATTTTCTATGTTATGCCCTTTACTTTGATGATAGTTGCAAGTATGATCTTCTCTCCACCATGGCGGTCTAATAGGTGGATCATAAGGACATGAGTTGTCTGGCAAGGTAACCAACTTTTTTGCAATTAAATTTTTTAAAACCACTTCATAAGGTTCGACCATAGGTGTGTAAACATGTCACTTCTTGGTAAACTTAGAGATCTTGTCAAACGTTTGTGGTTTTGAAATTTCTTGTTGTTTTTCAACATAGATGGCATTAGAAAGGTTAAAAATAGGTTCCTTGGTTTTAGGAGTGTCCACTACTCCATCATTGACAACATACTTGTTCTTTTTCCAAGGTTTTCCTTTGTCTTTACCATTTCCATTATTATTCTTGTCTTTGTTTATAACAATATCACCCTTTCTGATAGAAACATCCTCAATATGATATGCACTCTCAACCATGGCATTTAAGGATGTGAATAATTACTTTCTTAGATCAAAGTATAGCTCAGGTACAAGTGTATTAACAAAAATGCAAGAATTTGCCAAGGATACCGAGAATATAAAGATCTCCATCATTGAAGGTATGTTGCAAAAGGTTCTCCTGGTTTCTGTTTGATGTTGCACAAGTCCAGCACAGTCATAGGATGTTCAATGTTGTATGAATATTGTTGGATGAAGCGTTGTGCAAGTTTGTCAAATGTTTGAAGAGGAGGACTTAGTTTTGTGAACCATTCCATAGCTTGTCCTCGTAGACTTCTAGGAAACAAACGCATAAGAAAGGTGTCTTCATGCATAAAGTCCATGCTAATAGTATAGAAATGTCTCACATGGTCATGAGGGTCACCATTTCCATCATATTTGTCATACTTAGGAACCTCTATATCCTTAGGAAATGCCAGCATGTATAGACTCCTATCAAATGGAAGAGCACAAATTGATTCACCAAATGATGTTTTAGGTGGCTCTTTTGAAGTTTCGAGTTGTGCAAATAGTTTCCTTAGTTCCTGTATTTCTTCCCTTAAGATTTCAGCCTTGGTGGGCTCTCGTTTTGAAATTATATGCTCAACGTCAAAACCTTGAGGGAATTCCCATCCCCTAGCTACCATGTATCGAAAGTATTGGTCTCCATTTTCCTCTAAAGCTCTAAGCATTAGTTTTTGAGTGAAGCCATCTTGTTCAAATTTGATCATGTCTTCGCTAGTTACTTCTTCATCACTATCATGATGGGATGGTTTAGGTGGTGATGGACATGTGCCAGTGGCAGCTTTAGGACTCCTTGGTGGCATATGATTGCCATAATTATTCTCAAAAGGATTTTGAGGACAAGTTCCTTTATGTCCTTCATAGCGTGCCTAATTGTTAGTGTCGACTTCTTGGTTTTCTCTTTTCATAGCGTATATAGCATCCAAATTCTTTTGGGTTTCACATGCTTTTTCTTCTAAGCGATGTTTAATTTCATCAAGGTGCACCATAGTGACTATATCGCTTGTATCCTTGGGTGTCTCAGAGGGTGTACCAAATGGATTTTCAAAACTATAAAGTGGGTTGTGCCAAATGTTGGTCGTTTGTATTTGAGCAAATTCGAGATTCTTATCACAAGGTTGCTTACAAGGATGTTTGGTTGGTGTTTCCAATTGCTTGAAAATGAAAGGTGTATGGTCACCATTACCTGTAATACCCCAAAATTGGCTCATTGCCATTATACCAATTCTGGTCTATTCTAATCAATCCTAAGACCTATTCTAATAGGCAATTCTTATTCTGTTACTCGCTACTTGACTTAATTGTTAGATACAGAAAATCCTAATCTATATTCATCATACTCATTATTTAATCCCTATAGTACACACTCATATTAGCCACATTAAACCTATTTGATTTCAATTTTATTTAATCTAAAGTATTCATACTTTATTAAATTAAATTATCTCCTAAGGCTAATGTACTATGGAATTAAATTTGTTTAATTTAATAAATATGCCTATTCTAATTAATTAAACAAAATTATTTAATTAAATGGAGAAGCTACTTCTAAATTAATTAAACAAAGTTATTTAATTAAATGGGAAGCTATTCCTAAATTAATTAAATGGAGTTATTTAATTAAATAAGAAAAGTATCTCTAATTAATTAAATAGAATTATTTAATTAAATAGAAAAAGGTAATTATGAGAGCATATCTTATTTTATTAAATTAAATATATCTCCTAATTTTCTCTTCAGTTCAAGAATGGAAATTTCTAGCTTACTGCTGATCAAATTAGAAGTGACCCAGATCACTTACTCTCAAACTGAAGTCTATCTGAGTTGACTGACTCTTACACTCAGATCTAAGCCAGTTAACTCCCTCTAATTTGGGAATCTTCCACCTTAATCGAACCTCATCTTCAATCCTAACCATTGATTGAAATTAATCTCAACCGTTGATGGATTCCAAGAAAGTCTATTTAAGAGACCCTCATCTCTTCATTTTTAGGGGATGAATTAGAATTTGCATCGAATTGCTGCCAAATTGCACACTCATTTAAGCTTATTACATTCTCATAGATTTTCATTGTTAGCTTAAATCACATCTAGAACTAATATGCATACATCTTTAGCATAGTTTCTTTTATACGTTCTTAGATTAGTTTGCATATCTCATTTTAGATTAATATGCATATTCACATAGATTAGTTGTATCTCATTTTCAAATATTTCATCCTTAGAGGGTCCGGTTGCTTGCACCTCAATTCTAAGGATATCAACGGGAAAAATCCCTTTAGATAGAAGGCAACAGGTCAGCTTGTTGAATGATTTTCAGATGGACAATCCAATGTTCATTCCGAGATGAATCCTCATATAAAGATCATGTTGAAGTGTGTGTGTTAGTATAGGCCACAATTCACACGTACATTTCTAGCACCCACTGTGGAACCAAGAAAATCAACTTTTTTGGCCTCTTTCTGCATTTTTTAATCATTTTCATGTTCTCGTCTGTACTGTTCTATACAGATTCAAAAATATTTACGCGATATTGTTCATTTTTGAGCGAGGATCCAAAATCTTTGCTTGAAGATTCTTTTTGTACCGCACAAGAAAGTGCAGTATCCGTGAATCTTTGCATGGCACCTATTTTCTTCATGCAAGCCGTAACAAAATTTTGTGCGGGCCGTAGAACAATTTTGTGTGGCTCTAAAAGAGATTTCAGGTGAAATCTTGCGACAACAACTTTAGTTTTAAGAATTTTTTGATTTATAGATTATTTGATTTCACTAATGTGTTTTATTTTGAATCTGTTTCTCTGATTTCTTGCAACTTAACTGTTGTTTGCAAGATGTTTGTCGAAGATTCCTTTTAAAACCCACTTGAAAATAGATTAACAATTTGATTGCAGGACAATTGTCGAAGATATTCTTGTCGAAGATATGCTTGTCAAAGATCAATATTTTCAAACCCACAAAACAATGTGTGTCTTCTCTTATTGCTTTGAAAACTAGATAACTAGGGCTTGTGAACTTCTTAGGATGTAAGATGAAAGAATAGGGTAATATGCTCTTCACTTCTCAGAGGTCATGACTGAGAGTGAATCAGAAACCTAGACACTTCTGAAAGATGGCATTTCAAGGGAGGCAAGCAGGTTAGTGGTTCTCCAAAGCTTGTTCTCTTCTATGATGAGACAATGATTTTCTTTAAGAGAATCCAAATCTTTAAGGAAGAATGAGTTTGGATTGATTAAGCCAAGTCGGTAATTAACTTGTTTTGCATGTTTGGGTGAGGAAATAAGGTAAAGGATTATGCTCTTTCCCCTTGAGGGAAATCAAAAACTCAAACCCTTAGATCTAAACCACTACTCTATGTCTATCCTTTAGAGGGTCTGCCAGAGTGATCCAACCTCTGGGAATGACCCAAGTGAGCACACTCCTTTTTCCAGAGATTCCAACTCACTATAATCAAGATGCTTTGTACAGTGAAAGACTCCAAAGCCAGATTAATTTCTTCCCCTTAATTCTTGATATCGCATATCAAGGGGAAGCTCTATCTGTGCACTGGTCGGCTCTGGCCCCTAGCTTGTTAAGCAAGTAGAGTGCACTTTTAGATGCTAGTGTGGGCTGCTGGTCTCAACTCCACTTGTGGAGCCACCGGGAATTAATACAAATGGAAGCCAAGTAAAAACCTCTTAGTTAGAAGCTATCTAGTTCACCTCCAAAAGAAAGCATAATCTTTGTGCAAGGAGGGGGAAGAATCTCTCCTATAGAACTCATCATAGGCATGCTACTGGACATTTGAAGGTGGTATACATGCTCATCCCTTGTCACAAGGGCACTCATTCAGCGTATACTATTGAATCCTTTGAATATACCAAAAACATGGGTGCCCTCTAGGGGGTGACACGATTGTGTGAGGTACACAAATGTGCATAAGATGTGGGACAAAGGTTTTGCCTTCTCTACTAATTTGTCTTTCTAGGGATAAAGCGTGTTTGTTATCAAGTCATCAACAAAGTCCAAACCATTTTAAAACAAAAAAAAGTCAAGACTCCCTTATCATTTCGAGTTGCTTTGCCCTTGGTAGGACTATTTTTGACTACTGCTTGCTTCCCACTGTCTTGTTCAAACACATTGCCTAAATTGAGTATTCAAACATTGTCTAAATGTCTTACTCAGTCAACCTTGTTGCCTGTCCAATCAAATTTTTTTGATAAATCTGTCCAATCTATCCAAACAGTCTAAAAATCTTGTCAAAATCAGTTGCTATTGTAAAACTGGTCTAACTTCTTGTGCAAAATCTTTTTAGTCTCACGCGAAATCATTTTATCCTCGCGCAAAATCATTTTTTCCTTACATGAAATTAAGCTATTGTCATGACTCTTCGTGCGACCCTGTGAACTTCCTCGCACGAAATTAAACTACTGTCACTAACTTTTGCACGACCCAGAGTATAATCTCACATCGTCTAGAATACTTCCTCGTGCGAAATTAAACTACTGTCACTGAATTTTGTGCAATCCAGAATACCTCCTTGCACAGCCTGTAAAGGTTTCTTATCTGAGACTTTGTGTCAGCATTACCACTTTTGGTCTGTTTTAGTTATCTACGGCCTGCACGCTACCCTTTTCTATGTCTGTTTGTCACTCTCTGTCTACAAACAGTCCTAAAACAATGGCACTTTGCTTAGCTAACGACTTGTGTCTCATACTTTGATTGGTCTTGTCTCTTAAGTTACCTTTTGTCTTTATCTCTTAATGCTTGTCATACTTGGTGTCGCATTGGTCATAATCTCTAGTTGTTCTAGCCTTTAAATCAGACAATTTGTGCCTTAGTGAATAGCATTATTACTATTATCTTGTCCTTTTTGAGACTCAGTCTTAGTGTAGTCCTTGTCCAGGTTCTAGCTTTTTGTCCTTGTCTATGACTATCGCAACGAGAAGCGGTAACATATTTTATCCTCTTAGACTTAGACGAGGTCGTGCTAGGGGTCGTAATCATAGTAGAGGTCACTTACCTTTTGTTACACAATTTGTATCTAGTTCGGCTAGTGAGGCATCTTCATGATCTCCCTCACCTGTCAGGTCATCTCGAGTTCAACGAACATTTTCCATAAATTTGCAACAAATTAAGAATCCTTTGTACCAAGAGGATACTGAGACAAATAGAGGTCCTACATTACCAAACACGATGTTTGATCCTTTTTTCAGAGGACCTTTTGAAATGCAACACACTGAAACTGAACATGTTCCTATAATGACTAATCGTGAACCTAAACATGGTAGTCATACTAGACATAAAGAACCATCAAGGAACGACAAAGAGAAAGAGAAAGACCACGACACTGATGAGGAACAAGAAGAGGTGGAAATACTCCCTGAACACACAGAAAAATGTTGAAGAGACAAAAACTTCCAAAAGGTCATGGGAATCCTACTCAATGAAGAGAAAGAAAAGTACTTTCTCAAACTTTCCCAAGAGGGAGCTAAACTACCCTCTCATTTCAATGTGGAAACCATTATCACGCCTGAAGAAGAAACTGAGACTTCTAAACTCCAAAGACAACTAAAAATTATGCAAGACCAATTGGCTTAGATGATGCATGAGAAAGAGAAACCCACAAAGACATACACATTGGATGCTCTTTGTCCATTTCCATTTGACAAAAGCATAAACATGTCGCCTTTCCCACGAGGAGTAGAGCTACCCAAATATGACAAGTACTTTGGTACTATTGATCCCCAAGATCACTTGCGAGAATTTGGTGCTTTGTCTATGGAGTTTATACACAATCAAACATACCTCATGCATTTATTCCCTAGAAGCCTAGGTGGTCAAGCTTTGGAGGGGTTCTCACATTTACCTCCTAGTATCAAGACATTTGACAAAATTGCCAATCTCTTTGTTCAGTAATATTCTCATAACATTCAACATCTTGTCAATATTTGAAATCTATGCAACCTTAAATAGAAATTTGGTGAGCCTTTTCTCACATTCCTCCAACAGTGGAGACAACCGTACACTAAATATTCTCGCAAAATTCCAGAAATGGAGAAGCTTGACATTTTCACTGATAACCTCCTACCTGATTTTGGGTACAAAGTCCAACTTCAAGGTCCACGTACCTTTGAACACATGATCACATAGGCTATCTGTATCAAGAAATTTATGGTCAAGAAAGGTGAACTCACTCTTCAGAGGGACATATAGCAAGGTTCCACTTCCAACAAGGATAAAACCAAACATGTCAACAAGAACCAAGAAATCGTACATGATGGAGTTGTTGACAATGTCACGCCCAAATCTGTTAAAGCGGCATTTAATCTCACAGATGGCCTCAAAGCAGCCAAAAATGCTGAGAAACCTCCTTCTGACAATAAGACATCTGAGAAAAAACCAAGAAACTCATGGACAACACGCCCCAAGCGAGAGTATACACCCTTGGGAGAACCTTTGGATGTGGTTTACAAAACATTGCTACAACATAAGCTTATTTCACCAATGGATAACCCTCATCCCTATGATCTACAACCACGTCCACCATGGTGGAATGAGACCTCATTCTGTGAGTATCACCACAACAAGGGACACAAAACTAGCAACTATATAAAATTGTGCCATAAAGTCCAGGACATGATTGATGCTAGTGATCTTGTGGTAGATGGACATAACAAAAACTCAGATCACAAGGCGTTCACAGAACCTTTCCTAGCTTATGAAAAGGGAGAGACTTCGAAACCACAACCCTACAACAAGGTCAACTATGCATATTTCAATGATGACAATGTCATTCACATGGTTGAACCTATGGATTCTGAATATTGTGACATTATTACCATTAAGGGCAAGCAAGATAATGACAAACCCAAGACACCATTTGTCTTGAGGGGCCCTACTTCCAATGTAATGGATAATACACCTTCGTAACACTGTGCTAATTTTGTCACTCATTCTTGCACCAAGTTGGTGCTCAAAGGCCCTATGCCTCCTACTTTAGATCTTGAACAACACAAAGATAAAGCCCTTGTTGGTCCATCTGGCAAAGGTGCAAAACCCATAATGAACTCGACAACAACTAGTTATAGTATTCTCGATCAATTGAAACAAACTAATGCTCAGATTTCCATCTTTGAGCTACTTAAAATCTCGCCTACTCACAGGAAAATGCTAGACAAAGCCCTCGCTGAGGCAAATGTTCCTCAAGATCTTGATCTTGAGCGATTCCAATCCATGGTAGGTCACTTGACCTCACCTTATCTTATGAACTTCTCCAAGGAGGATGATAACTCGTTGAGTCACCCACACAATCAACCTCTACACATCAAGGTTATGATCCATCAGACACGTGTTCATCGGGTACTCATTGATAACGGTGTTGGCCTAAATATTGTCTCTGCTACTCTGTTTAAACAATTGAATTATTCTGAGGACTCTATTGATCTTCAATGAAAGATCACTATCAAAGCATATGATGAAGTGGAATGAAAGTCTCTAGGTCTTGTGGTTTTACCAATTCATGTTGGTCCTGTCGAAAGGGATGCCACCTGTCAGGTGCTTGACATTCCCTTAGCCTACAACATTCTGTTAGGACAGCCATGGATACATGAGATGCGCGCTCTGCCATCCATATACCACCAATGCATCAAGTTCCCATTTCATGGCTTCGAAGTTACCATTCCTGCCACTACTAGCTACACCTACAATATGCTCAAAGCTGCTAAAACTTTTGTCCCTGCTAACCGTGAGTCCACTAATTATCATGATAATAAGCTAAAACAAATTGAGTAGTCATTCAAACTAAAAGAAACTGGCATGGGAGAGTACCACATTGAACCAATGTTTTCATTGACATCTCTCCCAAAGTCTCATTGACATCTCTCCCAAAGAAGTTGGTCATGCTAACGCCTCAAACCAAGTATAATGGTGCTTTTGTCAAGGCTACAGTTCCCTTAGAAGATGAAAATGAAAACAGAGCCATTGTTGCATCACTTTATAGAGAAGAGGCTCCAATGGACCTAACAGAGCAAGCTCAAGAAATCACTCCTAAGAAATATGGGCCCGGTCTTAGGCTTATGAAGTGTTTTGGTTATAAGGGAACTGGCCCTATTGGGTGCAATAACAATGGCCTAATTGATCCTATCAAAGCAAGAGCTCAAAGCAACTGTGATACAACTGGCTAAGGATTTAAGAAGGTTCCTTTTCATTTGGGACCAAATAAATTCATACCAACACCTAAGAGTTCATCTAAAAATGAGTCACAAGCTGAGTCAGATACTTAAGAGAAAGAATCTGATGATGAGGATTCTTATCCTCATCCTATTCCTTATGATCTTGCTAAATTCTTTATTGAGCTAGATGACTTTGTGCCACATGTTAGCACTGTGGATGATACTAGTGATTCTTCTAAGGACAATAATGAGCAACTCAAATATCATGCAAAAAGGGAAGAATCTAGTCAGTCATGCTGTGTTGAGTATTTTTGTAAGAACCCAAAGGATGAAGGTGACTATGTCCCTATCACTATTGAGGAGTTCTATAATCTCTCGCCATGTAGCACTAATTCTAAGGAATATGAGTTTGACTCTCTTTCAGAAGAAACTACTGATAAAGACATTGACCAAGTGCATGTCTATGAAAATCAAATCAAAGTGGGTGAAATAGCTAGGGTTAGGTCACATGGGTCAAATCCAACTAGTGTCCTAGAGTCATCAATTACTGGCATTTGTAGTCTAAGGCATTTGAACACACCTATGGATGAGGTCACCGTAGGTCTTGAATTGCTGGTTCAAGCACTTAATGACTATACTGTGAATACAATTGAACCAGCCACTACTCTCTCACTCACACATCTCGAGCTTATAGATTGGAACCCCAATGCATCTAGCGAAGTCCCCACATTCCAGAATGACTATGCTCTCACCTGTTACCTAAACGCTATCAAACCTATAAGATCTTCCACCAATGAGCAGAGCGTCAACATGACTAAGGTTGACATCAAATATCTCAGTCACACAATTAAAAAGAAAAAAAATGCAAAAGGTCTGATGGTGAAAACCACATTGTGGCAGTATTGGAACCCAAAAAAGTAAAAAAAAAAGACATATCCAAGGGTGAAAACCTCTTTGAGGTGCTCATAGATGAGATATTTGATGTACTTCCCAGTCACTTTCAAGAGAGATCATCAGTGTTGATAGAGCCGATGCAGCCAATTAACCTAGGCACAAAAGAACATCCTTATATGATACATCTGGCACAGTCACTATCACCTGAAGAGAAGGAACAATTCATTGCCTTTTTCAAAGAAAAGAAAATAAATTTTTCTTAGACATACTTTAACATGCCAGGATTGGATCCTGATCTTATCATGCATCATTTGTCCATAGCACCAGGCATCAAACCAGTTAAACAAAAGCTTCATAAAATGCACCCTCACATTGCATTGCTCATCAAAGTAGAATTGGAGAAAATTCTAAAGGTCGATTTCATCCATGCAATTGATTATGTTGAATGGATATCCAATATTGTTCTAGTTTCCAATCTAGTTTCCAAGCACGATAAATCTATCAGGGTTTGTACAAACTTTCATGATCTTAACTTGGCATGTCCTAAAGATGACTTTCTGCTCCCTAATATTGATATGATCGTGGACATGACGGCTGGCTATGAGATGTACTCACTTATGGATGGTTTTTCTGGATACAATCAGATAAAAATTGTGCTAGAAGACTAGGAGAAAATGGCTTTCACATGTGAATGGGGAACCTTTTGTTGGAATGTGATGCCATTTGGCTTGAAGAATGTGGGTGTTACATATCAACGGGTTGTTACTACAATTTTCCATGATATGATGCATAAGACCATGGAAGACTACGTTGATGATACCTTGGTCAAAAGTGCTAAACACAATACTCATCTACAAGATTTGGGTCCAATTCTAGATCATATGGAAAAATTCAATCTTCGGCTCAATCCTAAGAAATGTGCAATTGGTGTCACATCAGGAAAGTTGGTAGGATACATCATCTCTACAAAAGGAATTGAAGTAGATCCAGAGAAAGTACAAGCAATAATGGACATGCCACCACCTTGGAACAGCAGTCAGATGAGAAGACTACAGGGAAGGTTTCAATCTATTCATAGGTTTATTTCACAATTGGCGGATAGATCACAACCCTTCACAAAGACCTTACATAAGGGTGTGAAATTCAATTGGAGCTAGGATTGTGAGCAAAGCTTAACATAGATCAAATAATATCTTGTCAATCTACTAATCCTGATGCCTCCTATTTATGGGAAGCCTTTGCTTTTATACATTTCAACCACTGAAACATCTCTGGGCATTTGTTGGCTCAAGAAAATAAGGATAACAAAGAAAGAGCTATTTATTACTTGAGCTGGACATTGGTCTCTTATGAGAAGAACTATAGCATTATTGAAAAATATTGTTTGGCAGTTGTCTTTGCTTCCCAAAATTTGAGACACTACATGCTTGCCCACACTATGAGGCTTGTGGCTAAAATAGACCCACTAAAGTACTTGCTTAGTAAGGCAGCTCTCACAGGAAGATTGGCTAAATAGGTTATGATACTTAGTGAGTTTGACATCCAATACGTTGAATGCAAGGAAATTAAGGGATAGGCAATTGCAAACCAGCTGGCCAAGGCACCCATACAGAGTCTTCTGCCAATGAACATTGATTTCCTAGATGAGTCAATTCTAACACTCACGCACCACACATGGGTTATGTTCTTCGATGGGTCCTTCACACAACAAGGATCGGGTGCTGGATTACTCTTTATTACACTACAAAGATACTCATTGCCCAAAGCATACAAGATTTTATTTTCTCATACAAACAACATTGCTGAATACGAGGCTTTGATCAATGGCATGAAAATTGGAGCTGACTGGAGAGTGGATCAGTTAGATGTCTTTGGTGACTCTCAGCTTGTCATCAACCAAGTTAATGATGTGTACCAAACAAAGGATGAGAAACGAATTCCTTACAAGTGCATGGTTGATGACTTAAAGAAGTATTTTGCACACATCACCTTCCAGCAAGTTCCACGAGTAGATAATAAAGTGACTGATGCCATGTCTACCCTAGCCTCCCTGCTACAAATGCCTAAAAATGATCTTCGACATGAGTTCTTGGTGGAAGCGTTACACTACCTAGCCTATGACACCCCTGATTCTAAGATGATCTGTTCTATTATAGGACAAGAATCATCTCATTACCATCACATTTATTCCTACCTTCACAATCAAACCATTCTGGAAGGTCTGACTCGGAATGAGAAATGTTACCTAATCCATAATGCTTCACATTATGTCATTATTGCTGATGATTTGTACAGGAGAGGTCTTGACAGAACACTCCTTAGGTGTTTAGAACCCGAAGAGTCCAAACATGCACTAATTGATGTTCATGAGGGCATTTGTGAAGCTCATTCCAATGGCTTGATACTAGCTGGCAAACTCCTTCATGCTAGTTACTACTCGCCCAAAATGGAGCAAGAAGCTATCAAGTATGCTAGGTCTTGCAAGCAGTGTCAACTAAATGGGAATCTCATCCATGCTCCAGCCAGAGAGTTGATTCCTTCTACTACAACATGGCCATTTCAACAATGGGCTTTCGACTTGGTGGGGCAAGTCAACCCAACTTCCTCTAATGGACATAAGTTCATTATCATGGCTATAGATTATTTCACAAAGTATGTAGAGGCAGTACCTCTCACAGTTATTGATGGCAAAATTGTAGCACTTTTCATCACAAACTACATCATCTGCAGATATGGTGTGTCATCCTCAATCATTATTGACAATGGAGGAAAATTCAAGAATAAAAACCTCAAGGAACTATGCAAAAAATTCAAAATCACACAACATTGGCCTTCCATTTATTACCCCCAAGGTAATGGCCAAGCTGAGGCATCCAATAAAACAATTCTCGAAATTCTTCATTGCATAGTTAACAAATCAGGGAGAGACTAGCATCTCTAGATCAATCCAACCCTCTAGGCGTATCGAACAAGCATCAAAACTCCAATGGGCATGACTCCCTTTGCGTTGGTGTATGGCATGGATGTTGTACTTCCAATAGAGGTCAAGATACCTACCTTGAGAATCTCTATGAAGGGCCTTATCACTGATGATGACTACAGGATAGCTCGACTTCAAGAGCTTGTGTTGTTGGATGAATGACGACAAGTGGCATGTGATCATCTACAAGCATATCAACAAAGAATGGCACGAAGCTACAATCGGAGGGTCAAGCCATGTGACTTCCATCTGGGTGACCTCGTGCTGAGAGAGAACACCAAGAATCAACAACAGTGAGTACAAAAAGGAAAGTTTGAACCAAACTAGCTTGGTCCTTACATCATTACTGCAGTATATGGATCTGGGGCCTATCAACTTTCCACAACCAAAGGAGAAGTGTTTAAAGAACCTGTCAACGCTCTCCACTTGAAATAGTTTTACAGTTGATCTGATATCAGTAAGCTCTTTGTACATATCTATATATCCTGAAAAAATCTAAAATCAGAAGAAGTCCTGAAAAAAATTGTTACCCTGGTGAAAACCTAGCAATAGGCACCTTGGTAACAACCAAAAAAAAAAAAAAAGGAAAATCCTACCAAGAAGGTGAAAACCTAGTAAATAGGTGCCTCTTGTTCCCAACACTTCATCTTGCAATGCATCATCTAGCTATTCTATACAGTCACTTTCATGCTTTCTCTTTCCTGCTTTTCCTGCTTTCTGCTCATGTATCCATGGATTGAGTCTTGTTACAGCTCGAGGGCATTCCCCTTTAGTGTCACTATTTTTGCAATTCTCCTCATAGAATCTCCTCTATGACAGTCACTAGTGGTCCTCACTGTGTCTGCCTACTGTTGCTAGTGTCACTCATTTCGGGATCCTCCTCATAGGATCTCTTTCGTGATAGTCACAAGTTGTTCTAGTTGCGTCTGCCTACTATCTCTAGTGTCACTTGTTTCGAGATCCTCCTCATAGGATCTCTTTTGCGATAGTCACCAGCTATTCTAGCTATGTCTGCCTACTATCACTATCATCACTCATTTTAGGATCCTCCTCATAGGATCTCTTTTGCAATAGTCACCAGTTGTTTTAGTTGTGTCTACCTACTATTGCTCATGTCATGTTTCAGGTTCTCTTGATGAATATCTTTATGCGTCAGTTACCAGTCGTTCTGACTATGTCTGTCTACTGTCACTCTGTCCTCTTTAGAATCTCCATCTTGGAGATTTCTCTTTGACTTTAGTCACCAGTCATTCTGACTGTGTTTGTCTAATGTTGTCACCTTATTTAAAGAGATTCATTTAATATTTATTTGGATAGTAACATCACTCCTATAACACGTCTCGTTGAATTCATAATGATAAAAATCTTTGGATATCTTGAGCTTTTCTTTGTTCTTGTTCTTGTTGCTTTCTCATGTCTCCTCGAACAACTTGGTGATGTCCTTATCAATTAGAGAAGTAAGGACTGGGGGCATGATCTTTTCTTTGTTTTATGTTTGTGGTTCAGTTCCAAAACTTCTATAATATTCATGAAAGAGGGGTGTCCACTATAAGAGCCTCTATCTCATGTTGGATGGCCCTATGTACCTCGACTTCTCTTCATTGTTCAAATTCAGAAGTTTGGTGCTTCTCCTTGTCTATTGAAGTGAATTCTCTATGCTATAGCAAATGTCTCAAAACTCATCCTGCTAAGTGAACGAACGGGTCACTGCGAGTATAAAATGTGAATGTTGTCCTAGGTTACGGATGCAAAGGTCATTGTGGACATACTACTTACTAATTGCTTAGCATAAGAATGATCTTTCGTGTGTCTGGCATGTTTGTATGCAAGCAACATTCAATTCATCCTAGTGTTTATGCTTTGATGCTTATGTTAACTTGCTACATTAAAAGGGACAAATGTTCTGGTCATTTTGGCTTCTTGTGCCTCGAATTCTTACATTCAATCTCAACAAACCAATGACATATGTTATATTCATATTTCCATGATTGCAATGTCAATGGGAATTATATGACCTACGAGCTTTGTTCTATATCCAATGATGATTAAATATTGAGGCTTGGTAACCAAACTTAGGGTTGCATTTAGCGTAGTCTCACATTTCATCCTGCATTTGCATAAGCACGCAATTCGATGGTCATTTTGTTCCTACCCTTTGTGATGAAAGATTGGGGGAATCTCCACATGTATCAGGTTTCTCCATGGCTGCATAAGTATTTGGTCCATCAATTCGTGTTCCTCGATGAAGTATCTATCATTGTCAAGCAACAAACATACAAAACTACATGAGATGTCAGTCCATTTCCATGTGCATTGCATCCATGTACTCATAATATCTAATCTACGTGCTCATAATCACATCATAATCAAACTCAAACATACATCTCATAATCATCATGTCTACATCCCATGTACATCAAAGTAAATCAAAACAGACAATCACATATACACAGGGATACTCGGGTCAAGATCTTGTGTATATATATATATATATATATATATATATATCAAAAGAATGGATCACTACAAAAATGGGTGCTACTCGAGCACAATCGATCAAAAATGATACATGTGGTGCTGGCACACCAGTCGATACATAGCTAGAGATCAAAATTAGAGTCAAGCATAGAGCGTCTAACTCTGTTCTGTACCCTCACCTCCAGGAGGAGTAGGAGTACTAGGTGACAGAGGCGGCGGTGGCATATCTGGTCTAGCAGGAGGTTGTGTGCCTCCAGAATCTCACGCATACTGAGAAAAGTGTTGAACTCGAAGTGTCTCATCTATTACCGCACTCGTATATGCAGCATAATAGTAAGCTGCCCAAGCTAACTGAAAGCAGATCTCATCCTGTGCCAACTCCAATCTCTACTCCACAGTCTCAGCGTGCTCTCTCCATCGATCTATCTCATGTTGTCTCTCCACCAGCTATGCATCTCGGACTGCCATTGAAATCTATAACTCTCCCAACTACCGAGAGGCCACATGAATCTTCTCTCGGTAGCAATGCACTATCTCCTACACGCCACCGGTAGGCTGCTCCATCATCTCCTCATCTAACAGCTCGGGAGCCCCCTACTGTGGTGCCTACTCTGGTGACTGTTGTTGCTAAGGAGTCTCTTGCTGTGAAGCCTGCTCCTCTGTCCTCTATCTGCAACGTTGACTCTATCCAGTCCCACTACCCCTAGCACTTGGGTCTGATCCCATCTACTGCAGAGGAATCTGCACCTGTTGTGCCCAGTGCTAGACTCGTGGCTGCTATTGTGGCTGACTTGGTGGCTGTGCTTGTGCCTGCTACTACTGGGGCACCTATCTCTATGCCTATCCTACCATCCCCAGTGGGTCTGTAAAGCATGGGAACATATGGCTGATCAAAAATGCCTGATATGCAAGCGTCATCCTTACATCTACTACCTCTGGCAGGTAGTCCCACTGAACTATAGCTAGGTTGCGAATATCTATCATGGACCACCCTAGATCCAATCGTGGTGGCCATCCCCACTTAACATTCTTCTGCAACCTAGCATCAGTGCAATACTCATGAGAAATGTCCTGTGGTCAGCCATACTACTGCCACACTCGTGAAATCACAAATCTCTCTATAACTGATGTGGTCTTGCCCACCAGAGATCGAGAACTAAACATCCATGGTAGCTCTCTAGGGGCATCATCCCAATCCTCTATCTCTTGCTAGGGTTTCCATACAATGGAGACCAGGTCATCAAGACATGTCCTTCAGTGCTCAGTCTTACCCAAGTGGACCTGGGTAATGTGCCCTTGATATCTGCATATATAGAGCTCCATGGGCTCTCAAGCATCCTCATATATGGGCCTACATATGGGAAGGTGCTCCTATGCCCATATCTGTAAGACATACACTCTAGCTACCATCATCTTCTTCTCGTGGAAGACTACCTTGTGCATCTCATGAAAAAGGTGGGCCAACATGCACTGACCCTACCCAAAGATCTTGGGTGCCTCCAACATCCTGCAGAGCATGACTCCCCACCCAAACTCCAAACCATACTATCCTCTGTTAGGACACAAGAAGTAGCTCAAAAATATAGCCAGCACAGATGCCAGCCTGTGCATCGGTCTATAGGTGTGCATTAGCTCATCCTAGCTGATAGCCCTACCCCTTGGTAGCTCTCTCCCAAACACAATGGATAGTGTCTCTATCCTTGCTTAGTGCATTGTATCATAAATGACTTAGGCGCCATGAAATGGGATCCTCAGTATCCTCCATATATCCTCTGGGGTGATCATCATCTCACCCATCGACAAATGAAAAGTGTTCGTCTCTAAATGGAAATGCTCCACCAAAGCAGTAAGAAGGCTGTGATTCACCATCACGGCTGGAATCTGGCACAAAGAAGATAAACCCAACCGCTCAATATGTGTTAGGTCAGCAGCATCGAGACTCTCGAGTAACATGTCGTAAGGTGGGTAGTGTGATCTAAATGCGACATCACCAAAGACCTCCTACACGCACAACAAAAATGACAAATGAAACAATCAATATCAAGTCAAAATGATACACCAAAACAAATTAAAATGCAATTTTTGAGCATGAAAGTGAAACTTTTAAACATGACTGTCACGGGATTTTGCACAAAGTTCATGAAATCTTGTAAGAAGTTCGTAAAGTATCGCTTGAAGATCTTAGATCTTGCACGAAGAATCATGTTGTCGCACGAGAAAAGATCTTTGTGCACGAAAAATGAATTGCCTTCGTGTGAAGAATCTCGTTCTTCACGTGAGAGATGAGTGCCTCCTACGCAAAGATCCTCCCCATCGTGCATGAAGAAACAATGCACCCTGTTTCTTCACACGAAGAAAGAAGATCCTCGCAAGACAAATGATAAGTTTCATGCAAAGACCGATTGGACCTCCTAAAAACATGCTAATAAATGCAATAAATGACCTAGAAATGCATGAAAGGAAAAGTACAAAGGTAGGGAATCGACGACTCACAGGTGGTCCACTAGTCGGCTATGACATCTAGAGCACTCGAATCGATGATAGCTCACATTAACTGCCATGTCTCTCTCAGAGCTCAAAATCACTAGAAGACAAAAGCATAAATGAGTTTGAAAATGACACCTTGGACCCTTATATAGGGGTGGACCTAATTTTTGAAAGTGCTCGAACTTGCGCAAAAATGACCCCTGGCTAATTTGACCATTTTGAATCCATTTTCAGGATCGAATTCAAAATCTAACGCACCTAAGTGCCTCAAAAATGCATTTTTTCTGGGGATCGACATGATTGAATGCTTGTGCAGCACAAATCTTTGTGATACTTTGCGATTCTTGGAATCTTGTCAACTCAAAATTCTTAAAATTTTTAAAATTCATTCTCAAAAAAAGTCAACTCTGTTCAACTTTTGGTTAAACTTGGTCTTCTAAACCTCAAAACCATGTTGAATTAACTCTGAATCTTCTTCTGATTTCTTCTACATTCTGTTGAATCTCAGATTTCTTCTACTGCTTTTCGTCACATTTCTGGTGTGTCATCTTTTGATTTCGTTCTTGAGGGGGCAAGATGATTACATCATTGAATACTTTTTGCTCGAGGCATCTTGTTCCCATCTTATGTCCTCATCATTCGGGGCATCTTGTTCCCTCTTTCTGGCATCTTTTTCATCTTGTCATCATTTGATTATAGGTATCGGGACAATCTAAACCTCGACTCCTGAGGATCAAACCTTGTTATGGGGATGATTCTATGTCTTATAATTCAATTTTGTTATCTTTTATTGCTCTCAGGTATCTAGGTGTTCTATCTAGATCCTTGAAGGTTAAGCTCCATTCTGGAGATAATCTTCTAAATGCTTTCAATCTCAGGTATCTAGGTGTTTTATCTAGATCCTTGAAGGTTAAGCTCCGTTCTAGAGATAATCTTCTAAATACTTTCAATCTCATGTATCTAGGTGTTCTATCTAGATCCTTGAAGGTTAAGCTTCATTCTGGAGATAATCTTCTAAATGCTTTCAATCTCAGGTATCTAGGTGCTCTATCTGGATCCTTGAAGGTTAAGCTTCGTTCTAGAGATAATCTTCTAAATGCTTATCAATCTTGAGTATCTAGACGTTTTGTCTGGATCCTTAAAGGTTAAACTTCATTCTGATGGAAACCTTTAGAATGCTTATCAATTTTAGGTATCTAGGCGCTCTGCTAATTGGATCCCTTAGGATTAAGCTCTATTCTAGAGATAGTCCTTAAAAGCTTATCAATTGGTCTTCATATCATCAATTTTGGAACCAATCTCATTTCCTGATTCTCGCATCATGCTTTATAAATTTTTTTGAATTGAATGTGTTGCTCACACATTCATTCAAAGAGGGGGAAAATGTAATACCCCAAAATTGGCTCATTACCATTATACCAATTCTGGTCTATTCTGATCAATCCTAAGACCTATTCTAATAGGTAATTCTTATTCTGCTACTCGCTACTTAACTTAATTGTCAGATACAAAAAACCCTAATCTGAATTCATCATACTCATTATTTAATCCATATAGTACGCACTCATATTAGCCACATTTAACCTGTTTGATTTCAATTTAATTTAATCTAAAGTATTCATACTTTATTAAATTAAATTATCTCCTAAAGCTAATGTACTATGGAATTAAATTTATTTAATTTAATAAATATGTCTATTCTAATTAATTAAATGAAATTATTTAATTAAATGGAGAAGCTACATCTAAATTAATTAAACAAAGTTATTTAATTAAATGGGAAATTATTCCTAAATTAATTAAATGAAGTTATTTAATTAAATAAGAAAAGTATCTCTAATTAATTAAATAGAATTATTTAATTAAATAGAAAAAGGTAATCATGAGAGCATATCTTATTTTATTAAATTAAATATCTCTCCTAATTTTCTCTTTAGTTCAAGAATGGAAATTCCTCTTTCACTGCTGATCAAATTAGAAGTGACCCAGATCACTTACTCTCACACTGAAGTCTATCTAAGTTGACTGACTCTTACACTCAGATCTAAGCCAGTTAACTCCCTCTAATTTGGGAATCTTCCACCTTAATTGAACCTCATCTTCAATCCTAACTGTTGATTGAAATTGATCTCAACCGTTGATGGATTCCAGGAAAGTCTATTTAAGAGACCCTCATTTCCTCATTACAGAGGTGGAATTCTTATGCTATCGAATTGCTACTAAATTGCATACTCATTTGCTTATTATTGTCATAGCTTAATATCATCTAGCTTAATATCATGTAGATTAATTGTTCTCTCTCATTTAGATTTAATGTGCATACATATAATCTAGTTTATTTTATCTTTTCTTCGATGAATGCTTGCATAACATATAGATTAATCTACATAATCATATAGTTGCATTTAAATCCTTCATTCTTAGAGGATTTGGTTGCCTACCCCTCGAATCTAAGGATATTAATTAGGCAAAATCCCTTTAGATAGGAGGCAACGGGTCACTCTGTCGGGCATTCTGGATGAACAATCCAATGTTTATCCTAGGATGACATTATAGGTAATGACCACATTGTAGTGTCTATGAGGTTTAGAGGCCCACGATTCACAAGTACATTACCAACTTGATGTCTAGTTGTGACCAGCATGTAAAGATTCATCTTTGTTTAATAGGACAAGAGAAGTATGTCAGATTTGAAGCTTTTACAACCAAGACTAGTCACTTGTCAAAGTGTAATAGATGGGTTGTCAAACAGTGCTCAAGAGCTTACAGCACTGGTGACTCGAGCCGAGTGAGTGAGTAAGAAGCTCAATAGCGAATAGCTACAATAGAATAATAACCAAATTTTGACAAGTGATTCATCAAGGATATTTCAAGACTTAAATTCGATAGACTAAACCCATCTTTTTGACTTAGGACAAATTCCTAACACACTGATATGCAACTAGAATCAAGGGAGACTAACGTGACATACCTTAGACTAGAAAAATCTGACTACAAACACTATTTTGGCAAAAAAAAAAATCTCAAGTGATACTTTCTTAGGAAGCAAGTGACAAAGTGCTAGTTTTGTGCAAAAAAAGGTCAATTTTTGACTCAAAGTGTTTGTTTTGACTCGTCGATCAGATGGTTTTTCAAGTCAGACAATGTTTTTTTTCAATTTGTATCGGTTATCAGCAAGGTTTGCAAATAGTAGGTGTTTCAACATGTCTTAAAACAATTGAGCAAGGATAAAAACAACCTTGTCAACACACATTTGTGATATCAGAACAACCTTCCTAGCAATTTTATCAAAATGTTTATGTTGTAAGAATGTTAACATAGGTCAACACATCAAAAATAGTAGCCAAGAAATCTACCTTAAAGTCACAGTTCATTACTCAACAACTTGGCCCATGCTTGATGCTCCTTCACCTCACACCAAGTGGTTGCCCACAAGAGATATTGGCTTTGTCATGGAAGTGTCATAAGCACAACCAAGGGAACACATATGTTGAGTTTAAAATCTTGAGGTGATTCGGGTAGTCCACTAGGATCGATCCTTGCACCAAGAAGTTGAGCGGCTAAAAAGGGTAGTTACTAATTTAGGGTATTTAGGTAGGGTTTTCATTCATAGTGTTCCTCTTGCTCTCAATTATGGGACACCTCACCTTGTGATGAGTAACCAATCTCGCAACCACAAGAGTACCTTAAGCATTCTTTCCTAGTGATCTCCCTATGGTCGAAATCCCATAAGCAATCACACTAGGCGAAGACAAACACTACGTCTACCAAGGTTTTGTGTCCTTAGTAGCCTTGAGTTTATAGTGGGTTGGAAGAGCCAGGTAATCGACTTGTCCTAACTTGGGTCGTTCCTCTCAGGTTGTCCGAGAGCAAGCCCTCTAAGAGATTATAAACTACACAAAGAGTGGATCAACTTTTGGAAGTCAAGATTTCTGATTCACCACAAAGGGGAAGAACATACTCTCCTATTCCAATCATTTTCTCCCAAACATGCCAAGAAGATTTAGTTGCCTCTTACTCTTGAAACCAAATGGTAAGTCAAGCTTTTGGATTCACCACAAGGGTGAAGAGCATACTCTCCTCTCACCAAAAGATCCCACTCATAAGTTTTAATGTGCCTAAAAATAAACAACTAGTATATGTCACACATGTAAAAGTAAAGAACAAGAAAAATTGGGTTTTTATGCATTGGGCAGCCTTGCAAACAATTGTTAGTAGCCCTTGTGCATTTGAAGCTTTGACATGCATTCTTTTTATGCAATGTTTCAATTTTTTCACAAGGATGGCAACCTGCAATCACAACTTGTTAGCACTACAAGTTAGAGTGAAATAACATAAAAAATTGCAATAAAAAGTGGTTAGTTTCCTCAAAGATCCAAGTTATCTTCCAATCAAGTGTATGCAAAGAAAGTGCAAACTAATCACAAATGCTCTAATTTTTACTCTTTGCTTTTGACCTAGTCAACAAGATTAAAATTTTTTGCTATGATTTTGGATACAAAAATAAAAATGAAAAGAAGAGACCCCTAATAAAAATCATAGAGCATTCCAAAAATGTAAGAAACTCAAAAAAATCTCTTCATTTGTGCCCTAGGGACACATTTTTTCAAAATAGGCCAGATTTATCGAATCGGGTTTTTGATCCCTAATACGATCTCAAAAGTCAAAACACAAAGAAAGTACCCCCCTTAGAATTCAAATTTTTTTTTGAAAATGTAATTTTTTCTAAAAAAATACGCTTATTTGTGATCAAAAATAGCTTTTTTATGAAAAATAAAGAAAAAATTATAACGCTGGCAAATCATGTCAAAATGCTCTTAAAATCGGAGTGAGATATGTTAGACACATACCCAACCTGCAAAAAAATTTCAAAACCAAACTCCAAGTGGTTTAAAAGATATGATCAAATCTTTAAACCAACTAGATTTTTTTTTGCCTTCAAACCAATCTACTTATGGGTTGGCCTTAAAACCAAAGTGATAATTCTACAAAAGCACTTGATTAGATCCAATATGTTGCTATAAAAAATTAGAGATAAGAAATGAAAGCAAATGGAGCTAGAAACTTGATTCATGCCCAACAGTGGGTGCCAAAAATGTACACTCAAAAGTGTCCTACTCTAAACCCTTCTATCCAAATGATTCCATGAGTTTGGAATGCTTGGATGCCGGTTTAGAGCTCCCTATCCACGGAGTGCAAGAGAGTGTATTTCAAGTTCAAGGGCTCTTATCTGAGCCTTCAAAATACTCTTCTTGCTAGTAAACCATGCAATGAGAGGTTCCAAAGACAAGATGCAAGAATGCAAATGTCCTATAGAGTTCCTCAAGGATGCAATGCAAGTGAAGATTAAGCTAGAAAGAGATGCAAAGTGTAGCTATGCTAAGCATGTATGAGAGTGTTACAATCCAACTATTAGACTATATGATTTAAGATACATGTAAAAATGAAAGCTAAGCTAAGCTAGAATGCCATGGATGAGAGAATGTAGACAAGAAAGAGAAGTTCTCCACAAAGCTCTAAAGAAACCTGTTAGAAAACCTGTAGCATAACAATACTCAAAAGATGGATGCTTTGAGGGGTAAATATCTCTCCCTTTTAAAGTTGTACAAATGGTAAAGATCAAGATGAAGATGGTGGATAATCAATGGTGGAATTTGAAAAGAGGAGTGATCCATGTGCACACACAAGTCAACCAATAGAATATAAGTTGACTTGTCATATAAGACAAAAGTCACAAAGCCTTTTCTTTTAATTCCAAAATATAAAAAGGACTTTATGTGTGCACTTTAAGTGGGTTAGAAGAATGGGGTCTTTTATTTAATTAAAAGGGGACATGTTCTTTTAATCAAATAATGAACTTAGGATAGCATTGTTAAACTATAGGTTATAATCAAATAAATTGATTATTAGAAATTTGGTCTAGGTAAATGATTAAATTAATTTAGCCAAAATGTTGAAAAGGGGGCTAATAGTCTAGATGACCATTTTTAGGTGATTACAATAGTCACCATTTAGGATGAAACTCCTGAAGTGACTCCAATGTCGACAAAGCCAAAAAAGATAGTATCTGTTGATTCATAGCATGCAGACTGAGTTCCAAAATCTATCAAAGACATGTTGATTCATACATCCAATCTAGTATTAGTGCTAATTAATGAATACCCTAAGATTGGAGAGCAATGAACAGAATAATAGATAACTATAATAATTACTAAAACACTTATTTTTATTGTTGACTTCAATGACCAATTGAGACGAATGGAACAAAGACTTTGGTAACTGTAGCATTTACTGAAACACCTATTGTTATTGTTGACTTCAATGACCAATTGAGAGCAAGCTCCAAAATCCATCAAAGGCATGTTAATTCATACATCTAATCCAATATTCATGCCAATAAAGAATACCCTAAGATTGGAGAGTAAGGAATAGAGCAACAGGTAACTATAAAAATTACTAAAACACCTATTATTATTGTTGACTTCAATGACCAATTAAGATGAATAGAACAAAAGAATTTGGTCATAGATGGCAAGGAATAGAGTGGATCAACAATTGAAGAGAAGAAAGGTAAAGAGCCTACTAAGGCTGATCAGACCATAGAGGATCAGAATGATGAGAAAAATGAACAAGTAGATAATTTTACTCTTAGTGAGATACAAGCGCTACTCTCAGGACGTCTTATAGAGGGAAATATGGAGATAGAGAAAACAAGTGTTGCAGTGACCGAGTTATAGGGTCAAAAGTAGGATGAATCAAAGACAAGGTCAAGTGTACTAGAACTATCTACAAAATTTAAGGCTAAGGAAAGTGGTACACTTAAAAAATAGGTGATTATGACTCAAAAGGAGTGAATCTTAGTAAGCATGGATGCTAGTAGAGCAAGAGATCCATAAATTCTAAGTGTTTATGTTTCATCACACTCACTTCAGCTAGCATTACCAAGCAACAACACTCCAAAGAAGAAATTGTTGAAGAAGAAAGCAAGGTCACATGGCAAGCTAGTAAACTTAGATGAAGTCATTATCATACCAAACTTTGACACTGATAATCTAACATTTGAACAGATGCAAATTTTGCAAGATCTGTTGGTGAGAAAAACTAACAAAAAGAAATGAGGAGAGAGTTATAGAAAAGGAAAGTTATATAGGAGATTAAGTACATTTTCCTTGAAGCATTTAATGTAGAAAATATTGATGATAATTCTCATGTTATAGCTCAATTGGTCAACAAAGATGATGTAGACGTAAATGAAAAGCTCATGGAGTGGAGTTCCCAAAAAATTTGAGAAGAAAGTCATTGAAAAAGTCTGTAGTGAAATTGCAATAAGGCAAGTACATTTTTGTATAAAAAATTATGTGATGATGAATTCTTTACAAAAGAGAATCAAGGTTTTATTGATAGACAACAAGCAGATTTGAAAGCATCAACATATTCATTGAACATGGACCCAAGTTCTAGTTTAAATTATTTCAATAAAGTAACAATTTCCCAAGGAAGATTAGCTGAGATAGTGGATAATGATGGTAGAATAAGGGCTAACATTGTCTCTATTCAAACAATATTATTACCTCATTTTGAGGTTATGCAGAGAGAGCTCATAACAGTCAAGGAGTTAGCACAAAGAGATCCAAATCTCTCAACAAGTGAAAGCTTAATTGATCTAGCTACCATGCTAGAGATCAAGATTCAATTTCTAGAATCAATCAGAGATAGTTGGAATCATGCCCTAACCATGATAACCTAGCTTAAAAAACCCTTTTTGACTAGGTATAGTTTGACCCCTACACCCCAACAACCATAAGTGATAAAAATAAGGGAGAAATATATGTCATGATGAGGATATGAATTGAGAAAAGTAAAATTATTATTATTTGAACATCTTTGTAGATAGAGTATGTAAAATTCATGTATATATGTTGTACATATTTAAGTCTTTATGAAGACCAAGTTATAGTCAAAGGCCAAACCTATTTTTCAATTTTGAGATGTAATGTTAAATCTTGACAAAGTGTTTTTTCCACTTATGTCAAAGGGGGAGATTGTTGATCCCTATAATTTGTTGTTTTTTAGTGTCAAACACTTAGTCATTTATTTTCTAGTATTGGTCAATCATCACTGCAATCAAGCCATCCTACTAAGACCAAAAAATATATTTAGAATAGTTCATATTTTAGTTAAGGCCAAGTAATTGTTATTGTTGAGCAATCTTATGGTCACTGAGTGCTCCTATTCATGTCGAATAAGATAGAAGTTAGTTTGTGTCAAGAAACATAGTGTTAGTTCATGCTGAGTTATACAATGAATGTTGAGCATTTAGAAGTCAAGGGACAACATGAAGACTAATCATGACCGAGCATCAAAGTGTTCATGTGTCAAGTGAACCATTTTTAGCTTATTTGTTTGGAATTTCACAAACACTAAGGGAAAAAAATTTGGCTGACTTATTACATGTTTTCATGATTGAGGAGTAATTTAAGGATTTATTACACATTTTTAGATGGATAATTAATCTTGATGCAAGGTGTTTAACCAATTAGAAAAATGGAAGGTTTAAGTTGCAAAAGGGATAAATTTGGATAGTTGATCTTAATCTAGAACCTTCTCCAATTGGTTATATAAGGAGGTTTGAACCCTAATTTTATATAGAGTAATGGTCAGAGTGTATATGTGAGAAGAAAAGTTTAGATTCCTAAGAAATGTTTCAAGGTGAAAAAAGACAGAGTGACCAAGAAGAGTAGTGAAGTGAAGAACAAAGTTATATCAAATTAGAGAAGGATCGAGCAGCAGAAAGAGAAGAGCCATAATTAATCATCATAGTGCTAACCAAAGGATCAGGTGCTAATACATTTTTTCAGACTGAATCAGGGATAAATCTCTTAACAGAGTGGTCCTAATAGGCCTATGTAAATCTCCCAACAAAGTGCTTGCTTTATTGTAAGTTTTAAATCCTTTAATCAAGGTAGACTAAATAAGTCTTGTAAGCTCTTAGAAAGGTAGACCCCTCATAGGGTAGATCATCAAAAGTGATCAAAATTGTAGCCATAACAGGCAAACTTTGTTATCATAGCAATGAAGATTTGTGGGTTTCATCCGCACCCCAGTTTTACCTACACCTTGGAGGGTTTCTAGGTAACCAAATCTTTGTGTTATGTTTTGATCATTCACTTTAATGTTTATGTTATTTTTTATATTGATGAGATTAGCGTTAGTGGTGAAAGGTATTAGTTTGATAATTGTTTAGAAGGTTAAATTTTTATAGATCCTGATTCAACCCTCCCCTACTCAGTATCTTACTTTCCTAATAGACTTCCAACATCATGCAAAATATTAACATCATGTTCATCATTATGTATCACTTTCTTAAGAGCATCAAATTCATAAATAATATTGGTATTTTGATTCCCTTGAATAAGATAATCATGCATCTTGTCAATCTTAGTAGAAAGCTTATGAACTTATTTGGAAGGAACTCTTAAAGCTTCATCTTCATCATGAAATTAATGAGAAGAGTCATTCTCCATGGAAATATTAGGATTGTGAGAAACCAAAGGGTCACTAAGGTTTCTAAAGAGGGATGAATAATATTTTGGGTCAAGGGGAACCATATTCATACAATCTCCTTATGAGGATGTTATACATAGAAGTTAAGGTAATGAAGCTCATACACAAAGAAAGGCAAGGGGAAGATCACACAAAGGGAATATAACCTTGATGTATGAACATGATCTAGAAGATAAAATACACAATGTGATCTAATGAAAGTAAATACATACAACATGTAAAGATATATCACAAGAGATGTATTTAACAAGATAACATAATATAACTCAAAAATACAATATAATGAAAACTATCTAACACCAAAATCAAAAGTGAAAATGCCTTGGTCAAATACTAGTTTAGGAATTAACCTTGAAATTGAAATAATTTAAATACTAGAAATGTAAAGTAAATGTATGAATTCATCTTACAATAGTAGGATTCCTTAAATCAAATGCAATGAGCTCACTTTATCAATCGAATCGATTAGGTAGAAGAAGGATGAATGTAGAAGAGATTATGAATCTTATAAATGAACTCCTTGAAGATCATTGAAAGCACTTTAAATGCAAGGGATCTCCTCTCTAATGACTTTCAAAAGGATCTCCTTGAACACACTTGAAGATGGCTTGAATGCTTGAAGAATTGAGTCCTTGAGTGCTTATGTGAAATGGATGATTTGGTACTTGTGAATGATATGAGATGAAAAATGAGGTAAATGGATGTGCTTATATAGAACTTAGAATAAAATTTATTTTTCCAACTGACTGAGCCTTAAAATTAACACCTCGGATCAATCCCAGAGTTGGGTTTGAGAAGGGGCCCAATAATGGGTCCCAACTAGGGATGCACTATGTCCTCTATTCCTATCCAGGGATGCACTACATCCCTAATTGAGTAGTAACACTCTACATCTCTACTAAATAGGTCCAAAAATAATTAGGAATCCCTCAGTGTCCCAAAATAGGTCATGGTTTCTATAAATTAGTTGAAAATTTTGAGAAAACCCAATTTTAGTGTGAAAAGAGATTATGAATGATAGAAAAGATGAAAGAGAGAACCAAAATGGATAGATACTACCTTGAGATTCATATCATGGAATAGGAATACCAAGAAGGATCCATTAGGTCCTACTCTAATTCCATCTAGAAGAAATAGAGAGAGATGAGAAGAACAAAGAGAAAGTAAATTAAATACAAGTCTAACGTTAAATCTCACTAAATGGGTGCTAAACCAGCATTAAATTAAAGTTCTTCCAAATCTAAAATGGTATGCTAACTACCAAATCAAGAAGCATACAAATGAAATCTATCTCCAAGATCAAATGAAGACCACATAAAGAAGATCTAACTACCTAATCAAAAGGTAGAAAGGATGAAAGTGTTACATAATTATTTAAATGTAATGCAAAGGCAAATCTAAAACCAATATTGAAAGATGAAATGTAATACATTGAACTCACCAAAATGTATATGGAAAAATAGTAATTAGGGTTAGACTCCCACTTCACCACCACACATTAGAAAAAGGATTCTTAAATGTGAGCCCAGTTAGGGCTTAAATTGGATTAGCATGAACCAAGTAAATGAATGGGTTCCAATAAAAGATATAGGTCCTTTAGAGAGGTTGATTTTAGGATCCTTTCTTTCCATTTAATGTATGATAAATTCTGGAAAGGAACGTATCCAAATACTCATGCAATGATAAACAACACGATATTGGATTTGGTGTATCGAAGTACATGCTTTGAAAGAAGAAGAAAGAAGATGTACTCACCTTGAGGGCTAGTATATGAAGTCACTATAGGTTTATAAAAATGTTGTCAAACTATATTGAAATTATAAACCATGTGGCATATACAAGCCTAAAGAGTATAACATTATTCTTGCGAAAATATTCGAGCTATAGGAATATATTGAACCTAGTTCGACCTATACTAATATAGGTTGAATTTGGTTTGGCCTAACTTGAGAGGAATGAATCCAAAGGTATTGAGAATTTTATTGTAACTACACTTCTAAATCTACACTTCTGATTGTGAAATTCCACAAATCTGTACACACACATACACACAAAAAAATGAGAATTTTTTAAGGGAAAGGGGCTTTTCATTGTCAAGTTGTCATTTAGGAATTAACCATGAAATGTGATAAGTAAATCATTTAAATCAAGATAAAGTGTAATTATTACCTTTCTTGTCAAACCCTTTGTGGATGAATATGGATCACTTGCATCCACAAATATGTATATTTTCTTAAATGTATGTAGAATGTAGAATGTAGGATATCTTAACTTATTTAATAGATCCATGCTTGCACAAATAATAGATCACATATGAATGAATTATTGAATGGGCAAGGAGAAGAATGGATTTAGATATCCTCCCTTGATTCCCAACTTGTTTGCCTCTTGGGAAGAAAGCATCTAGACATATAAAATGAAGTACTTGATGGATAGATGGAATATAATGCCTACAATGAATTCTTTCTTGAACTCCTTAAATGTAAAATATCTCAATTGAGGATAGATTTCTTAAGAGTGGATATCATGCAATTGATGGATTAAGATATTTTCTTGGCTTAAGATGTGAAATGAGAAGAGGAAGACTCCTTTTATAATGATTTGGTGGTTAGTTTTTGCAAAGGTTGATCATGCTTGGTAGGAAAGAGAAAATACTTTACATTAGGCCCCATACCTCATTGAAATTAAAACCTTGAGGTAAAGGTTGCACTAGGTGCAACCCATACATATATGGGTCACACTAGGTGTGACTTGTACTTGAAAGACAAAATTTAAAGTGAAATTATGTGTGGTTCTAAGAAGTATTCAAAATATCAGAGGAAAATGGAAAAATGAGTGAGAAAATCAAGTGCAAATGCATCGAAAATCAAGAAGAGCACTAAAATGGGGCCCAATTTATCATAGAGCTTCCAAATTAATGGTGTCTTACTTTTTAGGACTATATATCTAGGGATTCTTCACCTATAGAATTTCTACTTCCTCATCTTAGACATGTACTTCTTCCTAAAACTAATATTCTCATTGAGTTATGTGTTGCACACATTGCAAAATATTGTTTATAGCATTATTTTATTTTAGTATGTAATGTTGCACCTAGGAGCACCTAGATGGATGTGCAAAATGTAGCTCAATTCCCATGGAAAATTCTTGATGAGTTGTATTGACACATTGTGTTAATATTTCATGTAATTGTTTAATATTTGGGAAAATATTAAATGTGGGTCAATGGGAGTTAGGTAGCACATGGCTTATGTAATACCACTTGGTAGTTTTGTGGAAGATTTCTACTATAAAAGCATCCACAAGGGTAGTTCTAGATGCAAGGCACAAAAAAAAAGAGGCAAAGTTGAGCAAGACAAGGCAAGACAGGTTTAGTCAAGGGAACATTTGTGGAGGTTGGAAGCCTGGCATGATATATATCAGTGTTCCACAAAACTTTTCCCAACTATGGATATCATTAACAATATTTGAACTTGTATATATGATTAAACTAAAAGTAAAGATAACCATAATGCAATGCAACTCATAACACCATTATTTGTTAACTAGGAAAACCCTAGTCAAGGGAAAAACCTAGTGGGATGGTACCCACAAAATGATCCACTAATCAAATGTATCTTGTGAAAGATATTGACCCTATCAGGAGTCTATTACACCTATATAGTGTATATGTCCTTGTTAGATTACTAGGCTTTATTAGAAGCCTCAACCCTATTAGGAGTTGGTATACAATACAAAAGAATGCAAGAAGAGCCCACTACTCAAACATGAAAATATAACTTTATAATGCTATCAATAAAGATAGATACAAACACCTTTACACAGTGTTGATATCCTCAATATTTGATCTACGTTTTAGTTTCTTCTTTAAAACTAATCATGCAATTATACTAATCTATAATAACATCAAGTCTAAATCTATATTGATCATAAAAAGTGTGCATTCAAACATTATATCATTACAATACAATGCCACACTTTTCTAAAACAAAATGTTTTTCCATTATACCAAAATCTTTCATCCTGTTGGCCTTGCTACTTGATAATTTGCTAAATCTTATGAATTAACTTTTTCCACATTAGGGTTAACATATAGGATGTCCTCCAACATTTTCAAGTAATTTTTTTGGAAAACCAAAGCAATTCCTTGCCCAAAATTCCTTTATTCCACCTTTAATTTAGATATTTTTTGTTAACTTGTACCTGGAAAAACTATAATAACTCCATCCATACATGGAAAAAATTTAAGAGATTTTACCCACATTTCATATACATCATGTCCTTCCTTCCTATAAATGTGCATAAGCCCAAGTGCTTGCAATAAAGTGTGCTAAACAAAATAAGTTGACTATGCAGTATTATGATGATATATACTTAGATAATTTTCTAAATAATTATACTTCAACCTTATCCTTTCATTTTTCCTTCTTGAAGCAAACTATATGTTTCTATAAATGAAAATCCTAACATATCTCCTTATCCAAATTGTCAACAATCTCCCCCCTTGGCATTGATGGCAACATATGGAAAAATTAGCTAACTGTCCAAAATTACAAAGTTTTAAAATTTGTGATATACTTCACATAGCCAATGAAATTTCAAAAATGTGGATCATCTATATTTTTATTTACCATATTTTCCATATATGCTCCCTTTAGATTATACTCTAACTTATATCTCCCTTTACATTTCTCTACACTATGCATGTTATCTTTTTACAAATTTTCACACTAACATTCTCTCCCCCTTTGACATCAATGACAAAGGTGAGTCAAATATATGTATATGTCAAAAAAAATTGTTTCTACCTTATTTTTCTCCATCTTACTAAATGAATGGAAAGAATTGTAATGCAATCTTCAAAATTCTTCTTTAGATTGGTGAACTCTTTATCCCAATTATTTTTTACTACATTTGCTATTCTTGCAAGAGCATAAAGTCCATAGGATGCTACCTCTTCTGCATCTATGCTTTCATAAGAATTTTTTTAATATTTTTTTCGTCTAAATAGGTTCCAACTACCTTTGGACAATGAAAATCTTTAATGACAGGTGCTCTTTGAGTAGTGAGAATCTTTTTAGAAAAAATCCTCAATTCTTTAATAAATTGATCTAGTGTTGTGAGATCATTCCTAATATATCGATGCATTATATTGAACAAATTTGCATCGTGAACTGCCTTTACTCTTAGGTTAGTTTGCTCCTCAAGTGTAGAAAAATGAGTATCAAAGGCTTTCATAACATTTTTTTCTCTCTTCTTAATATTTTGTTCACTTGACTATACTAGAGAAGGTAGTGTACTTTGTAGCTTTTCAATAGACGATTTTAATAACCTTTGAGCATTCTTGCTCATCTTGCTAGATTCTTTAGAAATATTTCTAAAAGAGAATGCTAGCAATTGAATTTACTTTTTAATGTCCATATCTTCTTCAAACATATTAGTCACATCTTATGGAAATCCTAAGAAAAATGCTTCAAAGGATGCCTTTGAAGTGCTTGTTGGTGTAGGTTATGTTGCCTTAGGAGGGGTTTGTAAAAAAGTGATATGTCTTTCCCTATTTGTTTCATACTCCTTCTAATTAGATATTTCATTTCTATATTCATCTGAAGGCTAAGATGGTTGCATATCCATATGATTTTGTCTATGTTGCTCTTGTTCTTTCTTTTTTTCTTGTGGATTACAACTGGTGATGCTAATTTTGTTAAACTTTATTGTGGCCAAGTCATAAATAATCCTTGAATCTATTATTCACTATGCACAATGTTTTTCTCAATTTCAATGTGATTTTCCTTACTATCTTTTTCATCTTCATCATCATTGCTAGAGTAGTCTATAATATTGTCAACAATCAAATTGCCAACAGTAAAATCTAGTTGATTTGTAAATGGATTTTTTGATGTTCTTGCGAAGGGGTCCGCATTGGTGTCATTTATATTTCTGCCTCCCCTTATGATCATGTTTTCATTCCATTGATCAGGTGCATTATCCTTAGTTTCCATGATAATATTATCTAATTGTTCTGTAGAAGGAGTGTCATCCTTTGTTTTCATCTCAGTATCATCTTATGGTTGATCCACTATTATAGAAAGTTCCTTCATTAATTTTACCACTACTTCCTTGGTTTCTTTTATCACTTCTTCATATAGACCTCACATAATTTGTAAAACTCTTGTCTTTTTCCTCAATAATGGTTCTAATATTCTCTTAGTATCTTGAAGTTTGCTTTCATTTCTTGTAATACAAATTTTTTGTATGGAACTCTCTCTTATCTTATTTTCTTCTTTATTTTCTCTCTTCTACTTTACTTTCAATCTCTCATAGAGTTCTTCTGGTATGTTTCCATATAGGTGTGAAAATAACTATTTAAAGTCTATCATGTATCTAATTATTGTATTATCCAATCGTCTCTTCTGTAAATGATCAAACAATTCATAATACTTGTTTAGTTGTGTCAAGTTTCTATCTTTGATAATCATCTAATTCATTCTTCCTATTTCAAGCTTCCAAATTATTTTCTTCTTCTTCTTATTACCCCATTCTTGTTGTGGATTATCTTGTGGTTATACTGTGGTGGAGAGATTTGACCTCTCATCTTCTTCACTAGTGTCTTTTCCTCTTCCTTTGTCTTGCTCTTCTCTCTAGCATATTTCTGTTGACATTAAGGTTAATTTGTCTATTAGTGACTTGACACTTAGTCAGTAGGTTTCAGTTGCTAGTGAGCTAATCAATAAAAATACATCATGTTGAGCTTCATAGTATCTACTGAGCATCTGAGATAGTTTACAATATTTCTCAAGCATAGCAAAGTCTATCGAGCTTTCTAGCATAAGTGATGAAGATCTTCATGTTAAACAATCTCTGTAGTGTTAACCAAGTATATCAGTGTCTACCAAGCTCATAGTGTTAAAAAAGTGAATTCACCATTGACCAAGCCATCAGTGTCTACTGAGTTTCTTAATGTTCACCAAGTCATACAATTTTGACTAAGTTCCTACTACTCAAAGTGATTATTATGGACCCAACTTCAATTTCAACCAAGTGCCATAATCTGTTCAGTGTTGACAGTGTTTTTTGAGTGTCTGAACATCGTTGAGTTGTCTTCAGAACCTGAGTTACAGTAGTGGGCCGACTTTGTGAATTATGATGAATTTGATATTATAGCCAACTCCAGAAAATAATTAAGTGGATTGATATATATTTAATACATTGTATCATATCCAAAGGTAAGAAGTAACAAGTATGTGAACAAGTAAGAAGTAGATGAGTTCAAATTGAAGAAGGCTATTAGCAATATAAGGAAAAATAGAGACTTATCTATACAGTCAGGTGATCATTGTAATTCAAGGAATCACATTGAACAAATCAAAGTTGCAGATCATAGATTAATCACTGGTTCATCCTAATAGGTGTATTAATCAAATCCTCTAACAAGGTGGACTTAACAGTCCCATTCCAAATCTCCTAAAAAAGTGCATACTTCATTGTATGTATGTAAATCCTTTAACAAGGTGGACCTAATAGTCCTTATTGCTCCTAACAGGGAAGATCATTAGAAGTGGTCAATTATAAGCCTTAAGAGGTCAACTTCATACTATGGTCATAAAGCTTGTGGGTATCATCCCCACCCTAGTTTTACTTTCTATTTTGGAAGGTTTTTGGGTTACCAACATTTTGTCAAAGTGTTATGAATTTTTTATTAATTTCATTCTTTCATGCATACAACTACATTAGATTATGTGGTGATGGTTTAATTGGTGAATTAATTGTAAAGTTTTATTGGTTCTTGATTCACCCCTCCCCTCTCAGTAACCTAGCCTATATTACATTTCCAACAATTTCATTAGCACTTTTGGCTTCTTCCTAGGTCTGGGTCCAATTTCCAATTCTTTCATTCTCTTGGATCTTTTAGGAGTTACCTCCCCTTTTTCTTGTTTGACTATGACCTTTGATGATGCAACTACTAGTGACACCTTTGCATATTTTATTATAGAAGGTGCAGGCTGAACATAAAAAAATTTGACCTCTTCTTTTGTACGATGATCTATTATGGCTAAGGGTGATGAAGATACAGCTGATGGTGAAATAACTACAGGTGGTGTGCTTGATGAAGGTTCCACTAATAAGCTTGTACCAATAAAATGTTACTCTTCCCACTTTCTTTCATTTCAAATATTGTTCAAATGCTCCAAATCACCTTGAACTCTTCTTGCTAGATCCTTGCAATATCCAATCTATCAAATGGTGTCAAAATAATCAATTTCAACCCTTAAATCTACCAAAATTTATGTATACGTTAATTGTTCAAGTACACATAATTCAAAAGGTTGATACTCTATCCAATAGGCTAAATTTCTTTCATGTGATCACATCTATACATATTTCCTTATGCGCTCTTCATTCTAGCTTCCTAACAATATTCTCATGTTTCCCTCAAGTGCACAAAAATTTATGTTACCAATAAGGGGTTTGATGAATTT
Organism: Cupressus sempervirens; assembly: GCA_028749045.1. NCBI lineage: Eukaryota > Viridiplantae > Streptophyta > Pinopsida > Cupressales > Cupressaceae > Cupressus > Cupressus sempervirens. The sequence goes on from CM053789.1 coordinate 777,621,156, forward strand.
CTAGTAGATTGTCCCATTTTTCCTTCATTAATATGAAGGAATAAATTAGCCCTTGTTTTCTCATCTATAATTATTAATTTCATCTTTTTTTAATGTGTACTTTATCTTTTCTACCCATACCTATTGGAAATATTCAAGATATGACAGGTTACTGAGAGGGGAGGGGTGAATCAGTGACTTCAAAACTTTTAAAATAATTCAGCACTTTAATCATATATACTATTCACCATTCATTCATCTAACCTACTACATATATGAGAGATCAAACATCCATAACACATGTGCACAATGATTTGGTAACCCAAAAACCTTCCAAATAGAAAGTAAAATTGGGGTGGGGATGATACCCACAAAACTTCAATAATCCAGTATAAAGTTGGCCTGTTAAGGCCTACATTGACCACTTCTAGTGATCTGTCCTGATAGGAGCACAAAGGACTACTACGTCCACCTTGTTAGAGGATTTACAAACATACACTGAAGTATGCACTCTGTTAGGAGATTTATACAAAGACTGTTAAGTCTACCTTGTTAAAGGATTTACAAAATTGATTCACCTGTTAGGATGAAATAGTGGATCTACTTACAAACTTGATTGCTGATTAGATCCTTGAAGTATAGATCACCTCTTTTGACTGATGAATCTTTATTGCTCCTTGTAGACCCTGATGAATATTCTGCTCTATTGTTGATTCGCATTTATTCTTCTCAAAGCATTACATGTCCATTCCTTGATACTCTCATGCATACATTGTAAATGATATAATACATTACATATATATCATTCCAATAATTATAATTGCAAGGTCAACTAAAACACAAGTGAAAAAAACATTACTAAGTCGACCCAATAGTAAATAACTCGGGTTCACTGAACTGACTCGGTGATCTTCTGATACTCGACGTCCACTCCATTACTCGGCATCATCATGCACTTGGTAGAAGTGAAGGCTCGGTCCATACTAATCACTTGATGTAGTTCTGAACTCAATAACCACTTATGACTCAGTAGATGTAGTGTTACTCGATAGATATAGTGTTACTCAGTAAGAACTGAATCCTTTGTTTACCTTGATTTCACTTGGTAAACACTACACTTTCATCACTCGGTAAACATTACACTTTCATTACTTGGTAAACATTACACTTGCATCACTCGGTAAACATTACACTTTCATTACTCGGTAAACATTGCAACTTCCAATGCTTGGTTTACACTAGATTCCCATGACACAGTTTGACTACTCGATAGATACTAAGATGCTCGATGTAAACTGTGAAGCTTGTTGTAAACTGTTGAACACTTCTAAGCTCGATTAACACTAGAATGCTTGATGAGTGTAGGAAACTGAGTGCTAAGCTCAGTAGCTAAACTAATATAGATAAGTGTTGTCATTGATGGCAATAATAACTCAATACCAACAATCTCCCCCTTTGTCATTAGTGACAAAACACTTATAAGCCAAAACATATGTACATAACCTGACTCAATGAATTTTGGTTTTTTTTCAAAATTGATCTTTGTAGAACTACTACATATACATTTCTATATATCTTCTTGATGACTTATAATGTATATATAAAGATACTTATGTACACATGCTAACTCTATTGAGTGCTAGCTCCCCTTTTCACTTATACTGATAACTCTCCTCATTTATTATGTTGAATTTCTCCCCCTTTTTGACAATAATGCCAAAGGAATACATATATAGTTCATATGACTACACCAAAGTGAGATAGAACATCTTGATGTACCTTAAGGATGGTGGCAAAAGTACTATCCCAAGTCTGTTGCAAAATTTGACAAGTGGAGAGAGCAATTTGAACTTCTGCTGATAATTGAATCATGTGATCAGCCACTAAGAAGTTCTAATCTTGGATCAATGTTTTGCAATGAGCAATATGTTTCTGCATTGTATCCATGATAGGAAAGATCATGTTCTAGATGTCTATTAGTGTAGACCGAATCCTTGCTTCCTCTCTCAATAGTTCTGCCTGCACGTCTGCCAGATATCTGATTTTGGTGTGATGGGAGGTTGTGGAGGAGGAGTCCACCTTTAGCTTGGATGCACTTGATTGCATATGAATTTCAATCTTATTTAGCTTATCCTTTATTTCTTTAGTAAAACCAGAGACATCACAAAGTTTGGCAAAAAGTGATGTTGCATTATTAAAAGAATTTTTAGAATTACCCAAAAGTGTGGACAATTCAACTTGCTTGATTGCTATCTGTTGAGCAATATGCTCTAGCACCTTGTCATCAAATTTCCTTTCAGCCTTTTCAATCAGTTTCTCTTGTCCCAAAGGATCTTGATAGAATTTCTATACTGCCTCTTCTAACTGAATCAAAATGTGTTGAGTGGAATCTACTTCAACACTTATAGCTTCTATAATTATATCCTTTGCATTCTCAATTATTTTGTACTCCTTATCCCTTTCAAACCTTAACTACTTCTGTGTAGCTTTCATCTCTATGAGTTGACTGGCTAACCTCATCTCTTCAATGGTAGCAGTGTCAAAGTCAATCTTTGGTATTACTATTTCTATGTCTAAGTCAATGTCTTCTTCAATTTCCTTTCCAGTGATCAAAAGTTTTAATCGATGCTTTTGTTTAACTTTTGAGATTACTGGTTTGACCTTTGGAATAGACATGACAGTGGAGATAGAAGGGCTAGCAGTAAAAATTGGGATAGGACTCAAGGATTGAATGCCAATAGAAGTACTAACTGGATCAAAAACTAAAACACTTCCCAAAAATGGTATTACACTTGGTAGAGTACCCATAGTAGTATCTGAACTGATTGGAGTCGAAGTGGATACAGCTAATGCTGATGAAAAAAAAATTGTAGAGCTTACTGGAATTGATGAAAAAAAAATTGTAGAACTTATTGGTACACTCACTGATGGTGAAGGAGCTAAGGAGGTTGACTCGGTAGCTGAAGAAGTGATAGACAACTCAATAGATAAAGTTCTTGGCACATTTTTTTTAGATACCTGGAGCTGGGAGGTGGCTGGTGAAGATTGAACAATAATTTCACTTTCAGAAGCTATCTCCATAGTAGATTTAACTATCTTTGGTGGAGAGTGAGGAAGGGATGCAATAACTTCTGCTGCAATTTTTACTGGATCTTCTTCATCTTTTTCTTCCTTAAGTGTTTCTTCCTCCTTGTCTTCTTCCTCTTTTTCTTCCATTAGTGCATGCAGCTCTCCTAGTGTAACTATGATAGATGGAGTGTTATCAAAATCATCATTGTCACTGCTGTCATCATCCTTAATTTCAACAGGATCATATGATGGCTTCTTGAGATGATATGCATCACTCCAAATATCTATAGCATTTTTGACAACTGATTCAATGTCTTTTAATAATATAAGACAAGTATTGAATCTCTTATTCATTCTTCCTTCATGATTTTTCAATGCCTTTTTGACTTCTGCATCTGTCAGACTGGGTACTAATTCCTTCAGTTTTTTCTCAAATATGTCTTTGACAGTTTGTACTGTGTTCTCCCATCTGACTTTTATTTTGTCAAGAATTACTACTAGAATTTGAGATGCAAATTGATCAGAAGAGAATTTCCAAGTTCCTAACTTTTCCATTACCAAGTTTTTAATCTCCTTTTGCTCTGCTGAAGTCCGAGTTTCATATTTGAGAGCTTTAAAATTGTTGATGCCTGCTCCAGTCCTTAATTGTTTTAGCTTTTCCTCAAATGTGAGTGGAGGCCTGACAAGTACAGTTTCCTACTTGCCTTGTCTAGTTCTTCTAGAGAATATTGTAGTTGGCTACTTCTTAGGTTTGATGATAAACACCTTCCCTTTCTTCTTTGGCAGTTCCTCTTCTTTTTCAGATTCTTTTTTTTCGCCTTCTTCTTCTTCTCCTTCTCCTTCTTCTTCTTCTTCATCTTCATCCTCTCCTTTACCTTCAGTAAGAATAAGAGGGCCAGATGCAGTTTTCAATTTGGCTATCTTCCTCTTTCCTTTGCCTATAGCCTGGGGTAGCTTGATTTCAAGCTCAATTCTAGTCTTGGCTTCATCATAAGTGCCAAAGGTAGGAAGCTTAGGATCTACAGGCTCATTCACCAGTGCTTCAATAATGTCCCTGGCCTCATCAATATTTACCTCGTAAGGAAGAGGTTTCACCCATGCAACTTGGGGTCTGACTGCCTGAATGTATATCTTATCATAGTCAACCATGAAGCATACATCATCTTTGTAATCTTAAACCAGTTTTGGTGGAATTTGAAACCTATTATTCATTCTTTCCTTGAAATCTTCAAAATAATTATCCATAAACTTCTCAAAAATTTTACCCATGTCAGCAATAAACTCATTAATCTGATATAGAATTGGGGTGTCTTTTCTCCATACAATTGAGCCCTTTGATGGAAAGAATTTTTTAACATAGAAAAATAAACAAGTTAACAGGGAGCCAAATTTGTAGGGATTATTCTTTGAGGTCCTTATGATGTCCATATTCTTGTTCAATTGTTTCAACAATAATTCTGATAGGTCAAATTCTAGATTTTTCTTCACAATCTTGAATGTCAAATCCACAGCCTCACAGGGCACACTGTTCAAATGACTAGAGCTATAAATCTTGTGAGCAATGACGTGAATGCCAAATCTTAATTCAACATTAGTAACAATGCTAACCTTCAAACCTCTATCGTCCCATTCAGCTAGGGTTTTCTTTTGTAACTCCTCCCGACCTAGGGTTTTGGTAGATTTGGCTTTGTTGAGTATGGGGAGACCAGTAATCTTATGAATCATCTTCTTGGTGATTAACACTGGTTGCTCTAACCATAGTTGTCCATTGTGAACACGACTGAGTATGTGCTTGATCCACTTAATTTGGAAACTTCTTGGCATATGTGAGATATGGGTTAATCCTTTGGTCTCTACATGCTTATGCTCAGGTTTTGAAGAGCCATAAACACTCATTTCTCCTAGGGCATGTTGTTTAGTGTGGAGCCTGATCAATCCCCAAGTGGGAGATTGTTAGATTATGGTTACTGATCAGGAAAGTACTGTACATACTTCATAAATAGTGGGGTTCGGGTTGTGGTTGACATGGTAGCTGGCATATTATGTTGTGGCTGACATGGTAGCCGACATATTATGGCTGACATATGGTCGACATGTTATAACCCTAAAGTGGTTTAATACTTGTATAAAAGGGTTTAGGGTTGGGTATTTTTCATTATGTTGTGATGCGAAATTGGTTCTTGCGGTGGTATTGAGTTGTAAGGGATTACGGATTGTAATCAGATTGTAATAAGATCAAATTTTCTATTTTGGTGGACATAGCCCAGGGATTGGGTGAACCACATTAAATCTTGGTGCCTTGTGTTCATTTCTATGTGATCTATTATTTTATGTTATTGGTTATATTTGCATGTAGTTTTTATTTCTGTTCGTGGTTTATCCTAACAGGGCATTGTCCATTTCTAGGTTTCCAATCTCTTGAACAGAACATTTAAAATGTGTACAAATATTGTTTATGAGGAGTACCTTTGCTGGAATTTGGGATTGAGCTCCATTAGGGTCAAGAGATTCTGCAATGGCCAAAACAATTTTGAAGTTAGGTGCTTTCCATTCTACACTCTTTATGAACATCTCTGAACCCTTCTTTGCCTTGTTGTTGTTGCTACTCTCGGATGCCATCACTACTTGGTAAGTGTAAGAAAAATTTTGAACAAATTCTCCACTTGAAAATTGCTTGAAATTTTCTTGAGTGCACCTAGAAATCTCTTAGCTCTATAATCGTGATGAAGAATGAAATTAAATTCTGCCTTTTTGATGAAGAATTTTGTCATTAATGCTCGGTAGAAAAGTAGCTGAGATGACATAGTGCTTGATAGGTTGTCATTCACTTGCTCAGTAGAAGCTTGCAACTTGGTGATTGAACAAAACTTTAGTTACTCCCGACCTAGCTCGATTGAGTCTGAGACTGACTTTGCTTAGTATGACCTAATTTTTTGTGACCCTTTGTATCTGAAATACTGATTGGATCTTTTTCTTTTTTTAAAATTTGGAACTACTCTAGATATAGCTTGATGATACAGTTCCAGATCCCCCTTTATGAATCTAATTGGGAATGGTGGAGTCACCCACTTCTTGATTGACATTGCCATCATTTGAACTGTTCTGCTAGGTAGATTTAGGAATCCATTATTGTTTCATCTATTTTTGAATGTTATCAGATTTAGCTTTCTTTTCATCTTCAATTCTTCCTATATTCATGCAATTCTTGGCTATATGATTGAGTTCAGTGCATGTATAACATCTTACTGTTGTATCTCTTTTTCTCAAGTGATGCCTTGAGCAGTCTTTGCCAATGTGTCCATATTCTCCACAATAATGACATCTACACCAGGTATTGCAATCCCATCCAAAGATTGCCTTAACAAGTTGTTCAGCTGGATTGAATGATTTTGATCTACACTGGAATGCCTTGTGACCATGCTTCTTGCATTTGTGACAATTGCTTTCAAATTTTGGTTTCTCCTTGCATTCATTAGCTTTATGACCATGCTAACTGCAGTTGTAGCATTTTCCATTGAATTTTGCTTTTCCATTACTCCAACATTTGTTTGATGTATGACCTAACTTACCACAGTGATTGCAAGTAGGTCTTTGATTCCTTTGGGCACCTTGTTTGGAGGTTTCACCTTCTTCCTTATAACCAAGACCAACTTTACCTTTTTGTCTATGAAGATTCTGCTCACTTTATTGATTCAATTGAGTCATGTCTGCTTGAGATTTCATTATCCTTTCATTGACTTTCTTTTCAGTGATTAAGTCATTTTCCAAACTTTCATTAATTTGTCTTTCAGATCTTAAGTCACTTTGTAAGCTTTCATTGATTTGTCTTTCAGTGATTAAATTATTCCTCAAGCTTTCATTTTCAGATCTCAGATTCATAATTTCTTCATTTGCATTAGATAGTTGATCTATAAGATCTTCATGCTGATTGGATTAATTATTTCTTTCCTTCAAGTCTTGATTTGCGTTGTTTCTCTGTTCCAAAACTTCACATAGCCTAATTGATTGGATTTCTTGTTCTCTTTTGAGCTTTCTTACTTCTTCCTTCAAAGAGCCATTCTTTGCTAGGAGTTCCTTGATTGCCTCATTAGCTTCATCTGAACTACTTGATGGTAAAAGGTCTTCAATCTTTTCTTCAACATACTGATGGTCATTCATTTTTCTTGCAAGTTCCTTCCTTCTTTTCAGGGATTGGGAAAGATGCTCCTTTGCTTCTTTGAGTTGAGCCATAGCCATTTCCAAATCTAGCTTTTCATTTTCAATTGCCTTGTCAAGTCTGAATATCTCCATTTGTCCTTTATATCTTTGTTCAAGCTGTCAAACTTTATCCTAAGAATCACAAAGCTCTGATACCAATTGTTGGAAATATTCAAGATATGATAGGTTACTGAGAGGGGAGGGGTGAATCAGTAACTTCAAAACTTTTAAAACAATTCAGCACTTTAATCATATATACTATTCACCATTCATTCATCTAATCTACTGCATATATGAGAGATCAAACATCCATAACACATGTACACAGTGATTTGGTAACCCAAAAACCTTCCAAATAGAAAGTAAAACTAGGGTGGGGATGATACCCACAAAACTTCAATACTGCAATATAAAGTTGGCCTGTTAAGGCTTACATTGACCACTTTTGGTGATCTGCCCTGTTAGGAGCACAAAGGACTGCAAGGTCCACCTTGTTAGAGGATTTACAAACTTACACTAAAGTATTCACTCTATTAGGAGATTTATACAAAGACTGTTAAGTCTACCTTGTTAAAGGATTTACAAAACTGATTCACCTATTAGGATGAAATAGTGGATCTACTTACAAACTTGATTGCTGATTAGATCCTTGAAGTATAAATCACCTCTTGTGATTGATGAATCTTTACTACTCCTTGTAGACCTTGCTGAATATTTTGCTCTATTACTAATTCACATTTATTATTCTCAAAGCATTACATGTCCATTCCTTGATACTCTCATGCATACATTGCAAATGATATAATGCATTACATATATATCATTCTAATAATTATAATTGCAAGGTCGGCTAAAACACAAGTGAACAAAATATTACTGAGTCAGCCCAATAGTAAATAACTCGGGTTCACTGAACTGACTCGGTGACCTTCTGATACTCGGCATCCACTACATTACTCGACATCATCATGCACTCGGTAGAAGTGAAGGCTCGGTCCATACTAATCACTCGACATAGTTTTGAACTTAGTAACCACCGGTGACTCGGTAGATGTAGTGTTACTCGGTAGATACAATGTTACTTGGTAAGAACTGAATCCTTCGTTTACCTTGATTTCACTTGGTAGACACTACACTTTCATCACTAGATAAACATTACACTTTCATTACTTGGTAAACATTACACTTGCATCACTCGATAAAAATTACACTTTCATTACTTGGTAAACATTGCAACTTCCAATGCTTGGTTTACACTGGATTCCCATGACATAGTCTGACTGCTCGGTGTAAACTGTGAAGCTTGTTATAAACTGCTAAACACTTCTAAGCTCGGTTAACACTAGAATTCTCGGTGAGTGTAGGAAACTAAGTGCTGAGCTCAGTAGCTAAACTGATATAGATAAGTGTTGTCACTAATGGCAATAATAACTTAATGCCAACTTGTTGCTTGAAGGCAATCCTTCTCTAACAAATGTTTTATTAAGACTTTCAACTTGCTTTCCTTTTACATTTTCATTCCTTCTTACATTGTTGTTCACACTCCTTCTAAAGTTCATATTCTATGATCTCATGTTAGGTGTTCTCGTGATGTCCATTCTCCAAAATATTGTTCTATGCCCCAAGTTGTCGCAAATCTAACATGTTATAACATCATTTCTATATCTAAGTGCAAATTGATTAGTTTGTAGTCTGCAATCCTTAACTATATACCCAAAATTATTGCACTTATAACACATAATTCCATTTCTTATGACATTTGTTTCTCCCAACAGTTTACTAGTTACAAGGTTAGCATTTTCATACATTCCATCATTATTATTATATCTAGGTTTCCTACATTCATTAGATTTATGTCCATAAGCAAAACAATAATATCAATGACCAAAAAAGTGTTTAGCATACTCACCTGTGTATTCCTTCTTCATATGTCCAAGCTAATAACATGCAAAGCATCTTTCATTGAATTTTTTCTTTAATTCTTCAGGTTGTTCATGTACTTTGTTTAGATCTTCCTACTTGTTAGATTGTTCGTATACTAAATCTTGTTCCTTAGTAACTTTAGATCCTTATATGATTCTCCTTCAACATATCCAAGTCCTATTTTTTCTCCAATAGGTCTTTGTGCCATAATTTTCTCATCAAGCTTCTCAATGCTTGAATATAACTTCTAGAGATGTTTCTTTGTTTGTGTAAGTTCTCCTTTAACAATAGTATTTATTGGAGTTAGTAAGCATTGGCACAGAGATTGTTAACTAAAGTTTTTTCAATGATGTTAAAATATCTAAGGTAAAGTTACTATTGATATCACTAAGGACAAGTTACCATCAACATGGAAGGATTACTATTGGAGTGCATAAGATGTTATCAAAGAAGGATAAGTGATATTATCATAAGCTTGTGAGAGAATTTTTGAGTTGGACTAACCCTAAGATCTATGGTCAAGATTATGAATAGGGTTATCAAGAAGGGAATGATAACAAGGGAGAGAATACGAGAGGAGGGCATGTGAAAGGAAAAAAGGAAAAACAAGGAGAATAATAATAGCAGGCATTATAGTGAAAGAAAAAAAGAACAAGTTGATCTGATAAGCTTAAGGAGGAACATTGAATAGGTCAAGTTATCTTGTACAATACCTAATCAATTTTTACAAGATTTTTGAAGTCTTTATCATGACTATTGAGTTCATGTATGAACCTTTATTAAATCCTCTAACAAGGTGAATGCCTAGATATGCATGGTTAAATCTCTTAGTAGAGTAGTCTTAGTAGGTTAAAGATACAGTTGTATCACCTAATTTAGTAGTGTAAAATGAATACTAATACTAACAAAAGCATTCACAAGATTAAATAAGATAACACTTAAGATAGGACGATGTCATCACCAAAAAAGAAGGCAAACCAACAATGGTAGACTCCTTATGGTATAACCTATGATGACATTGATATGTCCCTGACGGATGGAGATGTGTGCTCACAGTGTGCTCAAGCTTCCAATTAATGGATGATGATCAAGTATGGGGGTGGATGGATGATTAAACAATGGAGGTATGGAGGGGTTTCAACATTATGATGGTATTTTGGTAGCTTTTAGGCTCTAAAAATAGCATGATAACTTTGCATGGAAGGTCGATGATATTTATGAAGGGAGAGGGTTTCATTTATAGGCCAAGGGGTAGAGAGATGGATGGTTAGGATGCAAGGATGAAAAAATGGTGAGGGAGGGTCAAGATGCACTCAAAGGGGAGCACATGGATTGTGCTTCTTCAAAGCTCTAACTTTGTGGCAAGTGTGCGAGGGGATTGGATAGGGAAGAGGGTCAAGATAGGTGGCCAGAGGGAGTTATGAGGGAGGATAGTGGAAGATGAGTGTGGAAAATAGGTTTAAAAGGCTTTAAAGAACCTTCAAGTCATGTAAGAGTCTTTAAGGCTCTTGGATAGGAATGTAAGAGGGATAGGATAGAACTTTGACTTTGGTTTGGTTTAAGACTTTCTTAACCCTTAGTTGAAGTTGTGCACATGCTTAGAAAAGGGACTAGGCTTAGCATAGGAGGGAATTAGGGTGCAAGTGGCATGTTAGAGGGATGCAAGTGGGCTAACATATATGAGGTTGGTTAATTAGTTTGTTAAGTGGGGTTTGCATGAGTCAATGGGTTGGATTTTAGCTAATGGTAGGGATTTGGGTATAGTCAGGGGTTGGGAATTGATTTAAAATGATTTATTAAATCAAGGGGGATTTTTGGGATTAAATTAAATAGTTTTATGCATTTATTTAATTTAATATGAGAATAGGGATTTAATTAATAATTAGACTTTGGAATTGTCATTTGATTTTATCAATTGGGCTATAATTGATTAATTGAATTAATTAACTAGGGATGATAGTAGATTAATTAAATATTAAGTACTTAATTAATGATACCTTAGGAGATGACTAAATAGGATTACTTAAGTGATGTAATTAGATTTAGGTGTCTACAAAAATTAATATTGTATTGGTCACTCCTTATAGAGTGAGTTTCTTGAAAGGAAACACTATTGTATGCCTAATCAAAAAATCTTTTTGACTGCAATGAAGATGTTGTGGTTACCATCCCCACCACAATTTTTCCCTCTGACCAAGGATTTTCTACAATACCAAAATCTATGTTATGTGTGTATAAATTTTCTTTCATGAATTTTTATTTACTTTTATGCATATGAATTATTAATGGTTTAAAGGCTATCATATTAGTTATATCTAGATTATCAGACTAATGCATAATCAGACTATCAATTAAATAGTGAGAAATTAAAATATTACTTAAGTATTGAATCACCCCCCTCCCCCTCTTTGTACTTAACCTTTCCTACATGTAATTAACCATTGGTATCAGAGCCTAGTTCTCTTGAGAGAAGTTTGACACCTTGAGAGTAGATTTGGAAAATAGAAAGGTACAAGAAGGAAAGTCTACTGAAAGAAGCCCTGGATGAAGCTATATCCCAAAATGGTGAACCAAAGAAGAAACTAAAGGTCTCATTTGGAAAATGGAAAGAACTTTCGGAAAGACTACAAATAAGTCTTAAGGATCTTGAAGAAATTTCTCAAAGCAATACAAGTTTAGAAGAAATAGATGTTGTAGTGGCTGATCTATTAGACATAAACACTATTTTTGAAGAAAATCCACAACAACCAAAAAGGGAGCTCAAAAGTCAAGCCTTAAGAATAATTGAATTGCTAGAAAGAATGAAAACTATCAAACATGACAAAGGAAAACTAGAAACCGAAAAGAAAAGATTGGAAAATGAATTAAAGATAAGGACAATTCATGCCTTTAACTACAACAGGAAGACAATACATTGAATGAATACATAAGTGATACAAGTGAGGAAAATTGACAAGTCATTGTTGAAAATGAGAAATTGAGAAAAGAGATAGAATATCTATCAAACAAACTAAAGGTAGAACAAGAGGTTGATTAGAAACTTACCAAATTTGATCTAAGTATGAAAAACATTGATGAATAATTGAATGGAAAAGGGAATTAGGTGACACAATTGGACTTAGTTACACCAATAATAGTAAATTTGAAATTGGTGAATCATCTAAAAAATTTGAAGAAAAGATATTTCAACCAAGAAACAATCAACACAAAAAACCTACATGTTACAACTATGGTAAACTAATGTGTGTAGAAGCAGTTTATCAAATGCACCCATTAATGGTTTATGCTACAATCGCTACAAACTTGGACATAGAGATAGAGATTGCATAATGACAACATCAAGTACGTCAATAGAAAGAAGCTTTACGAGTTACTTCTATTATTAAAACCTATTTGATTAGAAAGCTAGATATTGCCAAAATGGATTATTATCGAGAAGGAAGTCATAGAACATAAAATGCAATAACTATGGAAAATGTAGACATATGGCAAGATAATGCTAGTATACATATGGGAAAACAAACACATGACTAACTAATACATCATGTTATGTATGTCATAAGTATGGTCATACAATGCAAACTTGTAGATACTGACAAACTACAGACAAGAAATATATGAGTATTGAAAGGTCGAAGAACAATATCAAACAAGTATGGGTGAAGAAGGAAAAGAAAAGTATAACTGACAATAAATCATAAAATTCAAGTTAAGAAGGAACCTTTTCAAATTAAGAAAGTAGAAGTACTACTTAGGGATAGTTAATAATGGTAAAACTCTATTGCATTCTGGTAAAGAAGCATGACGAGAAAGAAGTACAAAACTATCGATAAGAAAAGATAAACTCTATCGATTTGAAAACTATAGAAGAAAAGCTACTGTTGCAAATGCATTGATTTTTAGAATTCTTTAGAATAATTGAGAGGGGGGGTGAATCAGTTATTCAAGGTCCAAATGCCCTATTAATACCTTTTTCTGCTTTTAATAAATCCATACCCTTTTTATCTGTTCAAACTTAAATCAATCATATAAGCAAATTACTGTAAATCAACATGCAAAAATAAAACATTCAAGATCAACACATGACACAATGATTTACGTGGAAACCCAATTTGGGAAAAACCACCAGTAACATGCTACTTGATTCTCACTCTTCTGAAGTGATGCCCTGTTAAAGGCTTACAACACACTGCTAAATGTGACCTTGTTAGAGGATTTCACCAAACTATTAGGAATGGGCCTGGTTAAAGGTCTTTAGAACATTCACTTGGAATGTCACCCTGTTAAAGGATTTTTCTAATGGCTGTTAAACCAACTTAAGTCCATAGGATTTAGACTTACAGTTACAATTGCTAGAAAGTAACAATAATGGTCTTTTGATCTGATATAACTTACAACATACTTTGCAGATTTTAGATCACACTTTTAGTTCAATCCTTATGCTTGGCTTTAATCTCTTTAGCTCTGACTGCTTGTCTTCCTCTCAAGCTTCGTCTCCTTGAGTCTTCTAACTCATTCTGCCAATGCAATTATCTTTGTGGTCGTCTATACAAATAGAATTTCTGTGCTATTTTTTCCTAGGCACATTCTTCAGCATTTCATGCTTTTATGCTTGACCACTGTCTCTCTTTCCTTTTGTCCCCTCATGGCTCTCATTAACTTATGTCTTCTTATATAGAAGTCTGATTTGCCTTTGCCGCTCAATTCTCCCTCTTCAATTTTAGAGTTTCAAAATGGATTAGGTGGGATACAATGTATCTACCCCATATCTTGTTTTCTTCTTGAAACTTCGCCAGTTGTATCTTAAAAATGTTTTACATGGTGTTCTGTGCCACCAACTCATCATTCTTATCTTCCTTTTAATTCACAGATTTCTAGATAACAACCTTGTTGGCTTAGATATAGCGAATCTTCAATTTTCAAAATAATGCAACAACTTAGCATTATTGAGTTACTGGTGCTCGACACCTCTTTGTTACTCGGCACCTATACCAGCTTGGCACTTGAACTTGCTCGGCACTTGAACTTACTCGGCACTAGAACTTGCTCGGCACCACTCGGCATTAACTAGAACTTGCTCGGCTCTTACTAGCTTGCTCGGTTCCTTCTCTCTAATGAACTTAGTTTGAGCTTTACAAAAGACTTAGCTAAAACCTTAAATATTTGATATGTTTCAGTGTGCCCATTCTTTGTAGTATGTCATCAAATACATTCTTTCATCAATGGCTTAGCTGATCCTTGTACTTCATTACAACATCATAACTTCAACCTTTCTCTAGGTACTTTAGTTACATCTTATTAATTTCCTCCACCTTGACAATCAACTAATTGATAGTATTTGGATCACTAAAGCAATTGTCATTCCTACAAGTAGCAAGTTTGACATCAATGACAAAACAATGATTGAAGACATTCTTTACTAGTTCCATATTTTATTCCAACAATCTCCCTCAACTTTTCTTATAATTATTTCAATCATTTCCAACATTGATTACACAATTAACCATTTGCTTACTTTTCAGATTATAAGTATGTGTAAAGGGTAATTTATTTGACACATTACTTTCTAAAAGTTATCACATGTAAAAAGAGAAACACTGAAGTGATTTACTTCTTGCATTACTAAGAAAAAATTGAATAGATTTATTCATGCCCTAATAGTTACAATAGGAAAATACTTCATTTTACATATATCTAGCAACAAAATTTTTAACAAGAAGAAATTTTTTAACAAAATGAAAACTATAGCCAAGACTCTTTTTTTGTATGCATTAATGAAAGACCAGAAAGTTTGAAATTTATCTAGTAGATTCAAGTGTACAAGACAATGTTGGAGCTTTGTCATCTCTACCACTAAGGTTAATACTAACTGAGGATATCACTACTTTCATTCATAACAAAATTGTAGTATTGGGTAATCCAAGAATTGAAGAAATGTACAAGAAGGTATTGTACATAGACAAAGAGTTGAAAGACAAATACAAACACTTGGAAGCACACGGCCTTACACATATGGTGGACATGCCAAAAGCTTTTGCTAATGAATGAATTAGATTTGTACTAAGAAGAGTACATGATGGAGCACTTTTTCTAGAATGGAGGAATCGATAAAGATCACAAGGAAAATTGGCAACAATGTATTGGGTCTATTGGCACAACGAAAGGATTGAGAGTTAGTAATATGAATGAGTTGAGACAAATAACTGAAAGCACGTCAAACAAAAGACCTATGGTGATAGATAAAGTAAAACATGAAGGAACAAGATTTACTTCAGTGATGATCAGGTAAAATTGAGATAAGTATAGATAGGTACAATTGTTGCTATAAGTATTGAACAAAGTGAAGCAAATACATCTAATAAGGCTACAACAAGCCAACAAGATATTATATCAATAAATAGTATAGGTCTACCATCACTTGATTTAACTACTCGATTGCTAGAATATATAAAGTACATATCAAATGTCATGAGCAGATAGGAAGAGAAAATTCCTACAATTGTTGAACAACAACATTTGACACTGACATCAACACAAGGAGCATCGAAAATTACCAAAGGTAACACCAATGAGAAAAAGGATAGTGGTGATGCAAGGAGTCAATATAAGGACTCTAGAACTACACAAGAATAAGGGAAGAGTGAGAGCACTCATACTCAAGGATCTAGTGCATCACAGTGGACAACTATTGGAGAAGAGAGGACAACTGAAAAAGGTGATGATGATGAAAATAAAGATAAAAATAAGAAGGACCATGATAAAATCATACAGTTAGTAGATGTCAAAGGGAAGAGGAAGCGAGAAGAAGAAGAAGAAGAAGAAGATAATGATCCACCAAGTGATGATCCCTAGTTTGACATATTGAAGCAACTGGTGTTAAGTTTGAAGAAGAAAGATAAATTAATATTCAAGCAAGCATTTGATTCAAAAATAGAGATTGATCAAAGAAGATAAAAGAGGATCAAAAGGCAAGTATTGAACACAAATTTATGAATGTTTGAAAACATAATGTCAAATGTTACATTGGATAAAGAGAAACTAATGCAAAGACAATTGAAAGTTTATCTGGACACAATGGAGGCAACGAGAAGTAATCTAGAAGGACAATTAGAAAGGGAAGTTGCAACCATATTATAATAGTAGAAAAGGCATAATTTGATAACAAAGCTTACAAATTTCAAAGGAAAATTGTAGGAGGACATAGTTACACTGCAAGATATTATCAACACTACATTAAGCAAATATACTACTTTGTGTAATCATGACACATTTACTTTTGAGATACACACTTGTCTTATTAGTGTCAAAAATGAAAAGCTAAGTCATATCAAATGACTGGACTCATCAATTAATATTGTACAACATTCATTGAAACTAGAGGAATTAATTACAAGATAATTAGAAATTTTAGCTGAACGTGATAAAGTGATTGCAAAAGTTTTGGAGCTATGAGGAATGAAAAGTTTACATATTGATGTAATGAAGCAGAGTCTGTTGGAAGCAAAAAACAATGTACATGCACTAGAGGAAACTACAATGAGTGGAATGGAGAATATGGTAGAAAAATTTCATAAACACATTCTCACTATTCAAGCATTGAAGAGGACATGGGAAACATTTCTATAACTTGCTAATTCCAAATATATAACTATTTTAAGTAAATTATAAGATAAATATGAACTTTTCACTACATATTTTAGTCTATTTGGTCATGTTTATTGGCATTGATTGCCATAAACAGAAAGGAGGAGTAATAATGAGAAGATAATGAGAAATGAGGAATGATAAGGAGATAGTGAAGATATTATGAGATAATTCATATGAATGGGGGAGTACAAATTACAAGTTTTTTTTTTTGTCATCAAGGCCAAAGGGGGAGATTGTTGGAGTTAGTAAGCATTGGCATGGAGATTGTTAACTAAAGTTTTTTCATTGATGTTAAAATGTCTAAGGTAAAGTTACTATTGGTATCACTAAGGATAAGTTACTATCAACATGAAAAGATTACTATCAGAGTACATAAGAAATTATTAGAGAAGGATAAATGATATTACCAAAAGCTTGTGAGAGAAGTTTTGAGTTGGACTAATTGTAATATCTATGGTCAGGATTATGACTAGGGTTACCAAATAGGAAATGATAAAAAGGGACTAAGAGATAATAGAGGAGAGGAGGACAAGTTAAAGGAAAAAAGAGCGAACAAGGAGAACAATAATAACGAGCATTACAATGAAAGGACAAAAGAACAAGTTGATTTGATAAGCTAAAGGAGAAGAAATGAACAAGTCAAGTTATCCTGCACAATACCTAATCATTTTTTACAAGATTTGTGAAGTCTTTAGCAAGATTGTTGAATTTGTGTATGAACCTTTATTAAATCCTCTAAAAAGGTGAATGCCTAGATAGACATGATTAAATCTTGTAGGGGAGTAGTCTTAGTAGGCTAAAGATACAATTAACACTATATCGGTGACTCCTTGTAGAGTGAGTTTATAGAAGGAAACATTGTTGTATGCCTACTCATAAAACCCTTTTGATTACAGTGAAAAAGTTGTGGGTACTATCCCCACTGTTGTTTTTCCCTTTGACCAAGGGTTTTTTGTGATACCAAAATCTGTGTGTTATGTGTGTAGAAATTTTATTTCATGAACTATTATTTACTTTCATGCATATGAATTATTAATGGTTAAAAGACTATGTTATCAATTAGATTTGGGTTATTGGACTAATGCAGAATCAGATTATTGGTTAAATAGTGGAAAATGAAAATGCTACTTAAGTATCAATTCACCCCCCTCCCCCTCAGTACTTAACTTTTCCTACCTTTAATTAATAGTATTTTACTTCTCAAGTTCTATATATTATAATTTTTTAGTCTTAAGTTCATATGTCACCTTGGTAAGTTTGGATTTGAGATCTACATTCTTAGATCTCAAATCTAAACAACTTTTCTTCTCATCTTCCACCATGCTCATCTTTAAGTTTGTAATTTGAAGCACATGTTTCAGAATTTTGTTCTCCTTCTTAAGGTTAGAAAACTCTTCACTACCCTTGATTTGATCATGTGTCTCTTTCTTTTTTGATTTAGATGATTCAATCTACTCTTTCAACTTTTGAATGAAATCTTGTGCATCTCTAAGTTTGATCTTCAGTTTGTTTCTTTCCTTTGTAACTGAATCAAGTTCCTTAAGGGCTTCCTCAAGATTCTTGTGTAATTGATTTGTATCTATAGAGATCTTGCTTAAGATTCTAGGCCTCCTCTGAGTAACTAAGCTTTGATACCAATTATTAGAAATAGGGAATGATTAGAGTGTTGGAAATACAAATGGGAAATGTATACTTCTGAGGGGGGGGTAAATTAGAAGCACTAATCTTTAACCAATAAAACTTTTAACTTTAAACAATGCATGCATTAACACATTAAAATAACATGTAAAGTAAATGCATCCACATAAACACTTGACACCATATATGATTGCCCAGAAACCCTCCAATGAGAAAGTAAAACTAGGGTGGGGATGACACCCATAATTCTTCACTACTACAACAATAAAGTTCACCTGTTAAGGTTACATAGTTTTACCATTCTCATGGTTTTCCCTGTGAAAGGCTTGTCTTATTAAAGGCTTACAAAGGACTATTAGATCCTACCCTGTTAAAAGTATGTCTAGCTAAAGGACTTTAGAACACTCACTTGGAATGTCACCCTGTTAAAGGATTTTACAATGACTATTAAATATACCTTAGTCCAAAGGATTTCACCCTACTGATATAGTTGTTAGAAAGTATGAGTAGAATGTTTGATCTGATACACTTACAACTCTGTCTTGCTAATTTTAGATTGCAATTCTGTCCATCTTGATCCTCTTGATATGTTATATCAATGTTGTATAGCTTCTCCTCTATTTTGCAAACTGATTCTGCAATTCTTTCACACTTCTAAGTCACCTTGTATGCTTTCTAATCAATTCACCCCTTTCAGTTCATTCAATTCTTTGCTCGTGTCACTTCCTCACATACATTCATTCCCACATACTGAATTATGGAGCTTTGTCTCCCCTTTTAAAAAGACTTTGGTGGCTTAGGGTTAGGTATGAATCTACAACTGAGATTCATTCATTTTCCTGCTTAATTCCTTCCAATTTGTTGATTGGTTGCATGTTGATCACATAGGGATTCTAAATAGATTCAATCTTATCTTCAAAGCTTTGAGATCTATCCATAAGTCAGCTCAAAAATGGTTTACATAGTTGTTTGTGCCATTGCAAACAACTAGGTCCATTCTGTGTTACTCGACACTTGAATTGCTCCACACATGAGTGACTTGATACTCATTGCAACTTGGCATCTATACATATTATACTCGGCATGAACTTAGTTAATATCGTAAGTGTGTTGACACTCAATTTTCAAAACTAATTCTAGGATCAACAATCTCCCCCTTTGACATGAGTGTCAAAAAAACTTAACTGGACATAACAAATCTAATTTCCTCGAGTATAATATACATATAGTTTGGTATATATACAAAAGACTTCAAAATTTTCAAAAACTTTGTAATAGACTCGTATACCTCAAAATTTTGTAACTCCCCCTGAGTTAATGTGCCCATTCTATATCCAAAATTTCTTCTCTTCTCTGAGTAGATTTGTTTCATGTTGGTACTCTTTTTCTTCAAAATTACTGGTACTCTGTTTCTGTCTTATATACTCTGTTTCTATTCTTTGGCTAGTTTCTCCCCCTTTGGTTGTTCTCCCCCTTTTTGGGTATTTCCCCTTTCCAATATTTCTCTCCTTTGAATATTTCTCCCCCTTTTTTTGACATGAATGTCAAAGGGTCTATACATTAATTATGTATTTGTCCAAAAAGTTCTTGTGGACTTCCATTATAATCTTCAAAGCAACATCCCAGTTGTTTAATGCAACATCTAAGGACTTGATTTGGATGGTTTTCTCTGCTACAAGATGAACTAAATCATCCATTGTTGAAGATTGGGATCTTTCTTTAATACTATCTCTACATATGCTAGTTCCTTTTGAAGTATTTCCATATGGGGGGTAAGGGAGGCTTGCATATTAATCAACTTGGCTCTTATGCTAGCCTCTTCTACTATTAACACAACTAGTTGATTTTGTGTATGAAGCGCTAAATGAAAGTGCTTCTCACTTTGAGTTGGATTTTGAGGTAGTTGCATGCTAAAATGTTCAAATTCCTTTCCAGACTCAAAATTTTGTGGCTTGTCTCGTGTTAAGAGTGTGGGGTCACACAATTTTGTGTACAATGAGAATATGTTCTCAAGTAATTTCTTCGCTTTCTCAATTTTGTTAGCCAACTCAACTTGTGATAGTGCTATCTCACCAGATATCTTCTCATTGACTTTTCCTTGAAATTTCTTTTCAGACCATTCCCTGAGTTTAACATTGGTTTCTTAGTCTTCATTTGTCACATGTTCAACAATTTCTGATAATTGTTCTAATATAGCTTTGATTCATCAAGTGTTTGCAAGCTGAAATCATCTTTAAAAATATCTTGAATCTCCTGAAGTGCTTGCCTCTGTTTATACTCTTTTTTTAGTATCTCTTGATCTTCTTTCTTTCCAATGCCTCTTGCATGATATTGATCTGATCTAAGGTCATTGTTGCATAATCATATTTTGGTATCACTATGTCTTTATTGAACAGTGCATCACCATAGTGAAATACCTTAGCAACTTTTATTAAGCTGGAGCATGGTGTTGAAATTTGCAATGGTATTGCATCAGTGCTCGACCTCTGAAGGACTTTAGTAGGAGTGCTAGATGTTGGTAAGTTTACCAATGGCTGAATGGCTTCTTGATCCTTCTCTTTGGGTATGTCCTTTTCTTCATCAGATTTTCCTTGATCAATTATAATCAATTGTGGTGCACCTTATGCTTGTGTAGTAGGTACAGAAACATCTGTCTATCTTGCTTGTTCTTTTGTTGGCTTCTTTACTTCTGCGGTCTGAACTTCATCAACTTTTGTAGCAATGTCAACCTTTGTAGATTTATCCTCTGTTTATGTTAATGGTTGAGCACTGGTACCTGTAGGGATGATAGAAGGTGTTTCTTGTGTGTTCACTTTGTCCCTTGTTATGTCAGCTATTGCGTTTTGTAGTTCATCCACACTGACCAATACATAATTTTCACATAACCTTGCTTGTAATGTGGATTGGTCAAGTATCTTTTTAAAATCCTCTGTAGTTAATGGATTAATGTTCTGATGTGATTTATCAGGAACATCTTTCACTGTTATGGTCTTTGCAGTTGTATTTGTGGAGGGCTCATGGCTGACAATTGTGAATCTTCCACATTTTGCTCTACTTTTTGCTCCTCAGCTATTACCACCTCATCTTTCTTTTTTTGTGTCTCCTCCACAATATTGTCTTCTTTCTCTTTTTTTGTTTCTTCTTCTTTGTCCTCATGTTCTTCCTCATTATTCCTTCCCTCAAAGGGATCTGCTTCTCCTTCCTTTATAGTTGTCAATCCATCTATTAGCCTCCACATTTGTCTGGATTTCTTTACAACATCTTCAATTTTATTTTGTAAAATGTTAAATGCCCATATTTCTTATTAGCTTTGGTTATTTGTCCTTTTGAAAATTTTGGCATCACTTGTGCCAATGTAGATTCTCTTATTTCCTTTTCCATGTTTAGGCAATAGTGCCATTTATTCTCAACAATTGTATATAAATCTTTGGGCATTGTGTTATCAAATTCAAGGGGGTGTTCTTGAATTTTGCCATCATGGCATATACAGATTCTTCAATCATATTCTGGTCTTCTCTACTAAGTTTACCAAAATCAACATTTTTCAAACTAGTCAAATTTGTATTATCTCTAACATTGTCACAAATGTTTTCAAGATCAGATTTGGGAGCATGACTTACCATTCTGAATTGGCTTGTGTCCTCTGACTCTGTCTTTTCATCATCTGACTCTGGTTGTGCTACATATTTTCTTCTCAGTTTCTTCTCCATAGGACCAGTCTGTTTAGTAGCCTTAGTTTTCTCTTTGGCTTGCTCCTTGGATTTTTGTGTAGTTTCCCTCGTAGTGGCTCTAGTTGCTGGAGCTGCAGGCTTTGTTGCACTAGGCTTTGCAATCTTCTTTGCCTTAGGCTGTGCAACTGGTTGTGTCTTTTCTTGAGGCTTGGCTAGTGTTTCCTCGACATCATCTCCCTTGACACCTTCTTCTTCTTGATCCTCACCCATACCCTGCGTCAAAGCAAGATGTTCTTGACCTTGTACCTTTTCTTCTTTCGTCATCTTCTTCATCGTTACCTTCTCCAAACTTGGCTTTGAGTTTCTTCACAATTTTGTCTTTCTTCTTCAAAGTTGAGGTAGTCTTTAATTCCATTTCTACCTTTGATTTAACAACATCATAGTTACCAAAATTTTTGGCAGTCTTGTCAACTTCTTCAGCAAGAAGTGCAATGATAGCAGCTGAAGCTTCATCAATATTAATTTCATAACCTAGAGGCCTTAACCATTTAACTCTAGGTATTGTAGCCTAGATGAAGGTGTAGTCAATGTCTACTAAAAAGCAGATATCATTGTAATATTTCTCCACTAGGGAAACATGAATTCTCAACCTCTATTTCATGGACTGCTTGAAATCTTCAAAATAACTAGTCGTTATTGACTCAAAATTCTCTCCCATTTTCTCAATATACTCATTTATTTGCATAGCAATCGACCTAATAGTCTTCCATCCTACTCTACCAAAAGATGGGAATTCATTTTGAAGATATACAAATATACAAATCGGTATTGAACCAAACTTACATTGAGCACTTTTAGATTTCCTTATTGCTCCTAGGTTTTCAATTATTTGCTACAACTAGAGTTCCGCAAGATCATAGGTATGATCTTTCTTGACTATCTTGTAGCCTACATCGACTGCTATACAAGGAACACTATTCAGTCTTCTTGACTGATAGAATTTATGTGAAATGATTCTAACAACAAAGTCAAGAAGTGGATTTGTAATAGTGTCAATGGTCATTCCTTGCTTGTTCCACTTAGCTCTTATATTTCGCTCAATTACCTCCTTTGAATCGCTCCTCACTATCTTAGGTCGATCTAGGGTTGGGCATCTAGTAACCCTATGTATAATTCTCTTTGAGATTTTGATGGGTCCACCTTCTAGCCATAGACAACTGTCATGTATTCTGCTTAAAACAATTTTGATCCATTTAGTTTTGAAGACCGTTGGGAAATCTAGGGCACGAGTTAAGCCCTTCCTCTCTACAATTTTGAATTCCTCCTTCAACACTCCATTTTCACATAATTTGTCATATGCCTATCTGATTTCCATGTCTCCAATCTCTCCTACCTTGCAATTATAACATTTCCTCCCATCTTGAACCATAACAACCTTGGGTGAAATAATAGATAACGTGCTTGCTAGGTCATTCTTGTATGCAACTTTTGGTATGGCCCTAAATTTTGGTTGTTTTACTTCGTTGCTAACTAATTTAACTTCAAACAGTTCCTTCTCCTTTACATTCTTAGAACTTGAGGCCATTTTGCAAGCTAGGGTTTAACAAATATGGAACTGCGTAGCTCGGTAGGTGATGAATACCTTTGAAATCAATGAATTGACACTTGATCTTCTCTATGATCTATGCAAATGCTTTGCTCTTGTTTGTAAATCGCTTCTCTGCTCTACTTGCTCTTGCTCTATGTTTGTAACGACAAAAAATGTGTGAAATTCGCCCTTATACCCTTTCAAAATATAACATTTATTGCATGGTACATGTATAGCTTACAGTTGTTAGAAAGTAACAGTAGAATGTTTGATCTGATAAACTTACAACTCTATCTTGCTGATTTCAGATCTCAATTCTGTCCATCTTGATCCTCTTGATCTATTATATCAATGTTGTATAGCTTCTCCTCTATTCTACAAACTGATTCTGCAATTCTTTCACACTTCTAAGTCACCTTGTATGCTTTCTGATCAATTCACCCTTTTCACTTCCTTCAATTCTTTGCTCACATCACTTCCTCACATACATTCATTCCCACATACTGAATTATGGAGCTTCGTCTCCCCTTTTAAAAAGACTTTGGTGACTTAGGGTTAGGTATGAATCTATGACTGATATTCATTCATTTTCCCACTTAATTCCGTCCATTTTGTTTATTGGTTGCATGTTGATTGCATAGGGATTCCAAATAGATTCGATCTTATTCTCAAAGCTTTGAGATCTATCCATAAGTCAGCTCAAAAATGGTTTACATAGTTGTTTGTGCCATCACAAACAACTAGGTCCATTCTATGTTACTTGACACTTGATAATACTGATGCTCAACACTTACTATAATTTTGTCTTGCTCGACACTTGAACTTGCTCGACATCAATTGTTCACTCGACACTTGAATTGCTCGGCACATGAGTGACTCAACACTCATTGCAACTTGACATCTATACCTATCATACTCTGCATGTGTTACTAGCTCAGCATGAACTTAGTAAATATCTTAAGTGTGTTGACACTCAATTGTCAAAAGTAATTCTAGGATCAACATAGAGGGGATGAGGAGAATTAGTGTTCCACAAACTTTTGACCAACTATGGATATTATTAACAATATTTAAAAAGTAACATATATAATCAAATCAAAAAGTAAATGATAACCATAACATAGTGCAACTCATAACACCATTATTTATTAACTAGGGAAATCCCTTGTGGGGATGGTACCCACAAAATCACACACTAATCAAAAGTATCTTGTGAAAGATATTGACTCTATTACGAGTCTATAACATATGTATAGTGCATTTGTTCTTGTTAGAGGACTAGGCCTTGTTAGAAGCCTCAACCCTATTAGGAGTTGGTATACAGTACAAAATTATGCAAAAAGAGCCCTCTGCTCAAACATGCAAATACAACTTTACAATGCTATCAATAGAGATAGATACAAAAATCCTTTACACAGTGTTGATATCTTCAATACCTGGCCTGCCTTTTGTTCCTTTTTCAAAACTGATCATGTAACCATACTGCTCTATACTAGCATCAAGTTCACGTCTGTACTGATCATACAAATTGCACATTCAAACATTATATCGTTACAATACAATGCCGCACTTTGATAAAACAAAATGTTCTTTCATCATGTTAGTCTTGCTACTGGATATTTTGCTAAATCTTTTAAATTAACTTTTTCCATGTTAGGGTTAACATCTAGGATGTTGTGCCTACATTGTCAAGTAATTATTTTGGTGAACCAAAATAATTTCTTAACCAAAATGCCTTTATTTTTCCTTTAACTCTTTTCTGTTATGTTAACTTGTACCTAGGAAAAATGCAATAACTTCATTCGTACATGGCCAAACTTTATGTGCTTTTACCCACATGTCATATACATCATGTCCTTCATCTAAAAGCGCATAAGCCTAAGTGCTTCCAGTGAACTATGCTAAACAAAATAAGTTGACTGTGCATTGTTTTGTTGATATGTACTTAGATAATTTTCTAAATAATATACTTCAACCTTATCCTTTCATTTGCCTTCTCAAAGTAAGCTATATGTTTCCATAAATGAAAACCCTAATATATCTCCTTAGAGTAATTGACAAAAAGGTTTTCCCAAGGTATATCTTATGTCAGTTTTTAATGGGTATATTTGTGATGTGGAGCCTAATCAGACTCAGAGGTTTATTCAGGTTGGTTTTCTCCCCATATTATTTCTATGACAGTTTGGGGGCAGCACCCCCAAGACGGGGTCAAGGGGCAACGCCTATCTATTATTTTCTTATGTTCTTGGTGTCTTGTGTTCTCTTTTGTGCGATCTATTATTTTTTGATATTGGTTATATTTGCATGTAACTGTTATTTTTGTCTGAGCTTAATCCTAACAATATATTGCCTATTCTCTTGTATATGGATTTTAAGTATTTATTTGTTTCATATCTATTATGGGTTATGTGGAAACAATCATATTTTTATTGCAAGTTTCCTTACAATTCCTTTTACATTTATTGTGACGCCTCCTCCTCCATGTAATCTTGCATCTTATAGAAGGAAAATGCCCAACTCTCTACATCTTTCAATCTAGTGAGGTCTCCCTAGCTCGTTCTACAAAGAAAGAAAGAAAGCACACGTTTATCATAGATGATTTCCTTGACTAGCTTCATTTGTGCAATAGATTTGTGTGTGCGTGTTTTCTTACATGTGATGTCTTTTCCCTATGATGTGTTCCTTGACATATCTTTGTGTTATGTAAAGCTCTCTTTAAATGATACTTTTTGTTTTATATGTTGTTTACATGTGTTATGATATAATTATGCTATCTTTGTAGATTTTTTTTTCTTTTTTTTTCTTGGGGCAATGAAAATTCTCTCTTTTTATCTCTAACACATTGACCCCAAAAGACTCTTGATGTCCATCTTTTGTGTTCTTCTTTCATTGTGTTCATAGCTCCACTACCTTTAAAGGACGAGGTCAATTCATTGTGATCAATCTTGATATACACGATTTATCAAATGTGCATACTAATTCTAGTTATTGGATCTTTTATGTGTTCTCTTTTTGTCTTATGCTCCATCCCTTTATTTGTCTTTTCTTGGGGGTATATTATTGTGGCAACATGCCTATTCTTTGGATATATGTATGCTACATTAAAGAATTCTCTTTGATAAGTGTACACCAACACTTTAACATGGAAAAATAGACTTTGCTCTTTTTTGCACTTTGTGCATACACTATACCATGTTTGGTGCACACTACAACTTCCATTATGTAGTCAAACTTTTACGGTTACTTTGCAAATTGGGACTTTAAGTATTTCACACCATTTCTTGCACCAATTCTCTACATAAATCATACTAAGCATAATTTTACTAAGTCAACATAGTCACGTTCTCTCTTCACTTCATATCTTGATATTAGATTGATAAGATCCCAAGTCCATGGGGGCTTAGAATTACTTGCCTCTTTAATATCTTGATGACATTTCTTCAATGTTGCTCTATGTTGTACTAAGAGGATGAACACAGGTTCACTCTCCTACTAAAATGGGGGGTTAAGTATAACATCATAAATTGTATCCTTATACAATTCCATACTAACTTAGACCTCACTTTGGCATTTTAGTCTTTTGTGCTTTGACAATGTCTAATTCTACCACACTTGCTTCAAAATTCATTATGTATTACTTGGGTTAGTGGACCCTTGTTTAGCCTAGATAGGTTGGACAATGACACCCCAAGTCCCATTTCTTTGCTTAAATGGGCCTATTTTTTAAATTTCCAACAATCAAAAGATATATGCCAAAATTCCTTTCTAATGTTTACCTGCTTCATAAGTTCATATACATTTCATTAGTTGAGATATAAGCCTTACCCTTTCATTTGAGACAGCTTGATCACACAACTCTTAAACCATATTACATCATATATCATTGAGCAAGAAATCAAGCATTATCAAGGTAGTGAAGGAGAGGCCACGTTCAAATTTCAAGCATTCAAGATGGCATTCATGATCAATTTATTATGAAGTCGACTATGCATTTCTACATGATACCATCAACCTTTTGATGCAAACTTTAACACCAAGAAAACTTATGAAGAAATAATATTTCACTTTAGTATATCAATTTCAAATCTCGTCTCTGGCCTTTTAAGACACACTTTCAATTTCAACTTTGTAGGGCTAATTCCAAACCCGAGGTCTAACCTAGACAAACCCTTATCAACTCAACAATATTTTCACTCTTTTGCATGTGTAGGTAACAAGATTTGAAGACACAAATCTAGATTCCAAAGGAGTATATATAAGTCTATAGAATCAACTTTTGGTCAGTATCTAACACTTTTCTAATGATATTGTCCACAAGGATTTAGAATAACATCTCGATCTCAACACACATCTTTTGTTTGCTTCCAAAACTTGTGTACAAGGGTATCCAAATTTGACATCATCCTCTACTTTTTAGACCGGATATTAAACACAGATCACTTTTTTCCTCTCTTTCCCAAATCTCCACATATTAAATTACAGACTCTTTGTATATATTAACAATTGTCAATTTACACTATTGACCCTAGATCTTATATTCAATTCACATATCTTCTTAACTCATTTTCAACTCAATTAGAAAGGACCAACTTAATTTTATTCCAATTGCTGAATCGAATGAATCTTCTCCTCCCTAATATAATCAAATAAAATAAACCCAATTACTCGCATGCATGAGCTTGTGAACCATATCTCTCAAGAGCAACTAACAAAATTTCTCATTAAAAAAATCATAATGAATGGATGGATGTACAGGCCTATGCTCATTGAACTCGTGTATAATACATAAATCCGTATAAGCACTAAATTATTCAAAAAAAGAAGATATGACGCAAGACACTATGATAGAGCTGTTCTCATACGTAACGGGAACATAATTCTCGAATTATTGGTTTCCTGCTAAGCGCCAAATCGAATCCTCCTGACACCGAATCCTGCAGTCCACCTCCACCAGAATTTTGCCATGAAAATTACATAAATTATAAATTATACCTTGATTCGATAATGGCAACCATTGTTAAAAGGCACAAGTCAGATGGTTTGTTCAACCCAGTCATTTTTTCTTAATCATCGCCAAAAATCTAGCTACACCTGAATTCACGCATGTCCACAACTTTCCAGTCACAGGGCCCGCAAATGTTTATTTTGGGGGTTCTTGCAATTTTTCCATACTGGATAAAAATGCTTAAGCAAACAGAAACCAGAGAATATGAATAAAGTATTTAACATTTGCTGTATCTATACATGCAAAGCTGTAAGAAATTTGTCCCCAAAAAAGAAGTGAGGGCCTGCCACACTCAATTTGATTTCAGTCTCAATTCAATTGAAGGTATGTATTTTTTCCCCTTTTTATTGTTTATGTAATTTGGAACGAGAATCTAGTGTGAATGGAATTTGTTGTAAGATCGTTGCCAGAATGTTTGTTTCGAAGTTGATGGGATTTATGAAAAGAAGAATTGGGTGCCGTTTGGAGATTTTGAAAGGTATAGATGCCGAGCATTTGAAGAAAAGTCTGTGATAGTGTTGCGCTAATAAGAGCGTATATTTGATTGGAAGACCACGAAAATGTTTGCACTGGAGATATCTGAAATTTTTAGACTATAATCTTTTTCCCTTTATGAGAGAAATTCGAACTATATTTGCTTTTCAGTAAAATGATTGAGGATCCATACATTGGGTTCAAACCCAACATCTGGATAATCTTCTAATTAAGAGCTTCTAAATCAGTATCCCTGGTTAAACAAGCTGGAAGAGAAAAGCCTGCATTTTAACTTTCTTATTATGTGATCTGAGATTCTATGACAAATAGCTTGTCTTTGAACCTCTTTCTTCTCATCTTCTTTCAACTCCTTAACTGCCCCGTCTTCCTTTGAAGTATAGGATGACAACGAATAGGATTGGCAGATTACTGCTAACAAAGACCATTGTTGGTTTTTATCAATAGTCCCTTCCTCTTCATTTGATAATTCCGTAGCAAATCCAAAATCGGAGAATTGTCGTCGAGGTCTTTTGGGTGGCTTGGGCCTTAGCACTTGTTGTAAACTATTACTTCAATATGGTTTCTTCTGCAATCCCTTTGTGTTGGTTAAATTAACCCATTATTTTTTGCTTCTCTTTTATCTCATCTGAGATTTGTTGCTGAGATGAAGTATTTTAAACTATCTCTTAGTGTTTAGTGGGTGGGGGAGGACACCCATCTGTCACTACTTTATGCTCCATATACTTAAAAGACCTCCCAACAGCCTTAGTGGCCCAAAGATGAAAGTAGTGAGGCCCTTGCCACCGTGTTGCATGCTTTTATGATATAGGTTTTCCCCTATTACGCACAGCAGCAATATGACACATCTGAAAGCACCTTCTGCAACAAAACATAAATCTGTTCAGAATCAATAACCTGCCTCATTATACAATCTTCCACTTTTAGCCATAAGCCATCCGGAAGTCCCTCTGAGATATCTTATTCTACTTGATGTTTAGTTACTATAGAAATGTATCAAATTGTTTGTATTTGTATCAATGGGTAAAAATCTCCTTACCATGTTTCCTACCCCTTGAAAACAAGCATGCACCCAACACTGTAGGGGGAGATATGGGAGCCTGATACAAACAGGCATTACCAATAATGTCTGTGTCATTGGATTAAAAGCTGGAAACTGTGGGCTTACAATCAAATTACACTCATCCCAAAATCACATCATATTTTCTATAAAATATGCTTAATCCTCTAATTTCTCACATAGCAGTAGAGAAAAACCTTGGGCACTAGGATGTCTCTAGCACCTTTAACTTTTTCTGCTTAACTCTTCCTGATCCAAGCATGAAGAGCTGCTAATCTTGGCCAGAAAGCATGAAATTTACAATGAAGATCCCTGTTGTATTCACTTTTTTCAGCACTATCCTTACCCTCTATAGATGAAGGAATCTTCTCTGATCCACCTGTCATGTGCATTTTAATGTTTTCAGCATGAGTGGGAAAGCTCATTTTGAATTGAATTAAGATATGTGCCTTTACACTTGGAAGCAGTGAATCAACAATAATATGTGACACAGAGTTGTTGGTAGTTGACTTGGATTGAGGTTGACTGAATCATGTTAGCTGTTAGATTTAGTTAGTTAGCTAGTTTTAGTTGTTAAAGGAATGCTGCAGTTGTTCCATTGGTTATGTTTATTTAAATAAGGAATCATCTTCAATTAAATAAGGATTCAGGCAGTTCATTATCTAACTTAATTCTCGGGGAGTGTTTGTCAGCTTGCAAGCACTGAATGTGGGACTATCATAATCGGCAGATCATTTAAGTTGAAGTTTATTTAGGTAGCACTGAGAAGAGGAAAGGATTGTTGATTACCACAATCACAAAAACTTCATTCTATATACGGGAATTGGACATGGCTACAACTTCTTGAGATGAAAACCTCACACTTTTCCAGTGTGATTCTTATGAGAACAAAAACCCTCTACTATATTTAGTAATAGGCACCATCAAGATTATTGTAGGGTATTCAGCAGTTCAAGGAAAGAGCAAGGCCATTATGGAGTCTTCAACAGTACCAAGCAGCAGCAGGGATGATGTTATGTCGTCTTTTTTGTAATAATCTAGGTTATGGTCCAGATTGCCTATTTCCTGTTTACCACATCTCCCTTGGTCCCATTTTGTACGTGTGTGTGCTCTTTTCTTTTTATCCTCCAGTGTTTTCACAAGATCCCTGGAGTTTTTGGGTTTTAAGACATGCTCAATCTTTCAAGTGTTTCTCAGTTGTCAGAGTTTCAGACTTCCCCATCCAAGCATGCTTTCCCATCTAAGTCCAACCTATCCTTTGATCCTCATCAAACTTTCAAACTTGTTCGCGCGATGCTTCCATCCTTGACACACTGTTAATTGTATTTGTTGGGCTTTGCAATCTACCTTTACTGGCATGGCCATTGCTTGACTCCTATAGCCCCAACCTGTGGGATAAATCTTGTGCCATCTCCAACACTCAATACCAGTATTCCTACCTTTATTCCCATTCCCTTATAACATGTCAACCCTTTTCATAATGTCATTAACAATCGGTTTTGGTGCCAAAACTTTCAAAAGTGGGATTTTTTCTATCCCATAATTGTTGATCAAATTTGGAGTTGTAAATTACATCATGGCCGACCCATTATTGTTGTCAGTGGTCACAGAAATAAAGGAGTGAATGCATATATTCACACGGCTTCATAACGCTTAATAAATTCCTTTAAGAATCTGTTTTAAGCAATAAAATCAAGTGTGGGGATCCTATTACGGAAGTCACAGTGATGTCCGAGGATCTCATATAGAGTTGTTAACTGGACGCCAAATGCATTATATTGATCTGATTTGCCATTGTTTGTTGTTATGAATTTGTTGTTGCAGTCATTGATATTGCAAAGCTATTTGAATGTAATACAATCATAATATAATAAGACACAGACCAAGATTTACATTTGTTATTTGTTATTTACAATCAAGGTATTATGCCAACATTCCCCATCTTAATACATTAATCCTAAATACATCAGATTCACCTTGCCCTAGAGACCCCACTTTTAGGCTTGCACAATTTTTATTGTTGATTACAACAATCAATACACATTAATGATGAACCAAGTGGGGCTCCATCAAGTTGTCTCTTAAACCTAAGAGTTGAAGCTTTGAGCTGTGTTCTTGAGCTCTCAATCTTAAACTCTCCAGTCATAGAGGCTTTAATTTTTCAACAATTATCCATAACAGATACAACAAATCTCTATTGTTCATTGTCTAATGCCCATCAAAGGGTCTACTTCTTGATCATATACTTTGGATTCTTAGGACAACAATCCATATTGAGGTCAACACCAAATCTTGAACTTTCTCTAGAATGAATCTTTACAACACATGCATTCTTCAAATTCATCAGCATCATAAATGAAAGCAAAATGAAAAACATAATCCAAAATATGCCAAAAACACTTTTCGTGCAGAACATCATCTCAAAATGAGATGCCAACTTGAGATGATGGAAATTCCTCCGTCCTTCGTCCTTCGGCCTTCAAAAGTGAAGGCTCGAAGTACAAATTTATGATTTAGAGGAGAATAAGAATCATCAACCACTACTCCATCACCTGATGCATCCTCATCCTCAACACAAGCCAAGTTTGCCTCATTAGATTGTTTTTTCAGTTTTCCCTTAAGAACACAACTAGCTTAAGTTATACAAGCCCATGCCATGTGACCCTTTTTCTTATAATAGAAATGTGCATCGTCTCTTTTGTTTTAACTTGACCATTCATTAGTGCTCCATGAATATAGTATGCTATCCAATTGAAGATCTTATGTATCTTTCTTGGTCCTCTTTTATTCTGCTAGAAGAGATGAAATTATTTCTAGAGTTTGTGATGCTATCTGATTGAGTGTAAAAATTGTTGAAATTTGCAGCTGCAATATAGATCTTCAGATATTTTTCTTATTATACTACAGTTATCAGTTCCATTCGAGCTCATTCATTTTGCTGCTCTCTGCTTGCAACTGGTTAAAATCCCATTTCTGTTTGTGGTTCCTTAAGTTTCTGCTGTTGTGATGTGGTCATTAAGTTCATACTTCTGCTCTTCATTCTACTCGTCAATACGACTCCTATTTTCTTTGGTTACAATTTCGTCATCCATCGTGTGAGTATTGTGGATGTTAGAGCTGACTCAGTCTTTTATACACATTACCTTGATGAATTGGCATCTCTCCTTCATGTCTCACTTGACTTGAAAACACTCTCAGCGAAAACTCAATTTAATAAATTACTTTGTCGTTAATTTTCATATGCCATTAATTAGTGCACTCATGAGACATGTTGGCTTTGTCAATCCAAGACGTCATCAGTTTCATTTGTATCTTTGCCATTTTGTATTCTGATTGGCATCAGCATCAATGTTAATCCATTTTTACTATTAATATTTTTCCATTGTTGCATCAGCGCCAATAGACGTGGTGGTTATGAGTCAAGCATAGAGACGACAATAATTCTCCTCCGTGGGTGTAAGACGTTGTCTATAGAAAAGTTGTATTTGTTATGTATGAATAGTATTCATTTTCTTTGTCATCTTCTGCAAAGGATAGTGCAACTCTTCTCTTGTGATTGTTTCACAGTTACCAACATCTGATATATTCAACTTTGTCTTTTCATGTGTGAGGAAAGAAAGTTGTCAATGAGTTGATATTAATTTTGTTGTAATTGTCGTGTATATTGAAAAGACTACAAATTGCAGAGATCTTGTAACTTTAATCAAGTATAGATAAATAAAGGGACGCTTTTTGTGGGCTGGGTTGTTTCCCTCATTGACAAGGGTTTTTCCCAGGGTTAATGTTTTGTTCTGTGCTTAATTATATTAATCTCCGATTGCATTACTTCTGGTTCATAATTTTACATGGTATCGGAGCCAGGGTTGAATTAATTCGATCCAAAACCAGAAGCATTCTTATATTTGTGCTCCTTTTTCTTTGAGTGAGTCTTCCTCAATGCATGAAAATGGTGAATGGCATGCAAGTTGTGTTAATTCCATAACTTTATAACATACTGATCTGATTACAGATCGTACTGATCTGTTCTTGCTTAATTCTTACCGAAGTCTCTATTTATATGGTCTTATCCTCCTAATAGGGATCGGCGCCAATCTTGAAGTAACTATTTGGTAACTAACTAATCTGCTTGATTAGTTTGGGGACTAAACTTTTCTTCTTGGAAAGTCGCCGATCTTTAGGAGAAGGTTTTATTTTGACTTTGGT
Source organism: Cupressus sempervirens (assembly GCA_028749045.1). Lineage (NCBI taxonomy): Eukaryota > Viridiplantae > Streptophyta > Pinopsida > Cupressales > Cupressaceae > Cupressus > Cupressus sempervirens. Next base: position 777,655,628 of record CM053789.1, read on the forward strand.
TATGTAAGGTGTGGTTGAAGGTTAAGGACATACAAACAATTAGAAGTCTGCTCCTTGATCAACTCTGCCCTCTAGACAATTTGCAGATGCAAAAAAAATCTCCAGAATTATAAGTATTGATTTAAACAAGTCTGAACATTGAAGATTATACTCTGAAGTATAAGAATAAGGCATAAACTAACTCTGATATATTACAGAATTTGTAGAAACTTTCATGGTTCAGAGCTCTGGTAGTTGAACTTAGGCTCTGCAAATTAAATAATCAGACTTGATATATATCTAGCATTACTCTTCTATCTTCAATAACATACACAATCAGATCCAAGGACAGGTTTGATGGGAAAGAACATTTTGAGGCTTGGAAATTCAGAATCATGATGATTCTTGAAGAAAATGATATAAAACAATTTGTTGATTCAGCATCCAAGAAACCTGCTGCTGAACCTCACAAAACCATTTGGAGTAAAGGGAACAGGAAAGTCATACAGATTATATTAGATGGAGTGAAAAATGAAATAGTACCCATGCTAACGAAACATCAAGCAACATTTGATATGATGAAAGCATTATTAAATGCATACGAGGGTAACTGATGCAGGAGCATCCAGAGGTATAAGGGCAATCCTGTGTCACCCAAAAAAAATGTACTTAGACTTAGTTTCTGTTTCATGTGTTTTCATTTTTGGACACCCATTTGGGTCAAATAAAGGTTCCAACTCTCACAGTTCCACTATCAGTGTGTTAGAAAATCCCGAAAAAATAGGAGCATGTAATTGGGCCATCATTTTGGTGAACTAGAAGGTGTGAATTGGCCAGATGAATGTAATTGTAATTTAGAGCATTCCAGAAAAAGAATCAGGTCAAAAGGCCACACGGTTTGAAAGTTATTGTAGTTTTTCGGGTTTTGGAGACCTCCTAAGAATGCTTCAAAGTCAGGTTAGGGGCATTAAATGACCTCGAAAAGGGCCGAAAAATGGGGGACGAGCAAAGCTTGTCCATAGGGCTATAGAGCGCTTCGAGAGCTTTTCGAAAATGTAAACGGTTCGTCAATCGGAGCTACGGTTCAAAAGTTATGCCTCCCGGAAGTTCGGTTACCGTTTTTGGATTCTTCTAGATTTGCACCGACTTCTAACGCAGCTTCTGGAACCTTCTATTTGGTCGGTGGATGCCTACTAGCACTTTCTGGAATGTACTCCTAGTCCTTAACCCTCCAGGGTCTATTTAAGGAGATTTCTGGCATTGTAAAAGGCAGTTCGGAGTGGAGTTTGAGAGGAGGTACTGAAAGGATAAATTATCTCCACATTTATGCTATTGTAAGCCCTTAGGGCATGTTTTGAAGTTTATTTTCTCTGTACTGAATGTACTAGCTTATTTTTCAATTAATACAATTTCCCTTTTTCTTGTTGTGTCCATTCTGTTCTTGGGTCGTGTCCCCATCAAGTGGTATCAGAGCTGGTTTTCCTGAGTGTGTAGACAGAGCGCCGACTGTGAGGCAGTTTGCACCACGACTGTGTGGTTGTGGGTTTGAGTTAAGAAGATGCCTCCATGAAGAGAGCGTGGCGGAAGGGCCAGAGCTATTAATCCTGAGGAGGTTAGAGCCCTCCAAAGGCAGGTACAAGCATTGCAGGAGGAGCTCCGTAGAGGAACAATTGTGGCCGCAGGTGATGAAAGTGAAGATGACAACGAAGAAGACGAAATTGGACTAGAAGGGGAATTTGACGGGGAAGTTCTAAATCATGCAGAGGAAAGGCTTTTTAGGGCCATTACTAAGTTTGGGAAAAGACCTACAATTGAAGTGGGTGTATTTTCAGGAAATCTGAAACCAGATGAGTTGATCGATTGGATCAATGAACTGGAAGAATACTTTGAGTATGAGGATATCAGGGACCTAGGTAGGGTTAAGTTTGCAAAGGCCAAACTGAAAGGCCATGCCAAAATCTGGTGGCAAGAGGTTCAATTGGAAAGAAACAGAAGAGGAAAGGAGAAGATCACAAGGTGGGATCGCATGGTGGACAAATTGAAGAAGCAGTTCATTCCTATGGACTACGAGCTTGATTTGTTTAAGAAGATGCATGGGTTAAAGCAAGCAGGAAGATCAGTCCAAGAATACACAGAGGAGTTTTACCGACTCTTGATTAGAGCAAGGCATGCAGAAGCAAATAAGGAGAAGGTTGCCCGTTATATCAGTGGGTTGCGACCTAGCATCCAGGAGGAATTAAGTCTGGTAAGAATGACCAGCGTTGAAGAGGCATACCAGTTTGCCCTACGAGTTGAAGAGAAGCTGAATAAAAGGTTTGAAGGAAGACAAAGAGGGCGCGGTCAAGGAGGAAGGGGAAGCAGTAGATCATTTGGAGGCCGCAATGAAACCCAAAAGAAAAATGAAGATGTGGGTACTAGCAGGAACCAGAGGAATGAGGGTTTTAACCGCTCCCATGATCAAGACTTTGGAAATCAGAGAGGAAGAGGTAGAGGACGTGGACAAGGAAGAGGAGGCTTTCGTGGTACTTGTTTCCATTGCAATGAAGAAGGTCATCATGCCTTTGAATGCCCTCAACGACAAGGAAGGACAGATAGGAGAGCTGAGGGCCAAGCTAGGGTTGCTTATGTGGATGAAGATGCACAATCATCACATTCAGAGGATGCAGAAAGAGGAGAGACCTTGGTAAATGAAAGAGTCCTACTAAGTGGTGAGATTGCACTAGGACAACGGAGGAGTTTATTCCGTACCAGATGCAAGTGTGAGGATAAATGTTGTGACGTGATCATTGATGGTGGTAGCACTGATAACTTGGTATCAGAAGAGATGGTCTCTAAGCTGAAGCTCAAAAGGGAGAAACATCCCCAGCCCTATCGAATTGCTTGGGTAAAAGATGATCATAAGGTCCTAGTAAGTGAACAATATTTAGTGAAATTCAAAATTGGGAGTTACCATGATGAAGTTCTCTGTGATGTTATTTCGATGGATGTTTGCCATCTATTGTTGGGTAGACCATGGCAGTTTGATAGACATGCAGTACATGATGGACATGCAAACACATACTCTCTGACAAAGGATGGAGTTCACCACAAATTGAAGCCCATGAAAAAGGAAGGTGAAAAGGTATGTAGCAGTGCTAGGATTTGTCTTGTTGATGAAAGGAAGTTTTTAGATGGCATGAAACATCAGCATATGTGCTATGCTTTGATTCCTAGGAAAGATAAAGAAGGTAGTAGTGAAATGCCACTTGAAGTTTCAGATTTACTAGGGGAGTTTGGAGATATTATCTCTGATAATGTTCTAGATGGATTGCCACAAGTAAGGCAAATCAATCATCAGATAGATCTGATTCCAGGAGCTAGTTTGCCTAACAAGGCTGCTCACAGGATGACTCCTACTGAAACAGAGGAGCTAAATAGACAGGTTCAGGAGCTGTTGAGGAAGGGCTTGATTCGAGAGAGCCTGAGTCCATGTGCAGTACTTGCAGTACTTGCACCAAAGAAGGATGGAGAGTGGAGGATGTGTATAGATTCTCGAGCTATAAATAGGATAACCATCAAGTACCGGTTTCCTTTGCCAAGGATGGATGATCTTATGGACTGCTTGAGTGGAGCTCAGTACTTCACAAAGATAGATCTCAAGAGTGGTTATCACCAGATACGGATTCGAGAAGGAGATGAGTGGAAAACAGCCTTCAAGACCAAGGAAGGTCTTTATGAGTGGTTAGTCATGCCCTTTGGATTGACGAACGCCCCAAGCACCTTCATGCGGCTCATGAATGAGGTACTTAAGAAGTTCTTGGGAAAATTTGTTATTGTTTATTTGGATGATATTTTAATATTCAGCAAGACTTTGGAAAAATATTTATTGCATATTCGTAGTGTCCTTGAAAGGCTAAGGGAAGAGAAACTGTTAATTAATCTGAAGAAGTGTATCTTTGCAAAAAGGGAGTTAGTCTATTTGGGGTTTGTTATATCACCTGAAGGTCTCAAAATGGATCCAGAGAAGGTAAAAGCCATCTTGGAATGGCCTACTCCAAGGTCTGCTACTGAGGTAAGATCATTTCATGGTCTTGTTAGTTTTTACAGGAAGTTTATTAAGAATTTCAGTGGCATATGTGCACCCCTAATTGATACAATAAGAGGGGATAGAAAAGAGTTCAAATGGACTGCAGCAGCTGCGAGAAGTTTTGAATTGCTGAAGAAGAAGGTAACAGAACAACCTGTGTTGGCACTTCCAGATTTTAGAAAGGTTTTCCAGGTGGATTGTGATGCCAGTGGCAGCTCTATTGGGGCTGTATTAAGCCAAGAAGGTAAGCTTATTGCATATTTTAGTGAAAAATTGAATGATGCAAAGAAGAAGTATTTCGTTTATGATCAAGAATTCTATGCAATAGTTCAGGGCTTAAAGAAATGGAGGCATTATTTATTGCCAAAGGAATTTGTTTTGTATACTGATCATCAGGCATTACAGTACCTAAATAGCCAAGGTAAATTGAATCAGAGGCATATGAAGTGGGTAGAGTTCTTGTAGAGTTATACATTTGTGTTGAAGCATAGAAGTGGAAAATCTAACAGGGTTGCAGATGCACTAAGTAGGAGACAGTTGTTGCTTACAGTAATGCAGGTTGAAGTAGTTGGGTTTGATGAACTCAAGAATTTGTACCCCGAGGATCCTGATTTTGCTGAAGCATGGAAAGCTTGTAAAGAGCCCGTTGCTGTAGATAGAACCAAGTGGTTAGACTATTTGATTTAGGATGGCATGTTGTTCAAAGGTAGTCAATTGTGCATTCCAAGGAGTTCCATGAGGGAAAATCTGATTAAGGAGAAACACAGTGGAGGGATGGCAGGACATTTTAGTCGAGATAAGACCATTGCCATTCTTAGAGAACATTATTTTTGGCCTCAAATTTCACAGGATGTGAAGAAGTTTGTACAGAGTTGCCAGGTTTGTCAAGTTGCCAAGGGGTTTAGTCACAATACTGGCCTATATCAGCCATTGCCTGTTCCATCAAGGCCATGGGAGGACATAAGTATGGATTTTGTTCTTGGATTGCCAAGGACACAAAGGGGTAATGACTTAGTATTCGTGGTGGTTGATAGGTTCTCCAAAATGGCACATTTCATTCCATGCCACAAAACTCATGATGCTGTCCATATTGCAGACTTGTTTTTCAAAGAGGTGGTAAGACTACATGGACTTCCAAGGAGTATAGTTTCTGACAGAGATACTAAATTTGTGGGGTATATCTGGAGGACATTGTGGAAAAAGTTGAGAACAGACTTGAAATTCAGTTCCACGCATCACCCACAAACTGATGGCCAAACAGAAGTGGTAAACAGAAGTCTGGGCAATTTGCTGAGATGTTTAGTTAGGGATAAGCCCAAGGGATGGGATTTGATTCTACCACAAGCAGAGTTTGGTTACAATAACTCTATAAATAGAAGTACTGGAAAATCACCATTCCAAATTGTATATGGGAATAGCCCAAGGACTGCACCAGAATTGAGGAAGATAGAACAAGGGGAGAGGACAAGTGCTGAAGTTGAGGAATTTGCTAAACATATCAAGCGTCTACATGAGGAGGTTCAAGCACACATTACCAAGATGAATCAAGAGTATAAAGCTAGGGCTGATCAAAGAAGAAGACATAAGGAATTCCAAGTAGGGGATCTAGTTATGGTGCACTTACGAAAAGAAAGATTTCCAGCCGGTACTCACAACAAGCTGAAAATGAAGAAATTTGGCCCCTGCAAAATTTTGAAGAAACATGACTTAGGAAATGCATATGAAGTGGAGCTGCCAGATGGTATTCACATTTCTCTCATTTTCAACATTGCAGATTTAACAGAGAATCATGATGATGGTGCAGATGAGGAGCTGGTGTTAGAGCCATGTCCAATTCCTGCTTCTAAGAAGGAGGAGATAGAAGACATTCTAGATCATCGTGTGGGTAGGAGTACCAGAAACAGGCAGTATGAAGAGTATTTGGTCAAATGGAAAGGACGACCGATCGAGGACTCAACTTGGATTTCAGCAGCTGAGGTTTCCCATTTGGGATTTCCTCTACCATTCATAAAGTGACAGGGTCACTTTTCAATCTACCCTGGGTGTCTGATGCAGGAGCATCTAGAGGTATAAGGGCAATCCTGTGTCACCCAAAAAAAATGTACTTAGACTTAGTTTCTGTTTCATGTGTTTTCATTTTTGGACACCCATTTGGGTCAAATAAAGGTTCCAACTCTCACAGTTCCACTATCAGTGTGTTAGAAAATCTCGAAAAAATAGGAGTATGTAATTGGGCCATCATTTTGGTGAACTAGAAGGTGTGAATTGGCCAGATGAATGTAATTGTAATTTAGAGCATTCCAAAAAAAGAATCAGGTCAAAAGGCCACACGGTTTGAAGGTTATTGCAATTTTTCGGGTTTTGGAGACCTCCTAAGAATGCTTCAAAGTTAGGTTAGGGGCATTAAATGACCTCGAAAAGGGTTGAAAAACGGGGGACGAGCGAAGCTGGTCTATAGGGCTATAGAGCGCTTCGAGAGCTTTCCGAAAATGTAAACGGTTCGTCAATCGGAGCTACGGTTCAAAAGTTATGCCTCCCGGAAGTTCGGTTACCGTTTCTGGATTCTTCTAGATTTGCACCGACTTCTAACGCAGCTTCTGGAACCTTCTATTTGGTCGGTGGATGCCTACTAGCACTTTCTAGAATGTACTCCTAGTCCTTAACCCTCCGGGGTCTATTTAAGGAGATTGCTGGCATTGTAAAAGGCAGTTCGGAGTGGAGTTTGAGAGGAGGTACTGAAAGGAGAAATTATCTCCACATTTATGCTATTGTAAGCCCTTAGGGCATGTTTTGAAGTTTATTTTCTCTGTACTGAATGTACTAGCTTATTTTTCAGTTAATACAATTTCCCCTTTTTTTTTTGTGTCCATTCTGTTCTTGGGTCGTGTCCCCATTAGTAACAATGCAACTAGAGTTCTTGCACTAAAAATACAACTTAATCATATACAAATAAAGAAGGGAGAATCGATGAATTCTTACTTTCTAAGGGTTGCCAGTCTAAGAGATGAACTTGCAAGTATAGGAATCATAATTAATGACACGGAACTGACACTGATGGCTATAGATGGATTACCAGATTCCAAGGTTGCATGGGTACTCGTACCCACACCCCTGGTACTCGTACCCACGTACCCAAGTACCGGGTACACGTATCCCACGTACCGGGTACTTGGTGGAGAGCATCATAGCTAAGGACCTTGATTAAGATTCTGATTTTTTTTTTTGGTTTTTTGTTTTTGTATTAGCTGCTTGGTTATCAAACTTAATTCAATACCAAATCAGTTTGAAACTTTGATACTCATTAACAATAAACTTTATCACTGTTCAAGTCAAAAGTTTATCATTTGCAATATGTGATTGTCATATGGTTTAGGATCTTCTTGTTCATGTTTAAAGTCTGCCTTCTTTGTTATGCATCTAAGCATTTATCATGTATTATTATTTCAAACATATAGCAAATCTGAAACTGAAAACAGTACATTACATTTGCAAACTTTATCACTGTTCTTGTTTTGAAAAACCATTGTCATGACTCATAAAATCAGATTTTTTATAAATATAAAAGTGTAATTTTTAAATAAGTTTGAAATACCCAAGTACCTCCGTCCCCTATTATGAAAAATACTTTAAACATTCAGCAATAGCATATATATATATTTGACTTATGGCTCATATTTTCAAATTTCTTGTTTTGAATGCTTAATGTCATGACTCATGACAGATATTTTGATTTTTATATTTTCTATAAAATATTAATTATATAGAAAAAATTAGGCATGCACACGTACCCCCGTCCCCTATTTTGAAAAATATGCGTACCCGTACCCGCTCCCGTACCCGTTCCCGTTCCCGTACCCACGTACCCATGCAACCTTGCCAGATTCATGGGAAACATTTGCACAAGGAGTAAGTGCCAGAGACAATCGTCCTGACTTCAATAGACTTAAGGGAAATTGTCTTCAAGAAGAATCCATAAAACTTAAGAAAGGGGGAAAGTTGAAAATTGAAGATGAAGAACTTCATGTTCTTAATACAAATTCCTATAAAGGCAAGAAGAAACACTTCAAGAAGGAAAAGGGTAATCAAAAGAATGACAAACCTAAGAAAGATCTATCCAAAATAAAATGCTTCAAGTGTGAAAAGTTTGGACAACACAGATCTAGTTGCCCTGAGAATTCTAAATATCAAGTAAACTGTACTAACATTACTAAGGAAGATAACTATGATCTTGAGAACTGTGTATTGTATTCGGCACTATCAAATGAAGTTTCAAGCAAGGCATGAGTGATTGATAGTGGATCATCCAAACATAGTACCAGATACAAAGAAGCACTAGACTCTATATTTGAAAATATTGATGGCAAAGTTACCATCAGTGATAATTCCACTCATTTAGTCAAAGGAATTGGGAATTGCACCTTGAAACTAAAGACGGGTAGTTCTCTACATCTTAAAGGAGTACTCTATGTACCAGGAATAAAAAGGAATCTAATCTTGGTTACAGCACTTGAAGATGATGGACATAATGTTGCATTCATGGACGGTAAAGTAATAACCTAGTCTAAGAACTCCTCATTTAACAAAGCAAAGTTGATTGGTAAAAGAAATGGATACTTGTATGAGCTAAATACAAAATCTTGTCAACCTATTCAAGCCTTAAGTCATGAAGTTGTTGATATAAACGAAATGTGGCACAAAAGATTAGGACATCTAAATTTCAAAACCCTATCAACTATGGAGAAGATGGTCACTGGTTTACCTAAGCTGAATAAAGATCACTTAAGCATATGCAAAGGTTGTGCTTTGGGTAAGAACACTACAAGTCCATTTCATGATAGCACTAGGAAAACTAACAATGTTTTGGAATTAATCCACTTAGATTTATGTGGAACTATGTTTGTTCCTTCTCTTGGAGGATTCTTGTACTATATACTTTTCATAGATGACTTCTCTAGGAAAACTTGGATTTACTTCTTAGAGTGTAAAGAATCATGAGAAATCCTTAGGAGATTCAAAGAATTAAAAAACTTAACTAAAAACTTATTAGGACTCAAAATTAAAACTCTTCGGATTGATAATGGGGGGGAGTATACCTCAGATTTGTTTAAAGAGTTTTGTAAAGAAACAGGAATTAAGAGGGAGCTTATCATTCCTTATAACCCACAACAAAACAGGGTAGCAAAAAGGAAGAATAGGGCAATTATAGAAGCTGCAAGAGCTATGATATTTGATCAAAATCTAGAATATTATCTTTGGGCAGAAGCCTCTTGTACTATTGTCTATATTCAAAATAGAAGTCCTCACTCCTACCTAAGAGATAAAACTCTTGAAGAAGTCTTTACTAAGGTTAAGCCTAATATAAGTCACCTTAAGATTTTTGAGTGCCCAATATACATACGTGTTCCAAAAGAAAAGAGAACTAAGTTAGAACCCTCTGGGAGAAAAGGTATTTTTGTCGGGTATAGTGAAATATCTAAAGCATAGTGTTTTCATACCTGGTCAAAAATATGAATTTAGTAGGGATGTATTTTTGAAGAAGATTTAGCTTTCAAAAGAGCCCTAAGTTCTGGAGAGCCCTCTCTTTTACCTAGTTCTGCAGAAAATACTGAATTTGAGTCTTAGAGGGAGAACAGTGAAGAAATTGAAGATGAAATTCCAAATCTCAATCTTGAAGAAACTCTAAATTCTAGGAAAAGACCACTTGGGGCCATTAAGACAATAGAGGAAGCACAAGACTTCGCTGCACCATCTGGAACAGTCAGAGAAAGCAAAAGACCCAAAAGATTTTCTAGTTATGCAACAAATATGAATGATTTGTCTAAATCAGAACCAACCAATGTTTCATATGCTATTAAACATACAACTTGGAAAGATGCTATGACAAAAGAATATCAATCTATTGTGAAGAATGATGTTTGGAAAATTGTTCCAAGACCTGAAGGAAAATCTGTTGTTTCTTCCAAGTGGAGATTTAAAATAAAGCATGCTGTTAACGGTAGCATTGAAAAATATAAAGCTAGATTTGTAGCCCGAGGATTCTCGTAGAAAGAGGGGATTGATTATGATGAAACCTTTGCTCTTATTTCCGGATAAACCTCTATAAGAGTAGTCCTAGCCATTGCAATATTGAAGGGATGGAAAGTACATTAGATGGATGTAAAAACAACACTTTTGAATGGAAAGAATATAAAAGAGGGATATTTGGAGCAACCTGAAGGATTTGAAACTCATGACCATAAAGTTTTTGTTTGTAGGCTCAAGAAATCTCTCTATGGGCGTAAACAGGCTTCAAGGGCTTGGTATGAAAGAATTGATAAGTATCTCACCGACTTAGGATTCTCCAAGAACAAAGTTGATCCAAACCTATATTATAAAGGGGATAAAGATGATATGGTAATTTTGATACTGTATGTTGATGATTTACTAATAATAGGTGATGATCATCTCATTGATCAATGCAAGAAAGATCTAATCAGGGAATTCGAGATGAAAGATTTGAGACTCCTTCATTACTTCCTAGGACTAGAAGTACGGAAGAATTCTGATAGCATTATACTTAATCAAGGAAAGTATACATTAGATATCTTGAAGAGATTTGGAATGTGGAACTGCAAGTCTATGTCCTCTCCAATGGAGACGAATCTACATAAACTTAAAGAAGCAGCAACAAAATCATCTTCCATAGATTCTCTCTACAGACAGATGATTGGGTCTCTTATGTACTTGGTAAATACAAGACCTGATATTTGCTATCCTGTTAATGCCTTAAGTCAGTTTATGTGTGAGCCAAAGGAGATTCACCTAGTTGTAGTTAAACACATTATGAGATACTTACAAGGCACTTTTAACCTTGGCCTCAAATATGAGAAAGTTGACTTAGATTTACATGGATTAACAGACTCAAATTGGGGTGGAAGTGTTAAGGATATAAAAAGTACTTTAGGATGTTGTTTCAATTTAGGATCAACAATGATATCATGGATATGCAGAAAGCAATCTTCAGTAGCACAAAGTTTCATAGAAGCTGAATACATTGCAGCAGCGATGGCCTCTTGGGAAGCAGTTTGGCTTAGAAAGTTACTTGTGGGATTATTTGGTCAAGCCATGAATCCTACGATTATTCATTGTGATAATTAGAGTTTCATCAAGCTTTCTGTGAATCCAGTTTTCCATGACAGGTCCAAGCATATTGAAATTCCTTACATTATGTTAGAGATATGGTAGACAGGAATATTGTAAAATTACAATACATTTGTACTACAAATCAGACATCAAATATTGTTACCAAACCTCTCTCTTGAGTGAAGATAGATCACTTCAGGAAAAGACTTGGTATGGTTGAATTATAAAATTTTGTATTCTTTAAATTATTAATAAAATAATTTTATTGTTAGACTATTGACTGTTATGGGCTCCACCATCTGTATTCATTATTCAAGAGGTGACGATCTCTGAGATAATGAATACTTGTATAAAAGACATTATGAGAGATGATGATCTCTTAGATAATGTGTTAAACAATAGAGAACAACTGTTAGATCCTGATGAGTTCAAGATCGCGTTGTGATATAGAATTGTTATGCCTATAAGTCACAATTTGAATGAAGTAAGAATTTCATTATTCTCCAGAGTTTATCCTATGTTCTGGTAGATCTTAACTTAGGATCATGTTGTGATATAGGAATACTAGTACCTATGAGTCACAACTTGGATAAATGAAGAATTTAATTATTCTCCAAATTTATCCTATATATTGTATTCTTTGCAATATTGTTATCACTAGAATCAGTGATATGTCATATCACAGGTTTAGTAATATGACATTGTATCATGTGTTCAACGATTCCACATGCCAAGAAGATTCAGATAGATATAGAGTATCAATTCTTGCTTGTTCATCTTAATTGATGTTGCCAGATATGATATCTCTCAGTCTGATTACCAAGTTAAGAGGGAGTGTTAATTCCATAACTTTATAACATACTAATCTGTTCTTGCTTAATCCTTACTGAAGTCTCTATTTATATGGTCTTATCCTCCTAATAGGGATCGGTGCCAATCCTGAAGTAACTATTTTATAACTAACTAATCTCCTTGATTAGTTTGGGGACTAAACTATTCTTCTTGGAAAGTCGCCGATCTTTAGGAGAATGTTTTATTTTGACTTTGGAAGGGACATGTCCTTTGTAAGGACATGCCTATTGGTTCTATACTTATGTAGGGTGTGGTTGAAGATTAAGGACATACAAACAATTAGAAGTCTGCTCCTTGATCAACTCTGCCCTCTAGACAATTCGTAGATACAAAAAATATCTCCACAATTATAAGTATTGATTCGCACAAGTCTGAACATTGAAGATTATACTTTGAAGTATAAGAATAAGGCATAAACTAACTCTGATATATTACAGAATTTGTATAAACTTTCAAGTTGAAGATAGGTTGGATCTTCAAATTTCCTAGGGTTTTGATTGTTCTTGAAGAGAATGATCTTTTAGATCATATTACTTTTGATGTCGCAGAGCCTTCTAATGTAGTGGAAAGAACTTAGTGGAAGAACACGATTATGGCTATAAAGATCATGATTGACTTTATCAAGGATCATTTGATTCTTATTATTTCAAAATTTTAATCAGCCAAACAAATGTTTAAGACTCTTAAGGATTTGTATGAGCTTAATAATACCAATATAGTTTTTGCATTGAGGCATCAACTATTGCATGTAAAAATGGAAAGGGGTGTTTTTGTAGTTTCATACTTCATGAAAATTAGAGAATTGAAGGATCGACTTAGTGCAATTGGTGAGACATTCAGAGAAAGATCTTGTCTTGCTTGCTGTGAATGAACTTCCTCATTCTTGAGAATCCTTTATCTAGGGCATTAGTGGAAGAGATGAGATTCCAAAATTTCGTAGGTTAAGGGCATATTGCGTTCAAGAAGAATGTAAATTAGAAGCAAGAGGTAATGGTTGTAGAAATCATTATGAAGATGATCACATTCTTGCAGCTCATAATTCAAAATGGAAAGAGAAGAAAGAAAGCTTCAAGAGGTTCAGAGATAAAAACTTTGAATTTGCTTTAGACTCCAAGAAAGGAAAAGGGGATTTTTCAAAATTCAATGCTTCTCAGGTGTGACAAATTTGATCGCATTGCTAGAGACTGATGGTCTATACCAAAGACTCAAGGTATTGCAACAATTTTGGAAAATTGTTCCCCTCAAAAGGAGTCAGGTGAAAATTCAGAGGGTTTTTAAATTTATATCTTCTCTTTCTAGCAATATTTCTATAATCAGTGATTCTTGGCTGATTGACAGCAGTGCATCTCGTCATATTACTAGTTGCAAAGAGCATCTTCTCAATTTGAAAGAAAAATATTCTCATCTTCAAGTCATATTTGGTGATGGTGCGAGTTATTTAGTGAAGAGTGTTGGTTCTACTTTTAAATTTGTTTTTTGAAATTCCTCTTCATTTGAGTGATGTATTATTTGTACCTGGCATAAAGAGGAATCTGATTTCTATATTAGCATTAGAAAACAAAGGGTATCATGTTTCTTTTGTTGATGGTAAAGTTTTGGTGTGGATAAATAATTGCACTATTCAGTCATCTTATGAAATTGGAGTTCACCATGACAGTCTTTACAAGCATTCAACTTGTCCTTTGCATGCAATTTCTCTTAATTCTTCATACTCAAGTAAGCTTTGGCACAAGAGGTTTGGGCATTTAAATTTCAGAACTTTAGCCATTGTGGAGAAGGTTGTAGTTGGTTACCTGAAGTTGAATCAAAATCATGGAGGAGTTTGCAAGGGATGCACTCAAGGTAAGAATATTAAAAGTACCTTTCATAGTAGTGAAAGTAGAGCTAAAGATATTCTAGATTTAATTTATTTAGATTTATGTGGTCCCATGTCAATTGCTTCTCTTAGTGGTTTTTGGTATTATATTACATTCATAGATGATTATTCACTTAAGTGTTGGATATATTTTCTTAAGTCAAAAGAGTCTAATGAGGTGTTGGCCCCTTTCAAAGAATTCAAAGCACTTGTTGGAAACTTATCTAACAAAGGGATTAAGATTTTAAGGTCTGATAAGGGAGGAGGATATGTCTCTACTCTAGTTCATGATTATTGTGTTGAAGTTGGGATTAAGAGGAGCTATGTGTTCCCAATAACCCTCGACAAAACGGTGTACTAGAAAGAAACAACAAAATGATTATTGAGTCAACAAATGCAATGATTAGATTCATGACCATAGTCTTCAGACTTTTCTATGGGCTAAGGCATGCAAGACAATTATTCATATTCAAAATCGTAGTCCTCGTTAGTTTCTTGACAATATGACCCTTGAAGAAGCTATTGTAGGTATCAAACCAGGCATTAGTTCATGATTTTCGGATCTCCGGTTTATATTCATATTCCAAAAGAGAAAAGATTAAAACTAGAATCTTCAAGTTAGAAAGGTATCTTTGTTGGATATAATGATTCTTCAAAAGCTTTCAGAATTTATATTCCAAGTCAAAGAAAAATTGAACTAAGCAGGGATGTCATTTTTGATGAAAGTATAGCTTACAAGATATCTAATGAGTCTATAATAGAAAATGGTGGGGAATATTTTGAGCATCCTCAAGATTCGGTGATGGCTGATCTAGATCCACCAAGTTCAGAGGGAGAATGTAGATTTAGATGATTTAATTTATCGAGTTGATCCTATGCATCCTATTGATACTTCAACAAGTCCTAGTAATACTTCAGCCAATGAGAAAAGACCTTTGTGGACCAGAAACATTGGAGAAGAAGCTGAACAATATGCAGCCCCATGTGATACCTTCAAAGAAAGTAAAAGGTCCCATAAGTATGTTGGTTATGTAAGGTTAATGAGCCACATTATTGCATCTGAACCTTCTAGTGTTGAAGAAGCTTCTAATCAGCAAATATGGAAAGATGTCGTGATGGAAGAGTATCAATCAATCATTAAAAATGATGTATAAGATATAGTTCTGAGACCAAAAGGTAAAACAATGGTTTCGTCCAAATAGTTGTTTAAGATTAAACCTGTTGTTGATAGTAGTATAGAAAAATATATAGCCAGGTTTGTTGCTAGAGGTTTTTCACAAAAAGAAGGGATAGACTATGAAGAAACCTTTGCTTCCGTAGCTTGCTACATGTTCATCAGAGCAATCATTGCTATTGCAGCAGTAAAGGGTCAAAAACTTCACCAAATGGATGTAAAAACAACATTTATAAATGGAGTGATTGGAGAGGAAGCTTATATTGAGCAGCCATAAGGTTTTGTGATTCATAACAGGGAGCCGGAACCTCATGTTTGCAAGTTGAAAAAGGCATTATATGGTCTCAAGCAAGCTCCCTGTGCTTGGCATGAGAGAATTGATCACTATCTTCTGAGTTTGGGTTTCCATAAGAACGATGCTGATCCAAATTTACACTTCAAGGTAAATGATGACAAGGTGCTAATTCTTGTGCTTTGCATTGATGATTTGTATTGGTGATGATGATCTCATTGTTACGTGTAAGAGAGAACATTTTTCATGCATTATGTCCTTGGACTTCAGGTGTAGCAAAGATCAAATGAAATTATTTTAAGTCAAGGTAAATATTCAATAGATATTTTGAAAAGATTTAGAATTCTAGAATGTAAATCTATGGTTGCTCCTATGGACATAAATCTGAAAACGTTACATGAAGATAAGTGTTGTTTCAGCTTTAGTTGATCCTATCATGTACAAGCAACTTATTGGTTCCTTAATGTACTTGTTTAACACAAGACCTGGTATATGTTATGCAGTTAATACATTGAGTTAGTTTATGTGTGAATCGAGACATTCATCTTGTGACAACCAAACATATATTGAGATATGTTCGTGGTATAATATGGGCTCAAATATTCCCCAGGTATTGAGTTGAACTTACAAGGGTTCTCTGATTCAGATTGGGTAGGGTGTGCACTTGACAAGAAGAGTACTTCAGGATGTCTCAACCTAGGCTCAAATATGATTTTTTGTTGCAGTAGGAAGCAATCTTGTATGGCTCAGAGTACAGCTGAAGCAGAGTACGTTGCAGCATGTATGGCTGCAAAAGAAGTTGTGTGGCTTTGTAAACTACTTGCAGATCTATTTGGACAACCTTTGGAACCTTCTGTGATCATGTGTGATAACCAAAGCTTTGTGAAGCTTTTAGTTAATCCAGTGTTCCATGAAAGATCAAAATACGTGGAAACTAAATACCATTATTTAAGGGATATGGTTCAAAGGAAAACTATTGAGCTCGAATACATTTCTACAGAGGAATGGACTGGAAATATTCTTACCAAGCCTCTTCTAAGAATGAAGTTTTGCTACTTCCGGGATAAGCTTGGCATAGTGGAACATGAGTCTCTTGCTAAGAGATAATCCCATCTTTAGTGACTTTGTGCAATCCCTTGTTAATGAGTTCTTCCCTAAGAGAGTAGTTTGGGTGGAATCCCTTGTAAATGAGTTCTTCTCTGAGAGAGAAGTTCAAGGTGCAATCCCTTGTTAATGAATTCTTCTTTGAGAGAGAAGTTTGAGGTGAAATCCCTTTTTAATTCTTTTCCGAGAGAGAGGTTTGAGGTGAAATCCTTGATCCACTCTCTACAAGTAAGCATGGTGAATGTCATGAGTGTGACTACATGACTTTATTTTGTGCTTTGTGGTTCACCCTCTAGAAGTAGCTGTGGTGAATATTGGTGTTGAGATAACAATTTTTGAAAATCTATGATGAGATTTTATGTTGATATTATTTGGATTGCAGCTTCTTGCATTTGTCATGAGGTGGCAGATCGAATATCTCTCTTGTTAAGAGGGAGTGTTGAATTTGGTATCTGTGATATAGATCTTCAGATTTTTTTCTTATTATACTACAGTTATCAGTTCCATCTGAGCTCATTCATTTTGCTGGTCTTTGCTTGCAGCTATTGTTCTCCTTTTTTTATTCGTGATTTCTTATATTTCTGCTATCGTGATGTGGTCACTAAGTCCACACTTCTGCTCTTCATTCCACTCGTCAATACGACTCCTATTTTCTTTGGTTACAATTTTCTCATCCACCGTGTGAGTATCGTGGATGTTATAGCTGACTCAGTCCTTGCATACACATTACCTTGATGACTTGGCATCTCTCCTTTTTGTGTCACTTGACTTGGAAAGTCTCTCAATGAAAACTCAATTTAATAAATTACTTTTCTGTTAACTTTCACATGTCATTAATTATCACACTTATGAGACACGTTGGCTTTGCCTATCCAAGATGTCACTGGTTTCATTCCTATCTTTGTCGTTTTGTATTCTCTTTGGCATTGGCATTGGCACTGATAGTCAATTTTTATTATTTTCTGTTGTTGCATCAGTGCCAAGAGAGTGGTGGTGGTTATGAGTCGAGCATAGAGACGACAGTAATTCTTCCTCTCCATGGGTGTAAGACGTTGTCTATGGAAAAGTTGTATCTTCTGTGCATGAATATCATTCAATCTCTTTGTTGTCTTCTGCAGAGGATATTACAACTCTTCTCTTCTGATTGTTTCACAGTTATTGGCATCTGAGATATTCAACTTTGTCTTTTCATGTATGAGGCAAGAAAGTTGTCAGTGAGTTGATATTAATTTTATTGTAGTTGTCTTGTATATTGAAATAACTACAAATTGCAGAGACCTTGTAACTTTGATCAAGTATAGATAATTAAAGGGACTGTTTTTGTGGGCTGGGTTGCTTCCCTCATTGAGGATGATTTTTCCTAGGGTAATTGTTTTGTTTTGTCTGATTGTTCTGTGCTTAATTATATTAATCTCTGATTGCATTACTTCTGGTTCATAATCTAACAAAAATAACATTATTGTATTTCAAAGGCAAGTTGTTTAACATGACAGCCTTAGCGTCATCATCGTCATCCGCTAGAGTCTTAACCTCTGCTTGTTGCCTAATGAGAGATATCAAATTACTTATATGGTTTGACATCGTGATTCCATCTTCCATCTTGAACCTAAACAATTGAAGTTTTAAGGAAAAGTTAGCATTAACTGCTTTTATTCCAATTAACTTGTTCAGATTTTCCCAAATACCTATAGATGAATTTATTCAAATGTATATGATGAAGTTTAAAGACCGAAACTGCAAGACCAATAATAGCGTTGTCTTTATCATCTTTGCTGCTCTAATCCAACAAGTTACTTGCATCTTGGTTTTTCTTTTCCACTTTTTATTCTTTACAAATTCTTATTCATTAGTTGCATTTGGATTTTCATTCTCCATGATTTAAAGTTAAAACTAGGATATTTATCTAATGGAATATCCATCTTAGAAAATATTATCCTGATCACTCAACTTATTCCTAGCAGCATGTAAACTGCAAACTTAATGCCAATATGCTTTCCAACATTCAGTTTATATACCCTCATACCAAATGCAATCAATGCTAGGAGTTTGGAATTCACGCACCAATCATGTCATAACCAAATATTATTTTTCTCCCAACAACTCTACCACCTTCAGAGGCAGTACTATTAGGCATGAAGTTGTTTTCATCAGTCACTTCCTTCTTCATTACTTGAGACATTCATGACAATATATTTGTCAAAATTATGCTAAGGGCCCTCTTGACAATGTAGCACTTCTAACATATTAGAACCAGTGGGATGCAAATTATTTATAGGCTGGAATAAACAGCATCCGCACTCACCACACCAGTTGTGGACCGACCTTGATGCCTCATCATATGGCTCAGAAAATATGGTCACGAATCAACCAGAAAATATGCATTCCAGTGCTTATAACCGTAAATTGTCCAGCAAATATGATCATGCATGGCATTTTCTTCACATGCTTTGATGACACAATCATTGACATATCTACGAAACTTGGAGAAAATCCAATCCATTTCCCATAACACTCGTTTGCGTATAACTGACAAGAAATCACGATCTCACGTCTTACATCATCATTAATAGGCTTAGATCACTCACAAGTGCCCATGAGAAAAAGAAGATGTGATATGATTTGCAGAAAATTAGTGAAAGCTATCACAAACACAGACACTTTAGTCACTCTCTTACCAAATGTTAAAACAATTGTGAAAGCTTATCTGATTTATGCATAACTTGTGGAGAATTTATATGGGCAAAAACTGACAATTCAAAACAACTAACAGCACTTACAGAACGAGTACAATCAAGTTATTACACCATCATGTTCATAGAGAAATTCTCCTAGGGTGCATAATAAGGATTTAATTTATGCTGTTGTAGAAAAGATTATCAAGTATGCATACTATGAATTCAACACATAGTACAAGGAAAAAGCAATTTTGCAAGTGATAATGTTACACATGTTGCCTACAAATATTGACATTGATAGAGATAGCAGATTTATCAATTACTCTTGGCAATACTGTCCCATTTGATAAGTGCGAAATAGCCCCATCACAAGTTATTAGCTACTAGCTGCGGGACAAACAGAAATGGTGAACAATTGGGTAGCAATAATTTTGAGAGAGGATGACTCAACATAAATCAGTAGGGACGAAGGAGTTTCTCCTAGCAGAAGGTAGTAGAGTGTTGCTCATTTGGGTAATAGATGCTGCCATCGTCACAAGGAGGGGAATTTTGGGACATGAAGCCATAAAAAACCAGCTAGGTCATGGGAAGAACCTACATATAGACGGTGTTTTCTGGGAGAAGAAAGTAGTTTTGGGACATCTAAATTTGCATTGCTTGCTTGAGGGCATGCGATTTTGAAAGCAGCAGACTTATTATGTCTGCTTTTGGTATTGATCTAGGTTATGGACCAGATTGCCTATTTCCTATTTCCTGCATCTCAGCTGGTCCCAATTTATGTGTGTGTTCTTCCTCTGTAATATCCTTTGCCCAATTTGCTAAAAATTCCCTGATGTCTTGCCCAAGGAATATTATCAAACTCTTCTGATGCAAACTTCTAGTTTGCTGGTTAGATTGTTTTATTGTTTGAAATGGTTTCATATGCTAATAAATAAACCCTTTTTGACATCCAAACATGAATTGAAAAATGAAATAACAACTAATAGACCCTTACAATGCATTTAGTGGCATCAAGAAATTGGCATTTTGTCAAGTAATTTTCAAACACCCCAAAAGAAGGTTAACATTTGCAAGGGCAATATACATGTGTGAGCTCAACAAGAATAAGCAAACTGTCCTTATTTCTCTTCTATTCAGATGCTAACATATGAGAATTGAGTTTCAGACCTGAGACATTCTAACAAACAGTTTGCAGCCATACATAATCAAATCTTTCAACAAATAAAGCATTTATGATGGAATAATAACTCAAGAACCTGATAGGAGGAACCTTGACCAAGCTGTTGAATGTTGAGTGGTTGATATCTGCAGTAGTTGTCTCTGAAATCTGCTACCCTTACTGTTCACAGTCTGATAAACATACATCCCATCTTAATTTCTGATTTAACCAATATGCACAAATACTGTACCAAACGCTATTCCTGTGCACTGTGGCATGTCACTATTCACGAGTTACTGTAGCGCGGGTACTGTAGTGTCTACTGTAGCGTGGGTACTGTAGCATCTACTGTAGCAGCAAATGCATCATGAAATGACTGCTTCAGTTCTGATTTTTAATGGCTGCCAATGAAACTGTTGGTCTGCAATTGATATATATTCAAAAATCTTCAAACCCTAGATGTCTTTCCGTCTCTTTAAAGCCCGCATAGAACTCCCGAATGGAGCCCTCTTGTTGCCACAATTCGGTAGATATTTCACTACCTCAAAGCAGCTCCCAATGAAGAGTTTGCGTTCTTCAATGGCTAACTGAAATGAGAAACCCTTGGCTTCTTCTCCCTAGTTCATATCAAACAAATATTAATTCTTTGGGTGCCCAGAATGAGCTCTTAAGTCCCTCTTTTATTTTATTCTTATAAGAGCTCAGATACTTCCCTGGCCAATGTGGGATAAAAGACGTATTCGCACATTATAATATTAAAGTGACTTTATTATTATAAAGTTACTTTATAACTTTATAATAATCATTAAAATATTTAAATAAATCACTTAAGTCACTTTTAATTAAATTAATTAAATATAAAGTCATTTTTTAATTTGAATTTATTTAATGACTTTATAAGAAATTAATTTAAAAAAATTTCTTATTATTTCTCTACTTAGCCTTCGGAGAATGTAAAGGCTAAGAGCTCCACTGAGATGCTAAAATGATGGGGACATTACAGTCCGCCCTCCCTGAAATTGCTTGTCTTCAAGCAACTTCAAGTCTGGATGTTGTAAAATCTCCTCATCCTCCTATGTCGCATCCTCTATTGGCAGGTCCTTCCATTTTACCAAATACTCCCTTATAGTATGCCACCTCAAGTTCCTTTCCATGAAATCAATGATAGCCTTTGGCACCAACATTAGTTTTCCCTCATTATCCAAGGGTGGAAGCACTGTAGAAGGAACAATATGATGTCCTAGCGCCTTCTTGAGGCGTGACACATGAAAAACATTGTGCACCTTGCTCTCTTCCGACAAATCTAACTCATAAGCCACCTCTCCCACTTTCCTGATAATCCTGAATGGACCATAGTATCGTGGCTTAAGTTTCTCAGCACCACTCTTCTTGAGAGTGGATTGATGGTAAGGCTACAACATAAGATACACCATATCTCCAACCTCAAAAGTCCGCTCAGTCCTCTTCTGGTCTGTATACTAATAATGTCTTGACTCTCCTATAACAAATCACCTGCACTGGGCACTCTACTGTCACTCAAAAGTAGATCCATAAAATTGGGTGCCTCATACCCAAACAGGGCCATAAAGGGTGACATTTGAATAGACATGTGATAAGTGGTATTGTAGTGATACTCATAGAGATAAATCCACTTTACCCATGCCTTCTGTTGCCCTGCTATATAATTTCTGAGATATCCCTCCACCCATTTATTCACTATCTCCGTCTGACCATTTGTCTGAGGGTGGTAGCTAGTACTTGGAGTGAGCTCTATTGCACACAACCTGAATAGCTCTTTGCCAAAAGTGACTCATAAACCTGCTGTCTCTATCACTCACAATGTTCCAAGGTAAGCCATGTAATCTGAATATCTCCTTGAAGAACAACTTTGCCACCTGTGTAGCAGTGTATGTATTAGTGATCGGAAAGAAGTGTGAAAACTTCGTAAGGCAATCCACAACCACATATATGTAGTCTCTGCCTTGGGCTCTAGGCAGTCCTATGATGAAGTCCATAGATAAACACTCCCACTTCCTATCAGGAATCGGGAGTGGCTGAAGTAAATTGGTTGGATAGGAGTGTTCCTGCTTATTTTGTTGGCAGGTGGGACACTCCCTAACATACTAAAGTACCTCTGCTTTGAGCCATTTCCATGTGAAGCACTCTTTAATTAGTCAGTATGTCTTGTAGAAACCAGAATGTCCTGCCATAGGTGAATCATGAAAAGATTTAAGGACCATCCTCCTCATTGTTGAGCCTGGGACCAAAAATATTTGCCCTTTGTAAATGATGAGCTCATTCACAAGGGTGTGTCTGCTGTCTTGAATAGTCCCATCTATGAATCTGGCTGTCCATGCATCCTTCTCATACTCCACAAGGATCAAGTGTCTCCAATCCTCTAATATGTCTGTCAATAAGCTCAAATGGGGTCTACATGATAAGACATCGGCAACTACATTTTGTGTCCCCTTAAAATATGTAATATCAAAGTCATAGGACTGTAACTTGCTCACCCATTTCTACTGCCTATCATTGAGATCTCGCTGCCCCAAAAAGTGTTTTAGGCTATTATGGTTAGTTTTGATACAAAATTTGCTACCTACCAAATATTGCCTGAATTTAGCCAAGGCATGCATAATGGCTAACATCTCCTTATCATATATGCTGAAGCTTCGCTTTGGCCCTCTCAATTTTCTGCTCTCATAAGCAATAGGGTGCTTCTCCTGCATAGGCACCTCTCCAATACCCTCTCCGGTAGCATCACACTGTAGCTCAAAAGGTTTGTTGAAATTTGGTAACGCTAATGCTAGACAGGAAGTCATCAACTCCTTAAATTTCTCAAAATACTCCTGTGCCTCAAGAGTCCACAAGAAAGCTCCCTTTCTCATCAAATTTGTCAAGGGTGTTGCATGCCTGGAATATCCATCCACAAACCTCCTATAGAAACCACATAATTCCAGAAAGCCCCTCAACTGTGTAAGGTTCATCGGTGAAGGCCACTCCACAATGGCACTAATCTTTTCAGGATCCATGTGTACACCTTCTGCACTGATGATGTGACCCAAATACAACTCTGTCATACCCAAATCACATTTCGACTCCTTTGCATACAAGGACTCTCTGCCCAATATATCCAACACCGTGTCAAGGTGAACTAAGTGCTCCTCCCAAGATCTACAGTACATCAAAATATCATTGAAGAAGACAAGTACAAATTTCCTCAACTAAGTATGGAAAACCCTATTCATTGTTGCCTGAAAAGTAGCAGGTGCGTTACTTAGCCCAAATGGCATAACTACAAACTCAAAATGGCCACAATGACATCTAAAGGATGTCTTCTTGATGTCCAGCAACTCTGATCTAGTGATAACTTGATCTCAAATCTATCTTTGAGAAAAAACAAGCTCCATGAAGCTCATCTATCAACTCATCAATCCTGGGAATGGGGTACTTGTTTTTAATTGTCTTCCTATTAAGCACCCTGTAATCAATGCACATCCTCAATGTCCCATCCGTCTTCTTCACCAACACCACTGAAAAAGTGAAAGGAGACTTACTTGGTCTAATGTGGCCCATAGCAAGTAACTCATTTATGTTTTTCTCAATTTCATCCTTCAAACTCTTCGGATGCCTGTAAGGTGTAATCGTGATGGGCTTAGCCCCCACCTCTAACTCAATGATGTGCTTAATACCCCTGTCTGGTGCTGTACTTGGTGGAATGTCACTAAACAACTTAGAGTGTTTAACTCTAAGCTCTTGAATATCAGGAGGATATTCAGTCTTCTGTTGTCCCTCCTATGATGGCATTACCATGCACTCTGCTGCCCACTCTACCTGATCATGTCGAATCAATTTAGCCATCCTCTGGAAAGAGACCATTCTGAAATCACTATCCCTGATTGCCTTAAGAATCTGTGTCTTCCCATTCACTTTAAACCTCATCTCCATTTCCTTGAGATTAAGAGTGAACTGGCCAATATCGTGCAACCAACTCATCCCAAGGACTATATTTGTATCTCCCATAGGCACAACATAGAAATTTGCCTTAAAGGGCATAATTATTAACTTCCAAAGGGAGTCCAATGATCGTATGATCACAATTGAGGACATAGCCATCAGCTACCCTTACTCTAATTCTCCCAAACTCCTCTATTTGTATGCAATGCTTCTCCACCAACCTATGCATCAATGAAATTATGAGTGGCACCGGTATCAACCAAAGTTATAACTCGCTGTCCAACAAGTACTCCTCTCATTTCAAATGATCCTTCCTACTTAATACTAGTGAGACGAGCTTCTCTAAGTTGCCCATCTCCTTCCCCATCCTTGGACTCCATTTTAGACAAGTTTTCAGCCTTGTCTTTTTTTTTTTTAACTATCTATTTCCTCTATATCAGACTGCTGGTCTGAATCATCTGATTCTGATTCTTCATAGTATGCCCCCATAACTTTGTTAGCTTTTCCCTTTGGTCTAAGAGGACAGTCATGGTTTGCATCATAGGGTCCCTTACAGTAGAAACATAATTTTTTCTTCGTCAAATCATTTAATGTTTTCCTGTGAAAAGGTGCTGGAGTTTTATCTTTAGAATCATTTTTAAAATCAGTCCTCTCGGGTTTTTTATAAAATGGTTTGTTATCCTTACTAGAAGATGCTCCTTTGGATTGAAATTTGCTTGTTGGGACTGCATGTTCCATACTTCTTGCCTTTTTCATAGCTTCTTGTAGGGAAATGAGATCAAATGCCTTTATTCAACTTCTCAGTGGTTCGGATAGGCCCTCAATGAAAAGAACTATCAATCTACGCTCTGAAATGTTTGACACTATGACTACCAACTGCTGAAATTCACCAATGAAATACTCCAAGTTACCTATTTGTTTCAGCTATGTTAAGTCCCAGAAGTAAACCTCTAGATCTTTCTTGTTAAATCTTTCAACCAACCTATCCACAAAGTCCTGGTACTCTGTCACCTGATTATGTTGAAGTGTTACCATACCATGGTACCACCAATCATGTGTTACTCCCTCCAAATGCAAAATGGCGTATTTGATAGCTTCAATCTCTGTCATTGGCCTTAGTGCCAAGAATGTGTCAAGCTTATGAATCCAAGCTTGCGCTGTCATTCTGCCACTCCCATCAAATGTAGTCAAGGAAAGCTTCCTTGTAGCCCGCTTTAATTCATTATCCTCGCCACGAGGTCTCCTATTCTATCTGATTGCACATTAGTGTTCTCTTCTTTGGTTCACAAACCTCTCAAAAGTCATTCTCTCCTGTACCTGCAGTGTCAGTAATTCCTATTCATCATTAGCTATAAGGATATCTGCAAATGTCCCTTCCTCAACTTCCTCTGCCGGCTCCTGTATTGGT
This sequence comes from Cupressus sempervirens, assembly GCA_028749045.1. Lineage (NCBI taxonomy): Eukaryota > Viridiplantae > Streptophyta > Pinopsida > Cupressales > Cupressaceae > Cupressus > Cupressus sempervirens. The sequence continues at coordinate 777,681,271 of CM053789.1, forward strand.
TCCTCTCTAACAAAGGTAGGACGTGTGGGCCTGTCTACTGTTATGGAATGAGTTCTATGAGCTCTAGGTGATTCCACTAGACTCCTATTATCCCCTTGTGTCTTGTGGGTTCATGTGCTCAACCATGGTGGTGAGTGCCTGTAAAGCCTAAGCCATCCGCTCTTGTTCTGTAACCATTGCTCTGAAAAATTCCCTTGTTTCTTGATCCTCATACCTATTGTCTCTTAGTGGGCTACACTCTTTCCTATCACCCATGGTGTCTGGCTGCCTATCAAAATCTTGTTCCCTGCCAAACAAAGCTTGCCTACGAGTGAAAAATTTGTGAGAGTCAACCCTAGGTGGTTGCATGTAATTGCTAAACCCTCATGATGGCAAGATTTAGCTCTGATACCAATGTAATATGCTTTGCCCAATTTGCTAATTTTTTTTTGATGTTTTGCCCAAGGAATATTGTCAAACACTTCTGATGCAAACTTCCAACTGCTTGGTTACAATGTTTGATTGTTTGAAATGGTTTCATATGCTAATAAATAAACCCTTTTTGACATCCAAACATGAATTGAAAAATGAAATGACAACTAATAGCTCTTACAATGCATTTAATGGCATCAAGAAATTGGCATTTTGTTGAGTAATTTTCAAACATCCCAAAAGTAAAGACAAGGTTAACATTTGCAAGGACAATATACATGTGTTAGCTCAACAAGAATAAGCAAACTGTCCTTATTTCTCTTTTATTCAGATGCTAACATATGAGAATTGAGTTTCAGACCTGAGACATTCTAACAATCAGTTTGCAGCCATACATAATCAAATCTTTCAACAAATAAAGCATTTATAATGCAATAATAACTCAAGAACCTGATAGGAGGAACCTTGAACAAGCTGTTGAATGCTGAGAGGTTAATATCTGCAGTAGTTGTCTCTGAAATCTGCTACCCTTACTGTTCACAGTCTGATAAATAGACATCCCATCTTAATTTCTGATTTAACCAATATGCACAAATACTGTACCAAATACTATTCCCGTGCACTGTAGTGTTTCACTATTCACGAGTTACTATAGTGCAGGTACTGTAGCGTCTACTATAGTGTAGGTACAGTAGCAGCAAATGTATCATGAAATGACTGCTTCAGTTCTGATTTTTGATGGCCGCCAAATGAAACTGTAGGTCTGCAATTGATATATATTCGAAAATCTTCAAACCCTAGATGTCTTTCCTTCTCTTTAAAGCCCAAATAGAACTCCCGAATGGAGCCCTCTTGTTGCCACAATTTGGTAGATATTTCACTACCTCAAAGCAGCTCCCAATGAAGAGTTTGTGTTCTTCAATGGCTAACTGAAATCAGAAACCCTTGGCTTCTTATCCCTAGTTCATATCAAACAAATATTAATTCTCTGGGTGCCCAGAATGAGCTCTTAAGTTCCTCTTTATTTTATTCTTATGAGAGCTCAAATACTTCCCTGGTCAATGTGGGATAAAAGACATATTCGTACATTATAATATTAAAGTGACTTTATTATTATAAAGTTACTTTATAACTTTATAATAATCATTAAAATATTTAAATAAATCACTTAAGTCACTTTTAATTAAATTAAATAAATATGAAGTCACTTTTTAATTTTAATTTATTTAATGAGTTTATAAGAAATTAATTTAAAAAAATTAATTTGAAAAAATTTCTCCATATTTCTCCACTTAGCCTTCGGAGAATGTAAAGGCTAAGAACTCCATTGAGATGCTAAAAAGATGGAGACATTACATCCTCTTCTTTACCCCAATGTCTGTATGAGACCCCCATAATCACCAAATTTCAAGGCATGCTTAGTCTTCTTGTTGGATAATCACCATTGATGTTAATCAGCATTTCATGGAACGTTTTATGGAAGTTAGGTCGTGCCAAATTTATGGCACTATTATTGAGATGTCTCTATCAAGGAGACAAAACTACATATTTAATCCCGAGTTGAAAAGTGCAAAAGATGTTATACTAATGTGGTTAATTCCCCTCTTGGAGCCGAGCCAATTATGGTAATAAAAAATGTGATCAAATTTTATTTAAATGTGGAATGACCTCTTTGAGAGGTGTGCCCTGACTTGGCTTGCAAATAAATTAAATAATATTTCTTTTGACAGGGCCAGCATCATTGAGTTGAGTGCCCACCTTGGACAAGAAAATTTAAAATAATTGTAAACTTCTTTATGCTCGCTGGCCAAACAGCATGGAGGGTTGCATCCATTGGGTGGAGGAATGCATTTGTTTGTATAATAGAAAGATCATTTGGAGCAGATTTAGAGCAGAAATTACGAGTAGAAAACGTTGAAGATTATGAAGAAGTTTTAAGATTATTCTCATCTATTATTATGAAGCAGAAATTAGGAATGCATTCAATTATTACTCACATCTAAAGCAGATTTAGAGCAGAAATATGAGCAGAAAACATTGAAGATAATGAGCATATTCTAAGGTGAATCATTACAGACATATCACCAGAAAATATTGAAGATCATGAGCAGATTTTAAGGTTCTCTATTGCAGACCTACGAGCACATACTATTGAATATTATAAGAAGGTTTAAAGAAGCATTTCAAGCACATTTGTGGAGGAGAATTAGGTCTGATTCAAGAAGAAAATCAAATACTAATTGCATCACTGTTTTGGAGGTTGGTGCCTCAATTTCAAGGAGATTTGTGGCTTTGTCTAAGTTGGTGCTCATATGCTGGGATTGGCATCTCTAGTGAGTTGGTGCCTATAAATCATCTAAAGTGGATTGGTGTCTCCCATGGGTTGTGCCTACAAAGACTGTAAGAAATTTCCAATACAAAAGCAATATCTTGCCATGGTTTTCGCTTGCAAGGTTAACACATAAATCATGTGTTTTTCTCGTGTTCCTACTTGCTAGACCTTGCATTTGTAAATGATTAAATTTTGAAGAATTGTTGTTGTGATATACTAGGCTTTGGATAAAATGTAAAAGGTTGTCGTTATATTGATTCACCATCACAACACCCCCCTTTCTCACACCTCCTCCTCCTCCCCCCTCTCCCCTTAATATAATCGAGTGTTGTTCGCTTCTAAGTGTGTATTAGTCATTGAATCTTTGGAGTTCCTCATCTAGCCATTTGTTCTTGTCTAAGTACAACGTTTCCTTGGTCCTTGTTAGACTTTCAAACTTCTTTATTGCAATAATAAAACATAGAGAATGATTAAAAGATTTTGTTGGTTCCAAAAACCGCAGATTGGAATCCTAGGAGTCTTGCCAACTTGATGCTGGGATATCCAACTAGTTATTGCCAACTTGACGAGATTGATCGATGCGATTCAAATCCCCTGCACTTTTGGCTCTGCAAAACCAAGGTGGGTGCACCTAATCTTAGATAACAACCTTAGATCCAAGATGCTTATAGCAGATAGATTTAATGCAAATGATAGTTTTGTGAAATGGCAAGAGGTTTAGGAAACTTTTGGATTGCTTAAAGTGAGAATTAATCTTTGAGAATATGATTACTTTAATAAACTTGTGAATGCTGAAATAAGATCAAGAGTAAAATATTAAGACACATAGATATTAAACCCTTAAAAGGAAAGAGACTAGATTATTGCCAGCATGTAGATTGAGAATTATGAGCAAGTTAATGATCAGTGCCACCGTTCAAATAGGCAATAGAGTCAAAACTATACATTTTCACATACAAATCTATGATATTATGTGTATTAAATCTATAAACAATTCAATCATCAAGATGCGACAAATCAATCGTGTTCATGCATATTCGAACTAGTCTATGATGTTTTAACTCTTATAGAGACAAAATAGATACGAATAAGGAAACAATTACAGTCTCTCACAATATTTGTATTTATCAGGTTCAAATAGCAACGAATGATTTAATCCACCTATCCTAATGACAAATTATTTATAGAAGATAAGAGATGATCATAAAGGACGAACTATATAGTATTATGACTCTAAAAGCTTTAAATAAAATAAAATATCTTACTGATTATGTTGTAGATAAAATTGTATTGAAGATACTCATACGTTGATGCTCCACTCAACACAATTTGATCTCAAATAACATTTAAAATTTATACCCAGTAATTTGATATCCACCAGCTTGGTTCAAAATCCAGTCTTTTGCCAATGAGGAAATCTGATAACATAAATGCTTCAGAAATATGCAGAGAGTTTTTATACAATATGGAGTTGTGTCCCATTTGAATTTCACATTCTCCTATTTATAAACAACGAAAAGGCACTATGCCTTTCCCAAAACAATGTAACTTTTCATAACAAGTAACCAATCAATAAATCCCTCAATATTTGCACAAAAGAAAACTTTAATCAGGCACGAATAAGTTATATAAGACAAAACAAGGGCTCCAATCATCTGAACTCTTCCACGTATCTAACAAATGTTGAAATCTAAATCATCGAGCATGTGATCCTTGTGCATATGCCAAACTTCCAACGGTGCCAACCTTTCTCCAGACCACACTTGAAAATCTCTGTCTTGTTCTATATCAGACATTCACTCAGGATCATAACATTTGCGTGTGTGTGGGGCGCCACAGAATGATTCTGCCGCACACGAAGTGTCTCCAAAGACAGATATGGTGCACGACAATATTCTTCCGATTTCTGACGGCTCCTCCGCCCAAACGTACACCTGCCACAACTATACAGAGCACTGTAAGTAAAATATATAGGTAATAATTGATAGGAAACAATACCAAAAAGCCCCGTGGAAAATGCTGATGCTAAGGAGAACAAATACGCTTCGATGGGTTGCGTATTTGTTTCGGGCTTCTTCAAATTGATTTCTCCCCCGAATGATCATAGCTTTAATAATTATAATAACTACAAACTTTTTCTAGTATGAGATTTGACTCCAGACATTCTGATTCATTCGATGGCACTTTGTAAAGACGTGGCAAATAGATCTCAGGCTCCTTCGTATCACCATGCATCAAAACTGCACCTGGCGACTTGTACTGCACTTAACACCTATCGTTTGGAAGTCAATCACTTAGTGTTTGCAAATCGCTATGATGGTCTTAGCATCTCCGGTAATCACTGTTCATACTTATATTTGTTAATCCATCAAAACCTGGAAACCGTGCTTAGCACTATAAGCTATTTTGAAGAAGAAACTCCTTGAATCAGTACTTCTGTCCTGATGACTTTTAGAGCGTTAGGCAAGATCTGATGCCATAACTTTTTATGTAAGCATTAGTGCCTTGCTTTGTAATCCTGTATTTCTAATCTTATATGACAAGTATTCACATCTGATCACCATATCTGAATGACAGACTTTAGAAACTTCAACAATTACTTGCCGGAAGAATTCTAATCAAGGCTCATTGGTTACTCTATTCATTTGCACTATCTCTGACTTGTATTTACATCATTATTACTTTCATATCGACTGGTAGCAAAATCCAGAAAGTATTACTGTAGGTGCTCAGGATATACAACTATCCAGAGTTAGATATGCTTCAAATCTTTCTCTCAGCAAACTTCTGTCTCTTGTTTCTATTTAAATTGTTCCCATATTGACATCATAGAGTGGATTAATGATCTAGGCAAGTTCTCCAGTCCTGACTTTGCATAACATATGTTAGAATTTCCTTTGACTAATGAACAGACTGGCTGCATCAGATTTACATTAGCACTTATCCTTTTGACTTCAATATTTGATCAAGGAACTCTCCATCTCTACAAAACTCCATCAGTTTGTGAACATGATCATCATCTTCAAATGCATTGCAGAAATGGATTTTAATCACGGAGGTTGATACTCATAAAATATGCTCAAATGGATGCCTAAAATTTTGAATTTTAGGGCTCCATCAGATTTGACATTAAAGTAAGGAGTGAAAGTCTCCTTAAACAAGAGATTACAAAGATCTTTACATGACTGATTAGTTTGACGATTTGGAAAAGTGAAGGATAAGAGCTTAACTGAAGAATACATTACTAAAAAGTATTCAAATATCATAATTGACCATTAATATACTAAATAAGACTATATTAATGCCCTCCAGTAATGGCAATCTATTACCACACCAAGTTTGTCCCAAAATTTTACACGTGTCTGGACTCAAGGACTTGGAAAGAATATCTGCAGTCAGATCTTGAGTTGGAACATACTGCAACATTTCTGATCCATCTTTTACGAGTTGGAAATAAAATGACAATGAAGCTCGACATGCATTGTCAAAACAAGGGTAAAGGATCTGCTTGAGACATTTTCATGTCTAAACTGGTCTTTCAAACTCCTCGCATATTTTAGACTGAAAATTAAAAAATACCACCACCTGTCTACCAAATTTTTACACTTGGACAATAATGCAAAAGACCTAAGTCTGCCATATCAATAGCTTGACACGAATTCCATTTGATTTATTCATACAACTGTGCCCCACTATCAATAATGATGATGCCATCTACATAAATGACAAGAAGAATGATATCATTATCTATGCAATTGACATATTAATTTGGATCTGAAGGACTTCTCTGAAACCCTTGTTCATCCAAATATCCGTCGATCTTTATGTACCATGACCTAGATGCCTGTTTTAGGCCATAAAGAGCTTCCATTAGCCTGCATACTTGATGCTTCTCTCCTGTAACCTGAAAACCTTGAGGCTAGGTAATCTATACTTCCTCCAAATCTCCATTGAGGAAAGCATTCTGGATGCCTATTTGATGGACTATCCAGCCGAATTATGAATGGTGCTCATTTTTTCAGTAGTTGCAAAGGTCTCTTTATAGTCTATTCCTTTGGATGGAGCGCAAATTTTCACAAATTAGGACCTCCATTTTGAACACTCTCTAGTTCTCTATTTCAATTTTTGTATTATCCTTTAAGGGGTATATTTTTCTGCCTTGGAACAGGATACAATGTTCTGTGCAGGTGGTTGGTTCCAATATATGGTGTTATTTATTCTCTTATTTTGAATGATATTTAACACTTAGAATATGTTGATGCTGATGTTGCATTTTGTTCTCCTAGATGGATTGATCATAGGAACTGGACTGTGAAAAGTTGCAGCAGAACATCATACATCTTTTGATAAAAAATCATACTCAAGTTACATCATCATACTTGTTTATTAATCTGTCAGTACCTGTTTGATCTGAAAGAATAAATTCATTTGCTACCTGCTATAGCCCTATATGGCCTTATTTGATTTCACAAAGTCATGCACCTATCCAATTGTCAGGATGTTCAACTCAGGAACTCATTAGTAATTATGAATATCATAGTAACGAGAATCGGAATCGGCACGGCCGAATCGAATCATGAATCGGGGGTGAATCGCCGGTGAATCGACGATGAATCGGCAAATTTGAAAAAACCCTTTAAATGTAGAGATTTTAACAATTTAAGACTTATTTCATGCACCCTTTATTGAATATAACTTAAACACACTATAACATCATCAAATAGAAGTTGAAACTTAACATATATAAACATGGAAGTTTGTGTTTACCACATGGGGTAAAGAGTTTTTATAAGACAGCTTCACATCCAACACCTACTCCAAGTGCTTCAAAGCATATCACCCCTCTCGAAAGGCTTGCTCTGTTGTTCTCTCCACCATAGACACTCCATGCCTCCAACAGCTTCAGGTCTTATCAACTGGTCAGACTTCCCACGACTGATAACCGTAGTGACTGGGGGTCTAAGGGGCAATGCCGCCAGTGGGGTTGAGGGGCAGCGCCCTCGCAGGGTCCTGGGGCAACGCCCTAGGCGCGCTCCCTGTCGCGATACAGGGCGACGTCGAGGGGCAGCGCCCCAGCCGCCAAGACCAAATTAGCACTCTGAAACCCACACAAAACTACATGGAACACAGTGTTTTTGTGATTTTCTTCTGATCCCACACTCTTTCTAGGAACCGCTAATGTTTTACTACCTGATTATGTCTTTCCCTTCCCTTGGGCATCGTCCGTTATGCATTCTAAACATTTGTTATTTGTTGTCATTTTTAAAATTTTTTTTTATAACCTATGGTTCTTCTTTTCTCTTCTCCTTTGTTCTAGTCATGCTTAACAATTAGAAGGCCCTTTAGAGTTATAACAAAGAGGAAAGGTAAAAAAGAAAGCAAAAACATAAGTGATTTTTTTATTATTTCCAACTAAACATGCTTGCTGTTGCTAGCCGATTTTTTGTGATTTCTGATGGCGATTCAAGCGTTTTTTTGAGTGAATCGCCGATACATGCGATTCAGGCGATTTACCCGATGAAATTGCCGATCATGATTTCCAACACCAAAAAAATTGGTGTGCATGAATCTGATCGCTGAATCGGCGATTCACGCGATTTCAGCACGATTCTTGATTGAATATAATACTCTGCAAAATTTTTATCATCTCCCGAATAACAAGAAACGCTGCCACATTTCTAGTTCTTCAAAATGATAGAGACAATATCAGTATGCTTAATCCTAAATGTTATGGCTTAGTCATCTTTTTCTAGAATCCTATACACATGAACCATGTATACTGCAAGTCAAGAATGAGTCCTTTAGAATTTATTATTCCTTATGATAAATATATGGATGTGATAATAACAATGTCTCAGTTGGCATAAGATTCAAGATGCGCCCCAACTTCAAGGATGAAGAATCTCTAGAGCAGAGGTTTATGGGCACTATCAGTGGTCAATATCTCGTTATGATTAGCATATCTCAAGATTCGAATCCAGCAAATGGATCACAAGTTTTTGCCTTGAACAACAAAGAGAAAGAGGCCCAAATGAAAGCCAATCAGAACGACATTTATAAGGAATACTATTGATCATAATCCAATTTTAGGACGAAGGATTGATAAGATATCCCCGTGCAAGTTCAAGTGTTTGGTTGTATTGAAACAAAAATTGCAAACATTTAGGGATTCTGCCATTGCACCAGAAGGAATTGAAGGTTTTGCGTTTTCACAATGTATCGCTCCATCAAGTTGGTTGTTTATCGAATAAAAGTATTAAGGACTAGGCAACGTTAGAGATGAATCAATACACAACGACCATCACCTGGAGGGAGATTCTACGCATAGAAAGAGCGACTTCTATGCAAAATGATGGAAGGAAGGACAGATGCGATCTAGTTAAGCAATGACGTCAAAGGAAGCAATGTTGAAGTCGTCGGGCATCATAATATTGAGATATTGTTAATGATTCATTGGTAGAGATGAAGTTATTAAAGTTGCGTCCAAACTAGTCAGTCATGTGTGCGGGATGGTTGAAAGCAATTGAGTCCTCTTCTATTTCAAAAGTGTCATTTCTAGGAATGATTATCGTGTGTTTCAAATGGAACATATTAATCAAGAATATATTATCATATTTGATATGATTTAAAATATTATTAGGTTAGTTTATTAAAAAAGAAACCCAACTCTTTCAAAGGTCACACAATATATAATGTATAAGTAAGAAATGTTTCATTTGTAAGAAGAAACAAGACATATATTCGGAAGAAAAAAGAAGACATTATAGGAGAAACATGTAAGGGATATATTCACTTGTAAAGGGAAAATTAAATTTTAAAGCGTGACTTTAATGTAATTCAAATATTATATTTTAGTAATAAGTAAAAGGCCCTTTTGTTAATATTCAAGGCAAAGAGCTTGCATTTAAAATGTGAATTCATACTTTATGATCAATAAATAGATTATTGAATTATTCTGATAGGGTTTTATTTTTGCATTGAATATTTTCCGCATTTTGTGTTCAACAAATAGGGAATAGTGTGAAACATATGAAGTTTTGACGTCTTTGGCTGATTAGACTTCCCACCTAAGAAGTTAACTTCCTTTTGGCTAGCATAGAATTGCATTTTAAAGGTATCTGTTGTAGAGCTCAGGGGTAATTGATGATATTTAAAATAAATATTGTCTCGTACAGTTGTACATAATAATCTTCATAATAGTTGACTCTGTTGCCCGAAAAAATTAAGACACTAGTCTTTTGAAATCATTGGAATATAATTATTGGAATTATTAATTGAAGTTAGGAAACTACATACTCCCTTCTTGCAAGCATCTAATCAATTATTGACAAATATTATACAAAACATTCAATCACTTCAAACGTTGAGCATTCAACTTTATTTGATAGAGTTTGAGGACCGTGCCTCATAAAGACTAAATTCACTATAGAAGAGCTTTGAACTAGGTGATTAGGTTTGAAGTAAAGGCTCACCTGCCTAGGTGTAGTGAAGCCTGAAGTGCAGGGGAATTTGAATTGTTCCGTTTGTTGGCCAGAATGGATTTGGTGATCCTATTTGAGAATTCACTCCTAGATTTCCAATCTGTGGTTTTGGGAACCTACACCTCCTCTTTGCAAGAATTGTTTAGCCACCAATTATGATTTGTGTTTGTCAAGTGTTCCATCACATTTGTGCTTGACTTTATACAACCACTTGTGGTCAATGGATTTCTTTTCTAGTGGGAGAGCTAAAAGGACCCTGAATATCATTTTCCAAAAGACTGTGATGTCCAGATTCCAAAGCCATTTCCCATTCAGGTTTTCCTTTTGCCTCTAAAAAACCCTGGGGTTCATACACACTTTGAATGATAACCATAAGAACAAAGCTGAATTGTATTTTTCTTACTCTTAGCTCAGAATAAACAACCCTCAACCAATTCATCATTTCAAACATCACCACTGATTTTTTCTCACCACTTAGGTCACATTTAGAAACACCTTCATATTAATATCAATATGGTCAGTATGACTTGGGCTGCCTTGTATTGGATGTCAATCTAGGATTTCCTAAAGAAAATCTTCTAATACTGGTACTTGCCTAGGAAATTCCACAAGTTTGGAATCATCGTAATCATCACCTTAAGGTGCAGAAAATGGAAGCTAAATGCTGAAATCTGTACCTTTCAAAGGCTGATTGTAACAACCACTTTTTCCAAGCCTTAGTTATCAACTAACATCTCAATGAAATACAATACTAATTCACATTCATAGGAAGATATATGAACATATCATATACATTTGGGCTTGACTCAACATATAAAGATTAGACTCATCGAATATCCATTCGATTGTGCAACTCAAAAGTAATGTATAGAATTTCATGGACACATTCCTTTCTGTTGTAAATTTGAAAGCAGTTTTAAAGAACATATAGCAATCTGAATATGGAAGGCTGACCACCTAACCTGGTCTGAAATAAAAGATGTGAGACTGGCTTTTTCTTTAAGCAGCCGGTTCCTTTGATGTGAGCAATCCGAATGCAAAACTCAGAGTATATATAAATTACGACTGGTCTGAAATCACTTGCAACAAAAAGGAAATAACGTAGGTGAACAAAGGTAAAATCGTGGGAAAAGAATAATGTCTTTGGACTCTCCCGACTTCCACAAATAAGGAGACATTCAAAAATATCAAAAGCTTCCAAGAAGCCGTAACTCTTGAGCAGTTTAAAAGAGAAGAAAAATGTCTTAAAAGAAAATAAATAAATATGGAAGAGGATTCGAAGGTTACTTATCAAAAAGGATATTTTATAAAGTTATATACATATATATTTACTTACACACACACACACACACATATATATTATTAAGATGGCATCATATTTAATGTTTATCCAAGGCTATGCCTATTAAGTATGTATATCTAAATACATGTTTCACCTGGAAGATTATTTTATCTTCTTTATCCACCCATGGTGTACACGCATTTAAATGTACGTATTTTAATCGATATAATATTGTGTAAAATAATACTATGGTGTCACCTTATTTTTATATCTATGTGCACGTACATAAATATATATTATAATGAAGTGATGAGAATGTCGATTATAAACCATTAAAGGTATGTACTTTGTTTAAGTTAAAATGTTAAAATGTTTTAAAGATTATTCAATAGCTCATGTGTGTCTAATGATTGTATCTTGTTATACAAGTCGCTAGGTCCTCAACCATGGTGGTTCAAGATTCATACCCATTTTCCTAGTGATGATGTTGTCCCTGTGCCTAATTCTTTTCTGACAATGCTTCCACCCCTTCGACATGCCTCCCTACAAGGAAATTCTCCATTCTTAAATGATCGTAATGGCTAACCACCTTTTCAATTCCCATGAATTCATGATAAATAACCATCTGCAATAGCCTAAAAATATCATCATAACGGTTAACTAGCATGTCATCTTCATATAAAATTATAACGATTAACTGTCTTACCATTTCACATGATTATAAAAAATTTCAACTATCAACTAACTTCATGTGAAACCTCAATGGCTATATGAACATTTTAAAATTGGGTCTAAAATTGGGATGTAACACTGATTGTCAAGACTGTTGATGTTTGAGGAGAGCTAAAAGTCTCAAGTCCATTAACTACTACATCCATGTTGTATCGTAGGCAATTAGTGTCCACACCAATTAGCCTGTTCACTTTATGATTGTCACTATACCCTTTAAGCATTAACTTTTGACTTTTGGAGTCAAGTTTGGTTCTCTTCAAGAATCCAAATATATGCAATAGAACCAAAACCATTAAGATGGTTAATTTTTGGTTTCCTCCCAAATTCCTCCCAAACCATGCTTCCTCTAGAGTCTTCTTGATTGTTTGTTTTGGAGACCTATTAAGAAGGTACACTATTGTGTAAAATGCCTCAGCCTAAAACTTCTTTGGAACATTCTTGTTCTCCAACATAGATTAGGCCATTTCATAATAGTATAGTTCCTCTTCTCAACTTCACCATTTTATTAAGGGGTATAAGGTGTTGTAAATTGACGTGTTTAGAATAGAAGTCAGTGAACTCATTGGGACAAAACTCATCCCCATTATTAGACCGAGGAGTGATGATTGGAGAACTTGACTATCTTTTAGATAATGATTTAAGCCTATGTTACCCAGGGACGCGTCCCTTCCCAAAAACTCAGAGTTTCCAGAATGGGGATGCCCCCAAGATAGGGGGACAGGTATGGGACATCCCCCACACGTCTCCAAAATCCAAAGTAACGTAGGAAACAGAAAGACGTCACAGGAAAAAATGGGGGATGTAAAAGCACATAAAAAATTAAAAATGAGGTTGTGGCCCAGATAGATGAGGATGAGACAACACCAAGATTTATTGGTGTTCCATTGGATGAGACTACACTTCCTGTAGGCATGACAGTGAGAATGAGGACTCTGATTTTGATGCCATGGTGGTAGAAGCAGAATAGGAGCAGCAATTTGCTTCATTTGTCTATATTTTTCTTTTATGTTGAACGTGAACATGATGATGAAACTTTATGGTGGCCCTCTAGTCTTTGGGCATATTTAGATTTTCAGATTTCCATAATAGTGTTCACTGCCAAACTTATTTTCTTGTTCACATATTGACAATTGAAACTGTTTTATGAATGCATCATAGAGTAGAGTTAAATTTTAATACATATTGACTATTGAATTGGTTATTGTTTCCTAGATGGCATTCAAATGGTGTATGTTAAGGGTCTATAATGTTTAAATGACATGCTTTGGCTTAGTTTCCTATAAATGACATGTATATTTGCAAATATCAAAGGATATTTTAAAATTTTCCTATATTTTTCCGTCCCGAAAACTTGTCCCGCTGTGCCCTGCCATCCCATCCCAAAAACTTGGGGTAACATAGATTTGAACTTTTGAAATTCATTAAACAGATTTGATTTGTCCATGAGGAAAAAACTCCCATATTTTACTTCCAAAATCATCAACGAATAGGAGAAAATTACCTAGGACCAGTGACTTTTACACTACTCATTGGTCCACAAACATTTGCATGAACTAGCTTAAGGACCTTTGACGCTCTCCAAGTTTGTCATTCCAAAAATGGAGTTCTATGATGCTTCCAACTTGGCAAGCTCTACGAAACCCTTGTATTGTTGTTGAATCTTAGGTAAGGCTTCTACCATTTTCTTTTGAGACAACTAGGAAGAGAAGATAGGTGAGATGCTTATAGCATTGATGCCGATGAGTACTGATAGAAGAAAAACTCCTTGTACCCAATGTCTGTTTCTAAACCTCTCTAGTGTCAGCAAGCTGATAGAACCCATGATCTTTGATGAGCGCAATGGACTTCTGGGGTCCTTGTCAACAATATGGCACTTATGTGCAGTGAACATGGCGTCCAACTTGGGACAACAACTCATAAATTGATTCATTGAGAGAAAATTAAGCTCCACACCCAAAATACAGTATACATTGAGAAAAATGAGATTTCTCCCTCCAACGGTTATCTAAACATTGCTTATAGCAACAACTATATACTCTTCACCACCACCAAAGATGACCAAATCTGAGCAAGCCTTATACTCCATGAACCAAACTTTTTTTGTTTTTAATATGTCAAGATGCTCTTGAATCAATATAACATGCAGAAGACCTTGCATGATCCGCTGGTCATTTGGCCATCAAGGCATAGAAGTCTAAATTCTTCTTTGAATACTCTTTGTGGGAGCCTTCTATTGAGACTCTCTCTGTTTGGATTTTTAATTAGCCAACCGCTTTTTGCAGTGGTTTTCATATGACATTTGATAGTCATCAGTCTCTTTGAAGAGTTGTCAGGTTTTCCATGTCCTTCCTGTTGAGTGAACTTGCCTTTGCCCTTGTCCTTGGTAGGAAAAGCCTGTGCCATCCTTACTAAATCACTACTGCTATCGAACAGCTTTTTCCATCTGTCTTGTTGCAAGAGTTTGTTGTACAAATCTTCAGGTCAACATTGGTAGACGTGATTTTGAGAGTTTCAATGAAATGTTCATAGGACAGTGGTAAGATTTTCAGTGTTATGAGGATGATATCTTCTTCCATCTTGCAACCAATGGCATCCAATTGACTATGAATGTCTTTGATTTTCATCAAGTGATCCTACAAAGACAATTTCTCATCCACCACTATTGAGAACATGTTTTAAGGAAGAATGCCCTGCTGTTATTGGATTGTTTGCACATAGATTTAGATGAGTCCAAATTTATGCAAAAGTCTTGCCGGAGGGAACTTCTGGAAGCATTTCATCATTGAAAAATAAGTTTATGGGCATAACAACTTCATAATTACGCTCATCAAATTTGTCTTGGTCTTTACTCACACTTGTTGGATGAATGGTCATACCAAGAACAATGTGGTTAAGGCACATGTACTTGAAGATTGTGAGCATCTGATGTTTATAGGCATCTGAACCTCTGGTTCCAACATGATGTCAGGCAATCAACCATCCCTCCTGCCATCTGATGTCATAGAAAATGAGGTTAACAATAGTTATGACTGAATTTTTTAGGAAAACCAAACACCTTGGATTTTTAGTGAAAACAAGACGAAAAAGTTTAGAAGCTGAAAAACTGTTGCAAAATTGAAGTCTAAAACCTTAGGGTGCACAATAGAGAAGCCCTTGCAGATGTGAAAAAGTTGCAGAAGATCCAGTACACCCTAGTTGAGTAGAAAACCCTTGTTTTTAATTAAAAAGGAAAAAGAACTTGCAGAAACAAACCTTTATGCAGCCTAAAGAAAAATAGTGTGGCCTAGAAACCCTAAAAGGGCAAAGACTGAAAACACTGTAAGTGACAGAAAGAACAGGTCACAGTGCAAAAACGCCTTAAAACACCACAATTTCAAAGTATAAATCCCCAAAAGAGAAGAAAACCCCGATGTGCAATTTTTTTGTACAGAAAATCCATTATTTTTAGACAACAGCGGTGCCGCATTTTTGCAGAAAAGAGGTGCGAATTTTCCTCAGAAAACCCACAATTTATGAGCTCCAAGGGACCTCCATTTGGCAGTTGTGACACTTTTTTTCTCAGAAAGGAAACAAGATTCTCAGCAATCAAAAGCCATGACCCACATTTTAATTAAAATGTTAAAAAAGGAAGTATGATTTTTATTAGAAAAATAATTCCCTGTATACATGTGTGCAATTCATCATTACCACGTACTGTGAAATGGACACACTTAACTGATCCTGAGGTTTTCAATCCTGAGCTTTGATAGCATGAAATTTTTAAAAGATGTGATATTAAACCCATGAGTGAAATTCTCCTTGAATAAGATATTATAGAGATCTTTCCATACGGATAACATTGACAACTCATAAAAGTGGGAAAAAAAAAGCTTAACTGAAGAATGCAAGAAAGTTACTAAAAGCTATCCTAATATCTTAATTGATCATTATAAACTAAAATAAGACTATTATTTTGATATTCATCTTATCACACCTCTCATCCTTCCGCCACTCTTTTCTTGTGTTTGTCATATTTTCAGATCTATCATTTTCTCTGTAGGATTCTTGCCCCCGTTTCCGTTCTCTTCACAGCTCTCAAACATGTGGTAATGCCGTCAATGGTTGGTTTTGGCACCATAATTTTGAGAAGTGAAACTTTTCTTACTTGTAATCATTGATCAAATTTGGACTTTCAAAGTTACATTATGGCTGACTTATTACTGTTGTGATGGATAGAAAAAGGTGAATGTCCATTCAAGGTGCATCATCTACTCTTAATAAGTTCCTTTAGGAATCCGTTTTGTGCACATGCATTTAAGTGCGAGGACCTCCAATGAAAACCTTAATGATTGTGAGGACAATCTCCTATAGAGGTCATAATTATACTCATAATTGACATTCGTCTGTTTAGTATATTTAGATTGCGTCATTGTAGTATGTGATAAAACAAAAAAACATATATTATTTAAAACAAAGAAGCTATCCAATGTTTACCATACAGAGTAAACGGTTTATTAATGCATTCAGACAATAGACAAGAACATGTAACACATAAGTATTCCTTTTATTATTCGCATGTATATAGAAGATGCTACAATATTCGATATGATTGATGCCAAATGTTTGCTTTTTGTTCAAGTACATATATCTGTTTGAAGGGGTGACTCAACTGTCACGCAACCTTTCGGTTCTAATCTACCTGTCGGCTATACAATGTTTACCGACATCATTCCCCCCAAAAAGAAAAGTCATCTCTAGACGACAATTATAAAATATCTGAGACAGATTAACAAAATAGAATACACTAACTGTGACTAACTATAATGGGATAGACTTTTTCCATCACACCGCTTTCACATTCATCCTGTGTCTGCACCAAACTGGTCTCCAAAACACGTTGCATCTGTAACCTTCGCTAACACAATACTGTCAGCTTAGCCAAGCTGACCTTGATAGCCACCCATGTCGCCTTTTCTGCTTCCAACGCCTGGGTACACTGCCAAGTGTTGCTCTACTACCTCCAACTGGATGATCAGCTCCTCCCGAGCTCTCTATGCATCCACCAAGACAACCTTCCGTCCAACACCTACTCCGAGTGCCTCAAAGCGTATCACCCCTCTTGAAAGACTTCCTCCAGTGCTCTCTCCACCTCTGGCATACAAACACTCCATGCTTGCGGCAGTTCCAAGTCTTATCAACTGGTCACACTTCCCACGACTGATAATTGAACTGACTGGGGGTTTAGGGGGCATCGCCCCTAGTGGGGCCAAGGGGCAGCGCCCTTGCAGGGTCCTGGGCCAGAGCCCCAGGCGTGCTACTTCCTGTCACCTCTTTTCTTTGTCTCCCTTTCTGTACAGTGTATCATGTACTGCCTGTGGAATTTCTATTCTTCTGTTTAGCCGTACGGTGGATCGGTTGTCATCTCCTATACAGGGTCGTATGGTCCATGTATCATCTCCTATACAGGGCCGTATGGTCCATGCGCTTTCCTTAAGGCCGTACGATGCATTAACTTGTGCTCTCCTTGAGTTCGTATGGTCCAATTTACTAGCTGGTTGTTACTTGCTTATTCCCTTCTCTTGAGCCGTACAATGTGTCATGTACAATATCTTCTCTTGTCTGGCCATACGGTGGATCACCTGTGATTTCTTGTCGTCTTTTGCCTAGCCGTACGACATCCTAGGTTGTACAACATTTTTATTTTTATTTTACTGCCTTCCTTTCTTGCTTATGCTCCTGACAAGCCGTACGGCCCTGTTTTATGGCAACCGTACTCCCTTCTATTCTCCTCCACATGTGCCCATACAGCCAAAATTCCTTTTGACGCTTGTTCGTACTATGTCTTTGTTCCTCACTTATGTCTGTGCGCTCACTTTCTTATACTCCTAGGACCGTACGGTGGTTGCTTTTCCTTCTTCCCAATCTACCTTTTTCATGCTACTATAAGGATTTCCAAAGCCATACGGTAATAATCTTGTTCTTTATACTCATTACTTTATTACTTCCAGGTCCGTACTTAGAAAATATGCTCAACTTTATATATTATCTACATTTACATATATACATTAAAATTTTAAAATTACTACTTTTATACAGTCTCTCAATTGTTCGTCCATGTAGGTGCGTTATTTCTTTCATGAGTCTTTTAGCTTCGACCCATTCACTGCATCGGCTACTTCCTTCCCGTCGAGCGTCCATAATTTTATTGCTTTCTTATTGCCCACTTCGCAAATTTTATATGGCCCGACCCACTTTATTTTTAATTTTCCTGGTCTGATCTCGTTGCACCCATTATACTTTAGCACTAGTTGTCCCAATTGAAATCTGTTCAACTTCAAGTGCTTGTCATGCCATGCTTATGCCTGTTCTATGTAACCTTCATGGCCCATACCATGAATTTCGTTAGCTGCCACTCCTTGCCATCAATAACTGTATTCTTGATTCTAGAACCTTCACGCTGTACAACTGCAGTTTATATTAAACCCTTCCTCTTTGTTTCCTGTGCAGACTGTACGATGTGTTTTCCTTGTCGTCGATCCCTTTCTACTAAATCCGTGTAGTGTTAACCTTTTCTTTCCACACAGTCTGTTCAGCGTGTACTGTACGGTGGAATCTTTCCTTTTGCTGGGTTTGCACAGTATGTTCTTCCCTTCAACTTTAGCCGTAACTGCCTTCCCTTCTTCCACTTCTTTGTATTCTTTTGGACATTCATTTTCCTCTCCCTTCTCACTTTTGTCGACCCTTAACATATTATAGCTTGAAAAGAGCTCGTAATCCTCCAGTGGAAAAGGTCGTTCACCGAGTCTAGGTTTTCATCATTTGACCCACCTTCCAACCGTAGGACTCCTTCCTCATCTGGTTCCATTTGCTTCTTACCTTTGTCCTCTCCTTCTGAATCGGATGATTCGGCTTCTTCTCCCACCATTTTTGTGTGTAAATCAATAATAAATCTCCGTCCTTTGCTCTCCATTGATAGTGTATTCTTCTTCCAGTCATGTTTAACCTTTGCTTGTATGAGCCATCCTCATCCAAGAATGGTGTCATATCCCCCTCTTTTTAGCGGGATGACTACAAAGTCGAGCAGGAACGACTATGTTGCAATCATTACTAGTTGTGCCATCAGGATCCCTAGAGGCTTAATGCCATGTTGGTCTGCAGTTAGCAATTGGAACGTGGGTGGCCACAATGTTGGCTGTCCCAACTTCTTCCAAGTATCTTTTGGTAGGACATTTACCCCGGAACCTTCGTCCACAATTGTGTCTGAGAGGATCGTTCCTAATATACCCATTTCTATGACCGTCAGATGCCTTCCTGATGTGAGGGCTAGCAGCATTTGTTCTGCTGCGCTTGTTCTGCTTCCCTTCTCCTTCCTAGGTTCTTCTGGTAGTTTAGCAACCGAGGCCATGTTTGTGAGTGCCGTTTGTAGTTGGGGCATTGTGAGGATCAGATTATTTAATTTTACTGGCACTTCAATTTGTAATATCCACCTTATGATGTTTTGTTCTGTGTAGTTCCTCATTGAGGTACCCTCAGTGTCCCCCTTCTTAGTTTGTGATTTCTCTGTCTGCATCCCCTTCTTAATTTCTACCTATGCTTCTTCTAGTCTCTTCTTTTCTTCCATTGGGTTTGGGTACAGCTTTGCTTGTTTACGTGTAATTGCTAGGACTTCCTCTTTTTCCATTCCTGATTTGATGTTGATCAAGTTCACTCTTGATTTCAATTTCGGGCACTTGGCATCTTCATGGTCTTCAGGACCACACCATTTGCATAACAACTGTGGTGTGTTCGTCATTGTACAGTTTTGTGCAAAGTGGCTCTATAAGTTGCATGCCCGACATTGAACCATTGGTCGGCTGTTCGCATCATACTGAATCCGACTGCAGCCCCCATTATTATTGTTATTATTGTTGTTGTTTTGTCCCCTTTTGTTGTTTCTGTACCCACCCAAGGTGGCATCGTCATTGTTTGTGTTTCCATTCCCTCCTAACGTGGAGGCTTCCTATGTCAAGAGTACTTGTTGATGTCCTCTTGTTTTCATATTGAACGGGCATTCCTTTGTGGAATGTCCCACAATTTGGCAAATATTACATAACTGATTCTTCGAACAGGATCCCTTAGTGTGACCTTTTGTCTTGCATCCTATACACCATAGCTCATTTTCTTTGGTCTGGCTATTCCCTTTCTGCATATTCTTAAACTCTTTCAGCATCCTGATCATATCCTTCTAGAGGGCTCGGACCTTCTTATTGCTCTTTTCATCACTATTGCTATCCTCAAAAGAGGATTCATCCGAGTCAGATGATTTGCTTTTCTTTTTCTTTTTCTTTGTTTTCTGTTCACTCTCTAGGTCCATCGCTCGATTGTACACTTTAGTGTACAATGATGGCGGTACAATTTTCATTTTCCTTTTTAACTCTAGGCATAGTCCTTCTATGAACCATCTCTTTTTCAGCCCGTCTACTGGCTTATTTTCCATTTTATTTACTAATTCTTTTAGTTTTCCAGCATATGCATAGACTATTTCATTTCTTCCTTGTTTTGTGGTGTAGATTTTTGCTACTACCTCATTGTTGTCTCGTAGTAGTTGAAACTCTGTAATAAATTCCTTCTTTATGTTTTCCCATGATGTTAGCTTTGCCGGGTCGGTGTCACAAAACCAATCGATTGCTACTCCTCGTAAGGTGGCTGGAAATTGCCTTGCCCATTCGTCATGGTCGTTTTCTCCATTCGCTGTCCAAATCATTTTGCAAGTTTTGCAATGTCTGATTGAGTCAGCCGTGCCATCCCCATCGAAATTTGGTAACTTTTCCTTTGGACCAGCCATCGATACCCTTTCTTTTGTTGTGCGTTGCTGTCGGTACCTGCGTTGTTTTGTACTCCTGTACCGCTCTGAACACCTACGTTACAAACACCTACATTTTCGAGTGGCATGAAGGCTTCCTCAAGGACTTGGTTGTTTCGACCAAACTGTATTTGCTCGTCAGGTGTATCAGGGACAAAGAGTTCACCCCCACGCTCATGTTCCTTCGACACTCCAAGCCGTGGTGGTCCTTTCCCTTCCGTTCGGATCCCCTCTTGGTGTACACCAATTTGCCAATGCTTCCTTTGTTCCTTCGATCACCCTTTGCCTTTCTCGGGCTTCTTCTATCAACCTGTCCCTCGATCAACTTGGCGACTGCACTCTGTTCGTCAGTGCTCCCGTGGTATTGTGGTCACCTCCTGTGGAGCATCTCATTTTCCCGGGTCTAATTTATGATTCAACATACTCAAGTAATACAGTTACTACTTCGTTTCATAGGAAGATAGTTATATCATTCATGTTCATGTGAATAAGATTTCCTGTTAAAAACAGTTATACAAAATTTCTTAACTAAAAACTTGAATTACCATTAAATGAAATTACTATAGAAATTGAAAACCACATACATCAGAAAACTGAGTTTGAATCAAACTAGGGATGCTTCTGCAACCACCCGGGTTAGTCCACAAATACACTATAACAATTTCATATGATGACTATCATCTACAAACCGCTATCATAAAATCAAATGATAATTTTAAATAAATACCACTATATTTTAAATTAGGGCATCACATACCACTGTATCAATTAGGGCATCATTTACCTTCGGTTCCTTTTAGGGCTTTTGATACCGCTATCTCACTTAGGGCTTCCGCTACCACGAATTCAAATAGGGCTTCCAATACCATGGATTCAATTAGGGTTCTGATACCACTATTTCCTTTAGGGTTCCAGTCATCTCTCAAATCAATTAGGGCTTCAGATTCCTTTTCCTTTGATTACTTAACTGTGATAGTATCTCAAGTTTAGAAAATATACTTATATTCATTATTTATATATATGAAAGTAAAATGATGATAACAATGAAATACTTCAAAAAAATCTTACCTCATAAATAAAAAATGATAATACCTGTTTCCGATAAACAATTGAATGTATGGCTTATCTCTGTTTGACGCATATTCGACATCTTGAAAGAGGTGAAACATTGTGAGGGACCACAACATATTCCCACAGAATCTCTAACAAGAAAGGCCCTCCCTACCCGGAATAGGCAAGGGTCATCTTGCCATCTATCGGGCTTCCAGATAATTAACTCACTATACGACTTGGCAGCAGGAAAACACAATACAAGAATTACATGAGCTATTAATTGATTCATATTAAATGATAAATATTGAAATGTCATAATTGATATGGATTCAATTATTACAGATTCCTCTTTTTCACCTCGTCACCCTTTTTCTTGGCCACACAGCCGGGTGAGTCCCAGGTATTTGGAATTTCTCAAAGGAACGACTCCATTAATTTATTTCAACCGTCATTTCACATTCTATGATTACATGTTTATGTTCTTTTAAGATCTCAAAATTGACAACATTCCTTTTGAGTGAAACATACATGATCTAATGTTATTATTTATCATTTTATTGTCTTATTCTAATGACATTCTTGTTTATTGTAGATTCTCTGCACCTCCTCACCTTTCTCAGGCCATCAAGTTGGTGACTCCTTGGTGCTATCAAATTAAATTTACTATGATACTTCGCACCTTCTTCACCATATTCTGGCATTTCACCTGGTGATTTCCTTGGTGTACTGTATTCAGTATTTCAATATCAGATGTTTGTATTATATCAGGTTGTAATTACTATCCAATTGGATGATAATCTTCTTAGTCATTGAACTTAAATGATTTAGAGAATTCTTACTTGGAAATGTATATGGATAAAGAAAAATCATCTAACTTATATTAAGCAGTGTATGTTATTACAGAAAGAGAAATCGTTACTCCTCTTATTGACTACGACAGACTGCAAGTAATTATTGTCGGATAACCCCAAAAAGATTACAACAGACTTAATAATGGAAAAACGACAGGCTATATTCAAAACGGTTTTATTTCCACTTGCTAACACCAAAGAATTCATTGTTAGAATTGCTGACTCATAGATTATATCCTACATTCTTATCATAAAAGGAAAGTAAAATGGTCATACAAGTTTATCAATAGCTTATGTGGCTCACTTTCACCAAACAATGAGATGGGCCTGTGCTTGAATTAAATTTGCCAATCTGCTCTACAACTTGCGGTAGTTGATATTGTTTCGAATTGCAAACAGGATATGATGTGTCTCTACCCGACTGTATAAAGCCTCGCGTATTGAGATGAATCCGCTAACTTTACTGGAACCCGTGGCAAGAGATCTCAGTCGGCTAGCATAGTATGCACATACGGGTTGTCTCTGCAATCAAAGGTGCTAACAGGGAGTTCGATTGCTCAGATTACATGAAGGTTGTAGGAGAAAAGAATGGATGCCGTAGGAGAAAGAATGGATTGTCGTAGGAGAAAGAATGGATGTCGGTAGTCAAATAAGGAAACTATTAAATAAAATAAGCCTATCTCTACGTCTTCCTATAGTTACAAGATTCATATTCGAAACTTGCACAAATCGAATAAGAGAATAAAAAGAAAGGAGAAGGAAAAGAAAGAAAGAAGATAAAGGTTTTAAAAGTTTATAATTATTAAAATCTAATAAGCAACATCACTTAATCAATAAATAATAAGAGCCCGACTCTATGGCTTCCATCCGTTTCAATAAACCTTATGAATTCAAACCATAAATTCGACTTAGATCCCCAAGTAATAAATCGATTACAAACATAAAAGAGAAGAGGAAACGATTAAAAAGGGAAAAGATTATAAAATAGCTCCAAATGCCAAATATTAAATTGATTCCAAACCAAGTGCTAATTGGCTTAAAGCGAGGAATAATAAAATAGAGTTATAATCCAAACATTATTAAATTATGAACATTATTATAATCTTATAGGTTCATATGAACATCATTTTATTAAATTATAATGGTGCCGAATCATTTATATATTATATGCATGTTTATAAATATTAATTAAAATAATATGATGAAAGATATATTAAAATCCTTTAAGATACATTTTATATTTTAACTCAATTATTTTGATTTAAATTATTTATTTAAATAACTCATGTAGTTCCACATATGTATCTTGTTTCAAATCACTGGGTCCTCTACCTGGCTGCCCAGTGATGGAGAAGCCCTACCTAATTCTTTTCTGACAATGCTTCCACCCCTTTGACATGCTCACTGCAAGAAATTTCTTTGTAATTAAATTATAAATTATTTAATCATAAATAACGATTAGCCTTTATCTCAATTTCATGAATTTGCAATTAGCGATCAACTAATATGTCATCTTCACTTGAAATCATAACGACTATCTTACCATTTTGCCAGATTATATCAAATTAAACTGTCAACTGACTTCATGCGAAACTCAACGGCTATATTTCAAGCTAGGTCAAAAATTGGGATGTAACATCCTGTGACACCACTGCGGTACCCTTCGGTGAGTTGTTGGAGTCTGTGCCTCCGGTCGCTTTGCTGTGTGCAGTTTAATATTTCCCATGCCACACTTATGCTGTTATCTTCTGGATTCTTATTTCTATCTTTATTCAATGTGTTCAGCATTCATAGCACCCGATCCTTATAGGCAATGGCGCCAAATGTTTACAGTATAGGGTAAACGGTTTATTAATGCATTCAGAGAATAGACAAGAACATGTAACACATAAGTATTCCTTTTATTATTCGCGTGTATACAGAAGATACTACAATATTTGATATGATTGATGCCAAATATTTGCTTTTTGTTCAAGTACATATATCTGTCCGAAGGGATGACTCAACCGTCACGCAACTTTTCAGTTCTAATCTACCCGTCGGCTATACAATGTTTACCGTCAACATCCAACAGGGAAAACCCAAACTAATAGATTTTTGTGCTGCATGTTAGCAAGTGACAAGGTTGTTATAGGATTGGCCATTGACGGGGAAATGAGGCATCAAAAGATGCCAAACAAAAGGAGAAGCAACACTTATTTGGTGTAATAAACTCTCCAGGGGATGGGCAACAACAATGCATTGAGCTCATCATTCATAATATGGAAAGTAACAAAACCGATCATACTAGTCACCTCTAGACAGTGATGCACAAGGGGCATCTTCAACTATGGACCAGAATACCTGTCAAAATCAGCTCCTAAGGCCATATTTTTCTAGAAAGAAGCAAGTATGCAGGATGAAGATAGGAACAAATAGTAGGAAAAAGACTTGGATGCACTAAATGCACAATTCATGAGTTTTTGTATGCTGAAGACAAAAACCATAACAAAAGGTGCATGTAAAACCTTTTCAAATGGGCCTCACGAAGACCTACAAAGAAAGCTAGGAAAGCTCATTGTTGACTCATTCAGTGGCTCCAAAAAATTTCAATCAGAATTGGGATCCATAAGCTCACACATACTTTTCATCGAGTTTACATATGAAGAAGAGGCAATTGATTTCACAATCCTTCACTTGGAAGGGGTTGCTCATGAATGGTGATCCCATGAGCTAGTAACTGAAGGCCAGCTCATGAATGGTGATCCCATGACATAGAAACTGAAGGGCACAACACCTACGAGGAGTTTTGTGGTAGAATGACTGATGGATTTGAGAGGCAGGACCCTAAATAGTACTGCAGGGCGCTCACACAACTATACCACCAAGGCTGAGTGGATGATTATGTGACAGAATTTCAGAGGATATAAAGAATGGCACTGGACAGATCAAAGAGACACCTACTGTTCTTTTCATTGAAGAGTTCTTTAGAGGTTTAGTTGAGTCCCTTGGCCCAGATTCATTGCAGGAAGCCATGAAAGGGCTTTTCCATTTGAACTGTCTAATTGCCTTATATTTCCTCTGAATAATTGACTGGGATAATACTGTATCTAGCCAATCCTTTCAAGAGTCTAACATCATAGATGGGAATAGGAGCCACCATAGAAGCACAGGTGACCTAACACAAATCTTTTTTTCAGAAATTGGGTATTGTACCCTCTCATCATGTAGGTCATCAGGAGGTAGGACACAACTTTAAGAGTTTTTAGCCATGTGACATGGCCCACAATGATACACAGAGGAGACAGGTATGTTTAGCTATAAAGAGTCTTAAGACTTGATACAAAGGTGATTGGGAAAGGGGCAAATGCATTTGATTGAGGTATACTTTTATGATGAGGGAGAAGGTGAGCTGGGCATGGTGGTACAGAGTGTCGAGAAGCACAAGTTATTACTAATAAGCTTGGTAAATTGGTAATACTAATATAAGATCTTCCATCACCAAAAGGAGGATGCCATTTGGGAGTGGGCTTATATCCACAATCACCTGGCTTTGTCTTGCTTGAGGACATGCAATCTCAGGAGAGGGCTTGTAATGTCTAGTTTTGTCCCACAAACACTAAGCTATTGGTAGTTGACATGATTGGGGTTGACTGGTCTGTTCAATTAATTTTTCTTTTAGTTTGTCAGCTAGTTTTAGTTGTGTCATTTAAATAAGGGGCACTTTAGTTATTCCATCAGCTTATCTTCAGTTAAGTAGGGAATCAATTTTAGTAACTTAAGGAATTAGCTTCACTAACTGAAGGATTTATACAATCATTTCCCTATATTCTTGATGAGTGTTTGTCAATTAACGACATTACATGTGAGATTAATTTCTGTATTTTACAGATCACTTGAGTTGGAAATTATATGGGTAGCACTAGGAAGAGGAAAGACATCATTCCTGCTTACAGAAATTGGATGTGGGTACAGCAACTTGACACTTTAAAATTCTCAGGATTTTTCAAATTGTCTCCCATGAGGACAGAAACCCTTTGAGTTATTCAATAGTATAGGGTGGCATCAAGGTTATTCCAGGGTATTCAGCAGTGCAAGGCAACAGCAAGGTAATTCTGAGGTCTTCAGCAATACCAGGCAGCATCAAGGATCATGTAGAGAGATTAGTTTCAGTGACTAGTATAAGTTTATTTTATTGTTTCCTAAATACATGGATTTCAATAGCAGAAATAAAAAAAAGTAGTCATTTGCTTTTAGTTTTAAATTTTTTACTGGGTTTATTTTTTATGGATTCAATTATTAGCACTTAAAGCAATGCCAAATCTAGCTTACCCATCATTTAACTCTCTTTCACCATCTGGGAAAGGTTCTTTTGAAGACTTGAAACATAGGCTTGCATCATGATTTTCACTAAAATGCTCTAGCGTTTGAGTTATTTGTGATCGTGTATTTTTATGGTAGCCAGTTCCTTTTTAAAATTTGAAGGGATCTTGTCTCTGGAAAAGTTGCTGCAACTTGCAGGTACTTATGAATAGCCTGGTTTGTTGAGATGCACTACATCCAGAATATAGGGAAAACATCATCACATCTTTCTCAAATCAAACCTGGGGCTTTGCCATGAAATCCAATGTCATTATGTCATGAATTATTCCAGTTAACACCTGTTTTTGTGTGATTATGTTGAGATTGAACACAAAATCTTCTTCATTGAATAATAGAGAATGGGTACTACTGTATCGTATGTTTTGTTGAGAAATAATGCAGTAGAGTTGGGTTCCTGATTCATATAAATAAAAGTTTGTTTTTCTAAGGCATCTTATTGATCATCTAGGCATATTTTTTATATGTTTATGTGGATCAGGGAAAGATTCCAGAGGCAGATCAAGGAAAGATTGAATGTTTTTCAGTCACCGAGGAGTTGCATGGATTCCTGTAGCTGAATTGCATTTTCAATCATTGATAGTGAGTGGCTGTAATTTTGATGGAAAAGGGTTGATACTTAATTTGAAAACACATTATTCTAATTCCATTATGTTGTAGGGATCAGAAGGCTCAAAGTCAAAGGTGGTTGTGTGCTGTAAAGGATAACCAGACACGTTGGTGAGTGTCCTAAGGAACTGAAGAAACAATTGTTATCAAGTGTTGCGAGAAGGTTTCAAGGATGACTTCAGACACTGTATCGGCGTCCGAACAGATTGACAGCAAAGCCCCTTTACTGCCTGAGAGCCAGCATAATCTAAAAGACTCTGGCTCTAAAAATGCATCATTTTCAGGAGCTGTATTTAATCTGTCAACAACTATTGTTGGAGCAGGAATCATGGGATTGCCTGCTACAATGAAGATTCTAGGACTTGTTCCAGGGATTTCTCTAATTGTGCTTGTTGGAATTCTGACAAATGTGTCCATTGAGATTCTATTGAGGTTTAGTAGAGCCTGCAAGGCTACTTCATATGGAGGTGTCATGGCAGATGCATTTGGTCCTCTTGGAAGGGTTTTACTGCAGATCTGTGTCATAATTAACAATCTTGGTGTTCTAATTGTCTACATGATCATCATTGGTATGCACAAGCAAAGATATGGATTGGCTTCTTTCTCAGTAGTCTGTTCATCCCTTAATTTGTTAGTTTCTTCTTAAAGTGGCATTTGCCTTTTCTGGACAGGTGATGTTGTCTCTGGCACATCAGCAAATGGTATGCACCATTCTGGTATCTTAGAAGAATGGTTTGGTGTCTGCTGGTGGACTGGGAGAAAGGCTACACTGTTTTTCACCACAATTTTCATTTTGGTTCCCCTAGTATCTTTTAGACGTGTAGGTAAGCGCATATCTACAACTTAAGTAATTATGAAGTCAAATCTTTCTTGAAGGCTTGTATATTTCCTCTCAATTTAATTATTTACATTGGAAGAAACTGGCATTTAGGATTACCTTGTGTTATTAACAAAGCGACAATTTATATAGAGATATATCCCAGCAGCTGGCTAACATAAGTTAAACCTGAGTTTTCTCTGAAGATAATTCAGTAAGCATTCCTGCTATGCTTTTTGTGTAACTATTAGTGGAATCTGAGTTATCTCTTTCAAACTATCCAGTGGGCATTTTTGTTATACTTTTTGTGTAACAATTAATGGGAGTCCTTGAATGCATATCTTATAAGTAGTAACAAAAAATCTGGTTAGGAGAGAATTTTTCTTTGATATTATTTTAATATCCTTTGAAACCCTTCTTAATTCTGGAAACTTGTACATTATATTTTTGGCAAAAAGTATATTTCATCTATTAGTCTTGAATCTTGATCATTGTTTTAGTTCTTGTTTCCTTGGACATGCAGATTCCTTGAAAGTTACTTCTGCAATTTCAGTGGCATTAGCTGTTCTGTTTGTTCTGATCACTGCTTGCATTGCAATTTTCAAATTGTTCAGTGGCGACATCCACGTGCCAAGGTTATTCCCAGTTATTGTCGATCAGACTTCACTGTGGAAGATTTTCACAGTCGTCCCAGTGTTGATAACTGCGTACCTCTGTCACTATAATGGTACATAAATTTTTTGTGTCAACCATTTATTGTTAGCCTACTAGACAACGTATTAAAGCAAAGCTTATAATTCATACCATCCAGATTGGATGCCCTTAAAGGTAAGCATTTGATTTTGACGCAATTTCTGGTATCTACGGCTTGTGCAGTTCATCCTATACACCGTGAATTGGAAACCTCTTCACAAATGCAATCAATTGTTCAAGCATCACTTACCTTATGTGCAGCAATATACATAACTACAAGTTTTTTTGGTTATACCCTATTTGGAGATCAAACTATGGATGATGTTCTAGCCAACTTTGACACAAATTTAGGAGTTCCTTACAGTGATATTCTGAATGATATTGTCCGTATTAGCTATGCTGTCCATCTGATGTTTGTATTTCCAGTGATACACTTCGCTTTGCGCCTTAATCTTGATGGACTTATCTTTCCATCGGCACAGCCTCTTTCTTCAGATATTTGGAGATTTGTCATAATCACTACTGGGCTAGTTGGAATTGCCTTTGTGGGTGCTGTGTTCATTCCCAGTATCTGGCTTGCATTTCAATTCACAGGTGCTACTGCAGCTGTTTGCTTGGGTTTTATCTTCCCAGGTGCAATTGTACTCAGGTAGTCACTAAATCAAAATGCTTTGATTTATTTTGATGTGTTTTATTGCTTGTTCGTGTAGAAATTTGGATTTCTCTTGTTTGTTGCTGAGTCTTGACAATCTTTTATTGCAGAGACACTCGTGGCATCTCAACAAGGAAAGATAAATTTATTGCATTTTTTATGATTATCATGGCAGTAATTTCTTGTTCAATTGCTGTATACAGTGACATCGATCAGTTACTAAAGAAAAGTAGCATAGTTCCAAGTTCTCCTACATCATGAGAATATAGAGGTTACAAAATTGTTTGTCTGCTCCTGTATATGTAGGATTCTTTATTAGGGTGTTGTGAACAGAAAGAGACTGAGAGTTAAAACAAATTGAACAAGCTCAGAGAAGCATAATGTATTATAACTTAAAAGAGTGCAACCGCAGATATTTGGCATTGACATTCTAAACCCTTAAAAAGGAAATATAGGATTATGTTATTTGTAGCTGCAAATTATGTAACATATGCATCATCCTACCTCAGTATTATGGAGGAAGCAGAGGTTATGTGAACCTATGTATATGTATTGCTCTTTTCCTGCAATTTTGTTGTTGTCAACACAATTATATTATTCATCTATGCAAAGCTGGTGATCCTGATTGTAGAGCAGTAAGGCATTGACTTGTTAGTTAATGTTAAGGTCAGAAGACTGTTTTAGAGTGCACGGATTGGGAAAATGTGATGTTTATAATTGAATAGAATTGTGGTCCTATACCACCTACATCCATATTATGTGATAACTGAATACAGTTCAATTGCAATTAAGGCAATACTTTCAAAAGTTATTACTAGCAAAGTTGAGTTGCATGTATTTGAATGAAATTGAGCTGCACCCAAGACTATGGATATCAAACGCACCCAAAAACACACCAATGCACACCAGGGAAAGTTTGTGCTTTTAACATACTTTAGATGCACCTGGTGCAGTTCAACTGATCTGCACCATGCACATTGGTACATTTTGAAGAACACATTTCTACTACTGGGAGGGTGGGCATAGGGGGAGGGGGGTGAATCAGTAGTAGATATAGATTTAATTCTTAATCAATTTAAACTTCAAACTAAACTTGAGAATTTCAATCTGAGGAAGTGAAATTGAAACTGAAATCAGAAAGGGAGGCAACCACAAGAAGAGACAATGCACAAGATTTTACATGGAAACACAAGATGGGAAAAACTATGGTGAGTAATACTGCTAGGATCTACTGTCCTAATCCAAGCCTCACGGCTAAATAATTACAATATTTTAGGGCACCAACCCCAAGGATTCACCAAATTCCCTATCAAATCATCAACTTCTCAAAACATAATTCCTCAGCCCCAGGTTAGCATTCCTAAAGCACCAACTCTAAGAATATAGGTACAAATTGTCACTGATTTCAACTTTTGGTACACTGTGTACAACAATAGAAATATATAGGCAAGCTTCTACATTCTGAAAATCAATGAATTTCAGATATTTTATGCAATGGTGTGCTTCTAAGAACAGAAGTAATTATCATTAGTAACTTGCAAACTGAAAACTGAATCATGAATCTTAACAAGGCGTATTACCAGTTTCAACATCTCTCAGTAACAGCCTTTCTTGTTTATAACAGCATTACACACCTTCAAATGAAGAACTTCCTCGACATCCTCCTTTGTGACAGCATTGAATCTTCATATATCAGTTGACATTCCCTAATGAATTCTATGTTTCTTTCCTCATATTTCTCACAGCATTCACTTCATCACAGCATGTAATCCTTCATATTCTAATGACACACACTTAACACACATCGACTTAGCACCTTATCTAACATCACCTCTTCTCTATCGGCAAGCCACAAGGACTAAAAGTTTCAACTACAGCCAATAGCTATATAAGTTGCAACCAACAGCCCGATAGTTTACTGCTAACCAATACAACCAATTCACCTACACAACCCGATGCCACCTTTTTTAAATACATACAATCGCTTTTTTTAATGCAAATTGGAGAATTTTGATAATAAGACAATAAAAAATAACTAACTGATTTTTGTTATCGCAGGCAGATTTTTCGTTGTAATGGGCCGCCATGGCGAGCAAGTCTGTAGATGTCAGTAAGACTCAAACACTGGTATTTTTCACAAGCTTTCTTTTCATAAGACTTGTTTGCAATTTTAATCCTTCAAAACACTGCCTTCAGAAACCTGACATTTTTCAAACACCCACAACATATCCAGCTCATGTATCTAAGTTAATAAGAACTGCCGCTGCGTCAAATACAACTTCTTTCTTATACATATCGTACACCATGATACTATTTAGAACATTTTCCAGTACATTTTGATGGATTGTTAGCAATCGGGCATATCATTAGATTATGAACAGCAAATGCAAACATCTCCTGATAAACATAAGCACCTCCCGATAAATCCTGTTTCACTCTCTGTCTTTCTGGATATATTGAAGACTTTGTTTAAATCGCATATTAAGGCACATAAACTTCTCCGGAGCCTCTGAAAGTCCACGTTATGCATACTCAAAGCATATATAATTGCTCCTCTGATACAGCAGCAGATAGTGTAAGCAGTTATGTGGTATGCATCGCCAAACATCATGCATTTTGAGAGTCGAATTTCTGCAAGTTACCTGATTGTTTGATATATTTTGGCATCAATGATAAGTAGTCTAACACGTTTTTCCTCATTTCAAACACCCCCCATGAGAAGATCAATTTGAAATCCAAAAAGGTTGAACAAGAACTCAAAATGCATGTCTGGTAAAAACTCACAAGTATTAAGGAACGAATGGTTCTTGAATAAAATGGATTATTTTTTTAAAAGACCAATACATTCGTTTATAAAATACAAAGGTTATATTTTAGGTCTGCGCCGAGCCAGGTGCCAATGTAATGCCAATCGTGTATTTATACCCTTATATTTCTGAGCCAACAAAGGAAAGGATCAAGTTGATTCAGCTTCATGGCTAGCTTATGTTTGAAGACCCAACTGAAAATTTCAATGCTTCAAATTTCATATTACTGTGAAGCTGTGTTTTTGGGGTCTGTAGCACTCGTATCTCTGTATTAGTGCATCTGCGTACCCAAACTTTAGGGTTTAGTACGAGGCGCTGTTCACTGCGCCATTCAAAACCCATACACCTTTGAAACTTTAAAATGATGCCTTACAAATATGGATGTATCATTTGAGGATATTAATCATATAAGCCTTCCATGGGGCATGTGGAATTTCTAGCCCTGTCAATGTGTATCTATCTAAGATCTTCCAAAAATCATGGTACAAATTTTCATTTTCCCGGTTCTTCGATTTCAAGGACTATTACTATATAATTGTTTTTAACTTCTCAAAGTTTCCCTCTTTCCTTTGAAAACCAGTTTTTTATGTCTTCGTTGATCTTACAGCATTCGGTTTTAGAACAGATCAAACTCTAAATGTATTGGTTGGCTCATAAGCTCAAGAAGGGGCGTATGGTTAGTTCTTTTCGTTGAGGTTAGATAAGTTGCCTATTAGAGTTCAGGTTCCGAAAACTGATTCATTTGTATGGTAAATGGTAAAGTTTTAAAATGAAGTTCATGTAAAAATCATATATATATATATATATATATATATATATATATATATATATATGTGGATTAATATTAGAGTGTCACATAATAGCATATAAACAATAAAAATATTAGAAATTTGTAATCATAATATTATGATCATACCATCTTAACATCTTATACTCTAGTTTAACATCAAGATATGTAAATGATAATTCAAGTTCAAGTATCATTATTTTAACTTGCAATATTTGAAACTTTATAATAAGTTTGAATTGTGTGATAGATTATTAGTTTATTAGTTCTTGTCACATATTTGTACACTATGACAATTTACTCTACCATCAACTTTATTGAAACCATTGACATTGACAAAAAAAGACTTAATTTATTAATAATAACAGTAAAATCAGATTTGATTTTCTTGTTGACCTTGTTAAAAGAGAATTTAGAATTTCAGTTGTACAATCAAAGCCTTTTTTGTTAAACTAACATTTCGAAAAGTGTTGCATACAGATAATTCCTCCACTAGCATTGCACAAGGTACTTTGTGGATGAAATAATATAAGTTATTAAACCATATACATTTTCAATATTTTTTTTTAACATAACTATTCAAAATATTTGTTAGGAGGTTATTTTATTATTAGTCTATGCCTATCTATGCCTTTCTCCCTACCTATCCAAATACACACAGGGAACTAATGTTCTCAGTGGTGGTCACAATTAGTTTTTATAATAGTTTTTGGTGAATTTTTTAAGTTTTAAAATATTTTTTTTTAAAAAAAAATTTCAAAGAGCAATTTCTAATTTTTGATTGGCCAGTTGCAACTTTGGCAGAGGTATTTTTCATTTTTTTACACAAAAATTGATGAAAAATCCATCTCTGCAATGTTCTTCTAAAATTTATAAAAAAAAAAAAAAAAATCAAAAGATTTCTCAGAAATATTCTACCACCTTGCAATAGTTGTTTCATTGTCTGGAAGGTCAGTGAATGTTGCAAATTAA
Organism: Cupressus sempervirens; assembly: GCA_028749045.1. NCBI lineage: Eukaryota > Viridiplantae > Streptophyta > Pinopsida > Cupressales > Cupressaceae > Cupressus > Cupressus sempervirens. The sequence continues at coordinate 777,715,930 of CM053789.1, forward strand.
GAACTGAGGACAATATTATCTGAGATCAATAACCTTGCCTGCTTGCATGTCTCCATTGAGGACCCATTGCAAGGTTTTCAGATTAAAATGAGCTCTCTAATCCATGAGTTCAATGTAGTTTGTTGCCTAATCCATAACTTTTGCCTTTTTTTTCTTCCACTAATTTTTATTGTTGGGGATGGATTGGTTTATTCATAACATGTCCATAACTCTATTTTTTCTTTGCACTTAGAAACCTTCAATTTTCTTCAACTTTGCATAAGATTGATAAACTGTGATGGACAAATTAAAATAAAAGATCAAAATATTTTCTTGTAACTTACTAATTCAGAAATAGTAGACATACCCCTTGTATCGAGAAAAAAAATCTGTGCAAAAATATCATCAGTCACGTCCTAAGAACACTATAACCCTTGTCAAGATTAAATATAGATTTGCCTCTTTGCAGGCTTCTCAGAGAGCAAGATCATTACTACCAGTCTATTATGAGCCATCTTTCAGTGTAGAAGACAAAGATACTTATTGGTTTACCCACACATGGTTTAAGACATCCTCATGCCATTTTCCAAAAATTAAACCTAGAAAAACATATTTCCCTTTCATACAATTATGTCAAATACAAGTTGTTTAAACAACAAAAAAGAAGTGCTCAACAATAATTTTTTTATCTCATGCCTTGTATTTCTCTATAAATCTGGTTATAAGTCATTTTAATGAAATTTACACTTTTCCTCTTTTTCTTATTTAATTAATATCCAAATATGTCCATCTCATATTAATATTGTTCCATGTATTAGTTTAACTACAGTTGTAAATACATTATGCTCCAAATCAACTCACTCTAGTTTACACATAAATGCTTAATAACAACCCTTTCATCCCCACTCCACAAAAAAACACCTACCACATGGTGGGAACTATGACACTTTGTGTCTCTTGTTCTTCTCCATCATCATAATCTTCTTCTTCTTATTATTCAGTGGCATTGGTTGATTCACAAATGGTGTCAAGGCCAATGGGATTAGCTACACCAATACCATTCTCATTATCCAACTCCTCCAATGCAACAACTATAAGTTGAGAAGTGGAAGCATTCAAGCCCAGATACTCTACATTTATATCTCACATCTTTGACTTTTTTGTATTCACTCAACTTGTTTGTAAGGAGACACAAATTGGAATGCACATATGGTGTAGGAGTACCTACTCATTTTGACGTGGCTTAGTGGATAAAGTTGTAATAAGACTCAAAGGGAACAAATCTAGTCAGATTGAGCATCAATGAGTTCATTTTGGTTTGCAAGTGCTAAATGTTGCACATAGACGATTAGACGGTTTTAATGCCACCAATGGTGGTCATGTGGCAATTCAGTATAGGAATGGTCAATCCTAGTTGGATTAGGTGTTTAGAATGGTTTCTATGTGATTTGGAACATCTAGCACAAGTTTGGAGTAATAGAGGTGAAAATGCAAACTTGCATAAAAAGTTGCAAAGTTTCAACTTCACAACTTTTTGCAAAATGTTGCAAGATTGCAACCAAGAACCCAAAAAATAGTTGGGCATGATCGTAATTGATCCAAGAGCACATAAAAGCCTTGAAAAAATAATTTTGAAGTGTGTTGGATCAATTAAGGTAAGAAGTTCAAGAATTTGTTTTGGTGTACACTATTTTCATTACTTTTCCATATTGCAATCTGTACTACATTGTGAGATTTTGTATAGTTGTTGATAGTAGGTCATGGTCCTTTGTTTTATCTTTCTATTGTACTTAGATTAAAGTCCTGAAGTGCCATGTGCTAAAAGAGTCATAGTTTTAAAGTTAAACAACCTATAAATCCTCACAACCTATGGTTTTGCAGAACAAATGGCTTTTTCCTAGCCTTCTATAATTAAAAATTCAAATGGCTTGGTGGGATCTTAGGCTTGGTTATATGTTTTCATTTGTTCCATTTTTGGGCTTGTCTTAGTTGTTTTCCTATTTTTACTTTGATGGCCTAGGTTGATCAGTAGGCAGTGTTGAGCTAGGAAGTGGAAAAGATGTTGTAGTAGCATGGCACAAGGGATTGAAAGATTAAAGCAAAGGATGGATTTAGACTCCTTGGACATGTATAGACCTCATCCAGGTATTGGTTCCCTTAGATGTTTGATCTGGTGAAGGGTTATAACTATTTATGAAACTGCTCACAACTACTCAATACTAAAAGTTGCTTAGTTTGGGTTATAGGCCATATGATCAAAACTCACATCTAATTTCTTGATATTGTATAAAACTCTCAAATTGGTGTCAAGAACTATGTTTAGTTCTTGGGGTTGTTTAGGTGATTGGGAAATGAAGGGCCAAATACCCATTTTGGAGGGTTAATTTAATTAGGCCTAACTAGGTTTTCAAGAGAAAGGTACAAAATCATGAAATTTTGACCACAACTCATTGTTCTAATGAATTAATCATGTCATTCTGACCTAGTGGAAGATCATGAAGGGTTGAGAAGTATAGAATCTTGGTTGGTAGAGTAATTGTGGTAAGTGTCAATTAGAAGGAGCAATTTATCTATAGTAGCATTGGATTGATATTCTTGATGAAGGTAAGACAAGACCTCAAGGCGACCTTGGGAAGGCCCCTTGGAATCTAAGCATTGCATGGTTAAGTGAATAAGATGTTTGTTAAGAGTCCACAATTTTCTCTACATCATATTAGTATCAGAGCCACATTGAAGTTAGCAATTTGGTTTATGTCGATAGCCAAGAGTCAATGTTTTAGGAGAATCTTAGGTGGGCACAATGCCTCCTAAGACTATGAATTGAGGATTCATCAAGTAGTTCGTGCAAGATATGATTACTGAAGCACAGAAGGAAGCCAAGAAAGAGAAGGGCAAAGAGAAAAGTACATTGACATAATGGGATGACGTGAATAATGATGAGGAGGAAGAAGAAGAAGAACCCTCTGAAGAAGTCACTATATCACTAGAGTTGGCTAAAGAACAAAGATGTTTCTTAATGCTTTTAGATCCATTAACAAGGATCATTCTGATGGATTGCCAAATTTTCATGTTAACCTAAATGGAGAAGAGTTGTTGGATTGGATAGATGGAATGAATGATCAATTTGATTTCAAAGAAGTGTTAGAAGACAAAAAGGTGAGTGTGGAAAAGGCCACATTGAAAGGATCAACCCTAGTATGGTGGAACGTAATGAAAGAAGGAATACAAGTTGGCAAGAAGAAAATCACTTCTTGGGAAAGAATGCAAAGAATACTAAAGACTCAATTTCTACTTGTAGTCTATGAAGTACAAATGTATAAGAAGTTACAAAACTTCAAGCAAGAGACCTAGATGTCAATGCCTACACTAAAGAGTTTCATAAACTTATTCTAAAGTCCAAGAAATAAGAAAATGAAGTGGAAAAGTTGGCAAGATACCTAAATGGATTAAGGTAGAATGTTCGAGATGAGATAAGCATCTTAGCTCACGAACCAATTCACAAGTGTTTCCATTTGGCCTTGAGGGCTAAAGGAAAAATCAAAAGAAGGGGAGAACAAAACCAAAGAAGAAGGGGTAACCAAGGTTATAAAGGAAGATAGTCCTTTGGAAGAAGTCAAGCACCTAATAGAGGTGGAGAAACCTCTTTGACAAAAAGCAGTGGAGAAAGTAGTGGTAGAGGTTCATCCTACATAAGAGGTTATAGAGGAAGAAGTAACTCTAGGGATGGGTTCCAAAACTAAAGTAGAAGTACTACAATCTTCACTAGTAAATGTTACAATTGTGGTCAAGTTGGTCATATAATGAGTAGATGTTCAAAAGAGGATTCTAGTTCTCATATGGGAGAATGGAGGACTCATCTAGTTCAAGAAGAGGATAGTTACAGTGTTACCTGAAATGTTGGCAAAATAGGATTGGTTCTCGATAGTGAAAATTCGATACTAAGTGTACTACCCCGCCAGGGAATCCAAAATAAATTAGCCTAAAGTTTCACTAAGTTTGCCAAACACTTTTTGTAATAATAACAACAAGAGATAAAATAACAAAAGAAATAACTCATAGACATACAACCATCCATAAAAAAATTACATCTCTTAAGGGTCCCATGACGTTGAATCACATATATATAAAAGTATTATGAATACTAAATATAATACATAACAATTCCACATCATAGAATAATCACAAGTATGAATCCAATGAAATAATATACAATTACTAAAGATGCCACTTGGCATAACCAAAATGCATGATCATCCATTGTACAAGTCACAGGGTATGAAAAGCTCAAAGAATATACATCATCCCATAAGACTTTTTGATAAGTCAAGTACAGTACACCAGATTATAACCATCCAATAGAAATACAAGATCAAAAGAATAGAGAAATTGTACAAGTACATCTAGCAACAACATCCAACTATTGGGATCTCAATGGTATAAGAAAGACTACCACCTGACCTCATGGAACCTAAATGGCCCACTCCCACTGTGCTAAGGAGATAATCCCAAGTCCCAAATAGAAATCAATCCCAAAAGTCAAAACCAACATCTATGTCAAGGTAAACCTGATAGCAATCTAACTCAAAGGTACCAAGACACAAATAACATCTAATCCCAGAGGCAAAAAAGACACATAGGAAATCTACTATGCAAGTGGGCAAGTAACATCACATGAGCCAACTCTAAGGTTACCCTAGTAGCCTCTCTTGACTCTGGCCCCCTAGTGTTTCTATGTGCCCCCCTAGTGTTTCTATGCAACATTAGTATCCTTTCGGACATAAAAGGTATACTAACATGGCAAGGTTGCAACCAAGCATCCTCTCTACTCCCATCCTATCGTGTATTAGCACTCAAGGCATGAACGAGGAAAAATATTGACTCTTATTAATTAATACTAAACCCACTTAATGAAATGTTATGACTTATTAAAACAACTTACAATGGGTTACATAGGCAATCTCTTTAGGGCTATGACCTCCATTGCAAGCCACTTCTCAATGTACACAATGATTACCTACCCTAAGCTCATGAAAAGTACAACACATAAAATCATAATTTTCACCTCAGTCCTATACAAGCAACTGGAAAGTACCTAAAAATAAATCACAGTATTCACCTCAGTCCTATGCACACAACTAGAAAGCACCTATAGATAAATCACAATATTCATCTCATTCCTATACAAGCAACTGGAAAGCTTCAAAAGATAACTAATCGAAATGCAAAGGTTACACAAGAAAAAAAACACACCAATCACCTCAGTTCTACACAATCATCTAGAAAGCACTGACAAACATCTGATCAAAACTCATCATAGAAATATGTGAATACATCACAATGGTCAGGTATAAAAAATCATGACCATAATATACAAAACATCATCATAGAATAAAAAATTCCTAAGCCTGTGGTAAACATCCTGACAGGTCAACATACTAAGTCAAACCCAAACCCCAAAACCAATAAACCATTCATCACATCAAGAAATTTAACAAGTGTTTTCATAGTTCATTTGGTTTGCAAATCACAAAGGTTCAATATACAAATAGGGTTTTAGTTTTCCATTTCCAAAGTGTCAAAATTACTAAGGTTTTTGAATGATCAAAAATAATAAAATTCCCCTAGTATTAGAAATCATTTTCATATAAACTAAACCATATAACCATATCCAAGCTTATTAAAAACCACCAATTCTCCCAATTAATTTTTGATTTTTGATTTACTTTATAATTATATTTTAAATAATAAAGTAATTAATAAAATCTTCAAATAAGTATGTTTAAAATTTCAACAATAAATATTAAATTATCAATAATAATAATTATTAATTGTTAAGAAAAAAATATATATATTAAATTATTAATAAAACAATTATTAAAATAATTAATAAAATAACATTAATTATTAATTAAAAATAATATTTATAATAATTAATATTTAATATATTAAAAATCATTAATATAAAATAATATATATTAATATATTCATAAATAACAAAATTAAAAAAAACTTACCTACTCCATCACGCGGGCTGCCTTTGGTAGCTGCAGACAGCTTAGGCAGTCACGATCTATTGTAGCAGCTGCAGGCCGTTGGTAAAACAAGGAGGGGGAGGTGGGGGTTGGTGGCCCACCTCCGCATTATATATATATATATAAAATAAAACAAACCAATACAAAAGCCCCCCCTACACCCGCCATATAAACAATTTCATAATTTTTTTAAATATATATTTATAATTATCACAGTAATTACTAATAGTAATTAGTAATTATTGTAGTAATTATATATATATATATAATAATAATAATAATAATAATAATTTTCTAAATATAGATCTTATATAGCAACCCAGATTAAATAGTCAAAAATAATAAAACAAATATGGTTTTCTTTCCTAAACCTCCATCTCGATTTTAATGATCTAATTACGAATCATCAAATTTCTCAAACAAGGGTTTCAAATCTTAAATTCGTTCACAAACATTTTCAAAGATTAGTCAATTTTAACACAAGGGCTTCAACCCAAATTAAATTATGAAAACAACTCCATACAAACACGGAGAAGACATAGAGATTTCAAAGAGGAAATTACTATGCAAAACTCAACAAGATCCTACCTTGATTTGATGCTAATCGATCAAATGCTTAGAGCTCACAAGAAATTCACGTCCTTTTGAAAATCTTCTTTCTCAAAAATTTGCTCCTCCAAACCTGTGTGTGGAGAAATGAGCTTTCATTTCTTAATAAAGAGGCTTCTCCCTTTAGGGTTTTGGTTTTGCAATCATGCGAACCCTTTTCTTTATTATTTATTTTATTTTAATTTCACGCAAACTTTTTTTTTTATATATTTTAATTAAAATAAACTTTATTAAATTTATTCTTTCTCTCTTTTATTAAATCACAAGATGTCTTAAGTAAAATATTTATTAATTTAACTAATAATAATATTTACAGTTTATTATAACAATGAAACTCCTAAGTAAATTATTATTAAACTAAATAAATATAATTACGCCAAAATTAGAAATTTAATTAAATATTTTAAATTTAATTCTTTTATTTAATTAATTTCTCAATTAATTAAATATAATTAAAAAATGATTTTTCTTCATAAGATTTTTGGTTAAATTAAATCATTTAAAATTCTCTTAATTTGATTTAATTATAACTAAAAATCACAATGGATCCACAATCTAAATCTAAAAACTCATAATAAAGACAAAGTGAAAAATGAAACTCAAGGGTCAAAATCATGAATTCATGTCATTTGATGAATTCAAAAAGGTAAATAACTTAGATACTTGTCCTACTTTCTAGGAAAATTGGCTTAGGGTTGGGATTTGGACTTAAGAACTATCTCCCCTCTTTACCATTGAGATACTACGATAAGGCACACTCGTCCTGACAATTCAAGGAAGTTGATGCACAGTACTTCTAATCTACATAAAAGTCAAGCATGTAAATATATATATATATATATATATATATATATATATATATATATATATATATATATATATATATATATATATATATATATATATATATATATATATATATATATATATATATGAACTAAAAAATAAATGGTGGGGAGTGGTGCATCATGTAGATCTCGACTAGCATGTGACTACGACTCCCTCTCTCAATTACATTAAAAACATCAAACATAAAGTAAAACATACAAGTACACCATACACATGCAAGTATGGGGTAGGTAACCATATAACTACATATAAATCATCCATCTAACTATCATCATCAAATAACTAAAATCACTATATCAACATACATGTATCATCATTGAAAGAATAATCATCACATGAAATAATTGATTATCAAGTAGCTCATCAAAAATTTAAATAGAGTTTAAAATAACATCCAATCAAATCTGGTAACCAAGTATTGCTAATCATAAAACATAACCATAAAATTGGCCTAAACAAATCCAAAAATTCAACATGAAAAGTAAACTATGGGGAGACATTACACTAAGAAGGACCCTATTGAAGGTGCTCCAACATAAAGCCTCCACAAAGAAATATGCTCTTTAGAACCACATATAAGTCTCATGTTAAAATTTGCATAGTTATAGTTGAGGTTCTATTGAAAATGTTGTAGCCTTAGAGATGGTAGAAAATTTGAAATTAAAGAGGCTTCCTTATGCTAATCCGTATAAGATGTCATGGTTGAATATAGTTCAACATGTCTTGATAGATGAAAAAACCTATGTAGAGTTTGAGATAGGAGATTGTAAAGACAAGATGTTATGTGTTATACTTCAAATGGATGCATGTTACTTATTACTAGGTCATCCATGATAGTATGTTGTGAAAGCCATAAATGGAGAGAAGAACTTGCTTTATGATAACCAAGTGGGACAAGATATTTTAAATGGATTAGTAGTCTGATTAGACGAAAGACAAACAAATTGGGTCTAGTGTCATGTTGCTAATTGGGGAAGAGTTCCTTAAAGCACTAAAAATAGAAGGGGATCAAGGGTATGCTATCATGGTAAAACCTAAAGAGGAAAGTAAATTGGATAATATCTCTAAAGTGCCTATAGAAGTACAAAAATTGCTAGACCGTTACAAGGACATTGTGGTCAAGGAAATAATAGATACATTACCACCTATGAGGGATTTGATTCATCAAGTAGACCTCATATCAAGGTCTACACTACCTAATAAAGCTACTTAAAAGATGACACCTACACAAAATAATAATGACTGGATAATATGATGATAAGGAAAATTTTGAGCCCTTTTGCAATCCCTACAATATTAGTGGCTAAAAAGGATAACAAGTGGAGCATGTGCATTGACTAAAGATCCATTAAAAAAATTACCATTAGGTATAGATTCCCTATGCTTAGAATATAAGACCTAATTGATTAACTAGGTGGTATATGTTACTTTTCCATGGTGGACTTTAAATGAGGGCATCATCAAATAAGAATTAGTCTTGGAGATGAGTAATTTTTTTTTTCAAGACTAATAAAGGGTTGTATGAATGGTTAGTGATGCCTTTTGGGCTCACAAATTGACCTAGCACCTTTATGAGGTTGTTGAGTGAGGCACTTGTGGATTTCATTTGTAAATTTATAATTTTTTACCTTGATGACATATTAACCTTTAGCAAGACCAAGAAGGAACACCTCAAGCATTTGGATATGGTGCTTAGGAAGCTACATAAGGAAAAGTTGATGATTAACTTGGAAAAAAGTGAGTTGCTTAAAACTGAGTTAGTTTATCTTGGTTTTGTTGTATCTCAAGGGTGTTTAAAAATGGATCCTTCCAAAGTGGAAACTATACTCATTGGACCACTCCTAGGATAGTAGGAGATGCCATAAGTTTACATAGGCTAGCTTCTTCTTGTAAGAAATTCATAAGGATATTTAGCCATTTATGTGCACCTATTTTGAATACTATTAAGGGTGGAGTTAAATGTCAATCTTCTTGGACTACTAAGGAAAATGATAGCTTTGAGTTTTTGAAAAAAAAGTAGTAGTGATAGCCTCTCCTAGGTTGTTATATTTAAATCAAGTGTTTTTAGTTGAATGTGATGCTAGTAAGTTGGCTATAGGAGAATTCCTCTCTGAAAAATTAAATGAGGCTAAAGAAAAAGTACTCTACTTGTGATCTAGAGTTATATCTTATGACTCAAGCCCTAAAGAAGTGGAGGCATTATTTATTTCCTAAGGAATTCATTGCATATACTGAAAATCATGCTCTTAGTTTAAAAAGTAGGGAAAACCTAACCAATGGAATTTGAAGTGGGTGGAATGGTTACAAGCCTATACATTTACCATTAAACATAATAAAGAGGCTACAAACAAGGTAGTAGATGTATTGAGTAGAAGAGTGCTTACCATACATGATATTTAGTTATGTAATGCAGGGTTAGATTCATTAAAGAGTTTACATTAGGGTGATAAAGATTTATCAGGGGCTTATAAGATTTGTTCAAATTTTTCTAACTCATTTGATGCTGATTATTTGTACATCTTATTGAAGTATGGTCTATTATTTAAGGGGCATTTTTTATGCATTCCTAATTCTCAGTAAGAAAAAATAATATCAGAGAGAAACACCAAGGTAGTCTTGGTGGGTATTTTGGCCTAGACAATACCTTGGAATGGGTAACTTTTGAACTAAAGTGAAAAGTGATGTAAGACATTTTGTTGAGCGATGTCCTATTTTTCAGAGAGTTAAGGGGACATCATCCAATGTAGTCTTGTATCTAACTTTTGCTATTCCCACTAGGCCTCAAGAATGCCTTAGTATGAATTTTGTGTTAGGTTTTCCTAAAACAATGAGGGGATTCAATAGTGCGTATGTGGTGGTGGATAGGTTCAACAAGATGGCACAATTTATTCCTTGCAAAAGAACCAATGATACATCCTACATTTTAGTCATATTTTTTAAAGAGATAGTAAGAATTCATGGAATTCCTATAAGCATTGTGAGTGACAGAGATTCCAATTTTGTGGGTCACTTTTGGGGAACTCTTTGGAAGAAATCAAGAACCAAATTGTCATTCTCATCTGCTTATCACCCACAGTCTAATGAGTAAACTAAATTTTTAAATAGCTTATTAGGTAACTTGTTAAGGAGCTTAACCAAACAACATAGACAAGTTTGGGGCTTGGTCATTGCATAAACTGAATGCACCTATAATGAATCAATTAAGAGGAGTATAGGTAAGAGTCCATTTGAGAAAGTTTATGTGTTGTGATGTGGAGCCTAATCAGACTCAGAGGTTTATTCGGCATAGTTTCCCTCTAGATTATTTCTATAGGGTCCTAAGGTAGCACCCCAAGTGCACTCCCCATCGTATTATGGGGTGGGGTCAAGGGGCAATGCCCTTGTGGGGGTTATCGGGGGTAGCACCCCTGAAGCCAAAAATGCCCTTATATTGTAAAAGGTGTTAGCTACTATTTTTCTATTATTCTAGCCCTAATTTTGTAAGTGGAAAAAAAGCTTGTATAAAAAGGGCTTAGGGTTAGGGATTTTCATAATGTGTGATGCAAAAATTGGTTCTTGTGATGGTATTAAGCTATAAGGGATTATATATTGTAATCAAGTTGTAATTAGTGGATAATAATAATATTGGACTTTTTGTTGGTGGACGTAGCTCAGGGATTGGGTGAACCATGTTAAATCTTGGTGTCTTTTGTTCTCTTATATGCAATCCATTATTTTTTGATATTGATTATATTTACATGCAAATGTTATTTATGTCTGAGGTTAAGTGGTATCAGGGCTAGATGGTCATCATTTTTTTTAGCCAGACCGTCATCATTTTTTTTAGAGATCATCTGCAGGAAGGTCTCATGGTGGAGTGGGAGTGTCATGGTTGAGTGAGAGCGATGGAAGACGAGGGTAAGCTGAGAGTTTACAAGTTTAATGGGCATAACTTTTAGTTATGGAAAATGCAAATGGAGGACTATCTCTATCAAAAGGATTTATGGGAGTCATTGGAAGGAAAACTAAGAATCAGAGAACTATGACAAATGAGGACTTAGAGATTTTAGATAGAAATGCAATTGGAAGCATTTGGTTATGCTTGGCACCACCAATGACATTAACATTACAAAAGCAAGGACAATGGAAGAGTTGATACAAACCCTAGTGAAATTGTATGAAAAGCCCTCCACTTCAAACAAGGTATTTCTCATGAAGCATTTATTTAATATGAAGATGACAAAAGGTGTATCTACTACAAATCATTTAAATGAGTTTTATACTATTACTAGTTAGTTATCTTCTGTGGATATTAATTTTGATGAAGAAATTAGGGCTCTCTTGATTTTATGTTCTTTGCCTGAAAGTTGGAATGGCTTGGTAATGGTTGTGAGTAATTTTTCTTCTAGATCTAATACCCTAAAATGTGATGATGTGGTCGGTGTTATTTTTAGTGAGGAAACTCTTAGGAAAACCTTAGGTGGATCTACATTAGGAAATGCTTTGAATGCATAAAGCAAAGATTGAATAAGAGAGGAAATAATTTTAGAAATCATGGGACATCAAGGGGAAAGTCAAAGGGAAAGAGGTCTCAATCTAGAGGAACAAGAGATTGCTAGTACTATGGTAAAATAGGACATAAGAAGAAAGATTGTTGGACTCAACAGAACAATGAAGGAGATAAACCATAAGGGAACAAGGAGGCAAATATTGTAAGTAACAAATATAAAGAGGATGCTTTTCTTCCATCTTTATAAAGTGTTGATGATTCATGGGTTTTAGATTCCGGTGCTTCAATTTATGCTACACCTCATAGAGGTTATTTCATTGATTATGTCCAAGGGGATTTTGGGCTTGTTTATTTGGGGGATAATGAACCCTGTCAGATTGTTAGAAAAGGAAAAGTTAAGATTAAGTTGCATAATGGGACTCATTGGCTACTACATGAGGTAAGACATGTTCCAAGGTTGAGTATGAATTTAATTTCAATAGGTCAACTTGGTGATGAGGGTTGTGTAGTTACTTTTAAAGATAAAAATTGGAAAGTTTCAAAAGGTTCCCTTGTAGTAACAAAAGGTGTGAAAGTAGACACATTATATCTTTATACAAGTCATATTGTTCCTTCTACTTTGATTTTTTTAGAGAAAAATGAATGTTCATGAACAATTGTTATAATTGAATAGGGAGAACAAATAGTTGGTGTAGATTCTGATACAATGTTGTGGCACAACAGACCTGGGCACGAGTAAGAAAGGTATGAAAGTACTTCATTCAAATAAATCTTTATAGGTCTGAAATCTGTCAATATGAATTTCTATGAAAGTTGTGTGTATGGAAAACAAAAGAGAGTGGGATTTGTGAAGACTAGGAAGGAAAATAAAAGTGAAAAATTAGAGCTTGTGCATACAGATGTATGGGGACCAACTCAGGTATCTTCCCTTGGTGGCTCTCATTATTATGATTTTTTTTTATGATGCAACTAGAAAAGTATGGGTTTATTTCCTTAGACATAAGTCTAATGTATTTCAAACTTTTAAGAAATGGAAATGCTTGGTTGAAAATGAGATTGGTAAGAAATTAAAATGTCTCAGATTTGATAATTGTGGTGAGTATTGTAGTCATGAATTTGAATATTATTGCTCCACTAATGATATTTATAGATAGAAAACTATTCTAAGGAAACCACAAGAAAATGGAGTGGTTAAACGCATGAATAGGACTATAATGGAGCATGCAAGAAGCATGAGGTTGCATGTTGGGTTTCCCTTAAAAATGTGGGTGGAGGCTATTAATATTGTTGTATATTTGATTAATAGAGGTCCCTCTAATCCTTTAGGTTGTGGTATTCCAGAGGAAGCATGGACTAGTAAGAAGGTGAGTTATTTTTTCTCAAAACCTTCAGTTGTGAAGCATTTGCTCATATAGATTCTGAAAATAGAACCAAGTTGGAAGCTAAGTTAAAGAAATGTGTATTTGTTGGATATGACATTAATGAATTTGGTTATAGGCTTTGGGATTTTGAAAATGATAAAATTGTAAGAAGCAAGGATGTCATATTCAATGAGAAAGTGTTGTAGAAAGATCTGTTACAACAACGTGAGAAGAAAGAAGATGATTATGTAGTGTTGGATGATACTCCAAAAGATGATGTTCCAACAATTCCTCATGATGTGCAACAACCACAACAACAAATACCACACACACCAATGACTATTAGATGGTAAAAAAGGCTAAGTAGACCTCTAGAAAGATTTTCTCCTTCTCTATACTCTATTTTACTAATAGATGTTGGTGAACTTGAATGTTATGATGAAGTTGTGTAGGTGGATACTAAGATTTAGTGGGAGACTGCAATGAAAGATGAAATGGACTCTTTGCTAAAAAATAAGACTTGGGATTTATGCAAGTTGCCTATAGGTAAAAGGGATTTACAAAACAAGTGGGTTTATAGGTTGAAAGAAGAGGATGGAGGTAAAAAAAATTTAAAACCAAGTTAGTTGTAAAAGGATTTGCACAAAAAAGGGTATTGATTTTGATGAGATATTTTCTCCTATTGTTAAAATGACTTTTATTTGCACTATTTTAAGTATTGTGGCTATTGAAGATTTTCATTTGGAGTAGCTTGATGTTAAAGCAACCTTCCTTCATGGTGATTTGTATGAATAGATATATATGGCACAACCACAAGGATTTGAGGTCAAAGGTAAGGAGAACTTAGTGTGCAGATTGAAGAAGAGTTTATATGGCTTGAAAAAAGCACCGCATCGATGGTATATGAAATGTGATGGGTTTATGCATGAAAATAGATATCATAGGTTTCATTTAGATCACTGTGTTTTTTTTAAGAGGTTGGATGATGACAACTACATTATTTTATGTTTATATGTTGATGATATGCTTGTAGCTAGGTCTAACATGGATCACATTAAGGGGTTAAAAAAATGGTTAGCACTGCATTTGTTATGAAGGATTTGGAGGTAACAAAAAAAATCCTTGGTATGAAGATTTGCAGAGGTAGGAAGAATAGGAAATTGACATTATCTCAGGTTGATAATATTGAGAATGTGTTACAACTTTTGTCTATGGAGAATGTTAAAGCTGTTAGCACACCTTTACCTGGTCATTTGAAGTTGACTAAGGAGATGTGTCCAAAGACATAAGAAGAGGATGATAAGATGTCTAAGGTACCTTATGCTTCAGCTATAGGAATCTTGATGTGTGCTATGGTATGTACAAGGCCAGATATTGCACATGCAATGGGAGTTATTAGCAGGTATATGAGTCATCCATGAATTGAGCATTGAAATGTAGTTAAATGGATTCTCAGATATTTGAGAGGAACATCTAGTAAGTGTTTACATTTTGGGGGCCCTACTACTAATTTATAGGGATATGTTGACTTAGATTTGGTAGGGGATATTGATACCAAGTGGAGTACTACAGGTTATGTATTTACTAGGTCTCTAGGTTATAGAAGGTTAATTATTTATCCACTATAGAGGTAGAGTATGTTGCTACTACAGAGGAAACCAAGGAGATGATATGGCTTCAATTTTTCCTAGAAGAATTGCAACAACCTTAGAAGGATAATTATTTGTTTACAAATAGTCAGAATGTTAGTTATCTTGCAAAGAATTCAGCTCTGCATTCAAAGAAAAAACACATATAGTTATGGTACCATTTCATTTAGTCAATTTTGGATGATGGATAGTTAAAGCTAGAGAAGATACATACAAATGATAATCTAGCAGATATGTTTACAAAGGTGGTGACAAGGGAGAATTTGAATTCCTCTTTAGCTTCAGTTGGTCTTCTAGACTGAACAGAAGAAAAGAACAATAAAGTCTAGGGTAGTTTGATATTCCAATGGGAGCTTCATGTTTAACAGTGCTATGATCAGTCTCCAAGTGGGAGATTGTTGTGATGTGGAGCCTAATTAGACTCAGAGTTTATTCGGTGCAGTTTCTCTCTAGATTATTTCTGCAAGGTCTTGGGGAAGCACCCCAGGTGCGCTCCTTGTCATAGTACAGGGTGGGTTTGAGGGGCAATTCCCCCATGGGGGTTTTTAGAGACAGTGTCCCCAAAGCCAAAAATTCCCTTATATTGTAAAAGGTGTCTGCTACTATTTTTCTATTATTCTAGCCTTAATCTTGTAAGTGACAAAAAAACTTGTATAAAAAGGGCTTAGGGTTAGGGATTTTAATAATGTGTGATGCAAAAATTGGTTCTTGTGGTGGTATTAATCTATATGGGATTATAGATTGTAATCATGTTGTAATCACTGGATAATAATAATATTGGACTTGTTGTTGGTGGATGTAGCCCAGGGATTGGGTGAACCACATTAAATCTTGGTGTCTTGTGTTCTCGTATGTGCAATCTATTATTTTCTGATGTTGGTTATATTTGCATGTAACTATTATCTCCATCTGAGGTTAATGCTAACATAATGGTTGTTATCCTAGAGGCATCATGGAGCTCAGAGATATAAGAGCAATAGAAAAAAGAGTGCTTTGGGAAAAATATTTTCAAAGAACATAAAAGAGATCCATGAATGGGTCAAAAAAACCTTGCAACAAAGTGTAGAGAAATACAAAGCCCAAGCTGAAAAAACTATGAGAGTACAACACTTCAAGGTAGGAGAACTTGTGATGACATATTTAAGAAAGGAAAGGTTACCTAAAGGGAAATCTACAAAACTTATCATGAAGAATATTAGGCCATTAAAAATTGTGCATAACTTTGGAAATAATGCCTATGAGGTGGAATTGCCTCCTAACCTTGGCATTGCTCCAATCATTTATGTCAGTGATCTCTGTACATCTAAAGACAACTCATCAGATACTGTCAACAAGATATTGTAGTTACAAATGACTCAGATTGGATCACATATTTTCACCTAGTTAACCATTACAATTGGAGCACATCATCGATTCTAAGGTGATAAAAATGACAAGAAAGGGGGTTTACAAGGAATATCTAGTGAAGTGGGCAACCTTACTTGAAGCTAAAGAAACCTGGATGAAAGAGGCAAACATTATTAAGCATGGAAAGATAGTTTAGGATGTAAATATTTAAGGGACTTGAGTTCTTTGTGCCCCAGAAGTGTGGTGTAGGAGCACCATGTCCTTTTGGGGTGACTTAGTTAATAAATTTGTAATAAGAATTAGAGAAAACAAATCTAGTTAGATTGAGTCTCAATAAGTCCATTTTGGTTTGTAAGTGCTAAACATAGGAAATTAGATGGCTTAATGCCATCACTTGTAGCCATGTGTAAATTTAGTGTATGGATGGTTAATCCTAGGTGGATTAGGTGTTTAGAATGTTTCCTACATGATTTGTAACATCTAGGACAAGTTTAGAGTAATAGAGGTACACAAATGCAAAGTTGCCAAGTTGTAACTTCACAACTTTTCTAACATTTTGCAAAATGTTGCAAGATTGCAACCAATAACCTAAAAAATAGTTGGGCATGAGCCTAACTAATCCAAGAGCACATAAAAGCCTTGAAAAAATTATTTTGTAAAATTACTTCAATCTGTACTACAATCTATACTACATTGTGACATGTGGTACAATTGCTGAATATAGGTTGTGGTCCTTTTCTTATCTTTCTGTTTCACTTGGTTTCAAGTCCTAAAGTGCTCTATGATAAAAGAGTCATGGTTTTAAAGTTAAACAACTTGTAAACCCTCAAAACCTAGGTTTTTTCATAAGAAATAGATTTTTTCCCAGCATTCCACGATTTTAAATTCAAATGGCTTGGTGGGATGTTAGGCATGTGTATAGTTGCTGATTATTCCATTAGCTTGTACTAGTTGTTTTTCTATTTTTACTTTGATGTCTTAGGATGATTACTCAATAGTGTTAAACTAGGAAGTGGAATGATGTTGTAGTAGTAGTGTGCAAGGGATTAAAAGTTTGAATCTAAGGGTGGATTAAGACTCATTGAAAATGTACAAACTTAATCCAAATATTGGTTCTCTCATATGTTTGTTTTGGTGAAGGGTTATAGTTCTTTGTAGAACTACTCAAAATTTCCCAATAAGCTTAAAAGTTGTTTAGTTTGGGTTATAAACCATAGGATGAAAACTCACATCTGATTTTTTGATATTGTATAGAACTCCCAAGTGGTTGTCTTTAATTATGTTTAGTCCTTGGGGATTTTTTAGGTGATTGGAAAGTTAAGGGTCAAATACGTGTTTTGGAGGGCTAATTCAATTAGGCCTAAGTCACCTAGAAAAAAGTATAGAATCATGAAAGTTTAAACATAACCCATTATTATAATGAATGAATGGTATCATTCCCACCTAGTGGAAGGGCATGAAGGGTTGACAAGCACAGAGTCCTAGTTGGTAGAGTAATTGTGATAAGTGTCAATTAGAAGGAAAAATTTGCCAATAATGTCATTGGAATGATATTCTATTTCTAGGCTTGTCATCAAGGAACCTTGAGAAGGTAAGAAAATAATTTAGGGTGACCTTGGGAATGCCTCTTGGAATATAACCATTGGATGATTAAGTGAATAAATTTTTTGTTGAAACCCTTTTAACATTTCACCATAACTTTCTCTGCATCAATGTATACGAAATTCTTCATGCATTTTTATTGCACCTTTTGCACTTTACTAAGTGAGTGAAAGAATGTGTTTCTCCAATTCCTTTATGATGTAAATTAACTAGCAATCTATGAAGATAAGACAAGATAAATGATTAAAAATAAATTGTTAAAGTTATAAGATAGTTAGCAAGTAGCAAACTATGAAAATAAAGTAAATTAAAATAGTTGAAGTAAAACTTACTTGTGATCTAATTTTTTTTATTTGGAGGGGCTGCAACAATCAGAATCCTTGGCCATGTAGGTACCACCAACTATGAGCATCCTTCTTGAATCGATGATGAATATCATGATTACTTAGACCTCTTGCATTCACAAACTCTATGAACTTATTAGTAATAAACTATCATATATCATTAGAAAAGAGTCTAATGAATATTTCCTTATACTCTTCTAACACTTCTATATCTCTATATGGTGGAAGCCTTCCTAGCATATCAAGATATTGTTTACTATAATGCGAATGCACACAAGATGTAGAGGAGTGGCCATCTTGTTCCATATTATTACTATAATTTTTTTAAGGTCTTCTCAAGAACTTGCCCTTGATCCTTTATGATTTTCTTCATCCTCTTAAGCATTGAGTCAATGTCATCATTCACCTTTACAATGGAAGGCATAGCCATTTTAGTGTAGCTAAAACAACTCAATATTCTTGCTGAATGGAGGGAGATACTCTATGTGATTCAACAATAATTAATTCAATATCCTCTGTTTAATTCTTTTTGCCCTCTCACCATTTCTTTGCCTCTGCATAGACCAATTATTATTGATCACCATATTGCGACTTTTCCACTTTACTTTCATAAGTCCTCTTAAGATGATTTTGTTAGATACTAAAATAGGTCTCAACAACCTATAATAGATTATGAAGAAAATAAGTATAACTAAATAAAGATAAACCTTTATAAGAATATATGTCACACAAAAAAATTATAAAAATAAAAAATGTAAATTACTAAATTATTTAATTGAAGTACAAACTCAAGTTCTCTTACATTCAGTAGCTCCTAAATACAAAACTATTTGAAAATTCCTTGAGCCTTATGGTGGTTGGTGATAAAAATTTGGATGTCTTGAACCTCTACATTCACCTCTTTGATCTACCCAATTTTATTACCAATCTTGTGTAGCATAAGACTTAGTGAGTGGATTGAGCAAGGTGCCCAAAAGATATGTCGATAGTGCTCTTCAACCAACTCTACAATTTTTTAAAAAAAACCTATAATGACTTGTAAAATAATTCTAGGCCACATCTTCTCAATGGAAGGGATGATACTATTATCAATAAATGGCTTATCATTTTCTTTCCCCTTACAATCAACACATTTAAAAAACATTGCCCCATTAGAGGACATGCCATGATATTTATCTAGAGGCAACTTCTTGCATCCTTCCACTCATATGAAACAAAATATAATCATTTCTCAATACAAAAATACCTTATGGAATTCAAATAATCTTCAAGCCCATTGATCTCTCTTTCCAAAAAGGTGTTGCACATGTTCTCATAAACTAGGCCCTTATACCCTATTGGAGCTTCATTGACATTATTTAACATCTTCTAGTATAAGGAGCAAGAAAAATTGAAAGGTGACTCATTTTTATATATGTGTCTTTCTATATCTTGTTTAGTGATGCCCCAACTATCATTTTGAAATGAAGTTTCCAAAGGCCAATTTATTTTTCATGGAATGGTTGCTTTAAATTACATTTCAGTATCAATTGTCGTAGTGTTAAAGGGGTGGTATTTATCACAACATTTGAATATGGGGGATATATCCCTTTGAAATTTTTTTAATAGGCATATTTGGTCTAGGTTCTTCTCTCTTTTGCTTCTTCATGCTCCATTATATATTTTAATATGGTTTCATTTCATATATATAGGTTTTTTTTCAAGGAATTTCTTGTCTTCTCTTTTAGGAAATCCATACAAATGGCCTACCACAAGATAATATGAAATATTTCTTTCTTCGTCACAATCTTATTGTTTCCAACAAAAACCCCTCACATCTTAGAAGCACTTTCACAATACCAACATGCTTCCACAAAGGAAAATAAGCATTTGGACTATTTTTTTTGTTGAGGATTGACATCACCAATGGAGGAAGAGGTAGACACTGTTGTAGTTCCCGTGGCAACAAATTTTATACAAATTCAACATAAAGAAAAGAGAATGAAAACAATAGGTACATCTTATGAACAATTAAAGATAAATAAATAAAATTTAAAAACCGTAAACAAAATTAAATTAAAGAAAAAGTTGAGCACTTTCACCCATTAGAATCTTCCAAAGTAGGAATGAAGTTTAGACACTTGATCAAGTTTCACAAAGGAATCTTCGTATTCCCTCTTGCTTAACCACCTATTTTTCTCCACCTTAAGGGCCTATTTGTTTCATGGAATAGAGATGGAATTAGAATTTTTGAATAGTTTTTAAAAATGAAAATGGAATAAAAATCTCCAAATTCTAATTTTAAACCAAAATGAGTGTTATTATTTACCACAAACATAAATAAAAATTACATGCAAATATAACCAATATTAGAAAATAATAAATCACATAGAAGAGAACACAAGACACAAGCATTTAACATGGTTGACCCAATCCCTAGGCTACATCCACCAACAACAAGTCCAATATTATTATCTAGCGATTACACTCTGCAATCCCATACAACTCAATACCACTACAAGAAGCTACAATCTCATCATACGTTATGAAATCCCTAACCTTAAGCCATTTTATACAAGCTTTTGTCACTTACAAAATTAGGGTTAGAATAGGTTATCCAATAGAAAAATAGCACCCGATGCCTTCTACAATATAAGGCCATTTTTGACTTCAAGGGCACTACCCCCAAAAACCCCTACAGGGGTGTTATCACTTGACCCCACCCTATGTAGTGATAGGGAGCGCACCTGGGGCATTACTCTAGGACCCCACAAGGAGCATTGCCCCTTGACCCCATCTTGGGGGCGTTGCCCCCAAATCCCCATAGAAATAATTTGGGGAGAAACCATATTGAATAAACCTCTGAGTTTAATTAGGCCCCACATCACAAAAATCTCCCACTTGGAGACTGATTAGATTCCACAACAATAACCTCCCACTTTGAGACTGATCATAGAACTGCTATCTCTTTATCTCCCACTAGAATATCAAACCACCCTGGACTCTGCTATTATTTTATTATACTCAATCTAGAAGATCAACCAAAGCTGAAGAGGAGTTTAACTTCTCCCTTGTTACTACCTTGGTAATCATATATGTTGGATTATCATCTATTTATCTTCTCCATATTTAACTATCCATCATCCAAAACCTAATTGAATGAAATGATACCACAACTAGATGTGTTTTATCTTTGAATGTAGAGCAAAATTCCTTGCAAGAGAAATGAAACTCTAGCTATCTATAAACAAATAATTATCCCTCTATGGGTGTCCCAATTCTTCCATGAAAAATTGAAGCCATATCATCTACTTGGATGCCTCTATGGTAGCAACATACTCTACCTTTTTAGTGGATAAAGCATTAACCTTTTGCAATTGAGAAATCCAACTCACTACTATCCCACCAATAGTCAATACATAACTTGTAGTACTCCATCTGGTATCAATATCCCCTACCAAATTTGAGTCAACATATCCTTGTAAATCAGTAGTAGAGCCCCCAAACTATAAACACCTATTGGATGTTTCTCTCAAATATCTGAGAATCCATTTAGCTACATTCTAATGCTCAAGCCCTAGATGACTCATATACCTGCTAACAACTTCCATTGTATGTATAATATCTGGCCTAGTACATACCATAGCATAATTAAGCTCCCCATAGATGAAGCATAAAGTACCTTGGACATTTTAACCACCTCTTTTGGTATCTTTGAACACATCGCCTTAGTCAATTTCAAATGGCCAATTAAAGTTGTGCTGACATCTTTAGCATTGTCCATAGAGAAATGTTGCAACACTTTCTCAATATAATCAATCTGAGATAATGTCAATTTCATGTTCTTCCTATCTCTATAAATTTTCATACCAAGGATTTTTTTTCTGCCCTTGAATCCTTCATAGAAAATGAATGTGCTAACTATTATTTTAACCCCTTAATGTGATCCATGTTAGACCTAGATACAATCATATCACCAACATATAAATATAAAACAATGTAGTTGTCATCATCCAACCTTTTAAAATAAACACAATGATCTGAATGACATCTATTGTATCCATGCTCATGCATAAAACTATCAAATTTCAAATACCATTGTTGAGGTGCTTGCTTTAAGCCATATAAACTTTTCTGCAATATGCACACTAAGTTCTTCTTAACTTTGACCTCAAATTTTTGTGGTTGTGCCATATATATCTTCATCTAAATCACCATGAAGAAAGGTTTTTTTATCATCAAGCTGCTCCAAATGTAAATGTTCACTATCCACAATACTTGAAACAATACAAATAGAAGTCATTTTTACAATAGGAGAAAATATCTCATCAAAATCAATGCCCTTTTTCTATTCAAATCCTTTTACCACTAACCTAGATTTAAATATTTTCTTTCCTCCATCCTCTTCTTTCAATCTATAAACCCATTTATTCTATAAAGCCCTTTTACTTGCATGCAACTTGCATAAATCCCATGTCTAATTTTTTTTGTAAGGAGACCATTTCTTCTTTCATTGCAGATTCCCACTAAATCTTAGTATCCACCTGCACAACTTCATCATAACATTTAGGTTCACCAAAATCTATTAATAAAATAGAGTACAAAGAGGGATAAAATCATTTTGGAGGTCTACTTACCCTTGTTGATAATCTAACATTCACTGGGTTGTATGGTATTTGTTGTTGTTGTTGCAGAGTATGAGAAACTTTTGGAACATCATCTTTTGCAGTATCATCCAACACTACATAATCATTTTCTTTCTTCTCATGCTGCTACAATATATCATTTTACACTACTTTCTCATTAAATATGACATCCTTGCTTCTTAGAATTTTATGATTTTCAAAATCCCAAAGCCTATAACCAAATTCATCAATGTCATATCCAAAAAATACACATTTCTTTGACATAGCAAAGAGTCCATTTTTAGCAAAGATTCCATTTGATCTTTCATTGTAGACTCCCACTAAATCTTAGTATCCACCTGTACAACTTCATCATAACATTCAAGTTCACCAGCATCTATTAGTAAAATAGAGTACAAAGAAGGAGAAAATCTTTTTGGAGGTCTACTTAGCTTTGTTGACCATTTAATAGTCATTGGTGTGTGTGGTATTTGTTGTTACAGTTGTTGTGCATCATGAAGAATTGCTAGAACATCATCTTTTGAAGTATCATCCAACACTACATAATCATCTTCTTTATTCTCATGTTATTGCAACAAATCTTTCTACAACACTTTCTCATTGAATATGACATCCTTGCTTCTTACAATTTTATGATTTTCAACATTCCAAAGCCTATAACCAAATTCATTAATGTCATATCCAAAAAATATACATTTCTTTGACTTAGCTTCTAGCTTGGTTCTATTTTCATAATCTATATGAGAAAATGCTTCAAAACCGAAGGTTTTGAGAAAAGAATAACTCACCTTCTTACCGGTCCATGCGTCCTCTAGAATACCACAACCCAAAGGAGTAGAGGGACCTCTATTAATCAAATATACAACAATATTAATAGCTTCCACCCACATGCTTAAGGGAAACCCAACATGCAACCTCATGCTTCTTGCATGCTCCATTATAGTTTTGTTCATGCGTTCAAACACTCTATTTTCTTGTGGAGTCCTTGGAACAGTTTTCTATCTATAACTACCATTAGTGGAGCAATAATATTCAAATTCATGACTGTAATACTCACCACCATAATCATATCTTAGAAATTTTAATTTCTTACCAGTCTCATTTCAACCAAGCATTTCCATTTCTTAAAAGTTTGAAATACATCAGATTTCTGTCTAAGGAAATAAACCCATACTTTTCTAGTTGCATCATCAAAAACAATCTCATAATAATTAGAGCCACCAAGGGAAGATACCTAAGCTTGTCCGCATACATCTGTATGCACAAGCTCTAATTTATCACTTTTATTTTCCCTCCTAGTCTTCACAAAACTCACTCTCTTTTGTTTTCCATAACAACTTTCATAGAAATCCATATTGACACACTTCACACCTAGTAAAACTTTCTTTGAATTAAGAAATTTCACACCACTCATGTGCCTAAGAATATTGTTCTATAACGTTGTATCAGAATCTAAGAATATTGTTCTATAACGTTGCATCAGAATCTACAAAAATTGTTGGTTCTCCTTGCTCAATTGCAACAACTTTTCTTGGACATTCAATTTTATATGAAATAATTAAAGTAGAAGGAAAAATATGACCTATAAAAAGATATAAGGTTCCTACTTTCACACCTTTTTCTACTATGAGGGAATCTTTTGTAACCTTCAATTTTTTTCGTTAAAAGTAACTATGCAACCATTATCACCTAGTTGCCCTACTGAAATTAAATTCCTACTAAACTTTGGAACACATCTTACCTCATGTAGTATCCAATGACTCTCATTCTATAATGTAACCTTAACTTTTTCATTTCCAACAATATGATAGGGTTCATTATGCCCCAAATAAACAAGCCCAAAATCCCCTTGGACATAATCACTAAAATAACTTCTATGGGGTGTAGCATGAAATGAAGCCCCTAAATTTAAAACCCAAGTATCATCAACACTTACTAAAGAAAGAAGTAAATATCCTCTTTGGATTTGTTACTTACCACATTTTCCTCCTTGTTTCCATCTTATTTATCTCCTTCATTGTTCTTTCGAGTCCAAAAATCTTTCTTCTTATGCTCTAACTTCCTACAGTACTAAAAATCTCTCGTTCTTCTAGATCAAGACCTCTTCCCTTTGATTTTGCTCTTGATTTCTCACAATTTCCATAATTACTTCCTCTCTTTGCCTTTTCTTTGTGTATTTAGAGAGCTTCTTGATGTAGATCCACCTGGAGTTTTCCTGTGAGTTTCCTCACTTAGAATAACACTAATCACATCATCAAATTTTAGCATATTAGATCCAAAAATAAAATTACTCACAACCATTACCAAGCCATTCCAACTTTTCGACAAAGAACACAAAATCAAGAGATCCCTAATTTCTTCATCAAAATTGACATTCATAGAAAATAATTGACTAGTAATTGTATTAAACTTATTTAAATTATTTTCAATGGATCCACCTTCTACCATATTCATATTAAATAAATGCTTCATGAGAAATACCTTATTTGAAGTGGACGGCTTTTCATACAACTTTGCTAGGGTTTGCATCAACTCTTCCATTGTCTTTTCTCTGGTAATGTTAAATGTCACTGATGGTGCCAGGAATAATTGAATACTTCTAAGTTCCTTTTTGTCTAGAATCTCTCAGTCCTCATCTGTCATAGTTCCTTGTTTCTTGGCTTTTCCTTCCAATGGCTTCCATAAATCCTTTTGATAAAGATAGTCCTTCATTTTCATTTTCCATAACTAAAAGTTCTGCCCATTAAGCTTCTCAACTATTAGCTTACCCTTATCTTCCATTGCCTCCACTCAACCATGAGACTCTCAGTCAACTATGAGACCTTCTTACAGAGGATGGCTACAACAAAAAAAAAACCAAAATGATGACAATTTGGGCTATTAAAAAATGATGATAAACTGGGCTATAAAAAAAATGACAATGGTCTGGGCTAAAAAAATGACGATAGTTTGGCTCTAATACCACTTGTTAGGGTTAACCATGTATATAAATAACAAGTACATGAAAATATAAGCAATATCAAAAAATAATAAATCGCATAGAAATGAACACAAGACACAAGGATTTAATGTGGTTCACCCAATCCCTAGACTATGCCCACCAATAACAAGTCCAATATTATTATCCAGTGATTATAATCTGCAATCCCTTACAACTCACTACCACCACAAGAATATACAATCTCATCATACATTAAGAAATACCTAACCTTAATCTATTTTATACAAGATTTTTCCACTTACAAAATAAGGGTTAGAATAAGTCATCCAATATAGAAATAGTAGTCAACACCTTTTATAATAGTGAGTCATTTTTTGGCTTTTGGGGCATTGCCCCCGAAACCCCCTTCAGGGGCATTTCCCCTTGACCCCACCCTATACTATGAGAGGGAGAGAACCTGGGGTTCTACCCTAGGACTTCGCAAGGTGCACTACCCCTTGACCTTGTCTTGGGGGTGGTGCCCCCAAGCACCTATAGAAATAATTTGGGGAGAAAGATTGCTAAATAAACCTCTGAGTCTGATTAGGCTCCACATCACAATGATGAGCATATGGATCTTCAACTCAAACCCTCAAATTGGAAAAATGATTACAATTTCACTTTTCACTAAATCAAATTTGATAAAATTCTCAAGTCCACATATTGTCTATTGATAGTCAGGCTTTATTTTTTGCAAAATAGAATGCATGGTTGCTAAATTTGTGAACTTTTGTTCAATAGTGGATGCTCTAGAAGCTATAAGGAAATCCACCTCCTTCATGGATCCTTCTCAAGATAACATCTAATGAGACTTTGGAACTCTACATATGTACTAGCATGCACAATATGAGGATCTCTAAAATAGATGACATACATTAATGTGGGTTAATTTTCCTACTCTCCAGCTACTAAAAATAGGAAATGATCTATATAGAATTATAATAGTATCAATCCAAAAATATAGATGCCCCCCCATGCATACCCATTATAATTTCTATCATAGTAATGACATTAAAAAGGTGATTCCAAGATAATCATCTAGAACATGCATTAACCATGTAAATGGCATAGAGTAGATCTTCTAATGTCATTTTTATCAAATGGGTTGAGGGAAGACCAACTAGGATCATCATGTCACCTTGAGAAATTTCTATGCATACAATTTAGTGTCCATTGAATCCCATGACGTTTATTCAACACGTTATTTTTGCATACAACTAAATTATTCATCTTTGGATGTTGGAGATGGTCTTTAAATTACATCAAGAATTCTTTATGATTTCCAAACCAAGTGATTATCCACTAATCTTGTGACCATATAATCCTTTATGAAACCAAATGCAAAAAATGCATCTTCTCACTCAACTTCTAGGTGAACCAAATAGTTCCAACCATATTCTAGATAAACAATTTCTAGATTTAAAACTTCCTAAATTGGCTAATTCCAACATTCCATAATTCCATTAAACAAATGGAACCTAAGAAAAATAACCCATTTGCACACCAGCTAAGCTATAAAATCCAACACAGGTTAGTTTAATAAAATAATTTTTAGTGTTACAAATATCAAAATTTTATTAAGTTGGGACCATAGGTAGTTTACTATCATTCACCCAAGTCTAACTTGAGTTTAAACTTGGATTGCCCAGGGAAAAGGCCCTATTTGGACCCATAGGTAGATTTCCCTAACATATGGATGTGACTTGAACTAGACTAGGGGCTAGGAGGTCTAAACTAGGTAAAATCAACATCATAATAAGCAATTGATTCTCTAGATTCAACAAATCAAAATAAAAAAACTCCAGCCTTTGTTCAATGGGATATCTTGTACCACATTTTTTTGGAAAGCTATCATACAATTCTATAAGTGTGCATATGATTTGTATATAGGCCAATTTTTCATTTGTTTGTGTTGATGTGCTCAGGTGGCCTATGGTTGTCAAATTTGAGCATTCCAAATATTTTTGGACAATAATCTTATCCAAAGACAACTTTCCAAATTATATTCTCTTTATTTTAATTGGACAATAGATATAAATTTCTTGAGAAAATATTTCTAATGAATATTTAAATTAAACTTTAGAAAGTAGAACTAAAATTCATAAAACCACAATATTGATGGACTACTAAGGTTTAATTTGATTCAAAAGAACAAGTTTGGCATTATAAACTATGATAATGTTGAACTAATTGGGCTCCAAAAATTTTTATTGATACAAATTTTCTCTACTAGCCTTTAATTGCATAAAGAGTTAGAAGATGTATCTTAAAATTATTGATGGTTAACTATAAGACTCTGAGGAACAATGTTGGACTCTGGGACTTATTTGTTACTGCCAACATGGTCCCTTTCTATATTGATATGTAAGGGTACAATGACATCCTTACCTCTAAATTCACCAATTCTTGGTTTGGTTGGAGTGTTATGATTGGTAGTCTAGAGTTTATTGTTTCTCCACAAATGATTTTGAAGGCCACATGTTTGAAGAACTTGAGGATGAGAGTTTCAAAGAAAATTTCAATTGACTACTAGATATTTAATAATAAATTTATTGAAAATAAAATAAAATTGAAAAGGTTTCAAAAATGGTTGTGACAGGTTATATTTTCATCCCTTGTATGCTCTTGTTAGCCTTCATATCATGCATTACTTTACTTTGGAGGGTAGGTTCCTTGATGTGCATGGCTGTCACTTTTCTTTGTTGAATATGTTAGACACCAAGAAAAGATTATTATTCTATTTTTATTTTCTCTTCTCCAAAAAATACCACAGAGGGTGGAGATTCTTCCTCTCTTCATCAAGACATTATAATATCCATTTACAAATATAAATCTCTCCTTCCCTACCCATGTAGGCTCATACCATGGCTCCTAGGATTCTTAATATGAGATAAACATGTGTTAACCACCTTGTTATTCATGGAAAGAAAAAGAAGAAATCTGCTAACCATCCCCCTCAACCTATCAGTGAAATCTTGATGCTTACATTGGAAAAAGAGAAACCTCTCTTGACATCTCTCACCAATCAAGGAAGAAGAAAAAAGAAATCTCTAGTAATAAGGGGGTTACTATTACTATTTTTTAGGACAATGAGGATGAGAAACATGATAGGGCTAAAAATATTAAAATTGGATAGGTGGCATTTGGGTTAGAAAATAGGCTAGCTAGACTAGACAAAAACATGGTTGATCCTCCCTCAAAGGTGAAGAATTTTATTTTTGAGCAATAAATCTCATCTAATGAAAATTTTGTTGATCAAGGTAATATTAGGGATGATTTATATGATGGGGAAGAAAAAGAAGAAGAGTAGGAACCAATATATCAGAATACTATAGTTTTTAGATGTGAAAGATTGGCAACACCATTAGTCTACATGTGAGTGTTGTATATGATCATGCAAATTTGATCAATTTGATAGTCTTTCATATGAAAGTATATTTTCTAATACTCTTATGATGATCATTCTTATTAATTTAGGTGTGGGATGGACTTAACCACCATGACGTAATTTTTTTTTCACACAACTCTTTACCTAGTTAAATTGCAATGGTTATTGAGAAGGAAAGATAGTTTTAATTTGAACTAAAAGCTTTGATATTTGGAGATCCTCACCGTGATCCTTGAGAATCAAATCAATCTTGTGTCACAAAAAAGTGATCTTTAGGTATCAACATATTGAAGTAAATAGTAAATGATAAGAAATAATTGCAATAAATTATGAAATGAATTGTAAATAAAATTTAATATTTAAAATATTAAATTTCTCAATATATTATTGTATTGAGATATTTTCATCAAAATAAATACAAAAAGTAAATAGAAAATGACATAAACAAGTCAATTTCAGCATTGGAAGTATTTAAAGTTTGGCTTCATTTATTATATAATATTTAAGCTAATAAGTTTATTATAATAGTTAGATGTTAGGAATGATATATTTATATTTTTTCATTAAAAATAAAAGTTAATTACAATGGAAAGTAGAACTCTTTAAAAGAATCTTTGCAAAATTTGCCAGTTCATGCTTTGAGTTTGTCTAGAATTGCTATCAAATTTGTTGATCTCATAGAGAAAATTCAAAAGATATTCCTCTTGTTTGGTGTGGAGGAGAAGAAGAGGCTTCTTGCTAGGGGATTTGTGGATAAGTGTAATCACCCAAAAATGGTCATCTAGACTATTAGGCCCCTTTCTAGAAATTTTGCATAATTTATTAATCACTCATTTTTTATATCAAATCCTCAAATAATAATTTACACAATTTTATCCTATAGTTTGATCACTATATCCTAAGTTATTATTTAATTAAAAGGAACTTGTCCCCCTTTAATTAAATAGAAGACCCCACTCCCCACTTATCCTAAGTTATGCACACATAAAACATTATTCCCACTTTAAATATAAAAGAAAAAACCTTTTTGTCTCAAATGGGGCACAAAAGACAACTCTTGATTATGATTGGTGGAAGTGCCTGTGCACATAGATCAATCAAATTTCATACTCCATACTTGATTATATCCATCTTGCCTCATGATCTCCATCATTCATTTTTCTTTAAAAGGGAGAGCTCTCTCCTCATCTCATAAACAATCATATTTTATGCTAATGTTATGCTACAAGATATGAGGTAATCTTTGGAGCTTTAACGAGATAGTAGACTCATTGCATCATTTAGTCTACATCTTAATAGCATACTTGCATTAGTCTAGCTTTCCTTTAATGCTTTATAGTAGCTCATGTAGCTTAATAGGAGGATTTTAACACTCTCGTTCTTGTTAGTTAGTTTCCATTTTACATTCCATTTAGCTTAGCTTCATTTGCATAATATTGCATATTGGTTCTTGGACATTTGCACTTTTTCTCTTGTTCTTGAATCTCCCATGTCATGGTGCACCTTGCAAGGGGCTATATAACCAAGCTCATTTGAGAGTCACAACATTTCTTTTACATTCTTTTCACATCATGACTAAGGATCTCTAGTAAGTCACTACTAGAGACTCTCAATCCATTATGTCTCTTGGACAGAAGGACTTAGAGAAGTATACCTATTTTTGGTATACATTTTTGGCACCCACCATGGGCTAAATGGGGAGTGGGGTCTTTTATTTAATTAAAGGGGGAAAAGTTCCTTTTAATTAAATGATGAATTAGGATATAGTGATCAAACTATAGGATGAAATAAAATAAATTATTATTTGAGAATTTGATAAAAAATGAGTGATAAATAAATTATGCAAAATTTCTAGAAACAGGCATAATAGTCTAGATGATTATTTTTGGGTGATTACTCTTATCCACAAACCCCCTATACAGAAGCCCCTTCTTCTCCTCCACACTAGACTAGAGGAATATCATTTGATTTTTCTCCATGAGATCAACAAATTTGATAGGGATTCTAGACAAACTTAAGGCATGAACTGGATAATTTGCAGAGATGCTTTGAGGAATTCTACTTTCCTACGTAATAAAATTTAATTTTTGCTATACATTTTGTATCATCTTTCCAATAATCTTGCATATCATGTTGCACCTTTTCTCTGTGTTTTAGTGCATTTAAAATTTGGTGCATCATTTTTTCTACTTTCTATAGTGGTTTTATTGCTTTCTATAACTCTTTTATTTCTTTTTGGATCTCTTTTAAGGTTTCTATGGCACTTTTATTCAGTTGTGCATTCTTAGAGACCATATTGCTTTCATTTTGATTCTTTGATATTTTTACGGGTACTAACACTGGCTTTGCAATGATTACATTTAGTTTTTAGTATCTTTTTTATACCCTAACTTGGTTGTTTTGTAGGGATTACTCATTTCTTGCAATAAAATTAAATTAAATTAAAAGAACACTTGTCAAAGACAAAAGGGATACTAACGTGTTTGCACGACTTCCGAAACAAAACAAACAAAACAAAAGATTTCTTGTGTTTGCTTTCATTTTCAAGTGTGGCATGATACTAATTGTTTACTTTCATTTTGCACATAAACATTGTGAGTAAGGTTCATTTTTGATAGGAGAGTATGCTCTTCACCTTATTGGTGAATCATAAATCTTAACCCTTTATTGGATCTTGAAAGTGAGTGGGATAATCCACTTTTTTGTGGTTTTAATTGACCTTCTTGGCATGTTAGGGGGAAGCACTAAGGAATAGGAGAGTATGATCTTCACCATCTAAGGTGAACAAAAAATATTGACCTCTTTGGTGTGGATCCTTTTTTTCCCAATCTCCTAGAGATTCATACCTTTAGAGGGTCACCTATTGGTGGAGAGATACCAATAGGAACAACCCAAAGTAGGAACGAGAAAAAATCACCTATTCTAACCCACTATAATCACAAACCCCTTGATAAGGCCAAAGCCTTCCAGAGCATAACACTTGTCTTCATCTAGGGAGAGTACTTGTGGGATTGGGACCACAAGAAAATAACTAGGTGAGAATTCTTAAGGTACTCTTGTAGCTGCAAGGTCCATTATTTATTAAATGACAAGGTATCCTATATTAGGTGTAAGAGGGGTGTTGAGAATGGGATCCTTTCTAAACACTTTAGGATTTAGAAGCCACCCTTATTATCTACTCAATATCTTGGTGCAAGGATCAATCCTAATGGACTACCTAGACCACCCAAAGTTTTTACACTCACCATTTCTGTTCCTTTGGTTATGTTAATAGAACTTGCATGACAAAGCCAATATCTATTTTTGGAAACCACATTGTGTGAGGCAAGGGGGCATCAAGTGTGGGACAAGTTGTTGAGTAATGAATCATGACTCTTAGGTAGATATTTCTTGGTGTATTATTATTTTTTGCAAGACCCATGGGAATTATTTGAACATACACAGGATGATAGTTCTAGGGATTTCTTTTCTAGACTTCACATATTATTGTATCATGCAAGGTTTCTTTGTCCCTTGATTAATTGTTTGAAGACTAATCCATGTGTCACTATCTTGATTGAAAATTTTCTTTTTGAACTTCAAACTTGCTATGTTATCAACTATTGTCAAACTTTGTCAACCAAGTCAAAACATTTTTCTTATATTACTTATTAGAAGGAGTTCCATCATTTGATTTTTCTTGCTATGCCTCTAGTGTTTGAACTTGCTTAAAATGGCTCTTTGTCTTAACACTCTTGGTATTTTCCACCTTCTCATTCTATGTTCACTTTCTTTTTTTGAAAGGTCACCTTATTCTATTGACTACACTAATTGATTGGAAGAGGTTGTTGACTTGTCTTCTCTATTACTTTATCTTCTTTTCTACTTGGGCTTCTTTCCTACCTCTTGACTTGAGTGGCTAGTGTTGTAAGCTTCTTGGACACTTTTCTTGACAAGTCACTCATTCATTGTATCTATATTTAACAAGTGAACACTAAATCTCTCTAGTTTGGACATCAAGTTATCTTATTTCACCTTATTAGCTTCCTCTAGTCTCCTTCATGCTTGATTTTGTAGCTACCACTATGAAATTCAGTCCCTGTGCTACCAAACCACAACCAAGTCTAGATAACCATGAATTATTCTATGTCATAATTAAATAGATACAAGATCTATACATTCAATACAAAGAACTAGAAGAAAAACATTATATTTCTTACCATCAACTCTCTAGGTGCATGATAGAAATGAAGTATAAATTTTAGAAAAGGTTAGAGGAAAGAATGGAATAACCACATGAGCTTCCCTTAAGCTCTCAATATACACATGAGTCATCCTCTTCAAGATAATATTCTTCCTCTTCTCCTAGGTATACACACTTTTTATCTCCAAGATATCAATTGACTTCATTTATTGGATCTAAAGACCTCCTTAGAGAGCAAGCAAGTGATACCTTCTTTTAGCCTATGTCGAGCTTTCATGATAGACCAATCTTTGACAAAGCTATTGATGTATCCTATGCACTTAGTGAACAACATGGAGATCCTAAATACACTCTTAA
Source organism: Cupressus sempervirens (assembly GCA_028749045.1). NCBI lineage: Eukaryota > Viridiplantae > Streptophyta > Pinopsida > Cupressales > Cupressaceae > Cupressus > Cupressus sempervirens. The sequence goes on from CM053789.1 coordinate 777,749,724, forward strand.
GATAACTTTTACTCCCTTTTAAGACTCTTATGATGTAATCTTGCAAGTACTTCTTGATAATGAGTTCATCACATTACTAGAGAACTCTAAACCCTGTGAACCTAAAATCAAAACTCTATGGTGAAGAGATAATCACTTCTATTATTATCATAGAAAAAAATGTCATAAAAATGAAGATTGCATAGAGTTGAAGCATAAATTCTAGGATCTTATTGATGACAAGGTATTTTGAACTAATAACTCTATGGACTCATGTGATGAGGATACTTCTCTTGAGCAAGATCATATTGACGAACCTATGTCTAGTGATGGTCTTCTTTACACCTCTACTTCTTCCAAAACTCATGCATCTACCAAAACTTAAAATCTCTTCAATATACCTTGATCAATCAAAGAACCTAATTTTTTCCATGTTGACTAAGTGTATCCTCAAGGATTACCTCTAAAAGAAACTCAATCTAATCTTCACTTGGCTACAAGCCTTTTCCATACTATAGACTCAAGATCCTCGATCTTCAATTGACACTATTCCTACTATGTCTACTTTAACTAGTCCTTCATAATCTCTTCAAGATCCTACCATGAAAACCCTGCATACTCCTTTTTCCTTAGAAGTGGTTCCATGTCAAGAGGATTCTCAAAAATATAAAGATCAAGATAAATAACCCTTCCATCTCCTTCAATATGTCATTCCTCCATATCCTATGTCTTTTCCATCTCCCAAATATGATGAAGGAACCACTTCCAATACTTCCATTGAGCTTACTGAAAACCACGAGAAAAGTTCTATTACTATGTTATCTAAAGAAACATGTCAAGATCAAAGTATCCCCTCTTGTTATACTTCTTCATATCCACTTCAAAACTATTCTCAAGATTAAAATACTCCTACGAAAAATGTTTCTCCATCAAAGTTACTCATGAGTCTATTGATGGCTTTGGCCATATTGCTTACTCTAAAGATGTTGATATTCCTACTCATTATCCCTTTTCATATTCAATCTTGATATTCCTACTCAAGATCATGAATCTTCAACTGATACTATTCCTACTATGTCTACTTCAACTAGTCTTTCAAGATCCTACCATGAATACTCTACATACTCATTTGTATTTAGAAGTGAATAAATGTCAAAAGGACTCTAAAAAATATAAAGATCAAGATAAATAACCCTTCCATCTCCTTAAATATGTTATTCCTCCATATCCTATGTCTTTTCCATCTTCCAAATATGACAAAGGAACCACTTCTAATACTTCCATTGAGCTTACTAAAAATCATGAGAAAAGTTTTATGCCTATGTTATATAAAGAAACATGTCAAGATCAAAGTATCACCTCTTGTTATACTTCTCCATATCCACTTCAAAACTATTCTCAAGATTAAAATGCTCCTACTGAAAATTTTTCTCCATAAAAATTACTCATGAGTCTATTTATGGCCTTGGCCATGTTTCACACTCTAAAGATGTTGATACTCCTATTCATTATCCCTTTGCATCTTCTAAGTCTATCCTTGGTCCTTATCCATCTAAGCTAAAGCCTTCAAACCTTCCATCTATAATGGGTCCTTATATTTCTCCATCTCCTACTTCCAATCCTACCTCATCATCTACTTCTCCTACTATACCTCAAGATAAAAATATATACTCATCCTTGAACTCTTCACATTCACCTTTCCATCTAAACTAGTTATATCAACCTTATTTGTCCACAAATCCCAAGTCTTTTGGAAGAAATTTGGATGATCAACTTAAGAAAAAGCACAAGAATCCATTTACAAATGAATATCACTAGGTCTCATCTAATATACATGTGATGAAAGAGAAAGTAAAAATATTCAAGAGACCACAAAGGTCCACTACACAAAGAGATAAATCAAAGCAAATACGAGTTCTTAAATCTATCATTGAATAAATATATTCTAAAGCATCAAAAGGAAAAGAAAAATCTAAAGATATATGGATTGCTAAGTCTCTCTTGATAGACTTTCACATTGAAATCAAATCAAAGTTGACATTGAAGATTCCAAAGGCTTCCACCCCATCTTCTTCCAAACATCTTCCTCAAAAGATTTTAAAGTCTTCAACTTTGTCTTCCTCCAAAACTACTCTAACACCTCATGCATCTAAATCTCATGCCATTTCATCCATGATTCCTCTATCATTCCATTATCCTTCAAGGTGTGTGTCAATGGATCTTGCCCACTTTTTCTTCTACCCTTATGAAATCATTTCGACACCCTATGTACTATCCTTCCCCTTACTATCCTCTCACGTTTTATCCTTCCATCCCATTTATCTCATCCAAAGCCTAAAACCTTGTTTTCCATATACCCTTATTTTCTCTATCATCTCCTTTCCATCACCCTATCAACATCTTTATGCATACCTCTCCATGGTCTTCACTTATCATGACTTATCCTTCCAATAGGAGCACTATACAAATTGAAAAAGATTGAACTCACTCTAAAAAATGAAGAAATAATTAAAAAGAAAAGAAAAAAGGTGCTTTGGTGAAAACCTGGTAATAGGCACCTTCGTAGAAAAAGTAAAGAGAAATAAATTCATCCTATGGTAACAACCACTTCTTATGGTACATTGGGAAAGTACCATGATGAAAACTTGATAAACCTATGTCATGCATAATTCTTCCATCATCATATATTCCCTCTTTTTCCTTTGATCTTGATAATGTTGAGCTATCCTTACATATTGGATATCTTATCCATCATCTTCCCATTTTTCTTTCTCATTTACTCGAAGCCTTCATATCTAGCTTCATTTTTATTACTCTATTCTATTGCTATCCCATTCAATTGATCCCTCGATCTTGATGAAACAAAGAAAAACTTGGCTTTCATGGGCCTCTTGACATGTCTACTCTTTTGGACTACATGCTTTTATGTTTTCTTGCTTATTGTCTTTGAATGCTTATCCTATATGCTATCTCTCTTATTAACTTCCACTTCTTATCCTATATTCTATCTTGATTATTGGCTTCCACTTATTATCCTACATGTTATCTTCTTTCGTGGCTTCCATTGCTTATTTGAAAACTATCTTTATATGGATATTTCACTCTTTCCCTAGCTTGGGTACTCTTGAGGAGACAACCCTTGAGGATTACACTCATCTCAATTCATATTCCCCTCCTATCCATCTCTTTGTATCCAGTTTCTTAATAATCTATCATGTCCTACACCTTGCTTGACATTGGGAAAAAATAATGTGATGTTGCTTGAGAGATAGTCAATCCTACCAAGTGGTGAATAAATAGAAATAAGCCCTACTTGAAACCCTTGCATCAATCTTTCTTTTCACTCATGAACATATTCACTTCATTTTTATTTTACTTTCCTAGCTTGGAATTGACTCTCATCTAGGTCTCGGGGGCACAAACTACTTGGCTTATTAGGATCTCCTTGTTCATTGGTGTTTCTTTAGCCACTCATTAATTTTTTTTTCAACACTTACCCTTGACATCAAGTGTTTCTCAACACTTACTAGATACTTTAGCTATAGTCTATGATGTTGTGATGTTTCATGCTAGTGGAAATTGAGTTCCAAGGAGACAGTCATGTGACTTACACACACAACACACACACACACACACACACACACACACACACACACACACACACACACACACACACACACACACACACACACACACACACACACACACACACACACACACACTTGAACATTAAATTGACTGAGACTTGTTGATGTTGGAAATGTTTTAGAATAATTGAGGTGGTTGGGGGGGGGGGGGGGGGGGTGAATCAGTTATCCAAGGTCTAAATGCCCTAATAATACTTTTTTACTAATTATAGTGAGCCCATTAAACTACTCATCCATCCAACCTTAAAACAACCATCTTAGCAAGTTACAACAAATCAACATGTAGGAATAAAACATGCAAGATCAACACATGACACAGTGATTTACATGGAAACCAAATTTGGGAAAAACCACCAGTAACATACTACTCAATTCTCACTCTTCTAAAGTGATGCCCTATTAAAGGCCTGCCCTGTTAAAGGCTTACAACACCTTGTTAAATGTGACCTTGTTAGAGGATTTCACCATACTGTTAGGAATGGGCCTGGTCAAAGGACTTTGGAACATTCACTTGGAATGTCACCCTATTAAAGGATTTACAACATGGCTATTAAAGCAACCTAAGTCCATAGGATTTATACTAACTATTACAATTTCTTGAGAGTAACAATAAGAGCTTTTGATTTGATACAACTCACAACATAACTTGCAGATTTTAGATCACACTTCAGTTCAATCCTTTGATTGGCTTCAATCACTGTGGCTCTGACAGCTTGTCTTACTTTCAAGCTTCGTCTCCTTGAGTCTTCTTGCTCATCATACCAATGCAATCATATCTATGGTCATCTATTGAAATAGAGTTTCTGTGCTCTCTTCCTCCTTAGCACCTTCTTCAACACTTCATGCTTTTATGCTTTTATGCTTGACCAACTCTTTTTCTTTGTGACCTTATGACTCCTTAAAAATAAATTTGGAATACTTTTCTTGCTCGATTCTCCCTCTCCAACTTTAAGGTTTCCATAGATTAGGTAGGATACAATGTATCTGTCCCATATCTCATTTTTATGTAGAAAATTCATCTAGAATCTAGTTGTATTTGCCAAAAACATTTTACATAGTGTTCTGTGCCACTAGCTCATCATTCTTATCTTCTATCTAGTTCACAAAATTCTAGATAACAACCATGTCGACTCAAATTTGGCAACTCTTCAAATTTTCAAAATAATGCAGCAACTCAACACCTTTGACTTTTTGATGCTCAGCATATGAACACAACTCGACACTTGATCTTTACTCAACACTTGATTTTTACTCGACACTTGATCTTCACTTCACACTTGATTTTTACTCGGCACTTAATTTTTACTCGGCACTTGGTTTTTTACTCGACACTTGATCTTCTCGTAATTGTCTTAACTAATCTTTGCACTTCATTCCAAAACCATAACTCAACCTTTCCCTTAGGTGCTTTTGTTACATCTTATTGATTCTTCATCAATCAACTAAGTGACAGTGCTTGGATCTTATAAGCAATTGCCATTCCAACAAATAGCAGGTTTGACATCAGTGACAAAATAATGATTGAACACATTCTGTGGCAACAATATCTTTCATACAATGATATGTTTCAGTCATATTACAACAATCTCCCTCTTTGGCATTGATGGCAAACCAAACTGATCAACCAAACCAAAACTGACTGATCAACCAAGTTAACAAAATTTTAACTAGGCTAAAATAGTAAGTCAAATGCCAGAAAGAAAACTTGTTGACTTTTGTATTTCCCTCTGATCTTATTCCTTCTGATTTGTCTTTGATTTAGTTTCCTAAGCTGTTCCTTTTGAGAGCTGATTAGTGTCTGCTATTCCTCTATTTTAGGAATTTGACAAATTGTAGCTATTTTCTCGCTCTTTCTTTGCTTTGATTAGTTTATGCTATTTCTCCCTCTTTGACAATAATGCCAAAGACACATTATTTTAGCATCTTATCATGCAACTGTAGCATTTACAAGAACTTCCAATATCTCCCTCTGTCACCTTTCTTGTGACTTGTTTGGAATGTCAGTACTTTGATTACTTCAGGCTAAACCTAAAGTAAGTACCCTTTGCATCAACTTATATCATCTGATCAATCAACTTACTTGATGCAGGGCAGTCTTGCTTTTACTTAAGAAGCCTTGGTTAGGGGTATCACCCCTAACTTACAATGCATCTTTAGGTAATGGTTTTGTGAAGATGTCAGCAATTTGTTCTTTTGTATTGATATATTCCATCTTCACTTGCTTGTCTTCCACCAATTCTCTTACATAGTGATACTTGATTGCAATATGCTTTGTTTTGGCATGCATCATAGGGTTCTTTGATATGTTGATAGCACTTGTGTTATCACAATAAAGTATCACAAGTTTAGTTATTTCTTCCTTCATTCCTTTCAACAGATGCTTGATCCACACAATATTTGTACAATTTATAGCAGCAACAACATACTCAGCTTCTGCTGTGGACTGTGATGTACAACTTTGCTTTTTACTAGTCCAAGTGACTAATCTTTTTCCTAAGAAAAGTGCTCCTCCACTGGTGCTTTTTCTATCATCTATGTTACCTCCCCAATTTGCATTAGTGTAGGCCTTTAAATCAAACTTTTTAGTCCTCTTGTAGTACAAACCAAAATCTTCTATACCTTTTAGATACCTCATTATTCTCTTGATAGCCATAAGATGATTTTCTCTCGGGTTTGCAAAAAATCTTGCCACTATTCCAACAGATAAAGCAATATCTGGTCTACTATGTACAACATATTGTAGTTTTCCAATTATGGATCTGTACATTTTTTGATTTACTTCAGCTGAATCATCATTCTTAGATAACTTATTTCGTATTGCCATTGGTGTACTTACTGGTTTTGATTCATCTAAACCAAATGTTTTGAGTATTTCCTTGATATATTTTGATTGGCTTACAAATATACCATATTTTAATTGATGTACTTGCAATCCAACAAAAAATTTGATCTCTCCAAATATTGACATCTCAAATTCATGTTTCATTTGATTAGGAAAATCTTTGCATAGAGCATCTTTTCCTCCAAATATTATATCATCAACAAAGATCTTAGATATCAAAACATCTTTACCTTTTTCTTCCTTGATATACAGATTGCTATTGTCAACTGTTTTCTCAAATCCTATCTTGATAAGATATTTGTGAAGTCTCTCGTACCATGCTCTAGGTGCTTGTTTCAAACCATAGAGTACTTTATGTAGTTTACAAACAATATCCTTGTTGTTCTCATCAAAAAATCCCTCTAGTTGTTCAATATAGACTTCCTCTTCCAATATACCATTCAGAAAAGTAGACTTTACATCCATCTGATAAACTTTAAAACCTTTAGATGAAGCATATGCAAGTAAAGTTCTTACTCCCATTCTAGCGACAGGGGAAAATGTTTCCCCATAGTCTAATCCTTCTTCTTGAGCATAACCGTTACATACTAGTTTGGCTTTGTTTCTAATAATCTCACCATTCTCATCTAGCTTGTTTCTGAATACCCACTTGGTGCCAATCACATTCTTGTCAGCTAGTTTGGGAACCAAACTCCAAGTTTTGTTCCTCCTTATTTGATCAACCTCTTCTTCCATAGCTTTATACCAGTCACCATCTTGTAATGCATCATACACTATCTTAGGTTCAAATTTTCTTAACAGACACGATTCATTTCTTAGTCTATTCTTTGTCGTTGGTCTTGCATCTTTGTCACTAATTATCCATTTAGTAGGGTGATGTATTTTCACATATTTGGATAATCTTGGTTCTGTCCTTGTTTCCATGTTTGATCTTTCAGATTCAGGGTCACTATGCACTTCGTTGTCAGGTAGTTCTACATCTCTTTCATGTGTACTGACTTCAAAATCAGAATGTGCATTTTCTTCATTCTGCAACTCGGCTTCTGAATGTAGCTTGACATTCACTAGTTGTGACTTGGATAAAAATAAAACTTGCTATTGAATACCAATTTGATTGATAGCATCCTCGTCAACAGGCATTCCTTCATAAGAATACACAAAGGTTCTATAGTCATCCATTCTCTTTGGTTCTTCAACTTGGGCTTTTGTATGCTCATCAAAGTTTACATTTTCACTTTTCACAATTTTGTTAATGTTAGTATTTAAACACTTATAAGCTTTACTATTAGTGGAGTAACCAAAGAATATGCCTTCATCATTTTTTGCATCAAATTTTCCATTTCTAGTATCTTTAAGGATAAAGAATTTGCAACCAAATACTTTGAAATGCTTTACATTGGGTGAGTGACCATACCATAATTCAAAAGGTGTTGCATTTGTACCTTTCTTTCTTGGTACTTGGTTCAGTGTATGAACAACCACACTTGCAACTTCTCTCCAATATTTTAGAGCTACAGTCTTTTCCATCATCAATGTTTTGGCGCAGTCAATCACAAATCTATTTCTTCTCTTAGCAATTTCATTATGTGGGGGAGTCCTCAGAGCTGATGTTTATCTCTTGATTCCTTTGTCATTGCAAAATGTCTTAAATTCATTTGATGTGAATTCTCCACCTCTGTCTAATCTCAGACATTTCAAACTCTTTCCTGTTTCCTTTTCAACTCTAGCCACATACCACTTAAACATTTGAAAAGCATCAGATTTTTTCTTTAAGAACATAACAGTCATCATCCTGGAATAGTCATCAACAAACAACATTATATATTTATCTCCTTTGTAGCTTTGTACTTCTATTGGACCACATAAATTAGTATGGACTAAATCAAGTACTTCTTTAGATGTATAGTTTTTACTCTTGAAACTTGACTTAGTCATCTTTCCTAGTTGACATTGTTTGCACATGATGTTGTCAGGCTTTTTCAGTTTAGGTAAACCTCTGACTTTCTTCATTTTACTGATATTGACCAGATTATCAAAGTTGACATGACATAGCCTTCTATGCCATAACCATTCATCATCAAATTTTGGAACAAAACAAGAAGCATTTTCCATATCAAGATAAAAAAAATTACTTCTTGTTTGATCTCCTTTTCCTATCAATTTTTCATTAGTACCATAGATTTTTGCAGTTTTGTTTCCAAATTCTACTTTGCACCCTACATTGCCTAACTATGAGACACTTAGAAAATTGTAGTTTAGTCCTTCAACATAGTATGCATTATCACATGAAATTTTCTCTGTAAGCTTAATGGAGCCTTTTCCTTTTATTTGACATGGAGCATCATTTCCAAATCTAAAACTATTTCCATCATACTGAGTAAAGTCAACAAACTTATTTTTGTCTCCTGTCATGTGGTGTGAGAACCCACTATCTATGATCCATCTATCATTCTTGTTCATACATGTTACCAGTGCTATAGGCTCTTCTTCATCAGACTGGTCCTTCATAGCCACATAAACAACTTCATCATCACTATCATCAAAATTCTCTTCAGCAATATAGCACTTCTTGCCTTTTTCTTTGTAATCTCTCTTATCATCTTCTCTTCTATTTTTGTACTTTTTTCCTTACTTGTAATCCTTTTTCTATGTACACCTTGCAGAAATATGTCTTACTTCATTGCAATTGAAACAAATGATAGGAAACTTACCCTTGAATTTTTCTTTGCTTCTGTGAAATCTTCTAGCTAGTAATGCTTCCAGTTGTTCCACATCTTCCTCATCAGTGCTACTGTCACTGGATACATATTTCATCTTTCTTCCCTTCTTTGATTTCACCTATTTAGTATCTTTCAGTGATAGCTTGTCCTTGAAAGCAGATTCAACATTCTCAGGTCTATAGTTTTCAAAGTTAGATAACTCAAATGCAGTGAGTCTACCCACTATACCTTCAAAACTTAGATTGTTTCCTGGCACACATCTTAGCTCTTGTATAGCTGATACTCTAATAGCATAGATAGGGAGAAAGGTTCTTAAGAACTTACTATTAATAGTATCATCATCTAATTGACCATTCAAACATCTTATTGCACTTACCACTTCTTTTATTTTAGAGGCATACTAAACAACATTCTCACTTTCCTCCATTTTCATGTCATCAAAATTTCCTCTGAGGCTTTCTCTTTTTACTCTTTGGGCATTTTGATCTCCTCCATAGATGTTTAATAGGGCTTTCCACATCTTAAATGTAGTGTCACATCCTTTGATATCATCGAATTCAATGTAGTTGAGTGCAAAAGCAATCTCCAACATTGTCTGATTGTGTTCCTGTTAGTTTTTAAAATCTTCTGTAGTAAGAGTACCAGTTGGATCAACATCTTCAGTAACAATTGAATTTTGGGCATAATCTCCCATAGATTCAAGATGTAGCTTCATCAAACTTTTCCATGCAAAAAAGTTATCTTTATTGAGCTTGGGAACTTCTCTCTTAGGCATTTTGATCTTTTCTGCTTCTAGTTCCTTTAAACTAAATCAACAGCAATGCTCTGATACCAATTGTTGGAAATGTTTTAGAATAACTTAGAGAGGGGGGGGGGGGGGGGGGTGAATTAGTTATCCAAGGTCTAAATGCCCTAATAATACTTTTTTACTAATTATAGTGAGCCCATTAAACTACTCATCCATCCAAGCTTAAAACAACCATCTTAGCAAGTTATAGCAAATCAACATGCAGGAATAAAACATGCAAGATCAACACATGACATAGTGATTTACGTGGAAACTCACTTTGAAAAAAACCACCAGTAACATGCTACTCAATTCTCACTCTTCTAAAGTGATGCCCTGTTAAAGGCCTACCCTATTAAAGGCTTACAACACACTATTAAATGTGACCTTGTTAGAGGATTTCACCATACTGTTAGGAATGGGCCTGGTCAAAGGACTTTGGAACATTCACTTGGAATGTCACCCTGTTAAAGGATTTACAATATGGCTATTAAACCAACCTAAGTCCATAGGATTTATACTAACTATTACAATTGCTAGAAAGTAACAATAAGAGCTTTTGATCTGATACAACTCACAACATAACTTGTAAATTGTAGATCACACTTCAGTTCAATCCTTTGCTTGGCTTCAATCACTATGGCTCTAATAGCTTGTCTTTTACTTTCAAGCTTCGTCTCCTTGAATCTTCTTGCTCATCATACCAATGCAATAATCTCTGTGGTCATCTATAAAAATAGAGTTTCTGTGCTCTCTTCCTCCTTAGCACCTTCTTCAGCACTTCATGCTTTTATGCTTGACCAACTCTTTTTCTTTGTGACCTTATGACTCCTTAAACAGAATCTAGAATACTTTTCCAACTTGATTCTCCCTCTCCAACTTTAGGGTTTCCATAGATTAGGTAGGATACAATGTATCTGTCCCATATCTCATTTTTATGTAGAAACTTCATCTAGAATCCAATTGTATTCACCAAAAATATTTTACATAGTGTTCTGTGCCACCAGCTCATCATTCTTATCTTCTATCTAGTTCACAAAATTCTAGATAACAACAATGTCAGCTCAGATCTGGAAAATCTTTGACTTTTCAAAATAATATAGCAGCTCGGCACCTTTGATTTTTTGATGCTAGGCATATGAACACAACTTGGCACTTGATCTTCACTCGGCACTTGATTTTTACTCTATACTTGATCTTCACTCAGCACTTGATTTTTACTTAGCAATTGATTTTTACTTGGCACTTGATTTTTTACATGGCACTTGATCTTCTCGTATATTATCAATACATCATTTTATCATTGTCTTAATTGATCTTTGCACTTCATTCGAAAACCATAACTCAACCTTTCCCTTAGGTGCTTTTGTTACATCTTATTGATTCCTCATCAATCAACTAAGTGATAGTGCTTGGATCTTATAAGTAATTACCATTCTAGCAAATAGTAGGTTTGACATCAGTGACAAAATAATGATTGAACACATTCTGTAGCAACAATATCTTTCATACAATGATCTATTTCGATCAGATTACAACAGTTGACTTTATTTCTCTTTGTGTGTTTTCTATGATGGTTTCTTTTTTTATTGTCCCTTCCCTAGTAGTCTATCAATGATATCATAGACTAGAAGATTGGGGTCATGGGGCATATTTTCTCTTATTTTCTTCTTGTGGGTATACTTTGTTGACCTTAAGTATTGTGAGAATTCATGTTTTTCTTACTTGACATTTGAGATCTATAATGTATCATCCTTATCTATTTTTATAAGAAAAAAATTATGGGTTATTGTGGTGCTTATGCCTTGATACAAGTTTATGTTGACATTACGGTCAGGTTTTTTTATTAGTAACACACACACACAAAAAAAAAAAAAAAAAAAACACAGACACACACACACACACATACACACAGACACACAGACACACACACAGACACAGACACAGACACAGACACAGACACACACACACACACACACACACACACACACACACACACACACACACACACACACACACACACACACACACACACACACACATTTAATTAGATGTTTAGTAGCTACTGAACTTATCTTGTAGTTTACAATGTTAACCAAGTAATTCAGGCTCTACTGAGTTATAAAATTGTTATTGAGGTCCATGAACAATATTCAATTCATATCGAGTAGTATCTACCAAGTTGGTGATTATCAATGTAAAATGAGTGTCATAGTGTTTACTGAGTTTCTTAGTGCAAACCGAGTTCTCCAATGTTTACCGAGTTCATAGCTTTAGTTATGTGAATCTAGTGTTGACCAAACTGTGTAGTGTCAACCAAATGATTTAGTTTATACCAAGCTCACAGTGATAGTGTTGATTGAGCTATGTAGTGTCAATAAGGTGATTCAGTTTATATGATGAGTTTCATAGTGTTCACCGAGTCACTAGTGCAAACAGAGTTCAAACGACTTGGAAGTGATTACTATGAGCCAAGCTTCTATGTCTATAGAGTGAATAATAATGTTGAGTGTTGACAATGGTTGTTGAGTGTCAAAACCTCATCGAGTTTGTCTTTAGAACTCGAGTACCAGTAGTTGGGCCAACTTTGTGTATTTTGGTGAAACTTGTATTGTAGGCAACTTTGATGAATTATAATTTGGATTTGTATATATGTAATGTATTGTATCAAACTTTAAAAAAATAGAAAATATAAAAATAAGAAGTACAAATATATGAGAAGCAGAAGTGCGAAGTGAAAAGGCTGCAAGTAGTATAAGGAATAACAAAGATTTATCTATCATAGCAAGGTGATCATTACAAAAGAATCTCATTCAACAAATCAAAGTTATAGATTAGAGATCAACCACTGGTTCATCCTAATAGGTGGAACAATTAAATCCTTGTTGGAAATGATTGAAAAGATCATGAAGAAAATTGTTGGTTTTGTCATTGATGTCAAACTTGCTACTTGCAGGAATGAAAATTTCTTAAGTGATCCAAATACTATCAATTGGTTGATTGACAAGGAGGAGGCAATCAATAAGATGTAACTAGAACACCTAGAGAAAGGTTGAAGTTATGATGTTGGAGTGAAGTAGAAGGATCAGCTCAGCCATTGATGAAAAAGTGTATTGATGACATACTCTAAGATATAGAGAATGGGCACACTGAAACATATCAAAGATGTAAGGTTTTAGCTAAGTCATTTGTAAAGCCCAACTAAGTTCATTAGAAAGAGGGAGCCCAACAAGCTAGTAGGTGCCGAACAGATTCCTAGTTGAAGCCGAGCAAGTTCAACTTCAAGTGCCGAGTGAACTTTAGTTGCCAAGTAAAATCAAGTGCCGAGCAGATACAAGTGCCAAGAAAAAATAGATGCCGAGCATCATAAAACCAATAGTGCCGAGTAACATAGAGATGCCGAGCATCAGTAAATCAATAATGTCGAGTTGCTGCATTATTTTAAAAATCAAAGATTTTGTAGATCTAAGCCGACAAGGTGGTTATCTAGAAATCTGTGAATTAAATGGAAGATAAGAATGATGAGCTGGTGGCACAGAACACCATGTAGAACATTTTTGGAGATTACAACTGGAGTCTAGATGAAGTTTCTAGATAAGAGCAAGATATAGGGTAGATACATTGTATCCTACCTAATCCATTTGAAACCCTAAAGTTGGAAAGGGAGAATCGAGCGGCAAAGGCAAACCAGATTTCTATTTAAGGAGTCATAAGGTCATGAAGCAAAGTGAGGAGAAGGTGGTCGAGCATAAAAGCATGAAGTTCTGAAGAAGGTGCTAAGGAGAAGAAAGCACAGAAACTCTATTTGGATAGATTACCACAAGGATGATTGCATTGGTATGATGAGTAAGAAGACTCAAGGAGACAAAGCTTGAGATGACAAGTTGTAAGAACTGAAGTGATTAAAAGCCAAGCAAAAGGACTGAACTGAAGAGTGATTTGAAATCTGCAAAGTATGTTGTAAGTTGTATTAGATCAAAAATCCATTATTGTTACTCTCTAGCAATTGTTACAGATAGTTTAAATCCTATGGACTTAGGTTGGTTTAATAGCCATGTTATAAATCCTTTAACAAGGTGACATTCCAAGTGAATGTTCTAAAGTCCTTTGATCAGGCCCATTCCTAACAGTTTGGTGAAATCCTCTAACAAGGTCGCATTTAACATGTGTTGTAAGCCTTTAACAGGGCATCACTTTAGAAGAGTGAAAATCAAGTAGCATGTTACTGGTGGTTATTTCCAAATTGGGTTTCCACATAAATCATTGTGTCATGTGTTAATCTTGCATGTTTTATTGCTGCATGTTGATTTTCTGTAACTTGCTAAGATGGTTGATTTAAGTTTGGATGGATGAAAAGTGTATGGATTCATTAAAAGTAGTGAAAAAATTATTATTAGAGCATTTGGACCTTGAATAACTGATTCACCCCCCCTCTGAGTTATTCTAAAGAATTCTAACAATTGGTATCAGAGCCAAACTGCTGATTCAGTTTAAAGGGACCATAAGAAAGAAAGATCAAAATGCCTAAGAGAGAAGTCCCCAAGCTCAACAAAGACAACTTTCTTGCATGGAAAAGTTTGATGAAGCTACATCTTGGATCCATAGGAGATTATGCCCAAAATTCAATTGTTACTGAACATGTTGATCCAATTGGTACTCTTACTGCAGAAGATTTAAAAAATAAACAGGAATACAATCAGACAATGCTGGAAATTGCTTCTGCACTCAACTATGCTAAATTTGATGATATCAAAGGATGTGACACTGCATTCAAAATGTGGAAAGCCCTATCAGACATCTATGGAGGAGATCAGAATGTCCAAAGAGATAAAAGAGAAAGCCTTAGAGGAAAGTTTGATGATATGAAAATAGAGGAAAATGAGAATGCTGCTTAGTATGACGCAAGAATAAAGGAAGTGGTAAGTGCAATAAGATTTTTCAATGGTCAATTGGATGAAGATACTATTAATAGTAAGTTCTTAAGAGCCTTTCTCCCTATCTATGCTATTAGAGTATCAGCAATACAAGAACTAAGATGTGTACCAGGAAATAATCTAAGTTTTGAAGGTATAGTGGGTAGACTCACTGCATTTGAGTTATCTAACTTTGACAACTACAGACTTGAGAATGTTGAATCTGCTTTCAAGGCCAAGCTATCATTGAAAGATGCTAAACAGGTAAAATCAAAAAAGGGAAGAAAGATGAAATATGTATCCAGTGACAGTAGCATTGATGAGGAAGATGTGAAACAATTGACAACTTTGCTAGCTAGAAGATTTCACAGAGGCAAAGGAAAATTCAAAGGTAAGATGCCTATCATTTGTTTCAATTGCAATGAAGTAGGACATATTGCTGCCAGATGTACATAGAAAAAGGATTACAAGGATGGAAACAAATACAAATATGGAAGAGAAGATAATAAGAGAGATTACAAAGACAAAGGTAAGAAGTGTTATATTGTTGAAGAAAATTCTGATGATAATGATGATGAAGTTGTTTATGTAGCCATGAAGGACCAATCTGATGAAGAAGAGCCTAAAACACTGATAACATGTATGAACAAGAATGATAGATGGATCATAGACAGTGGATGCTCACATCACATGACAGGAGACAAAAGTAAGTTTGTTAACTTTACTTAGTATGATGGAAATAGTGTTAGATTTGGTAATGATGCTCCATGTCAAATCAAAGGAAAAGGTTCCATTAAGCTCATAGAGAAAATTTCATGTGATAATGCATACTATGTTGAAGGGTTAAACTACAATTTGCTGAGTGTCTCACAGTTAGGCAATATAGGATGCAAAGTAGAATTTAGAAACAAAACTGCAAAAATCTATGATACTGATGGTAAACTGATAGGAAAAGGAGATCAAATAAGAAGTAATCTATTTTACCTTGATATGGATGATGTTTCTTGTTTTATTAAAAAATTTGATGATGAATGGTTATGGCACAAAAGGCTATGTCATGTCAACTTTGACAATCTGGTCAATATTAGTAAAATGAAGAAAGTTAGAGGTTTACCAAAATTGAAGAAGCCTGATAATATCATGTGCAATGTCAGCTAGGAAAGCTGACAAAGTCAAATTTCAAAAGCAAAAACTATAAATCTAAAGAAGTACTTGAGTTAGTTCATACTGACTTATGTGGTCCAATGGAAGTGCAAAGCTACAAAGGAGATAAATACATAATGTTGTTTGTTGATGACTATTCTAGGATGATGACTATTATGTTCTTAAGACAAAAATTTGATGCCTTTCAAATGTTTAAGTGGTATGTGGCTAGAGTTGAAAAGGAAATAGGAAAGAGCTTGAAATGCCTGAGATCAGATAGAGGTGGTGAATTCACATCAAAAGAATTTGAGATATTTTATAATGACAAAGGAATCAAAAGACAAACTTCAGCTCCTAGAACTCTCCCATAGAACGGAATTGCTGAAAAAAGAAATAGATCTATGATTGACTGTGACAGAACATTAATGATGGAAAAGACTATTGCTCTAAAATACTAGAGAGAAGCTGTAAGTGTAGCTATTCATACACTGAATCGAGTACAAGTCAAGAAAGGTACAAATACAACACCTTTTGAATTATGGTATGGTCACTCACCCAATGTAAAACATTTCAAAGTACTTGGTTGTAAATGCTTTATCCTTAAAGATGCTAGAAATGGAAAATTTGCTGCAAAGAGTGATGAAGGCATATTCCTTGTTACTCCACTAGAAGTAAAGCATATAAGTGTTTGAATACTAACACTAACAAAATTGTGGAAAGTGCAAATGTAAACTTTGATGAGCATACAGAGGTCCAAGCTAAAGAACCAAAGAGAATGAATGAATACAGAACCTTTGTGTATTCTCATGAAGGAATGACTATTGATGAGGATGCTGTCAATCAAATTGAAACTCAACAAAAAATTTCAGTTTCAGCCGAGTCACAACCAGTAAATGCTGAGTTGCATTCAGAAGCCGAGTTGCACAATGAAGGAAATGCACAATCTGATTCTGAAGTCAGTACACATGAAATAGATGAAGAACAACCTGACAACTTAGTACATAGTGACTATGAATCAGAAAGATCAAACATGGAAACAAGGATAGAACCAAGATTATCCAAATATGTAAAAAGACATCACCCTACTGAACAGATTATTGGTGACAAAGATGCAAGACCAATGACAAGGAACAAACTAAGACATGAATCATGTCTGATCAGCAAATCTGAACCTAAAATAGTATATGGTGCATTACAAGATGATGACTGGTATAAAGCTATGGAAGAAGAGATTGATCAAATAAAGAAGAACAAAACCTAGAGTTTAGTTCCCAGACTAGTTGACAAAAATGTGATTTCCACCAAGTGGGTATTTAGGAACAAGCTAGATGAGAATGGTGAGATTACTAGAAATAAAGCTAGACCAGTATGCAAGGGTTATGCTCAAGAAGAAGGACTAGACTACGGGGAAACATTCGCCCCTATTGCTAGAATGGAAGGAGTAAGAACTTTACTTGCATATGCTGCATATAAAGATTTCAAAGTTTATCAGATGGATGTAAAGTCTGCTTTTCTAAATGGTATACTAGAAGAAGAAGTCTACATTGAACAACTAGAGGGATTTGTTGCTGAGAACAATAGAGATATGGTTTGTAAATTACATAAAGCACTCTATGGTCTGAAACAAGCACCCTGAGCATGTTATGAGAGACTTCACAAGTATATAGTGCAAATAGGATTTGAAAGAATAGATGATAACAACAACATGTACATCAAAGTAGACGAAGGTAAGGATATTATTGTATCTGAAATCTTTGTGGATGACATAGTGTTTGGAGGAAATGAAGTGCTTTGCAAATGCTTTGCTGAAAAAATGAAACATGAGTTTGAAATGTCTATGTTTGGAGAGATCAAATTTTTTGTTGGATTGCAAGTACATCAACTAAACCATGGTATATTTGTGACACAATCAAAGTACATCAAAGAGATACTTAAAATGTTTGGATTAGAGGAGTCCAAACTAGTCAGCACACCAATGGCGATAGGAAATAAGCTAACCAAAAATGATGAATCAGCTGAAATCAATCAAACAATGTACAGATCCATGATTGGAAAACTACAATATGTTGTACATAGTAGACTAGACATAGCATTAGCAGTTGGAATAGTGGCTAGATTCTCTACTAATCCCAAAGAAAATCATCTCATAGTAGTAAAAAGAATAATGAGATATCTTAAAGGAACTAATAAATTTGGTCTATACTACAAAAAGAATGAAAAAGTTTGAACTCAATGCATAGACAGATGTAGATTGGGGAGGCAACATTGATGATAGAAAAAGCACAAGTGGAGGTGCATTATTTTTAGGTAAAAGTCTAGTTACTTGGATTAGCAAGAAACAAACCTGCACATCCCAGTCAACTGCAGAATTAGAATATGTAGCAGCTGTAGTAAATTGCACAAACATTATGTGGCTCACACATCTATTGAAAGAAATGAAAGATGAGGTAACACAACCTGTGATATTGTATTGTGATAATACAAGTGCTATAAACATATCCAAAATTCTAGTAATGCATGCAAAAACCAAGCATATTGCAATCAAGTATCATTATGTCAGAGAATTTGTAGAAGACAAACAAGTGAAGTTGGAATACATTCACACAAAAGGAACAAATTGCAGATATCTTCACCAAACCATTGCCCAAGGATACTTATGAATATCTTAGAGGCAAGTTGGGGGTAATACCCCTAACTCAAGTAGTTTAAAGTAACAAGGATGCTGCCCTACATCAACAGGAAAAAATCATTGAAATATCAGAAGAATGATGCAGAGGATGACAGTAGGAGCAGAAACTCCAAATCATTCACAAGCATGGTGACAAAGGGAGAAGACATCAAGAAGCCAAAGCTTATATTTTGCATGATGAAGATGCTACATCTTTGGCATTTATGTCAAAAAGGGAGAAATATACAAAAAATTGATCAATACAAAGCAAGAGGGAGATATATATGAAAGAGGGAGATATATGAGATCAATAGTAAAGATGCAACAGCCAAGAAAAGTAGCAGACAACATATACAATCTTGGTGGTAACTAAGTTGATCAATTGATCAGTTTGGTTTGCCATCAATGCCAAAGAGGGAGATTGTTCGAAATGATTGAAAAGATCATGAGGAAAATTGTTGGAATGATCATATGGAACTAGTAAAGAATATTCTCAATCATTGTTTTGTCATTGATGTCAAACTTGTTACTTGCAGGAATGACAATTGCTTAAGTGATCCAAATACTATCAATTGGTTGATTGACAAGGAAGAGGAAATTAATAAGATGTAACTAGAACACCTAAAGAAAGGTTGAAGTTATAATGTTGGAATGAAGTAGAAAGATCAGCTAAGCCATTGATGAAAAAGTGTATTGATGACATACTCTAAGACATAGAGAATGGGCACACTGAAACATATCAAAGATGTAAGGTTTTAGCTAAGTCATTTGTAAAGCCCAACTAAGTTCATTAGAAAGAGGGAGCCAAGCAAGCTAATAGGTGCTGAACAAATTCTTAGTTGAAGTCGAGCAAGTTCAACTTCAAGTGCCGAGTGAACTTCAGATGCTGAGTGAACTTCAAATGCTGAGTGAACTTCAAGTGCTGAGTGAACTTTAGATGCCAAGTGAACTTTAGATGCCGAGTAAAATCAAGTGCCGAGTAGATACAAGTGTCGAGCAGAAATAGATGCCGAGCATCAGAAAACCAATAGTGCCAACTAACACAGAGATGCCGAGCATCAGTAAATCAATAATGTCGAGTTGCTGCATTATTTTGAAAATTGAAGATTAGCCAGATCTAAGCCGACGAGGTGGTTATCTAGAAATTTGTGAATTAAATGGAAGATAAGAATGATGAGCTGGTGGCATAGAACACCATGTAGAACATTTTTGAAGATTACAACTGGAGTCTAGACAAAGTTTCTAGATAAGAGCAAGATATAGGGTAGATACATTGTATCCTACCTAATCCATTTGAAACCCTAAAGTTGGAAAGGGAGAATCGAGCGACAAAGGAAAACCAAATTTCTATTTAAGGAGTCATAAGGTCATGAAGAAAAGTGAGGAGAAGGTGGTCGAGCATAAAAGCATGAAGTGCTAAAGAAGGTGCTAAGGAGAAGAAAGCATAGAAACTTTGTTTGGATAGATGACCACAAGGATGATTGCATTGGTATGATGAGTAAGAAGACTCAAGGAGACAAAGCTTGAGATGAAAAGCTATAAGAACTGAAGTGATTAAAAGCCAAGCAAAAGGACTAAACTGAAGAGTGATCTGGAATCTCCAAAGTATGTTGTAAGTTGTATCAGATCAACAATCCATTATTGTTACTCTATAGCAATTGTAACAGATAGTTTAAATCCTATGGACTTAGGTTGGTTTAATAGCCATGTTATAAATCTTTTAATAGGGTGATATTCCAAGTGAATGTTCTAAAGTCCTTTGATCAGGCCCATTCCTAACAGTTTGGTGAAATCCTCTAACAAGGTCACATTTAACAGTGTGTTGTAAGCCTTCAATAGGGCATCACTTTAGAAGAGTGAAAATCAAGTAGCATGTTACTGGTGGTTTTTACCAAATTGGGTTTCCACGTAAATCATTGTGTCATGTGTTAATCTTGCATGTTTTATTGCTGCATGTTGATTTGCTGTAACTTGCTAAGATGGTTGATTTAAGTTTGGATGGATGAAAAGTGTATGGATTCATTAAAAGTAGTGAAAAAAGTATTATTAGGGCATTTGGACCTTGAATAACTGATTCACCCCCCCTCTCAATTATTCTAAAGAATTCTAACAATCCTTTCACAAGGTAGACTTAACCGTCTTTTGTAAATCTCTTTACCAAGTGCATACTTCACTATATGTTTGTAAATCATTTTGCAAGGTGGACCTAGCATTCCTTATTGCTCCTAATAAGGAAGATCATCAGAAGTGATCATTGTAAACCTTAATAGGCCAACTTTTTATAGCAGTACTAAAGCTTGTGGGTATCATCCCCACCCTAGTTTTACTTTCTATTTGGAAGGTTTTTGGGTTACCATACTATGTGTCAAAGTGTTATGAATGTTTTAATGCTTTTAGTTTTTCATGCATGCAATAAGATCATAATACATATGAAGGATTAATCAGTGAATTAAGATTAAGTTTTATTGGTTCTCGATTCACCCCTCACCTCTCAGCAACCTAGCCTATCTTATATTTCCAACAACTTGTATCAAGGCTTTGTGGTTCTCAAAGAAGAAGTTTAACAACTTCAAAAAAGATTAGAGTCAATGGAGGTATTCAAGCTTGATAAGGTTATTGACAATGAAAAGCTAGATTTGGAATTGGCTATTGGAAAACTTAAGAAAGAAAAGGAGCAACTCTCTCAATCCCTAGAAAGAAGAAAAGATCTTGCAGTACATATGAATGAAAAAATCTACACTAAAGAAAGAATTGAAGATATCCATTTAGAAAGTAATTCAGGTGAAGCTAATTATGTAATTAGAGAACTATTAGAAAAGAATGGTAAACTTCAAGAAGAAGTTAGAAAACTGAAAAGAGAACAATAAATTTAGTCAATAAGATTGTGAAGTCATGGAAGAGAAAGACAAGACAAAAGACAAGATAAAATAAGAGATAGAAGGAAAGAACAATGAAATTCAACATCTATCCCTTTAATAGGCAGAATTCATTGATCAACTTACTAATGCAAAATTAAGAAATCATGAATCTAAGATTACAGAATGAAAGATATCAAAATGATATGAACACTAAAAAGAAAACCAATGAGAGGATGATAAAATCTCAAGAATACATGAATCAATTGAATGAGCAAAACCAACACAAACAAAAAGGCAACATAGCAATTGGATATATAGAAGAAGGTGGATTATCCAAGCAAGGAGCTCAAAAGAATCAAAGACCTACTTGTAATCATTGTGGTAAGTTAGGTCATACATCAAACAAATGATGGAGTAATGGTAAAGCTAAATTCAATGAAATTTTTTACAATTGCAATAAGCATGGTCATAGAGCTAATGAATGCAATGATAAACCTAAATTTGAAGGAAAATGTCACAAATGCAAGAAGCATGGACATAAATCTTCTAAATGCAAAACCAAGATATTGAACTCAAAAGAACAAATTGTAAAAGCTATATTTGGTTGGGACTACAATACATGGTGTAGATGTTAGTACTATGGAGAATTTGGACACATTGGAGTAAACTGTGTGAATCACACGAGGACAAGAGACACCACTAAAAGATGTTTTATTTGTATAAAACTTGGACACCTTGCCAAGAACTATATGAAGACTAGAAGAATTGAAGATGAAAAGAAAGCTAAGGATGAAAACATCAGAAAGTAGATAAGACAATAATGGATTCTAAAATCTTCTGAGGATGCAATTTTGAGCAATGAAGCACATGTCACTCAAGAATTGGGTGACTCAAGCATTTCTACTTGATCTCCCATAAGGATTATTGGAACTAAGATTCTAAGGTAGGCATATTACATTAGTTCTAGTCAATGAGAAGGAAAGATCCATATCAACATTCAAGATGCAAAGTGATCATCAAGTATCTAAAGAAAATCAAGACCTTACCGAACTAGGTCAAGTTGCAAGACCTCACCAAGCAAGGTCGAGAGTAACCTAGTCATTGTGTGGACGCTAAGTCATGGATGAATATGCTAAGAAATTAAATCAAACTAAGTGGAAGAAAATATATCACCAAGAAAGTGAACATACCAAGCATTTATGGTGATGGAAAGTGAAATTTGTTAAAAAGGGTGAAATTGAATTCATTTGTCATCGTGAATTTTAAAAGACCTATATGTGGACAAAGGTTTATGTGCATCCAAGTGATCTGTGTGATTTGTTGTTGAAGTTTTTCATGTTTTTGTAAACCCTACCAAGCATGAAATCTTCCAGTAGCAAAGCCAAGAAGGAGTCCAAGATGTTGGTTTGAGGAGTTGATTGGAAGGCACCAAACTTCAAGTCAAGTCTGGCAATTGTAGAAATGCTTGATCCAATCGGAGATTAGTCATAGATTCCAAAAAAAATACTACTAGTTAATGATATTCACTCCCATTCTTTTTGTTTGATTCAATACATTAGAACCCTAGAAATGGATGAAACTCTAAAAAAGTTGTGTATGAATGGTGCATTGAAACTTGAGCATCAACACTTGGAGACCAAGGGTTTAACCCACATTCCACATATGCCCCAAGACTTTCAGATAAGATGGATAAGGTTTATTCTTAGCCATGTACACAACAGGTAGTCTATTTTCATAATGAAGAAAATAATTCATCAAATCATATGACTTCCAATGTTGACCAAGGCAAAGACTACCAAAACACTAAGTCATGTAGAACTGAAAAGAAAAACTTTTTCCAAGTGGGATGAAAGAAGTATGAAGATCAATTATGTAGCTGACATGGAGCTAAATTTTGGAATTCATGTAATAGCACATAAATTATATAGCTCTACATGTCTTAACAATGTATCATGTGAGGTAGTTGATTTGGCTCTCAAGGTAGTGAAGAACAACATGTCCTTCGACCTTTCCAAGATCATGTTGAACCAATTCAACAAGAACATGGAGAGGACCATAACTTTGAAGAATAACCCATGTGAGTTTGGTTCACTTTTAACCTACTTATTCTTCTTTGTGCAAAATTTTTTCCCTTCAAAAGATATAGTTGTATGGAGAAAAGACATGCCTATACTATACGAGATCAATGAGTATATAGCAGAGAAGGGTGAGAACTATGTTAGTATCATGGATAATTATTTTGATTCATTCAAAGAAAAGATGAATAATAGATTCAAAATTCTCAAGAAACTTTTAGAAGTGAACCGCCTCATAATAAGTGTTCCATAGTCATGCGCTAGGCCTGGCTTAGGAATAATCTATTCAAGCTAAGGACTAATTTTCCCCTATCATGAGGTGCATTTAGATTGTCAACCCAAAGACATATACTTGAAATGGTCGGCACAGTATGTGCACTAGGTACCTTGATGAGTCATTATGCTTGTGCTGTAGGAAAGTAAAAATGCAAAGGAAGGAAACTACACTACTACTGTGGAAAGGAAAATACTAAATCTATGAATGTTGAAAACATAATGACAAGATAACAGAGATTTCATCTTGACTCATCCACTAGACTGTTCTCGCAGATGTTGCAGGAACGTTCATGAAGTGTGATGCTACAGGAAGGAATTAAATAGCTACGTCTTACTTAAAATACTGCTAATGCTAGTAAAATGAATCTATTCTATCCTAATCTAATCCACCTTCCAAGTGGTCCCCTTTGGTTGGCTTCTCTAATCTACCAACGTAGGATAGAAGCTAAAGAGAACTAATTCATTTCATTAATCAGTCATTACATGATTCAGAATTGTAAAACACAACTGCAACAGATTGTGAATCAGTGTTCTCTCTTACTCGATAAAACTTATTAAAAACCAAACTTCACACACAGGAGTCGATCCTAACATATATAGGGAATCTACTCTTTATTACATAATAGAAAAGTAACTATCCTAAGTTAAGTCTATAGGAGAGAATATAGGAGAACAACTGAAAGCGAAAAGGAAGGATAACGAAATTGAGGAGGGAGCAATAAAGTCTTAGCATCTGCTTGTTACAACATAAATACAGAGAAGGCAATGGCTCGTAACAGCTCCTCCTTATTCGCTGCCATGTTTCTTGGAGTGGTTATAACTTCCTTTTCGTGGTTGTTCCTTGATGCTCATTTCTCCTTGAATGCTGTCGGCAACCAACTTTTGGATTCTTTCGCTCATCCTTTAATCCTTATCATCAGGTTAGTTATGATATAAGACATATTTGCAAATAAACATCCATCAAACTAAATTCAAGCATAAGAACACACATTTGGATATTTATATGAAATACTGCATATTAGATATAATTTAGGCAAAAGATGACATAGTTTTTCTACCCCATAAATCATCAAAGGTTTATCAAACATAGGCTTATAAGTGTTAAAACAAGGATAAACGAAGTATCACAAAGTATCTTAAACATAACAAAATGAAGGCATTTTTTAGACTCATCAAGAAGATTACAAGGATGATGGTTTTTTTATGGTAGATTGTGACAATGTATATATACAAGAAGTCAAACCTAGAGTGGTGTGGGTTAAGACTCTAAGCTATGAGGTTAACATTGATGAAACCAAGGACATCATTGAGGCATTATTGAATGAACTTGTGGATCCCAAGGTTACATATTTCAGTACATATGATGAAGTGGAAGGTAGAATTGAACTATAAACAAAGCTTTCTCAGCCTATCAGCAAAGGAAAGACGAGGAGAGCAAAATTGAGAAAAACTAGTTCTACTCTCCTATTGACAGAAGTTAAAGGAGATGATGATGTAGAAGATGATTCTTAAGATGAGGAAGATGAAACTAAATTAGAAGAAGAAGAGCTTATCAAGAAGAAAGGTAAGGTTATCATAACCAGACCTACTAAGTCATCTACTGTAGTATTCATAAGAAGAACATCTAGAAAGAAATTGAAATTGGGTGAAGAAGTAGAGGATGTTATTTTCAAGTGGCCTCCACCCACATTTGAAGAGAAACTAAAAGAGATTGATTTTGGAGCTGGCATGGAAAAATTTAAATCACTAAGATATGAGACCATAAATGTAGAGGAGAAGAAGAAAGTTGAAGACATGATTATGTCTAAGCTAGATAAATAGAAATATTCACCTGATCAGCTTGCACAACAAATTCCTAATGAAATGATGGAAAAAATCAAGCCAAGATGTGAACATACCAAGAAAACTGTAAAGGATATATATGAGCAGACTCTAAGGCAACTCAAGCTGAGTCTTTATGAGAAAGAAGTAAAAGAGTCCATGAAGAAGAATCAAGAAAAACTTACTTTGAAATTTAACACTTTCTTGATACTGATTAATGACATTAAACATTTGGTAAATATTTCCACTACTACATTAATATCTACAATCTTCATCAAAAGAGTGATTCTTTTGTTCATCTCAGTGATAAAGATGATGATGAAGATGACAAGGAAGAAAAGGATAATGGTGATGAAGAAGAAATAAATGATGATAATAAAGATGATGAGGAGCAAGAATATGAGGCTACCAAGGAGAATCTCCTTGAGATTGAGGAAATTGACCTTGAGAAGATTGCAACAACAATTATGGTCTCATTTCCTCACTCTCTGAGAAAAGCTTTAAAGAAATCAAGCCTAGAGAAAGTTCTACCAAGTTGGTTGTGCAAAAACTACAAATCCAAGCATTCAACCAATCTTTGCACCTTTCAACTAAGTATTTCATTGACTGAAGTGATCAACACTTCATCAACTGAGTAGTCAGTGCTTCCTCCTTCATTAGATTTGGCTAATCAACAACTAGGTATTTCTAAAATTAGTGCAATATCTACTTTTATTACTTTTACTTCTATTTCCACTATTGTTACTATTCCTAGTGTACAAATAGTTAGTACAAAGATAGTTGAGAGCAAGCCTCAACTGAGTACTAAGGTTTCTAGCAAAGGCAAAGATAAAGAAGAGGACATTGATCTTGATGAGGATATAGTTATCCCAAATTGGGATATCTCTACTTTGAATCCTGATCAAATGCATATAGTAGGTGAGCTATTGCAGAAGAAAGCTAAGAAATAGAGGCTTAGAGAGGAGAAAATAGAGAAAAACAAGTTCTTGAAGATGCAAAGAACATACTTGTAGATGCACTTAGCACCAAGTTTCATACTTCTCTACCTATTTTGACTCAATTAGCAAAAGTCATTTAGAAATTTAATGAATATCTAAATGGGCAAGAAAATTTGTTGGAAAGAGTAGAGAATAAATTTGAAAAAAAAGTTGTAAGAATTTGGCTTAGGCCAAAATTCACCAAAGAACTAAACAGCTCAACACACACACACAGTAGACCAAAATAGAAAGAGTATGATTAGAATGATGATATTCATTCAATATGCCAACTTGAGAGTACACTAGGAGTGCCTATATATAAAGGCCTTAGGAGAGCTTCTAGAATGCATAGAAGTTAGCAACATGATAAGTCATACAACTAGGTACATGTCCACTAGATATGGGTTATCCTCCATTAAGCACAAGATTAAATGTGATGATGTGAGGATAAGCCTACAATGGTGTATCATGCAAATCAATGATATAGACAACATGTGCTAAGTTAGGAGTGTGGATAACTGTGTTGTCAATATGAAAACTTAGTGAATGATGCAA
The DNA here is from genome assembly GCA_028749045.1 of Cupressus sempervirens. Lineage (NCBI taxonomy): Eukaryota > Viridiplantae > Streptophyta > Pinopsida > Cupressales > Cupressaceae > Cupressus > Cupressus sempervirens. The sequence goes on from CM053789.1 coordinate 777,776,985, forward strand.
GCTCCTATGTTGTAGATACCATGTGCATAATTAGAGTTGTGTAACTCAATGAGAGTACACAAAATCCTAAGTGTCTCATCTAAATAAATAATAAAATAATGCAAAATAATTAAATAATGCATTAACCTAAGTAAACTTAAGTGTTATAAGTAAATACTTATTTACACCAACGCCCCCCCTTAAGTGAAACTTAGGGGAATGTCCTTAAGCTAACAAAATCTAGGATGACATGTAGAATGGGTCTCGACTAGTAGGCCATGTTGGGTACCAATGTACATAATGATATGCAAATCTCTCATAAAGCGGGGAAAGAGGGAAAACCTCATGGGAAAAACCCTCCCCCAAAAGGATAGATAAAAAGGGATGCATGGATGGATAGAGTAATAAAGACCCCCCCATTATGACATACATCCTATATATACATAAGAGAATGATGAGAAGAGGAAGAGAGATAGGATAGGCTCCTCCTACAAAGAAGAATGCCAAACAGTGATTGCTTCGATGAAGAAGTTAATCCAAGACTGTAGAATGGTGTTCCTCCCCTTAGGAAGAAACAATGCCAAGGATAAAAATGAGATGCTTCCATTGTGTGTGGAAGAATCCCATGGAAAAGTGATGTCTTTGAAACCTACTCAACTAGCTAAAGAACCTGTCTCAAAGAGCTGTCTGTCTCTGCAACTGATGAAGAACCCTGCTGCAACTGCTGATCATAAGTATCCATAATCACTTCAACCTGTGATGATTGATCATGTAGAGAATGAATAAGAGAGTTTGATGGAACCCTCATAAAAATTGAAGAAGGTATTTCTACATCAATAAGAAGAGGCACATCATCAATACTATCCCCCAAATTTGACACTGAACCTGTATTTGGAAGACTGAATGTATCCTGCTATGTTGGATCTATCATTGTGGTTATGTATGCATGCAGATTAAATTGAAGTAGTGACCTCTCACTGCAACTATCGATAGAACCCCACATGTCTGACTCTGTTGAAGCACTATCAATTTCCACATTGTATAATGTGTGAAGAGGAGTAGACAATGAGCTTGGTGAACTTTCCTCAAAATGTACATCCTTCTCCACAATTATCTGATGTGTCTCAAGATCTAGAAGTTTGTATGCCTTCACATCATCTTCATAACCAATGAAAGTACAAGGCCAAGATGATTGTGCCTTGTATCTGCTGGAAAATATCTTTGACCATGTAGGACAACCGAAGACTCTGAAGTGCGTCACAATAAGTTTTTTACCTCACCATGCCTCAAAAGGAGTTTTTCCATCTAAGGCTAGATGAGGAGAATGATTAAGAATGTGAGTGGAACTAGAGATTGCTTTGACTTCTAATGATGAATCAAGAGACTTGGCATGGATCATGCAACCTGCCATAGACTTAAGAGTTTTGATCCTCAATGCTGCAACATCTATCTTATGTGGATTGAATGTTGGTGGAGTCTGAAGATCAATTCCCTCATGTTTGTAAAAGTCCATAAGTCTTCTATTCACATACATGTTTCTATTGTCCATTCAGAGAAATTTGATGGCCTTTCTAGATTTCTTTTCTACATGAGTCTTGAAGTCTAGAAATATGTCCATCACTTCATTCTTGTTATGAAGAAAATAGACCCAAGTATACCTTGAAAATCCATCAACAAAGGTAAGTATATAGCAACCCTAGCTGAATGCAAAAGGACTTGCTAATACCATGTGAACCATCTGTAGAACACCTTGTGCTCTTGAAGACTTCCCTCTTTGTAACTTCCCCTCTGGATGCATATCCACTGAATTTTTTAAACATTCACCCTTAGAAAAGTTAATTTGAGTTAGACCTTTGACCATTTTGTATGTGCAAAGTTGTTGAAGGTAGTGGAAGTCAAGATGACCATACCACTCCTACCATAATTGAATTGTTGAATTTGATTGAGATAACAAGGCTTTTGAAGGACACTTGGGCACAAAATGGGAGAAAGAGTACAACCTCTTGTTATGATTCACTTTCCCCACTACAACCAACGAATAATCTTTGAGACTGTGCACTTTTATTGAGTCTGGAAGGAACTCAACTCTATGTCCATCTCCAAGGTGAGTGATTTGGTAGATTGATAGGAGATTTGAACTTAGGTTTGGAACATACAGAACCTCTTGAAACTCTCCATTTTCCATCTCCACATTTCCTTTTCCTTCAACTTCCATTTTGCTATCATTTCCCATGAAGATGTGCAGTACCTTAGACTACTTCATTGAAGAAAAATCATCCTTTGAAGAACCCATATGATTAGAGGCACTTGAGTCAAATATCCATTCCTTGGAAGAGTTTGAATTAGCCATGAGTGCTTTCCCTTTGCCCTTGGAATCTGAAGAAGACCCTTTCTCCTTGTAAGCATTAGGCAATGGAAAATTGTGTTTCTCATGATGTTGGTCAATTCATCAATCTTTTTAAGATAACACTCATGCTCTTCATGACTTGATTTCTTGCAATAAGCACATTTCTTCTTCTCCTTATTGCTATCCCCCTTCTTGTTAGAATTCAAGGACTTGCCTTGTTGATTGGATTGTGGTGTTGTCTTTTTTGTATCCTTAGATTTGTTCTTCCATTTGTTCTTACCCTTTATTTTATTTGAAGTTTGTGCAACTAAATTTTGAGAACCCTCATTGTTGGTCATTGATGCTTTAGACTGAGGTGATTTGAGAATCCCCATTGATTTCAACTTCTTTTCTTTATCATCCAATAGTTTAACATATTCATCAAAAGTGACTTTCTTGTAGGCTGACCCTAAGGTAGTCTTTGAGGTGTTAAAAGAAGATACAAATGTGGAATACTTTGATGGTAGCTTGTTATGAATAAGATAGATTAGTCTGTCATCTTTGATAGAACTCCCACAATCAGCAAGCTTTTTCCTTAGTTCATTCACCTTAATGATGAAATCCTATATAGAATCATATGACTTAGGATCTAAGAAGACAAGCTCATCTTCAATTTTGAAAACATCCTCTTCAGACACTTTCCCATAAAGGTTTTCGTATCCCAAGCTTCCTTGGATGTAGGACACTTCTTAATTTGATACATGCTCTTATCATCTACCCCCAAACATATATCACCTAGGGCTTTCCTATCCATTGCCACCCAAGCTGAAATATCAGTTGCTGGTTTAGGAACAATACCATCTACATATTGTGAAACTCCATTATGCATTAAGTGATACCACATTTTGATTAACCACATAGCATAGTTATGAGGAGTTAATTTAGGAAACTTAAAGTTTCCCATAATGTAGAAAATGAAAGAAAAGTGCAGAAAAGAGAGAACACAACACCAAGAACACCCCCCCTTTTCACTAAATCAAGAAACCCCCCCAAAATAGATGCTTTGGGCACTTTATCAGTAGTGCAATTACAATTGGCCACTTGCCAATTTTGGCCTTTGTAAACTTCTAATTTTGCTTGTTACAACCTCTTAATAGATTATAAATCTAGAACTTTACAATGTGCTACAATTCTAACGCATTACAAAGCAAAGAAAGGCCCTATTCCTGCAAGTGACATTTTTGTCCACACAACCCTACAATCTGATTGGGGATCTAGAAAGTAGACAAAAAATAACACATTAAAAAAAAATGGAACCTATTTTCAACTCCAAATGTGCCTATATAGAGCATTTAAAGTTGCAAAATGTAGGATTAGATAGGTATAGTGACCAAAAAATGCAATTTCTGAACAATCCATACACCAAAACTAGAAAATAGCTACACCACTAAAAAAATTAGGTAATTCTACCCAATTTAAAAAAAAATTGCACCTAATTTGGAGTCTAAATGTCTGAGTTATGGCCTCTTGAAGTCGAACTGCAAAAACCAAAATCAATCTGGAGAGGGGTTGCATTAGCAAAGAACGAGGTTAAATTTGATGGTAATATGACCATTGCAATAGTTCTATTTGGCCTTGGAATGATAGTTAGATGGCCGTCAAATTTATGACACTAAAATGATGATGTTAGTGAAAATCAGAGCCCTGGATGACATGTCAAATGATATGTCATGCCATACTATATGTAATGTATGGATCCATACGACATGCTAATGTCAGATTACTAACTTAGTGATGACATGGCTGATAGCAAAGTGAGTATAGTCAATGTTGATTGGTCTCCACGTGTCATGTGGTAATTGGTTGCAGACGTGGATGTTGATTTGACAAATGGAACACGTTTCTCTCACTTATCTGTGCACATGTCTGGGTTTTATTGTGCCATGTGGATGGGGTAGATGGTGTAGACTATGGAAAGTTACACTACATGGCAAGTTCTATACCCTATGGGTACAATGCATGGCAGTATATGATTATGCCGCATGTTGTAGGGAAGCTTTGGGTGGGAGACCAGACTATTTATTAAACTACTATTAGATTTAATAAACTGTGCACCGAATTTAATAATCTATATGTTGGATTTAGGACTGTGCTGCCAAAAATTGTTACTTGCTAGAGACCCTTTTCCATCTGCCAGGTTTGTTTAGCGATGACCAGAACCTACTTTCTATGTGCCAGAATTATGTGGATTTATCCCACATCGCTTGGGTAAATAGTGATATTTGTTTTTAAATATGCTACGGCTGGTATGTTAAACAAACATAAGATGTAGTGGAAGTTATTGGCCATGGGGGGTTAAATACTTTGCCAAAAATTTGAAAAGGCATTGGCCAATGTAGATATGAAGTTAAATTTTTGGATGTGATTGTCAATTTTTTTGTGTGGTGTGCCCAAATCTGGTGCACAATACAACCAAATTTTGTAGAGGCTAAACAAGAATATAATATGCCCATTAATAAATGATTTCCCTACAAAATAATAAACCTCTAAATATTCCATCAAAAATTACAGAGCCGAGCTAGGGTGTCACTGCCCAGTTTGGTAAAAAAATTTCTTTGCCTGAACAATAATTTTTTTTGAAAATACAAAATTTGGAAATAAATTATAAAGAACAAAATAATTGTAGATCTGAAAATCAAATAATCAAATCAATAAAATGACCATACCCGAACTGAAAATTGGGGCCTCTAGGTTTTGATTTGTAAATTTTTTTTGCCTCATGATCAACTTTCACTTAGCATAGGAAAATTTATAGTTGATCTTCACCAAATCGACACTTTGAGTGCAACAGTGAGGTCAGATCTCGCTCTAGATGCTCCCAATTTTTGTGGATCCTCTGAATTCATGTCGAGGTGCTAAAGCATGAATAGTTTCAAATGACTGCATGTACAGAATCTCCCTTAGCTCTGATACCATGTAAGAATTTGGCTTAGGCCAAAATTCACCCAAGAACTAAAGAGCACAACACAAGCACACAATATACCAAAATAGAGAGAGTATGATCAGAATGATGATATTCATTCAATATGCTAGCTTGAGTGTACACTAGGAGTGCCTATATATAAAGGCCTCAGGAGAGCTTCTAGAATGCATAAAAGTCAGCAACATGATAAGTCATACAACCAGGCACATGTCCACCAGATATGAGTTATCCTCCATTAAGCATATGATTAAGTGTGACGATGTGAGGATAAGCCTAAAATGGCATATCACGTGAATCAGTGGTGTAGACAACATGTGTTAAATTAGGAGTGTAGATAACTATGTTGTGAACATGAAAACTCAGTGAATGATGTAAACTCCTGTGTTGTAGACACCATGTGCATAATTAGAGTTTCGTAACTCAGTGAGAGTACACAAAATCCTAAGTGTCTCACCTAAATTAATAATAAAATAATGCATTAACCTAAGTAAAATTAAGTGTAATAAGTAAATACTTATTTACACCAACAAAAGTATTGGAGCTAGTTGCACAAAAGATTGTAATATATCAAGTAGACTTGTCTACTATTCTTAGCTCATTGGAAACCTCTGCCAACAATGTCACTTCTCTATTTAGTAAACTATGTGATACATCTATCTTTACTTAGGAAATAAAAAATAAAATCTGCAAGATATATGAAGACTTGAAGACAAGTGCACACCAGTTGTCACTTGACCCAAGCTACAATTTTGCTCATTACAAAAAGATTAGATTTCTGACTAATATGCAAGCATAATTACTAAGGGAAGAAGCCATGATAAAGGCCACACTTGTAGACATACAAGTCATGATCCTTTTGAACATGGATGCATTGCAAAAACACATTGCACATGACAAAACTCTCATCCATGATAGCAACTTCTCCATAGCTGATCACATGATGGAGTTATTAGCAGAAGTTTAGATTGCATTGCATGTAAGAAAGGTGTTACAAGAAAATTGGGACAAGACTATGTCACTAATTTTGAAGGTACATTTTGACTTATTGTCACATTTTGGCATTACCATGTAGCATACACCTTTTGCATTTATGTCAAAAGGGGGAGAATATGTAAAGAGGGAGAATATGTGATAATACAATAAAAGGGGAGAAGATAAGAAGAGAAGATGTAATATAAAGATATGAGACATATGTATATAACATGTAAAGTATGTTGAATATATATGTATGGGGGAGCATCATAATATTATACATATACATGTATAGATATTCAGATAACATCTCTTAAAAAAGTAATTTTGAAAAATCTCAAAAACAAAGTATGTTACCAAGTTGAAGCCACATGATGGAGAGTAAAGATTGTTTTGAACTTTTTGAGAATTCAATTTTGATTGATAAGTGTTTTTGTCACTAATGCCAAAGTGGGAGATTGTCGACATTATAGTCAAGTTTGTTTATTAGTGACACACACACACACACACACACACACACACACACACACACACACATTTAATCAAATGGTTAGCAGCTATTGAGCTTATCTTGTAGTTTACAGTGTTAACCAAGTAATTTAGGCTCTATTGAGTTCTACAATTGCTACCAAGTTCTAGGAAAAATATTCAGTTTGAGTAGTATCTACCAAGTTCTATGAATCTAGTGATGACTGAGATATGTAGTGTAAACTAACTGATTTGGTTTATACTAAGCTTGCAGTGATAGTGTTGACCACGCTATGTAGTGTCAACCAAGTGATTCAGTTTATATGTTGAGTTTTGTAGTGTTAATCAAGTCACTACTACAGACTAAGTTCAAACTACTTGGAAGTGATTAGTATGAGCTGAGCTTCTATGTGTACCAAGTGCATGATGATACCAAGCATTGATAATGGTTGTCGAGTGTCAGAACCTCATCGAGTTTGTCTTCTGAACCTGAGTACCAAAATTTGGGCTGACTTTATGTATTTTGGTGAAACTTGTATTGTAGCTAACTTTGATGAATGTTATTTGGATTGGTATATATGTAATGTATCGTATCACATTAAAAAAATAGAATATATAGAAGTAAGAAGTATGAATATATGAGAAGAAAAAGTGTGAAGTGAAAAGGCTACAAGTAGTATAAGGAGTAGTAAAGATTTATCTATCATAGTTAGCTAATAATTAGAATGGAATCTCATTCAACAAATAAAAATTGTAGATTAGAGATCAGCCACTCATTTATCCTAATAGGTGGAACAATTAAATCCTTTCACATGGTAGACTTAACAATCTTTTGTAAACCTCTTTATCGAGTGCATACTTCACTATATGTTTGTAAATCCTTTTGCAAGGTGGACCTAGTAGTCCTTATTGCTCCTAATAGGGAATATCATCAGAAGTGATCATTATAAGCCTTAACAAGCTAACTTTCTATTGTAGTACTAAAACTTGTGGGTATCATCCCCACCCTAGTTTTATTTTCTATTTGGAAGGTTTCTGGGTTACCATATTGTGTGTTAAAGTGTTATGAATGTTTTAATGCTTTCAATTTTTCATACACTCAATTAGATCAATTAATATTAAGTTTTATTGGTTCCTAATTTACCCCTCCCCTCTCAGTAACCTAGCCTATCTTATATTTCCAATAGTGTAATCTTTCTATATTAAGCTTAGGGAATCTAATTGCACTAGTCATCTTGACTCGTATGTCTTTGATTTAAAGGATGGGTTCCCACATACCTCTCTGATATAGATCATATTCATATCCTCATATTTTATACTAGTGATGATTTTATGATCTTCTCATTTCCCTAATAAGGCTTGATGATGAAAACTAGAGCTTACTTATGCATCTCTTGCAAGTGCACCTTTTTATATTAGCTTGTATTTTAGAGTTCATTATAGTTTAGCTTTTTCATTTCTCATGTTGAAAGAATCTCTCTTTATCTTTCATAGACATTTTAGCTAATTGTGTTCATCTTCTCTTGCTTCTTCTTGATCATTCTTTTTCATTAGTTTTTATTTTGCATTCAATTTAGCTTAGCTTCATTTTCATAGAATTTCATATTGGTTCTTGGGCATTTTCACTCTTTCTCTTGCTCTTGAATCTCCCATTTCTTGATGCACATTTCAAAGGGCTACATATGTAAGGACATTTGAGAGCCACAACATTGCTTTTACACCTTTTGCATGTCATGACTAGGGAGCACTAAGTTTTCATTGAAGACTCTCAATCCATGAGATATCTTGGATAGAAGGACTTAGAGAAGTGTACTTTTTTTTGATATACAATAAGAATTTTGAGATCCTTCAACAAGACTTTTTTGCCCAATCAGGTTTGGAGATCTTCTAAGGCTCAAGGGGAGTGAAATCCATTATGGAAAGATAAGTTCCTTTCTTCTTTCCCTATGCTTGAGGATTTTTTGAGATCTCCTATGATTATGAATGAATCTTATATTTGGAACAATATTTAGAAAGTGAAGGACATTGTTTCTCTAGGCCTAAAGTAGAGAGTTGGTAATGGTCTCGAAATAAGGTTTTGGGAATATTTTTGGCTATTGGACTGGCCACTTCATTCACATTAGGAATTATTTCCCTTCAAGGATGTGTGTCACTGGGTGTTTGGATCCAAAGTGGTTGACTATTGGCTAAAGAACTAGTAGGCCCAACTTACTAGCTATAAAAAATGTCTCTTTGGTAAGTGAAAAAGTCTCTTATTGATTGGTCTATTTCTAATCATCTTATTAATTCTTGTTTTTGGTGTAGTACTCCCTCAGGTTCCTATTTTATAACCTTTACATGCTTATTCTTCCTTGTCTCAAGTCCAAACCTTTTTGGGTAAAGGGTTGGGTGAAAATTTTGACCCCTAAAGTGAATCTTTTCTTTTCAATTTGTTTTCAAAATATTATGCTTACTATTGATAATATTTGTACAAGAGAGGCCTTTCCATTATTAATAGATGTCATTTATGCTTGCTTGAATCAGAAAATGTTGATCACTTTCTGATCCATCATTCCTATTCATGAGTGGTTTGGAAGAAGTTTTTCCAGCATTGGAATCTTTTTTGGATTTTCCCATGTTTATCAAAGATTTATTTTCTTGGTGTTTCTCATCTTCTAATGGAGTCCTTAATATTTTATGGGTTTTTTAGAAGGAGAGAAATAATAAGATTTTAAGGGATTTTTTGTTGATCTCAAAGATGGTTACTAAGAAAGATATTAGAGATATTAGAAACAATATTGATCTATTGCTGGAAAAAGATAAGGATATGCATTTGTTTCTTCCTAACAATGAGAATTGGTTAACTTATAAGAGTTGGAGCCCAAAGGTGGATATTTCCAAAATATTGGGTAAAGTTAAAAAGAAAAGGGATAGGTTGGTGTGACTTATGCCTCCTAAAGGATGGACTAAAATCAACTTTGATGGGGTAACTAGGATCAACCCTAGATTAGTTAGGTGGGGAGGAATGGTTATAGATGGGAATGATAGATATTTGAATGTGGTGGCACTTCCCTTAGGAATACAAAATAACCATTTTGCAAAATCCATTGTTTCTTTGCAAACTATCAAAATTCTATGTTGCCTCCAATGTAGAAATATTTGGATTGAGGGTGGTTGTAATGATATATATTATTATCTTATTGAGAATCATATAGCTTTGTGAAATGTAGATTGTATAATTAAAGAGGCTAGGGATTGAGTCCAAATTTTAGATAAGTATTACATTATGCATACCTTTGGGGAAATCAATTTTGTGGTTGATTGTCTTTCCATCATTGGGGTTCATAATAAGAATATCATGATATGGGAAGGAGAAGAAAATTTAAAAAAGTGATATGAAAGCCCTCCTTAAATATGATTAGATTAGTGGAAGAGCTCGAAAACAAGAAATCATGGAAATGACATATAATCTCATAAGAGTTTATAATAATGATTTCATTAGTCTAAAAGGGATGTGTGACTTAAAATTTTCATTATTGCCTACACACTTTCAAGTCATTTTGTGTGGTCTTTTTTTGGTTAGTATTTATTCAAGTTTGTAGAAGTTTTTGTTGGTGTAAATAAGTATTTACTTATTACACTTACTTAAGTTTACTTAGGTTAATGTATTATTTAATTATTTTGCATTATTTTATTATTTATTTAGGTGAGACACTTAGGAGTTTGTGTACTCTCATGAGTTATGCAATTCTAATTATGCACATGGTGTCTACAACATAGGAGTTTGCCTCATTCACTGAGTTTTCATGATGAAAACATAGTTATCTGCACTCCTCATTTAGCACATGTTGTCTACACAATTGATTTGCATGCTCCACCACTGTAGGCTTATCCTCACATCATCGCACTTAATCCTGTGCTTAATGGAGAATAAACCATATCTAGTGGACATGTGCCTGGTTGTATGACTTATTATGATGCTGACTTCTATGCATTCTAGAAGCTCTCCTGAGGCCTTTATATACAGGCACTCCTAGTGTACTCTTAAGTGGGCATATTGAATGAATATCATCATTCTGATCATTACACTATTTTGGTCTACTATGTGCTTGTGTTTGAATTCCTTGGTCTTGGGTGAATTTTGGCCTAAGACAAATTCTTACATGGTATTAAAGCTAAAGGAGATCTCTACACATAGCCATTTGAGACTGTTCATGCTTCAACACCTCGACACAAATCTAGAGCATCCACATAAATTGGGAGTATCTAGAGCCAGATTTGACCTCATCATTGCATTTGGTGTGTCGATTTGGTGAAGATCAACTTTAAATTTTCCTATGCTAGGTGAAAGTTGATCGTGAGGCAATTTGTTTTGCAAATCAAAAATCGGAGGCCCCAATTTGCAGTTCAGGTATGATCATTTAATAGATATGGTTATTGTATTTCAGATCTGTAATTATTTTTATTCTCTACAATTTATTTTCCCATCCGAGTATTTTTCAAATTTTATTTTTAGAATCACTTGTTTAGGCAAAGAATTTTTTTAGTCGAATTAGGTAGTAACAACCGGCTCAGCTCTACAAATTTTGGAATTTATTATTTGTAGGGTATTTTTAATTATATGAGCACTGCAATTTAATTTGGGCTAATTCCAACCCAAGGGTTATACCATCGAAATCCTTGCTAAATTTGGTGGAATGTACCCTACACATTAACCGGCCACATAATCTAGTGACAAGGTCAACCAACGGCCAAAGCTCCCTCCTAGCAACCCTTTTATTTCTTGTTTGTAGAAGGTTCAATATACAGAGTGTATTAAGCACTTTCCCACTAAATGTGGAACTATTCCACAAATAACTAGTGGCCTACAAAAAATTCTAGGCACCAAAAGGTAACTCCCAACATCACATAATATTTTTGGTGGCTAAAAACATTTTTTTGACGTACAAAAATTTAGAATTGCTTGCGCAGTGAATAAACCATGCGGATAGCAGGCATGCCACACAGTCAAACCTTATTGGCTCATAGGTAGTAGAATTTGACATGCGGCCAAAGTATTTTCTGCCACATCTATGCTATAGCCCATGTTAGTGCTCACTAAACACTCCATAGGGACACATCATATCCTTGCTATCAACACTGTCAGCCTTTGTGGCATCCTAGTTAGCGTACATCTATCATCTACGTGTAGCCCTAGTCAACCATTGTACAACACAGTCGATAATTACGTGGCCATCCATGTCATTTTTTGTCCTCCACTGTCTATACATTTTGTATAGTATGGACGTATGGATCTGTATATGCTATCACAACAATCCATACATGCTGATGTCATTAGAGGGCTTGTGTGTGTTGATGTCATAATTTCCTGAGCCTAAATTTGATGATTGTCTAACCATCATTCTAGGGAAAATTTGAAATGCTGTAATGGATGCATGACCATCAAATTTAACCCCATCTTTTGTTGATGCAACCCCTCTCCAGATTGATTTTGGTTTTTCTAGTCCGACTTCGAGAGGCCATAACTCAAACATTTGGGTTCCAAATCCGGTGTAATGTTTTTTGAAATTGGGTAGAATTTCCTAAAGTTTTTAGTGGTGTAGCTCTTTTCTAGTTTTGGTTCATGGATTGTTCAAAATTTGCATCTTTTGGCAACTTTACCTGCATAATCCTACATTCCACAACTTCAAATGCTCCGTATAGGCACATCTGGAGTCAAAAATAGGTTCCATTTTTTTTGAAAGTGTGTTATTTTTCATCTACTTTCTATATCCTCAATAAAATTGTAGGGTTGTGTGGAAAAAAGTGTCACTTTTAACAATAGGTTCTTTCTTGGCTTTGTACTACTTCATAATTGTAGCACATTGTAAAGTTCCAGATTTGTAATCCATCAAGAGGTTGTAACAAGCAAAATTAGAATTCCACAAAGGCCAAAATTGGCCAGTAGCCCATTGTAATCACACTACTGATAAAGTTCCCAAAGCATCTATTTTGGGGGGGTTTCTTGATTTAGTGAAAAGGGAGGGTCTTCTTGGTGTTGTGTTCTCTCTTTTTTACACTTTTCTTTCATTTTTTGCATTATGGGAAACTTTAAGTTTCCTAAATTAACTCATCATAACTATGCTACGTGATCCATAAAAATGTGCTATCACTTAATGCATAATGGAGTTTCATAATATGTAGATGGTACTCTTCCTAAACTAGCAGGTGATAATGTATCAACAAGTGATATTTCAGCTTGGGTAGTAATGGATAGGAAAGCCCTAGGTGATATATGTTTGGGGGTAGATAATAAGATCATGTATCAAATCAAGAAGTGTTCTACATCCAAGGAAGCTTGGGATACCCTCAAAAACCTTTATGGTAAAGTGTCTGAAGAGGATGTTTTCAAAATTGAAGATATGCTTGTCTCCTTAGATCCTAAGTCATATGATCTAATATAGGATTTCATCATCAAGGTGAATGAACTAAAGACATAGCTTAATGATTGTGGAAGTCCTATCAAAGATGATAGATTGACCTATCAAGTATTCCACATTTGTATCTTCTTTTAACACCTCAAAGACTACCTTAGGGTTTGCCTATAAGAAAGTCACTTTTGATGAATATTCCAAACTGTTGGATGATGAAGAAAAGAAGTTGAAATCAATGGGGATTCTCAAATCACCTCAGTCTAAAGCATTGGTGACCAATGAGGGTTCTCAAAATTCAGCTGGATAATCTTCAAATAAAGGAAAGGGTAAGAAGAAATGGAAGAGAAAATCTAAGGATGTAGAAAAGACAGCACCAAAATCCAATCAACAAGGCAAGTCCTCAAATTCCAACAAGAAAGGGGACAACAACAATAAGGAGAAGAAGAAGTGCGTTTATTGCAAGAAATCAGGTCATGAAGAGCATGAGTGTTATCTTAAAAAGATTGATGAGTCGACCAACATCATGAAGAGATATAATGTTCCATTGCCTAATGCTTATAAGGAGAAAGGGTCTTCTTTAGATTCAAAGGGCAAAGGGGAAGCACTCATGGTTAATTCAAACTCTTCAAAGGAATGGATCTTTAACTTAGGTGCCTCATATCATATGGGTTCTTCAAAAGAGGATTTTTCTTCAATGAAGCAATGAAAGGTACCACACATCTTCATGGGAGATGATAGAAAAATGGAAGTTGAAGGAAAAGGAAATGTGGAGATGGAAAATGGAGAGTTTTAAGATGTTCTCTATGTTCCAAACCCAAGTTCAAATCTCCTATAAATCTACCAAATCACTCAACTTGGAGATGGATATAGAGTTGAGTTCCTTCCAGATTTAGTAAAGGTGCACAGTCTTAAAGATGACTCATTGGTTGTAGTGGGGAAAGTGAATCATAACAGGAGGTTATACTCTTTCTCTCATTTTTGCCCAAGTCTTCTTCAAAGGCCTTGTTAACTCAATCAAATTCAAACATGCAATTATGGAATGAGTGGTATGGTCATCTTGAATTTTGCTATCTTCAACAACTTTGCACATATAGAATGGTCAAAGGTATACCTCAAATCAACTTTTCTAAGAGTGAATGTTCAATAGATTCAGTGGATATGCATCTAGAGGGGAAGTTATAGAGAGGGAAGTCTTCAAAAGCACCAGGTGTTCTATAGATGGTTCACATGGTATTAACAGGTCCTTTTGCATTCAGCTAGGGTTGCTACATACTTACCTTAGTTGATGACATTTCAAGGTTCACTTGGGTCTATTTTCTTCATAATAAGAATGAAGTGTTGGACAAGTTTCTAGCCTTCAAGACTCATGTTGAATGGAAATATAGAAAGGCCATCAAAGTTCTCCGAATGGATAATGGAAGAATTTATGTGAATAGAGGACTTATGGACTTTTGTAGACTTGAGGGCATTGATCTTCAAACTCTGCCAGCATTTAGTCCACATAAGACAGATGTTGTAGCTTTGAGGATTTGAATTCTTAAGTCTATGAAAAGTTGCATAATCCATGCCATGTCTCTAGATCTATCATTAGAAGTCAAAGCAATCTCTAGTGCCTCTCACATTCTTAATTGGTCTCCTCATCTAGCCTTAGATGGAAAAACTCCTTTTGAGGCATGGTGCAACAAAAAACCCATTGTGACACACTTGAAAGTCTTCGATTCTCCTGCATGGGCAAACACATCTTCTAGGGGTTGCAAGGCACAGTCACCTCGGCCTTGTACTTTCATTGGTTATGAAGACAGAGTGAAGGCATATATACTTCTAGATCTAGAGACACATTAGATTTTTGTGGAGAAGGATGTACATTTTGAGGAAAGTTCTCCCAGCTTGTCCTCTACTCCTCTCCACACATCATATTGTGTGGAAAGTAATAGTGACACCAATGATAGGGTTTTAACAGATGTAGATAGGTGGAGTTCTATCGATATTTATAGTGAGAGGTCACTATATTAGTTCACTCCACATGCATACATCACCACAGTGATAGGTCCACTACATAAGGGTACAACCAGTCTTCTAGATACAGGTTCAGTGCCAGATTTGGGGGACAATATTAATGATCTACCTCTTCTTCTTGATGCAGAAGCACCTTCTTTAGTTGTCATGAGGGTTTCATCCAACCTTCTTATTCATTCTCTACATGGTCGATCCTCATAGGTTGAAGTGATTGTGGATAATTATGATCAGCAGTTGTAGTAGGGTTCTTCATTAGCTGCAGAGACATATAGTTCTTTGAGACAGGTTCTTCAACTAGTTGAGTAGGTTTCAAAGACATCACTTATCCATGGTATTCTTTCCACACACAGTGGAAGTGTCTCATTTTTACCCTTGGTATTGTTTCTTCCTAAGGGGAGGAACACCATTATGTAGTCTTGGATCTGCTTCTTCATGAGAGTAGTCACTATTTGACATTCTTCTTTGGGGGGCGGAGAGCCTATCCTATCTCTCTTCCTCTTCTCATCATTATCTTATGTATATACTAGATGTATGTTGTAATGGGGGGGTCTTGATTTCTCCATCCATCCATGCATCCCTATTTATCTCTCTTTTTGGGGGAGGGTTTTTCCCATGAGGTTTCCCTCTTTCTCTACTTTATGAGAGATTGCATATCGTTATGTACATGGGTACCTAACATGGCCTAGTAGCTGGGACCCATTCTGCATATCATCCTAGATTTTGTAAGCTTAAGGGCATTCCCCTAGGTTGCACTTAATGGGGGGTGTTGGTGTAAATAAGTATTTACTTATTACACTTACTTAAGTTTACTTAAGTTAATGCATTATTTAATTATTTTGCATTATTTTATTATTTATTTAGGTGAGACACTTAGGAGTTTGTGTACTCTCATGAGGTTTATGGAAAAATTTCATGGCTTTGATGCTTTGACTACCTTGGAATTTGTGGATAGATGGAGTAATGACTATGTGACTATGATGGAAAAAAGGTTGTGATCGATAAAGTGATGGTAGGTAGGGTCACTAGGCTCTTGATAAATGGGATGAATTTTTTTAAGGACAAAAAGGTGGGCATCATATTTCTGGAAGATGAATCTATACACAAGGAAACATTTATCCATGAGACTTTAGTTTGAAATGTTAGAAAAAATAGTAAATATTATGAAAAACTAGACCCAAGAAGTAAACTATCAAATTAACCTTTCAAGAATGTCTCATGTCTCCCTACCTACAAATACTAAAATTGTTCCCAGATCAACATCTTAGTGGTAGTCCTAGAATGCGATGAATCTATTATGTAGATCTATATTGATGCTTTGAAGATTTGAAAAATCTATATGAAATCTATATGAATGAATAGTCTAACAAAATGTAGACATGAAATAATCTTAAAATGATGCATAAAACTTTAGTCATTTTTGCTCTTGAATGACCCATATTTATAGATTTTCCAAAGGGCATGGGGTAGGGTTTAGGTTTACCATGGTAACAATATAGTAAGGTCAAATGAAGTCCATGAAGGATATGAAATCCATAAAGGGAAATCCATTATTCATTATCATTTAGGATATTTGAGGATAAATACTCTTTTTTCTTTTTTCCTTTTATTGATTTTATCTTTTGAGATATTTTCCAAAAAGGTGAGGAGAAATGTTTATTTACTTTCTTTTTGAAATTGTTTTTCCTTTTTGAATTGATTTTTGAATTTTAATTTTAATATGATCAAGAACTAGGTAATTAATTGATTGGATTTATTACCTAATAATCATATGTGATTAATCCATGTCTATTATTTTCCTGATTTCTCTAATATTGTCCTTAAGCCTTACTAATTTGATTAAAATAATGTTTTTGAAGTCCTTCCAATTTAAGGGTGTCTACAAATACCCCTCTTTGAGCTGATATGTGAAGTATATTAGTTCAAAGAATGTCTTGATTTTTATGAATTTCAATCCAAATTTGATGATTAATTACCTGATTTTTGACGACTTAAGATTTTGATATTGACATGATGATTGAGTACCTTGATTGTTGACAATTTACTAATTGATGTTAACATAATGATGTTCAAGATTTTGTGTTTAATGCCCCTATTTTGAAAATGAGTTTCTTGGATGCCCATGTTTGATTGATTATGCTTAGATGTTGATATGATGTTTGGATGTTTGAAAATGTTTCCTAGATGTTGTTGCTATTTATTTAGATATGGATATGCCACCTCCTTAGAAATAAATTTGGAATTATTTGTTTCCAAGATATGGACATATCAATTTTTTTTTTCAAATTTCTTTTTTTGTAGTGAAAATGAGGTAGATGAATAGCATTGTATATTATCTATGGTAAGAAATGCGATGGAAAAAAGACCCTTTTACCTATTTAGTTTCACACCCATCTTTCATTTTAACTTACTTATGGCTTTGGACTAATAAGGATGGTGGTCCCATTGCAAGAGCATAGGTTCGAGAGGGGTCACAAATATCAGTGTCAAGCTAACTTTGGTGCTCCGATATGTCATTGAAAACCTCCATGATTTCAATTATTCTAACTGGTAGAGAAATTTTTTGGTTTTAGCATGATTTGAATGTTTAAATGCCCATTTTTCATGGTTTAGCACTTTTGTTTATTTTTTTAGTGTTTTAAAATCATTTTAGTGCATCTATAATTTCTTGTAGTGCATCTGCAGTACGTAATTGCATTTGATTATTGGTGTAGAACATATGTGTAGTTTTTTAGTGCATTTTAATGGAATGACACATTACAAATTATTCTAGCACTTAGAATTAATCTTGTAGCACATACCCTTTGTGGCAAATGTTTGAATGTGATTGTCAATAAAAAATGTTTTGAATTCAGGTGTTTTAGTGCATCACATATTTGAGAAGTAAATTTGTTTTTAATGTTGTATCCATAACATGTCATAGCACATATTCTTGTAATAGCACACATGATATTATAAATAGTGCATATAGTTAAGGTAATAGTGTGTCTTCTTCCAATAGTGTATCTATGCACTAAAATAGCACTTTTGTTTGTAAAATGGCGTGTGTGGTTTAGAATGTGATTTGCAATAGGTGGTCTGCAAGATATATAATGTGTCAAATAGAAGATGATCTAGATAGGTCATTTGGATTGTGAAAATGATTTTTGATTTATTGTAAGCCAATGTGGTATAGCGATGTCCTATGGATAATGTGTTTGTTGATGTCCATTTTTTAATGTCTTTGCACAAAATGAAAACAACATAGGAGTAGAATCACAAAGTGAAATGTTTAATCAATTAGATAGGTTGGAAAGATAAGATGTTTTCATCTCAAGATATAGGGTTGGGAATTTTTGTGTGTGTTTGTTTGAAGATATAAAGTCAAAAAAATGATTGGTCTATGGTCGAACTAGTAGCTAGGTAGCTAGACGTTGTTGACTTAGATTGATGTAGGATGATTACTTTCAATGATGAACTACTGTAATTTTTTTGATGTTGTGCAAACTAGTACAATGGCTTAATCTCTACTTTCACAAGTTATATCCTTGACCTCTTGAGATGATCGATTGATTGTCATCCTAGGATCAATAGGTGATATATAGATGTAGGTTTCTTCAAATGCCTTGGTTGTGAGCGAGCCAAGGTTTTGATAGTTTTGACCAAGAGGTGGCATTCAGACCACAATAACTTCCATTTTCCATTGGGGGAGATGACTATTACACCCAAGGATGTATATAGGATTCTCATGATCCCTATACTAGGCCATCTGGTATATTACAATCAGGCACATGATGGCACAACATGCAGGGACCTATTTGGAAATGAAGATATTGGAGATGATTGCATCTTGTAGTTTTAGATGCTCTAGTATGATCCTCTATCAACAATGTTGGCATGCTTGATAGAAAGATTCCTCCTTCTAGATAGATGGGGACATAGATGTCCCATTGGATGGGGCCATATAATATAGGACATGATTGATGAGCCACATTAATTTGTATGGGGGAGTTGTATCCTTGTAAATTTATATCATGAGTTACACCAGGTAGTATACTCTTGAGCCATAACTCTATCAATTAGTGTCATGATGTTACAGATATGGATATGGGAGCACTTACCTATCACTTGAGTAATTTGTGTACAATAAAGACCACATGACATGTCATATATCTATGATTATTCTAATGTCATTCTCTAGCCTCATCTAAGGAAGATATAGTATTAGAGATGCATGATAGTATATAAGGATGAGGTTGTGTGGAGGTCATATAGAAATACATAGCCTTGGGTGGAGGATGATTATGAGATAATATATTTATTTTGTCCTCATTTTATACTAGGCTAAGTTGCTTTCGTGATTGAGAGATTTTGTTTCTCAAGGGTGCTTAGACAATTTGGTTGCCTACAATGGATGCCACATGGGATAGAATACTATGCATGTGTGTATGAAGAGAAACTAGTGTAGGGACCTACATTGAATTATGAGGCATGTTGAGAGGCTTATATAAAGATAATATAGTCACCACAAAGATGGTCATTCAAGGATGATGTGGAAGTGATGCAACAACATCCTAGGCTTGCTGACAATCTTGCAAGATAGTGTGGTTTGTATTTGGAGTTGAGGAAATCGGTCAATGAAAGATGTGTGACTTGGTCAAAGAAGGAGATACTAGGTTATCAAAGGCACTTGACATGCACTAGGAGCTTAGTGATGTTGGTTACAGTGTTGACTAAGTAGCTCAGTCATTGAAGGGACTTGGTCACCAAAGGAGGAAATCAACATATACTGTGGCTCAGTTTAAATTAGGAACTTGACAGTAGTGTTTCCCAAGTTGGCTAGATCAATGAAGGGATCTTAGTTAAACTTGGTGAGTTGTTGATGCTCAGTAGTTTTTTCTGACACTCAGTCATGTATTGGTCTCTATGGTACTCGAGTTGTCTATAGTGTGAGCTGACCTTGGCATTTAATTTTGTTATATGTATTTAATATGTGTCGCAACCAACTTGTGGCTTGCATGGGTATTTAATATAAGGGTTTGTTTTAATATGTAATGAATAAGAAAAACTATGGCTTAGTTGGGTATAAGTAAAGGTATTTTGTGGAGTCTTAAGTCATTAAAATCCATCTTGGAGAAGAAGATGTGGTAGAAGAGAGAATTGTGAGAAAGGCTAGTAGCTGAGGCTTAGGAAACAAAGAGATTTCTTAGTGGGCTTGTGAGATCTTCCTTGGAGGTTTCTACTAGAGTATGGATATGGACTAGCTAGTGTTGAGTTGGATCTTAAGGGAACTTGTAGAAATATTTTGTAATTGCTATTGTATTTGGCCCTAACTCGAAAGGCCTTAAAGTCAGGCACATTGCATGTAAACAATTGTTATATGAATAAGCACTGAGAATTGGTATCAAATCTTGCATTTTTGTTGTGTGTCTACTATGTGGTTATTTGTAGGAATCCATATTACCTTCAATAGGGGTATCCTTAGATTTTTGTTGCATTAGGTGGTATCAAAGATCAATTGTTCTTGAGTGTATAGACCAAGCACCAAATTTGAGGTAGTTTGTACTATGACTTAAGTGAAGGCTAGAAGATAAGGTTGATCTTATGTAGATGATTAATCTTCCAAACTTGTGGATTATTGCTTTGGGCTTGCAAGAATCTTGGAAGATGCCTCCAAGAAGATTAGACCTTAGGAAAATTAATGATCTTAGTGATGCTATGGAAGAAAGGATCTTAGAGAAGATTAAAGCATAATTCAAATCTTAGATGACACTAATGAAGAGTGGTATGATAGATGAGATCATAAGAGTTATAGGTGGTGTACCTTAGTATGTAGGTACTGAATATGGTTATAAGGAGGTTGTTGAAGACTTTGAAGTTTTTGAATCAATTGGTGAAGATAGAACTAATTGTGTGGAGATACCTATGGGAAATAGGCTTAGTCAATTTGCTAGACTTGGATCTTAGTTAAAGTTGAAGCATAAGATGGAGGTTTCTACTTTCTTAGGTAATTTGAATCTTGAAGACCTAATTGACTAGATTGGTAAATTGGAAGAATATTTTAAACTTGAGGATATTGAGGATCCACTCAAAGTAAGGTTGGAACAAACTAAGTAGAAAGGACATGCTACTCTTTGGTGGAAAGAACTAAAAAGAGATAGAGAGGAGGAAGGTGAAATGAAGATTACTAGATGGAGGTTGATGGTAACTAAGTTGAAGGCTATGTTCATTCCTATTGATTATGAACTTGAGTTGTTCAAGAGGTTACACAATTTGAAATAGAAAGATATGACTATGAAAGATTATACTAAGGAGTTCTAATAGTTGACTATTCAATTTTGGCATAGAGAATTGTTAAAGGAGAAGGTAGCTTAGTAAATTAATGGTATGAGATTAAATATCCAAGAAGAGGTTGGCATGTTGAAGATTGATTCAGTTGAGGATGCTTATCAGTATGCTATGAAGGAAAAAGATAAGTGAAAGAGGAAAAGTCAAGGTAATTCCAAAGGGAAGGAGAAGCAAGACTACTCGAAAAAGGCTAAACCAAGTGTAGAAGATGAATCAAAACCTATTAATTAAGAGAGAAGGATAGACATAGGTGAGTTTAAGGGTACTTTCTAAAGAAGTGGTGAAGTAGGACACAAATCTTATGAATGCCCTAAGGCTAGTGTCAAAAGAGCTATTGTTGTTAATGAGGCTAAAAATACTACCAGTGAACCTAAGCAAGGAGAGAATTTACTAGCTCAGAAAGTACTGATTGGTCAGAGGATAATGGAATCTTGTTAGAGGACTAGTTTGTTTAGGACTTGTTGTAAGTGTTGGTGTAAATATGTATTTACTATTTACACTTACTTAAGTTTACTTAGTTTAATGCATTATTTTATTATTTTGCATTATTTTATTATTTTATTTTGTGAGACACTTAGGAGTTTGTGTACCTTTTTGAGTTGTCATGTTGACAACACAGAAGTATGTAACTCTATTTTAGCACATGGTGTCTACAACACTAATTTGCATGTCACACCTTTGTAAGCTTATCCTCTCATCGTCAAACATACTTCTGTGCTTGATGGAGGATAACCCATATCTTGTGGACATGTGCCTGGTTGTATGACATATCATGTAGCTGATTACAAGGCATTCTAAATTTATCTCAGAGGCCTTTATATATAGGCACTCCTAGTGTAATTTCATAATTGCATATTGAATGAATTTATCGTCATTCTGATCATACTCTCTTTCTAGTCTTTAGTTGTGCTTGTGTTTGAGTTCTTAGTTCCTGGGTGAATTTTTCCCTTAGGAAAATTCTTACATGGTATCAGAGTTTGGAGATTTTCTCATCACATAGTCATTTGAGACCACGCTTGCTTTAGCACCTTAGCCTAAATCTAGAGTACTTTAGAAATTGGGACCATCAAGAGCCAGATTTGACCTTGACATTACGTCTAAAATATTGAATTGGTGAAGATCGACTATAAACTTAGCTACCTTCACCCAAAGGCCACCGTGAGGCAAAATTTTTTTGCAAATCAAAACCTGGAGGCCCTGATTTGCAGTTTGGGTATGGTCATTTTTTGCAGAATTACTGATTTATTTGGATTTGCAATTTTTTATTTCTCTGTAATTTTTTTTTAGAATTCACAATTTTTTTCGCCCTTCGAGCACCAGCAAAGATTTTTTTTTTAGTAGAACCAAGTAGTGACACCGTAGCTCTACCATTTGGAGGTTGTGTTTGCAGAGGATATTTCATTATTTTAATAGGTTAATTAAGCCCCAATATAGTAGTTGTACACATTTTCATTGATGAATATTTCTTAACAAATCCGAACACATAGATATCAGACTATTCCAAATCCGCCCAACTCTTGACCATCTAGTGGCTAGTTTCCATAAACCTCGATGGGGTTCCTTTGCTTTTACCTTCGTGGCTTTTTTCTTTTATTCACCCCGCGGTCCACCCCATAGTGAATGTGGGACAATTCCCACTGAACTTTGGCCAATCTCTAGCAAAGAGAATTAGTAATATGGTGATTGGCATTTTTTAACAGTCCCCGACCACTTTGGTAATTCCTAGTTTGCATTTCAAGAATTTGGCTTGACTTTTGTCTTTTCAGGGTGATGAGTTGAAGTTTCTAGCTGACTGAAGCTGACTCTGATACACATAAACCTTTTCTCGATTGTGAGTTGCTTTTTTTTCTAACCATCAACACGATTTGAAAGATCTCTGATCGTGGTGAAATTTTTTTGGGCATTTGCACTTTCTCAGTTGCCTACTACTTTTTTTGGCATTGTTTTAAGATATTTCGATAGCCATTGAAAAATTCTTGATGATTGTAGTAGTGGAAAGGTTTTTGGCATTTCGTTGGGATCTCTGGTGGTGTTTTTTGGTTCTGGCACCCCCTGCATTGATTAATCTAGCACCCGCAATTATTTGACTGCAATTAAATGTCTTTTGGCATGGTTTAAAGATTCAGGCATCATACGCAAATATTTCTACCCTAATTTTCCTAACATCTTTTTTGTGTATTCTAGTGACCCACATCACAAATTGGCATTTGTTGTTTTTTAATCTTAACAATTTTTCATTAGTACACATGGCATCCATGCTAGTGTACACTTAGCTAACTACACCTAATCAGTAGGTGATGTAAGATTGACACGTTAGTAGTCACATAGGTGACCACACTAGTTGATGTACCCAGCCACACAAGCTATCGTATGATGTCATGTCATCATTTTGTATAGTACAGACATACAGTTAGTGCCCAGTCACTTGACAAGCAATCAGGACATGTGGTTTTTTCACTAATATCAGCATTTGACTATGTTAAATTTAACAACCATTGAACATCAAA
Organism: Cupressus sempervirens; assembly: GCA_028749045.1. NCBI lineage: Eukaryota > Viridiplantae > Streptophyta > Pinopsida > Cupressales > Cupressaceae > Cupressus > Cupressus sempervirens. The sequence goes on from CM053789.1 coordinate 777,800,952, forward strand.
ATTAGGTCATTTACAACTACAGTAATGGTTTCTTGACCATCAATTTTAGACTCACAATTTTTTCTCCAGACCCCTCTCTACATTGCTTTTCAATTTGGCAGCCTGACTTTGCCAGCCCATAACTTAGACATCTAGACTTTGCTTTAGGTGCAATTTTTTTTGAAATTGGGCAAAATTTCCTAAAATTTCTAGTGGTGGTATTCTTTTCTAGTTTTTGTGCACAAATTTTGTAGAAATTACATTTTTTGGTGACTGTACCTGCATAATCCTATGTTTTGCAACTTTAAATGCTCCGTACGGGCACATCTAGTCACTTTTTTAGGTTCTTTTTTTTGGAAAATACATATTTTTTCATCTACTTTCTAAATCTAAAGTCAAATTCTAGGGTTGTGTTGACCAAAATCTCACTTTCAGAATTAGGCCTTTTTCTACATTGTAAAGCTTTGATTCTTTTTCAAAATTGTTGTAAATCTAAGATATAGTGCTTAGTCATAGATTTGGGCCTCAAAAGGTAGTTGTAAAAGAAAAATTAGAAAGTACACTTTGTTCATTTTGACAAGTGGCCCATTGTGCATGCACTAATTATAAATTGCCAACAACATCTTTTTTGGGGGGGTCTTTTGATTGAGTGAAAAAGGTACTATGTTTTTGTGTCTCTCTATTGTGCTCTTTTCATTTTTTGCATCATGGGTTTTAAATGTCCTCCTCTAACTTCATGCAATTGTTCTACATGGAAAGATATTGCATGGAGTAGATTAATGGAAAAAGGATATAGTCTTTATATTGATGGTAAAATTCCTAAACCTACTAATGCTAAAGAAATCATTGAATGGAAAAGACAAGACCAACAGGCTTTAGGAGCTATCAGGAACTGTGTTCATAAAGATCTCTTTTTTTACATTGCCAATTGTATAGAATCCAAAGAATCTTGGGATAAACTTAAATCATTGTATGGTAAGGTGGATGAAGAAAAGGATTTAAGATAGAGGATGATCTACTTCTCTTGGATCCAAAGAACTTTGACACAATTCAAGATTACATCAACAAAGCCAATGAATATGGGGCACTTCTAAAATATTATGGAAATCCTATGAAAGATGATAAGTTGATTTATCACATCCTGAAGAGGCTACCTCCAGAGTATGCTTCATTTGTTTTGAGTTTCAATACTCATAGGTTGACCATGGGATATGCTTACCAGAAGCCTTCATTTGATGCATTCGCAAAAATATTGATTATTGAACAATCTCACTTGATGGATATAGGACTTATCAAGTCATCAAAGACCAAAGCCTTGGTGGCTAGTGATGAGCACCAATCAAGTCAAGGGGGGAAAAGCAACAAGAAGAAGAAGCAGTGGAAGTAGAAATCATAATATGAGACACAACAATCCTCCTCACAACAAGGTAATTCTTCTTCCAACAATAAGGGAATTAATGAAAAGAAAGATAGACTCTTTTGTGCATAGTACAAAAAGCCAAATCATGACAAGCATCATCGCAAAACTAAAAGAATCGATGAGTTAGAAAATCTACTCAAGAAGAACAAGATTCAAGTGCTAGGTATTTCCAAGGATTCTAATCCAACCTCTTCAAAGGGTAAAGGACAAGCACTTATGGAAAATACAAGTTCTTCTTCCAAATGGATACTTGACTTCGGTGCCTCTTATAATATGGGTTCCTTAAAGGAATACTTTTCTTCGTTGAAGCAGTCAAAGGTACCACACATCTTTGTGGGAGATGATACTAAAATGGAAGTTGAAGGAAAGGACATGTGGAAATGGAAAATGGGGAATTCAAAGATGTTCTCTACGTTCCAAACTTGAGCTCAAATCTCCTATCAATTTACCAAATCACTCACCTTGGAGATGGTCATAAGGTTGAGTGAGTTCTAGATTTAGTAATGGTACAAAGTCAAAGAGATGATTCATTGGTTGTAGTGGGGAAAGTCAATGATGACAAGAGGCTTTATTCCTTCTCCCACTTTCTGCCTAAGTCTCCTTCTCAAGCCGTGTTAACTCACTCTACTTCACATATCAACTTATGGCATGAGTGGTTTGGTCACCTTGACTTCCGCTCTCTTCAGCAACTTTGCTCAAAACATTTGGTCAAAGGTCTACCAAATATCAACTTTTCTAAGGGAGAGTGATCATCTTGTTCAATGGATATGAATCTCAAGGAGAAGTATGATAAAGGGAAGTCTTCTAGAGCTCCAATTGTTCTTTAGCTAGTTCACATGGTTTTAGTAGGACCCTTTGCAGTGACTTCTGTGAGCCAAGGCCACTACATCCTCACATTTGTTGATGACTTTTCAAGATTCACTTGGGTCTACTTCCTTCATCATAAGAGAGTGAAGTGGTTCATAAGCTTCAAGAATTCAAGACTCATGTTGAACACAAGTCAAGGAAAGCCATCAAGGTACTAAGGGTGGACAATGAGAATAGATATGTAGACATAAGACTTAGGGACTTTTGCAAAATTGAGGGGATTGATCTTTAGAACCTACTAAAATTCAGTCCACACAAGATAGATGTTACAACACTAAGGATTAGGAATCTCAAAGCCATGACAAGTTGCATGATTAAAGACAAGTCTCTTGATAGTACACTCAAAGTTGAAGCCATTAGTAGTGCTACTCACATACTTAATAGGTCTCCTCATAATGCCTTAGACAGGAAGAATCCTTTTGAGGCATGGTGTGGCAAAAAACCAGTTGTGAGCCACCTTAGAGTCTTCAGTTGTCTAGCATGGGCAAACCTATCTTTTAGGAGTTACAAGGCACTATCACCTAGGCCTTGTACCTTCATCAGTTATGAAGACAATGCGAAGGCTTATAGATTGATGGATCCAGAGAAATATGAGAATTTTGCATAGAATGATGTTCACTTTGAGGAAATTTCACCTAGCTTATCCTCTAATCCTCTTTGCACATCATACACAGTGGAAACTAATAGTGACACTAGCGATAGTGCTTCAATAGGTTTAGACATGTGGGGTTCTATTAACAATTGTAGTAAGAGGTCACATCATCTATCTAGTCCACATGCTTACATTGCCACAGTGAAAGGTCGAACACATCATGGTATGTCTCATCTTCTAGCTCCAACTTTAGTTGACTTGGGAGATAGCCTTGAGGACTTACATATTCTCTTTGATGAAAGTGATCCTTCTATAGTTGTTGTGAGGGCTCACTCTGACCCTCATGTCCATTCTCTACATTATCAATCTTCATAGGTTGGCATGATTGTGGATACTTATGTACAAAAATTGTTGGAGGTCTCTTTGTCAATTGAGGAGATAGATGGTTCATGAGAACAGGTTCAACAAACATCCTTGACAAATCTACATTCGATCTTTTCAGCATAGTTGGAAGGAGTGAGCATCATCAATGACACAAGGATACTTGAGTAGATTTCAAGGCCACCATACATCTGCAGGGTTGTACCTTTGGCATTGTTTCTTCCTAAGGGGAGGAACATCATTCAACACGCTTGGACCAGATTCTTCATTAGAGTAGCTTTCAATGACAGACATTCTTCATTTGGGGGGGAGGGACTACCTTGTTTCTCTTCCTCTTCTTTCTTATGGGGGGGACTTTTTCCTCTTATGAGGGTTAGTTCTTCTCATTCTTCAGTTATATATATACTAGATATATGTTGTAATGGTGGGGGGTGTTCTTGATTACTCCATCCATCCATGCATCCCTATTTATCTCTCTTTTTGGGGGAGGGTCTTTCCCATGAGGTTTTCCTCTTTCTCTGCTTTATGAGAGATTGCATCCTCATTATGTACATGGGTACCTAAAATGGCCTAGTAGTTGAGACCCATTATGCATCTTCATCTAAGTTTTTCTAAGCTTAAGGGCATTCCCCTAAGTTTCACTTAAGGGGGGTGTTGGTGTAAATACATATTTACTATTTACACTTAAGTTTACTTAGGGTAATGATTTTTTGTTTTTGTTTTTGTGAGACACTTAGGAGTTTGCACACCTTTTTGAGTTGTCATGTTGACAACATAGAAGTACACAACTCTATTTTAGCACATGGTGTCTACAACACTAATTTGCATCTCACACCTTTGTAGGCTTATCCTCTCATCATCGCACATACTTTTGTGCTTAATGGAGGATAACCCATATCTGGTGGACATGTGGCTAGTTGTATGACATATCATGTAGCTGATTATGAGGCATTCTAGATGTATCTAAGAGGCTTTTATATATAGGCACTCCTAGTGTACTTTCATAATTGCATATTGAATGAATTTATTATCATTATGATCATACTCTCTTTCTATTCTTCAGTTGTGCTTGTGTTTGAGTTCTTAGTTCTTGGGTGAATTTTGCTCTTAGGAAAATTCTTACAGTATGTATGGTGGTAAAGTTTGCAAAATGATTGTGGATGGTGATAGTACAAGCAACCTTTTTTCTGAGGAGATGGTTCAAAAACTTGGTTTGGAAAGAATGAGACATCCTTGTCCTTATATGAGTGGCTAGTTGCAAGGTGAGCATGTTTTGGAAGTTAGGGAGAAGTACCTTGGTGATTTCCAGATTGGGTAGTATAAGGATCAAGTGGTGTGTGATATTGTGGATATGAACAGTTGTCATTTGTTTCTTGGGAGACCTTTGTAGTATGATTCCAAGGATGTGCATGATAGTGTCAAGAATGGTATTACAATTGTGAAGGTGGTAGGAAGCACTCCTTGATTGCTTTATAGAATAAAGAACTTGGTAGAAAGAACTTGAGTATTGGCAACCAAATTGAGTTGAAATATTCTAAGAAGATAAAAGGATAGAGTGTACAATTTGAGGACTTGGAGGATATGTATATGAAGAACCAATTTGGTATATATGTACTGAATCTAAGAAGACATTCTTCTAGTTATTAAGAACATCTTTTTGAACCTGGGGTGTTTGATGCAAGAGCATCCTAGGCTTGCTCACAATCTTATAGGATGGTGTGGTTTGTCTTTGGAGTTGAGGAGCTTGCTCACAGAAAGATGTGTGACTCAGTCAAAGAAGGAGGAGATACTTAGTTATTGAAGGAACTCAACATGCACTAGGAACTCGGTGATGCTAGTTATAGTGTTGATTGAGTAGCTCAGTCATTGAAGGGATTAAGTCACTAAAGGAGGAACTTAGCAAATATTGTGGCTTAATTTACACTAGGAACTTAGCAGTAGTGATGCTCAAGTTGGCTCCATCAATGAAGGAAGCTTGGTTATGCTTGGATAGTTGCTGATGCTCGGTGGTCGTTTTTGATTCTTGATCATGTCTTGGTCTTTGTGGTGCTTGATTTGTTTGTAGCATGAGCCAAACTTAGATTTTTTTTTTAATATGTATTTAATTTGTGTTGCAGCCAACTTGTGCCTTTCATGGGAATTTAATGTAAGGGTTTATTTGTGGAGTCTTGAGCCAATATCATACAACTTGGAGAAGAAGATGTGGCAAAAGAGAAAACTTTGAGAAGGTCTAGTAGCCGAGGCTTAAGAAATAAGGAGATTTCTTAGTGGGCATATTAGCACAAGTTGAGATCTTCCTTGGAGGTTTCTACTAGAGTGTGGATCTAGACTATCTAGTTTTGAGTTGGATCTTGAGGGATGTTGTAGAAATATTTTGTAATTGCTATTGTATTTGGCCCTAACCTAGAAGGTCTTACAGTTGGGCACATTGCATGAAAATAATTGTTATATGAATAAAGTGTTGAGAATTGGTATCAAATCTTGCATTTTTGTTGTGCTTCAACTATGTGGTTATTTTTAGGGATCCATATTACCTCTAGTAGGGGTACACTTAGATTTTTTTTGCATAAGTTTGTATTAGAGCTCAGTTATTCTTGAGTGTGCAGACCAAGCATCAAATTTGAGGTAGTTTGCACCAGGGCTTGGGTGAAGGCTAGAAGAAAAGGTTGATCTTGTGGAGCTGATTAATATTTTGGGCTTGTGGATTTATTTATTTGGACTTGCAAGAATCTTGGAATATGCCTCCAAGAATATTGGACCCTAGGGTAATTGATGATCTTAGTGATGTTGTGGAAATTAAAGCATAATTCAGATCTTTGATGACACTAATGAAGAGTGATATAATAGATGATATCATAAGTGTTATAGGTGGTGTACCTTAGTATGTGGGTACTAAAGATGGTTAGAAGGAGTTTGTTGAAGATTTTGAAGTTGTTGGATCAAGTGGTGACGATAGAACTGATTATGTGGAAAGACCTATAGGAAATAGGGCCGATCAATTTGCTACTAGATCTCAGTTAAAGTTGAAGCATAAGATGGAGGTTTCTAATTTCTTAGGTACTTTTAATCCTAAAGACTTGATTGATTGGATAGGTAAATTGGAAGAATACTCTAAGCTTGAGGATATTAAGGATCCACTCAGAGTAACGTTGGCACATACTAAGTTCAATTGACATGCTGCTCTTTGGTGGGAAGAACTACAAAGAGACATAGAGGAGGAAGGTGAAATCAAGATCACTAGATGGAGGTTGATGGTAACTAAGTTGAAGGCTAAGTTCATTACTATTGATTATGAACTTGATTTTTTCAAGAGGTTGCAAAATTTGAAATAGAAAGATATGACTATGAAAGATTATACCGAGGAGTTCTACAAGTTGACTATTCAATTTTGGCATAGAGAATTGTAAAAGGAGAAGGTAGCTCAACATATTAATGGTTTGAGATTCAATATCCAAGAAGAGGTTGGCATGTTATATATTGATTCGGTTGAGGATTCTTATTAGTATGCCTTGAAGGTAGAAGATAAGTTGAAGAGGAAAAGTCAAGGTAATTCTAGAGGAAAGGAGATGCAGGACTACTCGGGAAAGGCTAAACCAAGTGTAGGAGATGAATCAAAACCTATTAATTAGAAGAGAAGGATAGATAGAGGTGAGTTCAAGGGTACTTTCTAAAGATGTGGTGAAGTAGGACACAAATCTTATGAATTTCTTAAGGCTAGTGACAAAAGAATTATTATTGTTAATGAGGCTGAAAACCCTACCAGTGAACCTAAGCAAGGAGAGAATTTACTAGCTTGGTGAGTATTTATTAGCCAGAGGATAATGGAATCTCATTAGAGGACTAGTTTGTTCAAGACTTGTTGTAAGTCTAGTGGTAAAGTCTACAATGTGATTGTGGATGGTGGTAGTATAAACAACCTTGTTGCTAAGGAGATGGTTTAGAAACTTGATTTAGAAAGAATGAGACATCCTTATCCTTATAGGATTGGCTAGTTGCAAGGTGAGCATGCCTTGGAAGTTAGGGAGAATTACCTTTTTGATTTCCAGATTGAGCAGTATAAGGATCAAGTGGTGTGTGATATTGTGGGCATGAAGAATTGTCATTTGTTGCTTGGTAGACATTGGCAGTATGATTCCAAGGACATGCATGATAGTGTCAAGAATACTTTTGCAATTATGAAGGTGGTAGGAAGAATTCCATGATTCCTTTACAAATGAAGAGATTAGTAGAAGGAACATGAGTATTGGTAGCCAAGTTGAGTTGAAATATTTTGAGAGGGTTGGAGATTAGTGTGGAAGGCAAGCTTATGGACCACCAAGGATGGATGTGAAGAAGAAGAAGAAGATCAAGGGAAAGAGTGTAAAATCTAAGGACTTGGATGATATGTATGTGAAGAACATATTTGGTATTTATGTACTAAATCCAAGAAGTTGTTCTTCTAGTTATTAAGAATATCTTTCTAAACTTGGGTTGTCTAATGTCGGAACATCATAGGCTTGCTAGCAATCCTACAAGATGGTGTGGTATGTTTTTGGAGATGAGAAACTTGGTCAAATAAAGATGTGTGACTTGATCAAAGAAGGAGGAGATACTTAGTTATTGAAGGCACTCAACATGCACTCAGAACTCAGTGATGCTAGTTGTAGTGTTGATAAACTAGCTAATTCATTGAAGGGAATTGGTCACCAAAGGAGGAACTTAGTGTATACTATGGCTTGATTTACACTATGAATTTGATTGTATTGTTGCTTGAGATGGCTCCATCAATGAAGGAAGCTCAGTTATTCTTGGCGAGTTGCTGATACTTGATGGTGTTTTTAGATACTCAATCATGTCTTGGTCTCTATGGTGCTCAAGTTGTATTTAGCGTGAGCTAACCTTGGCATTTAATTTTGTTATATGTATTTAATTTGTTTTGCAAATGATTTAGCTTGCATGAGCATTTAATGTAAGGGTTTATTTTAATTTTTAATGGCTAAGACAACCTATGCCATAGTTGGGTATAAGTAGGGGTATTTTTTGGAGTTTTAAGTCATTATCATCTAGCTTGGAGAAGAGGATGTGGAAAAAGAGAAAATTTTGAGAAGGTCTAGCAGTTAAGGGTTAAGAAATAAAGTGATTTCTTGGTTGGGTTGTGAACACAAGTTGAGATCTTCCTTGGAGGTTTCTACTAGATTGTGTATCTGTACTATGTAGTGTTGAATTGGATCTTGAGGGATCTTGCAAAACTATTTTGTAATAGCTATTATATTTGGCCCTAACTTGTAAGGCCTTACAGTCGAGCACATTGCATATAAACAATTGTATATGAATAAAGTGTTGAGAATTGGTATTAGATCTTGCATTGTTGTTGTATTTCCACTATGTGGTTATTTTTAGGGATCCATATCACCTCTAGTAGGGGTACCCTTAGATTTTTTTTGCATTAGGTGCTATTAGAGCTGAGTTGTTCTTGAGTGTGTAGACCAAGCATCGAATCTAAGGCTGTTTGTACCAGGACTTGGGTGAAGGCTAGAAGAGAAGGTTGATCTTGTGGAGCTGATTAATCTTCTAGACTTGTGGATTTATTACTTTGGGCTTGAAATAATCTTGGAAGATACCTCCAAGAAGATTGGACCCTAGGGAAATTGATGATCTTATGATGCTATGGAAGAAAGCATCTCAGAGAAGACTAAAGCACAATTCAGATTTGAAATGGCACTAATGAAGAGTGATATGATAGCTAATATCATAAGAGTTATAGGTGGTGTACCTCAACATGTGGGTACTTTAGATGGTTATAAGGAGGTTCTTGAAGAATTTGAAGTTGTTGGATCAAGTGGTGAGGATAGAACTGTTTGTGTGGAGAGACCTATGGGAAATAGGGCTAGCCAGTTTGCTAGACTTGGATCTCAATTGAAGTTGAAGCATAAGATGGAGGTTTCTAATTTCTCAAGTACTTTAAATCTTGAAGACCTGATTAATTGGATTGGTAAATTAGAAGAATACTTTGAGCTTGGTAATATTGAGGATGCACTCAGAGTAAGGATGACACAAACTAAGTTGAAAGGACATGCTTCTCTTTGGTGGAAAGAACTACAAAGAGACAGAGAGGAGGAAGGTGAAATAAAGATCACTAGATGGAGGTTGATGGTAACTATGTTGAAGGATAAGTTCATTCCTATTCATTATGAACTTGAGTTGTTCAAGAGGTTGCAAAATTTAGAATAGAAAGATATGACAATGAAATATTATACTAAGGAGCTCTACAAGTTGACTATTTGATTTGAGCATAGAGAATTGTCAAGGGAGAAGGTAGCTCGGTACATTAATGGTTTGAGATTCAATAGCCAAGATGAGGTTGGCATGTTGAAAATTGATTCAATTGAGGATGCTTACTAGTATGCCCCGAAGGAAGAAGATAAGTTGAAGAGCAAAAGTTAAGGTAATTCTAGACAGAAAGAGAAGCAAGAATACTCAACAAAGGCTAAACCAAGTGCAAAAGATGAATCAAAACCTATTAATTAGAAGAGAAGAACAAATAAAGGTGAGTTTAAGGGTACTTTCTATAGATGTTGTGAAGTAGGACATAGATCTTATGCATGTCCTAAGGCTAGTGACAAAAGAGTTATTGTTGTTAATGAGGCTAAAAAACCTACCAGTAAACCTGAGAAAGGAGAGAATTTACTAGCTCAATGAGTATTAATTGGTTAGAGGACAATGGAATCTTGTTAGAAGACTAGTTTGTTTAGGACTTGTAGGTGTGGTGGTAAAGTCTGCAATGTGATTGTGGATGGTTGTAGTACAGACAACCTTTTTGCTGAGGAGATGGTTTAGAAACTTGGTTTGGAAAGAATGAGACATCCTTGTCCTTATAGGATTGGTTGGTTGCAAGGTGAGCATGCTTTTGAAGTTAGGGAGTAGTGCCTTGTTGATTTCTAGATTGGGTAGTATAAGGATAAATTGGTGTGTGATATTGTGGACATGAAAAATTATCATTTGTAATGACCCACCTGGAGGTCCTTGGGACAAGGATAGATAAAATCCAAACAATTTTTTTTTTTTTGAAGAAGTATGAAAGCACAAGATAAACATCATACATAGATCATGAAGATTGCAATGGAAGAATAACCAAACACCAAAGATATCCAAGAATCACCACTAACCAAAACATAAAAAAGAAAAAAAAAAAAAAACCAACCATGGTCTGACAGACGTCAGGGGCACAAAAGAAATACAACTCAACTACTGAACACCATGCTAAAAGATAAAAGTTAAGTCCTAAAAATTGGCTAAGTCTAAAATTTTGAAGCCCTAAAATTTCCTGGAATCTTTATCTTAGCTCATAGAGGTTTGGAACCTATCTCAATAGTCTCGTTGCATATATTAAAACATATCTTAAGTATAAGAACTTAAACAATTTATTTTAAACCCCATAGGAAATTTGTTTTCAACTAGGAAGGTGTAAAACATATAAAGGTTGCCAAAATCAAATTCCAAAATTTCCCTAGCCAAGCCTAGATACCCCCTATTTTTTTACAGGAGGACACCAAATTGATAGATTCTTGTGTGAGGAAGTGCAACATGCAATGCATGAAATCAAAATTTGCATGAGGAAGTGCACCTAACACACAATGCAAGGATTTGCATTCTGGCACAAGAAATTGCAATTTCACGTGAGAATCCAAAAAAACAAGCCATTAAACATTAAGGGAAGAAAGCTGGAAAATGAATTCCTCCACACCAAGGAGTACCAAATAGACATCACAAGGAAAAGACACTTGAATGAATAACTGAAAGATGGAAGCTAAATCTAACCATCTAACAAACCGTGAAGGAAAAAATAAATAAATGAAACATCACATTGTGATGCAGTGCAAGGCAAGAGAATCCCCAAAGGAGATGTCCTAGCCCTCAACAATTAACCACAAATCAAAAATAGAATAACAATACAAGATTTGATACCGAATCACAATAATTTATTTATAAAATAACTTTTACATGAAATGTGCCAAGCTATAAGGCCTTCTCGATTACAACCAAATATAGAGAAAATAATAGTTGTACAAGATCCCTCAAGATCCAATCCAAACACTATCCTAGCTAGCCTAGATCTATAACATAACAACAATTTGGAAGAAACCACCAAGAAAATCTCAACTTGTGCTCGCAAGCCCACCAAGCAATCTCCTTGTTTTCTAGTTGCAGCCCTAGCTCTGCTCCATCTTTACCCAAGATCCAAGTGTAAACTACCTCACATTTGGTGCTCTATCCACACACTCACAAATTCATCACAATTTTGTTGTAAACTGCCTCACATTCCTCACTCTATCCATAAACTTAGGAAAACTCGCCCTTCACCTGCTCCCACACCCACTCCTCCTCTAAATGAATAAATCATTCCATCCCAAATGAATTAAATATTCCACAAGACCCCCTTGGTTATACCCAAATAAACCACAATTCAGCCTAGTAACTACAAATTAAGTAAACCTAACATTAAATACTTGAAGAGCCACAAGTTAGCCTCCAACAACAATTAAATATCCAAAAATTGATACCCGAGAAAAATCATGATATCTCCTAGCTATGATTGAATTAGAACTTGTTATTCAAATAAAAGGTATCAATTTATGTCCTCTACAACCCCTTAAGCTTTCTAAGGCTGATTCATTAAGGATATTTTCAGATTCATCTTGAAAGTCATGCACAAAACCCAGTCATGAATTTTTTTATAAATTGGTACTCTAGGAGAATTGCCATATCTCAAAACTTATAATGAATTAGGACTTGAGACCTTAACTAGAGATATTAATCTGTGCCCTATTCAATCATTTAACTTCATAGCCTCTAACTCATTGAGGAAAATTAGTTACATGGCTCACAATAGACACCCAAAAACCAAAAAACACAGTTCCAGCAATAAGGTAAAATGACTCAAGCTTCAACTCAATCCATCCAATCTCTATGAAATCATGATCAAAGTCTCCTCAATGTGTCTCCAACATATACCTACCCATGAAAATAATGAATCCACAAAAATTCAAGCTTGATGCTCCTACATCAGACTCCCCAATTAAATAGAAAAGTATGTCCCATACTTTGATGCCCAAAGAAAGATCTGCAACTAACTTCATCTTCACCAAAGGCTTCCACTTCATCAAAGTCAATAGATTTTTTTTTAAAAATCAACCAAATATGCTTCATTAGTAATCCCTCATCCACATCAACAACTAGTGAATCCACACTAGCAACAAAAAACTCTGCATCAACAAGGTTAGTAATATCCTTAGCAACAACCTCTAGTTGCTCTGTAGGTTCTGTATCAGACTTCACAAACTAATAAAAAAAATCAACCTCTTTCACCTTGACCTTTCTATGCCTTCTTCTTTCACAAAAAAGTCTCTTAATTGGCCAAATAACTCTCTTCTAGATTGGTAGACTTGAGCTCCACAAACATCTATAGAATTCCTTCCTCATTCTATCTTTATCTCAATTGTCTGAACTAGTTTCAAACTAAGCAAACACCTCCTTATCTTTATAAACCAAATTAGCTTAAAATTGAGTAGAAATCTTAGAAAAATTCCTCTCCAACACATCACAAAGATTCACAATCATCTCAAAGTCCAATCCTCTTAGAGCCATCTCCCAAGATCCTCTTAGTCCCTATTCAACAAATTCTTCCCACGCTCCTTGTAACAACCTTGAATTGCTTGCAAGTTAGATTGCAACCTACCACCTTGCATGAAAAATTTAGAAACACATCACAAGTCTAGGACTACAGATCTGCAATCTACAAACTCTCTATGATCATGCCTCAACAAGATCAATCTTCCATCTTCACAACCATAGATCCATCTGCATGTCCTCCCAAGGTCCTGGTGCAAACTACCACAACTTCGGCAATCTATCTACATGCTTAGGAACAACCTTCACTCTGATACCACCTAATAAAGTTCAAGGTAGGAGGATCCCCAAAGGAGATGTCCTAGCCCCTAGTAAGTAACCACACAAAAAAAATATAATAACAATGCAAGATTTGATACCAAATCATAATAATTTGTTTATAAAATAACTATTACATGCAATGTGTCAAGCTATAAGTCCTTCTCGGTTATGGCCAAATACAAAGCAAGTAATAGTTCTGCAAGATCACTTTAGATCCAATCCAAACACTATCCTAGCTAGCCTAGATCTCTAGCATAATAACAATTTGGAAAAAATACCAAGAAAATCTCAACTTGTGCTCGCACGCCCATCAAGAAATCTCCTTGTTTTCTAGCTACAGCCCTAGCTTTGCTCTAAATTTATCCAAGATCCAAGTGTAAATTGCCTCACATTTTTCACTCTATCTATACACTCACAACTTCATCATAATCCTCCTATAAACTACCTCACATTTGGTGCTTTGTCCATAGACTTAGGAAAACTCGCCGTTTAGCTGCTCCCACACTCACTCCTCCTCTAAATAAATGAATCATTCCATCCTAAATGACACAAGACCCCACTAATTATACCCAAATAATCCACAAGTCATCCTAGTAATTACAAATTAAATAAACCTAACATTAAGTGCTTGAAGAGCCACAAGTTGGCCTCCAACAACAATTAAATATCCAAAAATTGACACCTGAGAAAAATTGTGATATCTCCAATCTTTGATTGAAGTAGATCTTTTTCTTCAAACTAAAAGTAGTATTTTAGGTCCCCTACAACCAATTAAGCTCACTAAGGCTTATTAATTAAGGATATCTTCATATTCATCTTGGAAGTCACGCACAAAAACCCATCATGCAAACTGCTAGAAATTGATACTCTAGGATAATTGCCATATCTCCAAATTTATAATGAATTAGGACTTGTAGCCTTAACCAAATATATTAATCTAGGACTTCTCCAATCTCTAGTTTTTCAGCCTCTAATTTATTTTTTAAAATTAGTTACATGGCTTGCAACAGGAACCCAGAACCAAAAAACACAGTTCTAGCAGCAAGGTAAAAAGGCTCAAACTTCAACTCAATCCATCCAATCTCTATGAAATAATGAGGAAAGGTTCCCCAATGTGTCTCCAACACACCACTAATCATGAAAAGCATAAATCCACCAAAATCCAAGCTTGATGGTCCTATATCAGACTTCCTAGGTAAATAGAAAAGTATGTCCTATACTTTGATGCCCAAAGAAAGATCTGCAACCAACTTCATCTTCACCAAAGGCTTCCACTTCATAAAAGTCAATAGAATCAATCTAAAAATCAACCATTTATGCTTCACTAGTAAACCCTCCTCCACATTAGCAACTATTGAATCCACACCAATAACAACAAACTCCACATCAGCAGCAACATATAGATCAACACATGCCAAACTCACAACACTAGCAATCTCATTACTCACAACAAAATGCTCTACAACATACAAGTCACTACCAATAGTAACTGGATCATCCATGACCAAGTGCTTTGCAATTTCCATGCCAAACCCAACCAAATGATCATGAAAACTAATGTCTATCCCAAAATAAAAAAGGTTAGGAATATCCTCAACAACAACCTCTAGTTGCTCTATAGGTTTTGTATCAGACTCCACAAAGTGATCAACAAAACCAACCTCTTTCACGTTGACCTTGCTATGTCATCTTCTCTCATAAACAAGTCTCTTAGCCAGCCAAAAAACCCACTTTTGGATTTGTAGACTCTAGCTCCACAAATATTTATAGAATGCCTTCCTCATCCTATCCTTATCTCGATCATCCGAACTACTTTGAAACTAAGCAACCACCTCCTTAGCTCAATCAGCCAAACTAGCTCCAAAACAAGAAAAAATCTTAGAAAAATTCCTCTCCACCACATTATGGATATTTGCAATCATCTTAGGGTCCAATCCTCTTGAAGACATCTCCCAAGATCTCCATAAACCCTCTGCAAAAAATACTTCCCATGCTCCTTGTAACAACCTCAAATTGTTTGCAAGTCAGATTGAAACTTGCCACCTCACATGAATGATTAAGAAATACATCACAAGTCCAAGACCATGGATCTACATTCTACAAAATATTTGTGATCATGCCTCAACAAGATCAGTGTTCCATCTTCACAACCATAGATCCATCTACATGTCCTCCTAAGGTCCTATGCAAACTACCACAACTTTGATGTTCTATCTACATGCTCAAGAACAACCTTCACTCTGATACCACTTGACATAGTGCAAGGTAGGAGAATTGCCAAAGGATATGTTTTAGCCCCCAACAAGTAACCACATAGTAGAAATAGAATAACAATGCAAGATTTGATACTAAATCACAATAATTTATTTATAAAATAATCGTTACATGCAATGTGTTGGGCTGTAAGGCCTTCTTGATTATGGCCAAATAAAAAGAAAGTAATAGTTCTACAAGATCCCTCAAGATCCAATCCAAACACTATCTCAGCTAGCCTAGATATATAATATAACAATAATATGGAAGAAACCACCAAGGAAATCTCAACTTGTGCTCGCAAGCCCACCAAGAAATCTCATTGTTTTCTAGCTACAACCCTAGATCTACTCCAACTTTATCCAAGATCCAAGTGCAAACCACCATACATTTGGTGCTCTATCCAAACACTCACAACTTTATCACAATCCTACTATAAACTTCTTTACATTTGGCACTTTGTCCACAAACTCTGGAAAACTCGCCCTTCAGCTACTCCCACACTCACTCCTCCTCCTCTGAATGAATCATTCCATCCTAGATGACTAAAAGACTCCACAATACCCTCCTACTTATACCCAACTAAGCCACAAGTAAGCCTAGAAATTAGAAATTATATAAAGCTAACATTAAATACTTGAAGAGCCACAAGTCGACATCCAACAATAATTAAATATCCAAAAGTTGATACCCAAGAAAAATCATGATATCTCCTAGCTCCAATTGAATTAGAATTTTTAATTCAAATTAAAGGTAGAAATTTAGGTCCTCTACAATCCCTTAAGTTCTCTAAGTCTGATTCATTAAGGATATCTTTGGATTCATCTCATAAGTCCTACATAGAAACCCATCATGCAAACTACTAGAAATTGATACTCCAAGAGAATTGCCATATCTCCCAACTTATAATGAATTAGAACTTGTGACCTTAACTAGAGATATTATTCTAGGCCTTATTCAATCCTTGAAATTTTTTTCCTCTAACTCATTGTGTAAAATTAGTTACATAGCTCACAATAGACACCCAGATATCAGAAAACATAGTTCCAACAACAAGGTAAAATGGCTCAAACTTCAACTCAATCCATCCAATCTCTATGCAATCATGAGGAAAGGTTCTCCAATGTGTCTCCAAGACATCCCTAACCATGAAAATTATAACTCCAAAAAAATCTAATCTCAATGCTCTTGCATCACAATGTACATAATTAACATCACAATAAATTGAACAACCAAACTAAGTATGCAATTCCTCTCAACCTTAATAGCATCATAAGACCATCATGGGTTCTAGCCATCCCCTATGCATAACATCCCAAATTTAGAACCAAATTGTCAAAGCTATCTTATGAGGACATCACTACTAAAATGTGCTACAATATAAGAATAAGGAAATCTTACATGGTATAAGTAAAGCATAAGATAATCTTACAAATCAAACTCATCATCTATCATATGATAAATATCATAATACAGAAATGTGACAAATAAAATAGCATCATCTAACATGATATCCAAGAATTCTAATGAAAGCACAAATCACAAGAAATCATACTATAGAACATGAAGTACCAAGTGAAAACATTTAGCAACGGTCACATTAGAACAATAGACCATCTATGTACATCTATCCTTAGTAGTGGTCTAGGTAGCTATACCTCCCAACCACGTGAAACCCATAGTTCCACTCTTACTATGATGATGGAGATAATAATGCAACCACAAACACACATAAAGTAAATGTCCATGGTTAACACTCAGGCCAGACAATATGATGACTGAAACCAAGAACATAGACAATGCATAAACTATAGGTCCTAGTCAAAAACTCAATGGGCTACTAAGCAGGGGCTGACATCATGGAGAGTCACTTGGCATTGACAAGCCCAAGCTAGTGTTGGTAGCTCACACTTCCCTATAGAAGAAGCACATCCTAAATCTTTTTATTATTTTAATTTTATTATCATCCAATGTTTTTAATTAGTTATCACTTAAAACTTTCCCTACTAACCCATGGGAGTAGTCACTGGGCTATGAGATAGAAGACCCTCCAAATGCTACCATACCCTACCCATGCTCATCCAACGATGAGTGCTCATAGGCATGCATATTCCAAACCCAACTCCAATGATCATAACTTCTAGAAATACCACGAAAGATTGTGACTTGCAAGTCACTCAACAAATGTATGCATACATACTTGTGTGTGGTGCACAACCATCATGAAGATCATAGCACAAGGACTAGATGAGAACATAATGTAGAAACACACTCAACTAAAAAAAAACTCTGGAAGAAAGATGTGACATGCATCGCAATGAAACATAAAAGTGCAAAAATAATTTGACTAACATCCAAATGGATGATCTAGGTCCACAACTGACATCATGCCAAGAAAACTTAACAAAATAGGGTGGTACACAAAATGAGGTAAAAACCCCAAAATTAGAAAAATTCAAAAGTAATGTCCAATCAATCTTTGGGTACCAAAGCCTCCAAAATCCAATAAAATTTGGGTTCAAACACCATATGCAAAAATGACCAGCATAACAGCGTGAAACCCCAAACCTTGATCTCAAAAATAGGGAAAATGTTCATACCCGACCAACTAGGCAGAACCAACAAAGAAAATAGAGAGGAACACTAGTTATTAGCCTCCTAACATACTACTACCAAAAAAAAGTAGAAATAAAGCATAAATAAGAAAATGGGAGAGCCCTACTTGATAGCAAAAAGGGAAAAAATTGAAATCAACCTAATAATATAAATAACCTATTGATACTATTGAAAGTGATAGAAAAGGAAGGTCTCCTTGAGCTGAATCCAACAAGATTGACCTCACGAAGATCCCATGCTCATAGCTCTCATGATGAATAGAAATGTGATCCTTCAGAAAAGGATTCTCAAAAATGCTCTCAAATTTGTATTTTGCAAAAGTGAGAAGTGAGAAAACAAATCCCTTTTTCAATACTTATTCACTTTTCAAGTGAATAATCAATTAGGGCAAATAGCCAGTTAGAATAACTAAAATCCAAATCAACCCAAAAAAAAATTCCATCAAAATAGGAATTCACCTAAGGCAAAGCTACCAGAAATTAAATTCAATAAAATTTAAAGCTTGAAAACCCAAAATCACATAAATCTCCTTAACAACTTTTGTGATAATGCTAACCTCTAAATGCACAGACATTCTCATTGGTCTAAACATGTAATGTAGATGAGTTTGGATTTAATAATCACCAAAAGGTTTAATTTAAGCAATTAAATAAAGATACATTAACCATACATGGACAACATTGGTAAAACATGAATAACTAAATCACTAGCTCCATGTGCCACTACCAGGGATATAAATCATACACACTAAAACACATGATCAAGTGTAATTTCATATAATATCATAGTTGAAGAAATAAATCCATTAAATAACTTATTTAACCGTTTATTCAATTATACCTAAATAATCCATTTACATCACTCATGTTTGCATAAAACATAAAGAGACAAGAATGAAGTAAATAACCATTGCATAAAATCCATCACATGACAAAATCAAAGATATGTCCAAATACAAGGTAATCAAATATCATCGTAGACCTTACATCATCTTAAAATGGCATCAACATGCAAATATGATAAACTGAACAACATAGCAGTAAAGCATCTATGGTACTAAAATCAAAGTATAACATATGAGCCTCAGGTCATCTCAAGGAACAAATAATAAGAGTAACAATTATCTCTAAAATCAAAATAAACAACGTATATACTACAAACACAAGAGGCACTACATCATTTGTTTCTTGGTAGACCTTGGCAGTATGATTCCAAGGATGTGCATGATTGTGTCAAAATGTGTTTATAATTATGAAGGTAGCAAGAAGCATTCCCTATTTCCTTTACATAATAAAGAGCTCGGTAGAAGGAACCTAAGTATTGGTAGTCAAGTTGAGTTGAAATATTTTGAGAG
The DNA here is from genome assembly GCA_028749045.1 of Cupressus sempervirens. Taxonomy (NCBI): domain Eukaryota; kingdom Viridiplantae; phylum Streptophyta; class Pinopsida; order Cupressales; family Cupressaceae; genus Cupressus; species Cupressus sempervirens. The sequence goes on from CM053789.1 coordinate 777,820,341, forward strand.
GGTTAGAGATCAATGTGGAAGGAAAACATGTGGACTGCTGAGGATGGATGTCAAGAAGTACAAGAAGATCAAGGGAAAGAGTGTACAAGTTGATGACTTGGAGGATATGTATGTGAAGAATCAATTTGGGATTTACATACTAAATCCCAAAATGTTATTCTAGTTATTAAGAACATCTTTTTAAACCTAGCTTGTCTAATGCAAGAGCATCCTAGGGTTGATGGCAATCTATTGATCTCAAATTGTTTTTGACAAGTGAGTGTCAACACACTTAAGTTATTGACTTAGTCCATGCCGAACAAGTAGTACATGCTGAGCACAACATGTATATATTAGACCATGTCAAGTCATAGTGAGTGCCAAGCCACTCATGTACTGAGTCACTCAAGTGTCAAGCAGACAATTTATGTCAAGTGATATAGGAGCCAAGTCAATAGTGGATGCTGAGTAATACAAATGTCGAGTCATAACAGAGAGATTGGTGTATGCTGAACATCAGAGATTTCAAATGTTGAGTAATAAAAATTTGACATATTTTTTTGTAAAGACACAAACAACTATGCAAATCATTTTTTATCTGACTCAAAGAAAAATTGCAATATTTTGGAGATAATGATGAATCTCAAGTTGGATTCCCAATGCAATTACATGTAGCCAATCAAAAAATGGGAAGGATTAAGAAGCAAAATGGATGAATCTCAACCGTAGATTCATACCTAACCCTAAGACACCAAAATATTCTTAAGGAGGATAAACCCTAAAAAAGTTTAGCATGTGTGTAACATGTTGAAGGAGTGAATAGAGAAGTTTGTATCTGCAAAAAAAAATTCATGGTGGCTTAGAAGTTATGAAGTGAAACTACATTGCAAAATTAGTTAGAGTAGAATAGAGGAAATAGAAAAGGATGCAACAAAGAGACATCTGATCAAGGAGGATTGAAGAAACATTAGTTTAGAGGTGATATATTATCAGGCAAGTAAGTTCTAACTGCATGATCAAAGTTAAGTAATTCTAACAGGTGATTTTAATCAAAATATCTTAATAGAGTAGTCCTAATAGGCTATATGAAATCCTCTAAGAAGGTGCTTACTTAGTTGTGAGTTAAAGTCCTTTAGCAAGGCACACTTCTAATAGGGTGTTGAAATCCTCTAACAAGGTGAGACCTAATAGTCTTTGTAAGTCTTTAATAGGGCAAACATTTCACAAGGTAGATCATGACTCATGATCAAAATATTGTAACCTTCATTGGATACACTTTTACTGTAGTAGTGAAGATTTGTGGGTGTCATCCCCACCCCAGTTTTACTTTCTAATTGGAGGGTTTCTAGGTAATCATATCTAGTGTTATATGTGTGTGAATGTTTACTTGCTTACATGATTTAGATGTATGTGGGTGATCCCACAATAATGGGTTCCACTTTTTGACCAATTTTGACACGAAAATCAATATTTTCTAAACAAACCTCATGTTCGAGTGACTATATCTCTAAAACTATAAATAATTTCAAGATGACATAAACTAATGATTTTTAGTACTCTATTCCTACCTTGTAACCATCTTTTGTAATCTTAAAAAAAATTTATTTATATCAATTTTTCCTTCTCCTTCGAAAAGTGGTACATAATAAAATTTAATATTTTTAAAGAATGATAGTCTATTTGACACACAAATTTTTTTCTAGAAAAGATAATGAGGTAATTATTTTGGCATTGAATTTTTAACATCAATATCTAGAGGACAAATTTGGTTTGATTCGATTTGGTTGATTATTGTATAGTTTATGAAGTTTTGAAGTGACACCAATTGTAATTTAGACATACATTCATTTTGACACAGATAACTTGAAGTCAATTTATCATAATTTTTTTTTTTTTGAATAGAAAGCTAACTCAATAAGCTATTTCCTAGATATTTTTGAAAAAAAATGTGACCTAATTTACTAATTCTCTCAAAGTGTCCAAGTCAATTGATGTTCAATCGGTAATGAACCTATGATGAGTTAAAATCATATTTGAAAGTCTTAATGATTAAAATATGTATTATAATTGTAGTTGTTGGAAAGCTTGCTTCGAGCAACACATTTTGGAATTTTTTATTTTACAATAGGAGATCATTTATCTACAATTATGGGTGTCGAAAGAGCAAAAAAAATTTAAAAGAAAAAAGGGCCCAAAAAATGTAATTTTGTATGTTCGTAATGAACGCTATGTTCGCAGAAAACATATTTCGTATGTTTGCTATGAACATATGTTCGTAGTAAATAGCTGGACCAAAAATTTCCAGTAGCTAAAAATTGAAGTGGATATGTTTGCATGTACATATAAATTTTATTACGTTCATGAAAACATAAAAAAAAGAAAAAATGCTGATGTCGGCTTCTGACAAGTCATCTTAAAAATAGTGAAGTCATATTGCCAATTCATATGAAAACATTTTTATATAGTTATTGCATGAAATTTATGTTGAGGCAAGGAGTAAATTTTTTTTTAATGATTTTATAATGGGAAACAAGAAAGGAGGGCAAAACAAATATGCAAGGAAGAATTTGATGAAGCATAACAAAGAAATCGTCAGAAGACTGTGGCACGTTATCATCGAATTAAACAAGGTATATAATTATATACACTAGTTTTTTTTTATGATTTTGAATTTAATTATGTTTCAATCTTATTTTGTATCTAATTTGATTTATTTATAATTGTTTTGCAACCAATCAACAAGGAGAAGGAAATGTTGAAGAAGGCTCGACAAAAGTAGAAGAAGTGGAGATGGAAGAGAGGTCAAGAACACTCTCTATAGAATCTCAAACAATGAATGTTGAAGAATGTTGAAGATTTCTCCCTACAGAGGTTCGAATAACAAAAGTTCTAGAAGGGTCAGAATCTTTCCCTACAGAATCTCAGACAATGAATGTTGGATAAGGCTCAAGATCGCTCCCTATAGAAATTTTAGTAATCGAAGTTAGAGAAGGATCAGGATCAGGTGCAGAAACTAGTATGGATGAACTCGTAAATATTGACCAATCTATAAAGAATTCTATTTCTCCAAAAAAATTAGATCATTTACTTAAAATGGATGTGGATAAATTGAGAAGACTTGTAGCTATTGTTCAACCATTAAGTTTGTCTAAGAAAAGGTCAATGAATAAGAAGATAAGAGAAATTATGACTCAATTTGATAACACTGAAACACTTGAACAAGCTTAATTACTTTCACTTTTTCTTACACAAAAGAAGTTGCAAGAGGCATTGAAATTGTTAGATGTAGACACAACATCAAAGAAGAGAAGATTTTCTAACATGCAAACTGATCTGATTGAAAATGTTAAACAAGGTTTGAGAAACATAGGAAAATACTCTCGAACTAAAGATAAGTCCATGGCAAGAAAAGTGATGTTGATGTCTGTTGTAAATAAGAATATGACCCAAAATAGACAAATATCTTCAATTTCATCTAAAATGGGTTTTATTAGGAAAACAATGAGAAAATATGTTAAGAGATGATTAATTGTGGATGACTGTACTATGGAGGGAAATTGGGCAATCATGTAGAGCACCTCATTCTGATAGGATTGAAGAGTCATTAAAAAATTTAGTCATATCATTTTGGATTGATAACACTCATCCTTCTTCAAATAGTAGAGATGTTATCAGTCATAGGATTGCATTTGGTCAATATGAACATCATACAAAACATTAGTTGGAAAAAACACAACATGATTTATATGTATCATTTTGTAGTGAACATCCTAATGTAAAAGTTGGGCAAATGTTGTTTGAAAAATTGAAGCCATACTTTGTGAGGTCAAACAAAGTGTTTGAAACATGTTGTTTTCATCATCATATTGAGCTTGATCTCCACCATTAGGTATTTTGAAATTTTGTAGAAGACCCATATGGTTTTCATGCTACTCCTCTTAGTAGGAGAAGTGAGTTTAAATCATCCATTCTATGTGAAAAAATAGATGATCCAACTGCTCAAATAAATTGCATCAAAGGATTATGTGAAACATGTGGTGAATTGGCTTTATTTCCTTTGAAAATTGAAAATATTGATGCAACAAAAAAATTGAACTGCAAAAGTTACAAGTATGTCAAGAATGAAAGAAAGTTGGGGAAAGAGACAAAAAGGTTGGAATATGTTGAAGAGGAGTTGCATGTTCTAACATTTATGGACAGATTTAAGAATTTGATTCAACCTTATATTCGTCACACATTTTTTGCAAAGTGGCAAGCACAACAATTTCAAACTTTGAGAGATAATTTCCCACTTGGAATGATTGTATCAGTTGTTGATTTTGCAAAGAACTATTCCTTTGTTCATCAGAAAGAAATTCAATCAGATTATTACTTTTCTAAGCAGGTCACTATTATGGTACATGTTTGTTATAGACATGCATAGGTAGATTTGGATGGTGTTCAGAGTATAGTTCAAGCATGACTAATTAAAAAAGAATATCATTTTTATATAAGTGATGATAAAGAGCATGATGTTCACTATGTCAAACATTGCTTCAATATCTTCTTTTCTTATTTGAAAGAAAGAAACATGAATGTTGATAAACATTATGTTTGGTCTGATGGATGTGCCGCACTATTCAAATCATCTAGACCATTTTATGCATTATGTAGATATCCTCGCAATGAGAATATAAAACACATATGGAATTTCTTTGAGAGTGGTCATGGAAAAGGTGAACATGATGGTGCTAGAGCTTGCATTAGATGAGGTTGGGACATCATCAACAATGAGTCGATAGGTCCCATATAGAGTCTTCTGGGAGATAACAAGTATGGATGTGTACATTTGTTTAATTTTTATGCAATTAAGTTATAAAATTTTATTGTTAAGCTTTATTTTTCAATTCATTGAAGTATAAATTTAATTTGTCGATATTTTCAATTTAATGAACTTTCAAGTGTTAATAGAAAAAAACATGCATGGTTGCAAGAGGATAGAGAACACACATTC